>ML677326.1:45526256-46185377 GCA_007922305.1 Dermatemys mawii
GAAAGAAAGAAAGAAAGAAAGAAAGAAAGAAAGAAAGAAAGAAAGAAAGAAAGCCCACATTGTCTTCCCCTGGCAATGTTATGACTATGCTACCTGAGCTGAATTCAGTTTAATGTTGCATCTGTTGGTACCTATTACAGTAAATTCAAATGGATTGTGTCATTGACTGGGTACTGTTGCTGGGTACTGTTGTTATGATTGCATTAAGGATTTACACTGATACCTGATTCAGTGTCAGCAAGGAGTTTTATCACAGGTACAGTTAATCCCTTATCACATAACCTATGGTGGAAATTCACTCACTGAATATGAACCTCTCCAGGTACATTATCATAAGAAGTAGTAATATTTTCTCATGAAGACTTTAATACCCACCTTTAACGCTCTTGCTGAATATATTTACCTAATTCACTGTTTAAGTGCCTAAAAATCTTTTGAATCATGGCTCTCTCAACAAATGAATGTTAAGAACCCTTATTACTGAAAACCTACAGTATGGGTAGTCGTATAAGTGTGAAATGATCATGCTGTTGATCAATAAACAAGGGAAATGCTGTGTCTTATGTATCCCAATATATGTTTCCATAAACATAACCATGGCTACCGACATTTAAAAGGCTTCTGCGTTTTTGTATAATCCATCATTTTGCTGAAAATACCAAAGTGCTGAGAAATGTATGGAAACTTGTATATATTTGGGAAGTGAAACATGGTAAATATATGTAAGGGATTATTTAAAGTAATTACTTTTGGTTGCAATTTAAAAAAACTATTTTGACAATAATATAGCTTGACAGTAATATTCAAAAGACATTAATTGGAGTAAAATACTCCAGAGAACTTTGACCTATAGCGAGTACTGACTGTGGCAACATACATTGCACGTTTTTGGGCTAGTTTTTATTAATTGTAACATCTGTATAAATTATATTATTACATAAATAATACCATGAAGATGAATGAAAAAAATATCTGGAGAGGACTTTAACTCATTTAGTTAAAGATCTATAATGAATACTACACAAATCCTATGTTTCTATAAAGTTAGTTGCATTTTCAAACAATCCAGTGTTAAGTCTGGTGATATTTATGTGAATAAATCTTATTCTCTTCTGTAGTCTCATTAACTGTGGTGTGACTACTTGTATAAGTTGTAGGATCTCAAGACCAAAAGTAGCATGATGTCTAAATAAAAATGTTACACTCTGCTTTCAGTCTTGAAAAATACTTATACATTAGTATCAAAGAATGCCTCTCTGTGAACCTGGAAAAATGTAGTGGTCCCATGAAGTGTCATTTCATTATTATTATTAATTATTTCTTAAGTGCCAAAATAGGGCTGTATCACATCATATGGATTTCATAACTCATGCAAATAGGGAGTTCTGCTTCAGAATCCATGGTGTAATATGTCCCAATGTGATTGACAAAATGCAAGACCAATACTGTGCAATCATATGCCAAGATTTTCAAAAGTATTTTAGCCATTATGGGTGCCTCCATTTTTGGATATTTAACTTGAGACAACTTGGAGAAACCCAATTTTTCAGACTGTATGTGCTCACTTTCTGAAAATCGGGCCTCTTAGAGGGGACTCATGTTGGGCACACCAAAATAGAGCCACTCAGCATCCCAAGACACAAGTAACAGATAGTTAAAAAAACACTGCCACAGGTTCTCACCCTTAATCGTCTATACAGTGGTGCTCTCTCTTACAACCCTTGCTCAGCGAAGCTTCTATTAATTTTAATTCCAATTAAGGACCAAAGCATCTTGCCTATCTGACCACTTTGCAGGAGCCATGTGCCTCAAGGAAGCACTGTCATTAAGTGTTAACTAAAATCCAATAAAAATATAATTTAAAGAAATGCCTAATTACTGTCTTTCCCTCCTTTGACTTTCTCCCCAAACTCGCTGGTTTTATGAATACCAGTAAGAAATGTTTGCTATTTTTATATTTATAACTTTAACCCAAGTTTTTCATTTAAGATGCATAGTTTCAAGCACATTGAAAGATCATGCATTAAAAAAGCAATCTGCAGTATTAAGGATTCACTTTGAAATCTGACTTTTCAGTTTCTGAATGACTTCTGGTCCCGTTCCAGATTCACAAATAATTTTTCACTGATTTGTTTTCAAAATATTTTTCATTTAGACTTGCGATTTTCATTGGGAAAAAACAAAACAAAAACAAATGACATCCTAGCCTTTTGGAAATGTACTATCACCAGAGATTAAAGATCTTTAATTCATATGCACTTTCAACCATTTCCCCCCGACTGCTAGATGCTTCCCTAACTGATACACAGTCTCTTGCCAACTTACACTGCTCTACAGCCAAAATGCTTCTGAAATAAATGTAGTCAAACTTTACTAATTCTGGATCACTGAGAACGAAAATGATGCTTAAAATTGTTGATTGGCTCTAGTTTTCAAGATATGCTACTGGGTCAGTATATACGACCCTTGACATGGGAATGGCGGAGGATAAGTGAGTTATAAAGGGAAAGGATCTCAATTTAAACCGGAAATGACTAAAATACATCTTTGACTGGATCTATGAATAAATCTATGACTGGGTTTGGACAGTACTTGCTTTTTAGGCAAAACAATGAATGATGCAATCTGAAGCTGGTATTGCGTCATACATGATATGAATTGCATCATGAATCAGAGGAGTAGCCGTGTTAGTCTGGAATTGCAGAAGTGACAAAGAGTCCTGTGGCACCTTAAAGACTAACTAAAATTTTAGAGCATAAGCTTTCGTGGGCTAATACCCACTTCATTGGATACATGCAGTGGAAGTATCCAGGGGCAGGTATAAATAGGTAGGCAAGAACCAGGTGGGAGATAACAAGGTTAGTCCAATGAGGCTGAACCAGCTTGTTATCTCTAATCAGGGAGGGTGAGGTGTTCCTCCAGCAGCTGAACTGGAGGTGTGAATAGCGAGCGAAGAGAAACTGCTATTGTAGTTAGCTAGCCATTCAAAATCTCTATTCAGTCCCAAACTGATTGTGTCAAATTTGCAAATGAATTGCAGCTCTGCACTCTCTTTGCAGTCTGGACTTGAAGTTTTTTTTGCTGCAAAATGCTGACCTTTAAATCTTTTATGGTGTGTCCAGTGAGGTTGAAGTGCTCTCCTACAGGTTTCTGAATATTGCCATTCCTGACATCTGATTTATGTCCATTTATCCTTTTTCGTAGGGACTGTCCAGTTTGGCTGATGTACATAGCAGAGGGACATTGCTGGCACATAATGGTGTATATTACATTGGTAGATGTGCAGGTGAATGAACCAGTGATGGTGTGGCTGATCTGGTTTGGTCCTGTGGTGGTGTTGCTGGTGTAGATGTGTGTTGGCATCGAGGTTTGTTTCATGGATTGGTTCCTGAGTTAGAGTTATTATGGTGCGGTATGCTGTTGCTGGTGAGAATATGCTTGAGGTTGGCAGGTTGTCTGTAGGCCAGGACTGGCCTGCCTCCCAAGGCCTGTGAAAGTGAGGGATTGTTGTCGAGGTTGGGTTGTAGATCACTGATGATGCGTTGGAGAGGCTTTAACTGAGGACTGTAGGTGATGGCCAGTGGTGGTCTGTTGTTTTCTTTCTTGGGCTTGTCTTGCAGCAGCAGACTTCTGGGTACACGTCTGGCTCTGTTGATCTGTGTCCTTATTTCCTTGTGCGGGTATTGTAGTTTTGAGAAAGCTTGGTGGAGATCTTGTAGGTGTTGGTCTCTGTCTGAGGGATTAGAGCAAATACGATTGTACCTCAGTGCTTGGCTGTAGACAATGGATCATGTGGTGTGTCCGGGATGGAAGCTGGTGGCATGAAGGTAGGCATAGCTGTCGGTATGCTCAAGCTTTCTCAAAACTACAATACCCACACGAGGTCAAGCATTTTGCAGCAAAAAAACTTCAAGTCCAGACTGCAAAGCTGCAATTCATTTGCAAATTTGATACAATCTATCAAGGATTGAACAAAGATTACGAGTGGCTAGCTAACTACAAAAGCAGCTTCTCTTCTCTCACTATTCACACCTCCAGTTCAGCTGCTAGAGGAACACCTAACCCTCCCTGATTAGAGATAACAAGCTGGTTCAGCCTCATTGGACTAACCTTGTTATCTCTCACCTGGTTCTTGCCTACCTATTTATACCTGCCCCTGGATACTTCCACTGCATGCATCCGACGAAGTGGGTATTAGCCCACGAAAGCTTATGCTCTAAAATTTTAGTTAGTCTTTAAGGTGCCACAGGATGAATTGCATCATGTTATTGCTAGAAGTCATGGATGATGCAATCATAATGAAGCTTACATCACTCTGCTGAACAAATTGCCCTATATCAGCTCTAGAAATCATACAGTGTCGTGCTCTCTTATTTGTCAGTGTCTGATTTTGCAAAGAGACACATTTCTGTTTAGCCAAAGTGAGCAGAGATGCCTCGTACTTGTGTGAACAGTGCAGATAAATTCTGCTATGTTTGTGGTGAAGTGACTTTTGCATCACAAAAGTGCAGTATAACCACTCTGGTTAAGAAAGCCTATCACCTTTATTTTGGCTGCAAAATTGGAGATCAGGACAAGATGTGGGCCCCACACATATGCTGCAACACTTGTGCAACAAATCTTCACCAGTGGTTGAACAGGAAAAGGAAATCTATGCCTTTTGCAGTGCCAATGATTTGGAGAGAGCCAACAGATCATACCAGCAATTGTTACTTCTGCATGGTGCCTCCAGTTGGGAAAGGTGTGTCAAAGAAGAAAAAGTGGACTGTGCATTATCCAAACATTCCATCAGCTATACTCCCAATACCCCCCGGAGAAGGACTGCCGGTTCCTCATGCACCAGAATCATTCTCACTTGAGTCAGATGAGGAAGAGGATGAAACTTCTGGTCCTGAACCATCAATGTCACAGGACCCACATTTTCTTCCATCCTCCTCCTCTGAACCACACCTCATAACACAAGCTGAACTGAATGACCTTGTCAGGGATTTGGAACTACCCAAGAGTAAGGCAGAGCTGTTGGGCTCCAGACTACAGCAGTAGAATCTCCTGGCAGGTGATGTTTCCATGTTCCGTGACCGTCAAAAGGATCTTGTCCCATTCTTCTTCATGGAAGGTGATCTCGTAGCCTGCAACAACATCGATGGTGTGATGGCAGCCCTCAACATCGTTCACGATCCAGATGAGTGGAGACTCTTCACTGATTCATCGAAGACGAGTCTTAAAGCTGTTTTGCTGCATAATGGCAATGTTTTGCCATCAATTCCAGTTGGTCATGCAGTCCATATGAAGGAAACCTATGACAACATGAAACAACTTTTGAGGTGCATAAACTATGACCAACATCAGTGGCAGCTTTGTGGCGATTTGAAGGTTGTTGCTCTCTTGCTTGGTCTGCAGACTGGATACACAAAGTACTGCTGTTTTCTCTGCGAATGGGATAGTCATGCAAGAGATTCCCACTACATCAAGAAAGATTGGCCACTCCGACAGTCATAGGAGCCTGGGAGGAAAAGCGTTCAGCATCCACCACTTGTTGAATCAAGGAAGATTTTGTTACCACCCTTACACATCAAGCTGAGTCTGATGAAGAACTTTGTCAAGGCCATTGACAAAACACAAGCAGCTTTCAAGTACCTCTGTGGAAAATTTCCAAGGTTAAGTGAAGCTAAGATAAAGGAAGGTGTCTTTGTTGGTCCTCAGATTCGTGAACTTCTTCGAGATGATGCATTTGACCATGCACTGCGTGGCAAGGAAAAGACGGCATGGAAAGCCTTCCAGTCAGTGGCAATACATTTTCTCGGAAACAACAAGGCAGACAACTACAGGTTGTTGGTGGAAAACCTTCTCAAGGCATACAAAAGCCTTGGTTGCAACATGTCACTAAAGATACATTTTTTGCACTCTCATCTAGATTTTTTTCCACCGAACTGCGGAGCAGTGAGCGACAAGCACGGCGAGCGATTTCACCAGGACATTGCAACAATGGAGAAACGCTATCAGGGCAAATGGAGCCCATCAATGTTTGCATACTATTGCTGGACAGTGACAAGAGATGCTCCATTTAATGAATACAAGAGACAAGCCAAGAAGCGCGAAGTAGACACTGAATAGGCCTAAACTACGTACATAATAGTTTTTTGCCTTTTGTTTCATAATACAGTTTATTTATATAATCGTTTTTCTGATTTTTAAAGTGTTACATAAACAGGACAGGTGAAATATTATCATGTAAAGCAACCGTAAACACATGAAAAGACCTAGGTTTACAATTTATGATTAAAACTCTACTATCTACACAATATACATAGACATAAAATGTAAAAACTTAAATATCTTAGAAACAGTAGCCAATGAGTTGTTTTAATTGTCATATCTGAATTCAGCACATCAAAATACATAATAAATATCACATTTTATCTCTGAAGCAGACGACTTCTAAAAAATTGTAGACCAGTGTTATCTAAGTCTGTATAAACACATGAAGAAAGTTGAAGATAACCAATATCTAAGACTTTCTCTGGCCAGTTGACTGACCTGGGGAGAAAAAAACCAGTAGAATAGAGATAATAACTGGTCCGCAAACAGCATAAGCATAAGCAAAGATCAAGGTCTTGTGTCTCTCACTCCTATGATGGAGGACCTCAGTATAAGCCCCACAATTGTTTGAGGCAGTACATGTAACTATTTAGCCTTCAGGCTTCCATTTACAAACAGAAGACCAGCTGCCCTCTTAGCACCCTGTATCTGCATTGAGTTGTTTCTGGTGTAATGCACATATATGAAGAGATGTTCCACTCACTGCTGTTGAGGCAGCTGCCATTTTGTGTTCAGATGCCACATGCTACAATGGGGACATACTCATTATGTTCTGCTATTGGGAGCTTAAGATTTCTTCCTTTATTCTTTTAATGTAAATTATAGAATTAATTCTAAATGAATCTATATGTGTATGCTCTTTTCTTATGGAAAAATTGGGTGTATTATGCTATATTTTAACTGCTAAATCTCTGGAATGTAAGTTTCTTGGACTGTGGTCTATTTTGTGTTTCGCACAACTGCTTTAGGTCATTTCACCAAAGCCTGAATAGGGCCTGGTACAGAGATTTGGGGCCTGATTTCCATTTGCACTAAGGTCCATTTACACTGCTAGGTTTAAAGAGGCATTAATGTAAATGAGTATCAGAGTACAAGCCCTCACCCACCTTTAATGGTGCATAGTCTTTGTGTTGCCTTCTACATGGGGTGAATTTCACCCTGAGAACAGAAAATACTCCATCGTCTTGCTGGAGGTAGTAGCTACTTTCCTGACCAAGCTCCTATACTGAATTGTATCAGAGATAGAATCTTAGGGTCAGAGGGGACCACAAGGGCCATCTTGTCTAACCCCTTGCCAAGATATAGGATTTGTTGTGTCTAAACCATTCAAGACTACTGGCTATCCAGCCTTATTTTGAAAACCTCCAATTAAGAAGTTTCATCAACTTCCTGAGGCAGTCTGTTGCATTGTTCTACTGTTCTTACAGTTAGAAAGTTTTTCCTGAGATTTAATTTAATTTTTCTATGCTGTAGTTTGCACCCATTGCCACCTGTCCTGCCCTCTGTGGTAAAAGAGAACAACTTTTCTCCATCATTTTATGGCAGCCTTTCAAGTGTCTGAAAACTGCTGTCATACCCACCATTAATCTCCTCTTTTCCAAAGGAAACATATGCAATTCCTTCAGCATTTCCTCATATGATTTGCATTCCATGCCTTTGATTATCTTTGTTGTTCTCCTCTGGATCCTTCCCAGTTTTGCTACATCCTTTCTATACAGTGGTGACCAAATTTGGACATACTCCAGCTGTGACCTAACCAGTTCCGATTGGAGTGGCACTATTACCTCCTGTGACTTCATGCTATGCCTCTGTTAATACCATCTAAAATTGCATTTGCTTTTTTTGCAACAGTATCATATTGCTGACTCATGTTGAGGTGGTGATAAGGTCTTGAATTCTGTCAAATCATGATCACCTTCTCCCAACTTCCATCCCTGGTGGTCAAAATCAGATTCAAAGTGGATGACTCCCCTAGTTGTTTCCTCAGCTTTCTGAATCAGAAAGCTGTCCTCTATACACACTAATAATTTGTAGGATGTGTTATGTTTTGCTTCAATAGTCTTTCAACAAACATCAGGGAAGTTAAAATCCCTGCATTTGTCTTTTCAGATACTCTCCTCTCAACACCCCACCTAAGGAAAAAAAGGAGAGGGAACTATAATTAATTATTTTTTATTTTTTTTATTTATTATAAAATTTAGGAGACAAGGGTCCCATTGGGCTAGGTGCTGTACAAACGAACAAAAAGACATTCTTTGCCCCAAACAGTTTACAGTCTAAGTATAAGACAACGAGTAACAGGTGGATACAGACAGATGGAGGTCAGGGGCAGGTTGTTAGTCATCATGATAAGCAGTAGTCTTAACACATCACCTACCTAATCATATAACAATAACTAGTAAATTATATTATATATTATATCATATTATGTCACACTTATAATACTTAATTTTCATGACATGAGGTGGATGCCAGGAAGCAAGAGATCAAATCTGCGTCTCTGTCGCTTTTAGTTAGATTTTTAATTTTCACAGTTTGAATTAAATTGTGCCTCACCCTGTGTGACTGTCAAGTGAAGAAGAGTGCTATGTAAGCTTGTCTCTCACCAATAGAAGTTGGTCCAATAAAAGGTATTACTGCATTCACCATGTCTCTCTAGGTGACCTAAGGGACATATTAGTGGGAGACCAAACAAGGAGTTTCTGTGGGAGTCTATCTGGTACAGAGTGGACTTAAATTGTTGTTAAATGAACACGCACCCAGAGTATGTGGGCACATTGATGGATGCATTTTAAAAAATATAAATAAAATAAATATCTAAATATTGAGGTGCTGTCCCACTTCCTTGCCACCTTACATGGAAGCCAGGCACAGTCTCATTCCTTGTAACCCCTGGCTCACAAGAAGCGAAGGTGTCACCAAGGCATGGGGCTTCATGGAAGTCATAATAGCTGACTCTGTCACAGCATTCCCTGAGATATTTTGGAAGTCTCAGTGCTGGTGCCTCTAGGAGCTGCTACTACTGTATAAATCATTGTTATACCTGCTCCTGCTGGACTATGACTTAAGGTCTCAGTCTAAGTCTTTGTTTGCAATTTGACATCCTGCTCTAAAGACTCTCTGAAAGGATATTTCCCCCTCACCCCAACATTTCCTTTACCAGATTGTTTCTGAAAACATCATTCTGTTAATCAACAGCCATATAATTTGCAGTTAGTTTATTTTCCCCTGCAGCAATGGCAGCAATATCCTTCCACAGTTGAGCACTGAATTATGCCTTATGTTTGTGCATCAGGCAATGTCACATGGTGAAACACTGAAACATATTTCTATACACGCTCAAGAATGCTTGTGGAAGTATAGCCTTCCAGAAATAGCAAATTATTTTTAGTAATAATAGACAGTGATACAGGATATAAATGGAAATAAACCAATGGCTAGACTGAATCTGGTTCTGTTATAAGCTCTCTTTTTGTTTAGTCCCTCCCAACTAGTAAAGATATATCGGATGTGGTGGTAATAGATCACATTGTGACAACTCAGATCCAACATGAAATTTTGCTGTACACGTGGATCTCCACTTCTTTGCAAGGAAGAGCGAGTCAAGTTCCTGCATGGCACATTCCCTTTTCAGTCCCCAGATCTTTAAGAGGGTTCCATATACAGTTTGGGATGTGCACATAGTGGGGAGCTGGACTTAGGGAGATGCATTGTTCCTTTCTCTGTCCTTGTATAGCTTCCTTGAAAGTGTTAATATAACTTCAGACTTCAGACTGTAGTAAATTTTTCATTCATCTTGCTCCTTACATCCTCCAGGAGCTGCAGCTACAGAGCAGGAGAAGATGCCATGAATCAGAATCGCATTGGAATTTCAGGGCCTCTGGATGAAGGATCCTATGGAATTTTTGGCTTTCCAATGGGTGTGGGCATGGAATCTTGCTTTCCCATGATAGCATAAAGCGAGATAATCTGCTGAGTGGTTTCCTCAAGAAAACTTTCCTCCTATGGTTTTTAACTTGGTCAGGGGATCCGGGACATTGTGCAATATATAATGCTAGACATATTTTGCATTTTACATAAGGGTGACTCACACTTATCTCAGCATCTAAAACTAATGGTTAAGAAACCAAAGGCCATATTTTAAAAACAAATTCTTGAGTTGCACCCACAAAATAGGTGCCTGCATGAACAAACAGACAATTGTCTTGTCAAAATGAGTAACCATATATACTAATCCCTCTCCGCACAACTACCCATGTCTGCAGTTTAACTCGTATTGGATATACAAATTGTGAACTCTTATTTTTCAAAAAATTGGTCCCAAATGTTCTTTCACTAGTTTCTGGGAGTTTTAAAGCTTAATTAAAATATGTTCCTATGACAAGAGTTAGAACTTTGAAAGTGAGTCATTAGCCATGCTAAATGCTTGTGGTCGATGGGTCTAACTGTACTAAGAATAAAGTGGTTGTGGAAAATGATGGATTCAACCTTCTACTAGACCCCTAAATAATTAAAATGGACAGAGAAATAGGAACACAAGCTAAGTTTTACTGGCCAGCTCACTAATCACTACCAGGTAAATTTGTTAGGTTATACACTTCACATGCATAGAACTGACATACTACTGAAAGCCAGAACTGAATAGAGGATGATCAATAGACTGCAGAAAGCTGACACATATTCAAAATTATTAAGAAGAGGAAACAGACCAATCAGAAGAATAACATCTAATTAACCAGCTCCAACCAATAAGAACTAGCAGGGCTAAAACTTGAGACCAGAGGATTCTATGCTGACATACTATTACATTACCACCATTAGGCTGTGAGGCTGGGATTGGCAGGAAGTACTAGCCAGTAGGACCTGAGTGGCAGCCCCTCATATCCCACTCATTGCCTGGTATCAGTCCTTAAACCAGGAAGCCATGATGGGAAACTGTCTGAGCAACAATTAAATTGACTTCAGCTAGTGATAAACCCTAGACTCTGGCTTATGACCCTGGTTTGTGCTTGACTTTGCTCTTTGACTTGTGAGCATAACTTGATAGCTGACCTTGATTCCTGGTAACCTGACCCTGCCTGCCTCCTGATACCTGACTCTTGGTTTGCTCTCAGGCTTTTCCTGAATTCTGGTCTCCTGGTACCTGATTTGGCCTGACTCTCAACTCTTGCTCCAACCGTAGGTACTGACTTCCCTCTTTGTGGTTGTGAAACACATCATTTTAACAGACAAATTTTGTGCAGGTAATTCTAGAAACTGAATTTTCAGCATGCCAGGTCTCTTTGGTAAACTATTCATCGTCAGCAAAAATAAACTGGGTAACTTCAGTATTTATGAACATTGGCTGTGGCTACTCACATTTTGCTGTAAAACTGGCAGCATATCAAAGAGGGAAAAATTTGCTCATTTACCATTTTAATTCAGCTTTCATCTACAAAGCTATTTTCTCACTGCATTTGAACGAGCCCTGCTTGTCAGCAGCATAATTAAAGGGTTCAGTGGTTAAATATTGCTACAAGCAGTTCAAAAATAAATTGTT
The DNA here is from genome assembly GCA_007922305.1 of Dermatemys mawii. NCBI lineage: Eukaryota > Metazoa > Chordata > Testudines > Dermatemydidae > Dermatemys > Dermatemys mawii. The sequence continues at coordinate 45,537,895 of ML677326.1, forward strand.
ATTTTTCAAGACAGACTGAGAGACAAACACAGATGGATAATAAATATGGGGCACATGTGCAAGTCTGTGGCTGGAAAAACAGCTGCTGACAGCATCTCTTTTTTGGTCACAATTTTCCATTAAAAGAAGACAATTGTTAAAATTTAGGGTGGAAAACATGAAGGAACAAAGCAGTTTCCATTATGGCATTCAATAGTGAGCATTAGAGCAAGGGAGAAATCAGTGCAAACATTACACTTGCAAACTGAAGCCAATGGTTATTGTTTCATTTGTCAAACCTTTGGATCACAGAGCTGAAACATTTAAATGAGCTATTTAAGTCAAGCTAATCTTTGTAAGACTGTCCCTTTATTCAAAACATTAAATTTAATTGATATTTCAAGACAGACTACATTTTCTTTTACATCTCCTAATGCCTTAACCCTGCCCATCTGCTTTCTCTACTGGCTTTTTATTAGATTTATTAATACCTAGGCCTGAAGTTAATGAGCACCTGCCTGTTCAGAACAATACACCTCCACAGTCTGCCCCATTCATTAACAACAGAGTGTATTATTCACAATGAGCAATAACATTAAGTCGCAGTATCAAATGTACCTTTTACGTATCACAGACCGGGTCTAAGGCCAGCATTTGTCCTATACTGGAATACTTCAGAAGTCTTGTATGGGAGGAACATCTCACACTGCAGCAAAACATAATATACCAGCATCTCTCTATTATGTAGACAGAAGGTGCTGCAACTCCCATCTCTAGTCAATAAATTCAGTAATTCACTTCTCCTTGAATCCTGTTCTCCATATTGATCTCTGAACACAAAATGAAGCCTATTACCAAATCCTTCCCAATGTAATAACTTCTATAACTGTGAAGATCTTTCTAAAGGATTAGAAAAGTTCTAAGATCCATGTATTGATCACACCTTCATTTTCTGTTGGAAGAGGTATCGACAAGTTTATTTAAGTACTCATACTATGATACATTTTTTCCTGTTATTGATTGTCAATGCATTGATATGTGAAACACATAATAAACATGAAACAAAATATATTTAATGAGATTTTACCTACTATTTTAGTTAACAAACAATAGGAAAGATTAAGGTGTTCAGAAAAAAGTAGAATCCCCTAAACTTTAGCCCATTTTTTCACTCAAATGCAAATTGAACCTTTTTTGAGGGTGCAGGGGGTCTGAAACGTGTTTGCGTTTTCTTTTTTGGTGTGAAAGTGGAAGTGCAAAAATAATGAGAAAGCCATTTCTTGTCCCAGGACATTTTCTAGGCCATTTTACAGATTAATGAGGTTTGGATGCATTTTAGATGCAATTTGGATGTTCATCCACACCCGTGCTCTGAAGTTTTTGTGATTTGCCCATCCCAAATAAATGAGGATTGGCAAATCCTTTGAGGATTGAGTGGAGGCAAGTTTGTCGTAGTTTCTTCTTCTTGGCTGAGACCTCTTCAGCCACTGGTACTCTGCTTCTCCCTGTCCTATCCCCTCCCTTTGTGGACCAACCAGAAGCATCAGGGAAAGGGGGTGATCTGGAAGACACTTTCCGTGAAGCAGTGCTGCTCTTGAGGAAGAATGGGAGATACATGCCTACACCAGTAGGCAATACTTTGTCAGGAAGTACAGTATCAACAATATATTAACAGAAGTGCTAATGATCTCTAGTCTTCTCTGTGTTCCCTATTAACTCTGCACCAGGGACAATAGAATGCCACCTTAGAGTCATAATTAGCACTTCAGCTGACAGGAGAGTGGGACCAAGTCTTCTATTTAGGAGTAGTCACACATTCCCAAAACTGTCTAGTCAGTTTACTCCCCCTCTTCCTCCCCAGAGGATGAGATTTCCGTAAGAGGGCTTCTTCTCTTCCACACAAAGCATATTCCATGAGACAAAAGAGTCTTAGCTAAACCCATGCTATATATTACCAGCTATGCCTAAGTATACTTTACATGTTCTTGAGGCTAATCTGTGTTATCCTGAGTCCTTTAGTAATATCTCTTAATTTTTCAACCCTAGTTTGCTTTTTCCCTTCCAATTTTTATATTCTTCTATATACATTTCTGCTAGAGTCTAATGGTGTAGCAAAGACCAGCTGGGCCCCCTTATTTCTGACCCTACTGCCCTCACAAACCAGTTAGGGATACATCAGTTGATACAATCTCTAGTATACTTTATTTATATCTATTCCCCCCCCTTACAATTTATATACAGAATTTTACAACCAAGCTTCCCAAAAAGCAGACTGAAGCCACCAGACCCTCCTACCTCTCCCTTTCTCTCTCCTCCAGCCTGGCTAATTAGGCTGGCAGCTGTTTCTAGTTGCCAAGCAGGCCTAGATCTATTCAGCCAGTTCTGGCATGGCACAGGGCTGATTAAGCACTCCTTGTCCAACACCCTGTCACAAATGGTAAATAAATGATAGTTTTATATGTTGTATTCCTACCCTGTGAAGTCTGTTTTATTAGAAATAACAGTAGTAATATAAAAAAGGGGAGAGAGAGCATTAGATTCTAACATGACCACTCCGAGAAAATATTACCCAATTTTATAGTAGGATTCAGGGAGTCAGCCTTATCCCTGGTGAAGCTAACTATAGGGTTAAATTAGTGCAGTTAAAAACTAATTAATTTAACTCTCAGTTGAGAAGATCCACCATTTTGTGAATGGCTAGCAATCAGAGAAATCACAGACAGACACTGCAATAGTTTGCAAGTGTGCTTGAAAATATTTTCAAATGCCTTTATAAGTTTAGTGTAGACAAGGCCAGAGCTTTGATAGGGTAGCTTAATCCCTATGACTATTCTATTGTTTATCTCCTTCTAAGTCTTCCAGAAAGTATAACAATTAGTACTAAGTATTATGTGGATAGATGTATATTAGGACCACCAACCCACTTTACAGAGATCAAGGAACAGCCATTGGCAAGTAATAATTTCCATTTAGTATTGATCTAGTCCATACTCAAAACGTAATCTTGAGGCGGAATCTTCTCTGGTTTATTTCCAGTCTCCTTAGCTCATATATGTGAGTACATTTTTTGGTAATTAACAGTAAACTATTTTTTACATATTCATATTTGCCCATCTAATCTGAGGTCAGAATTTAGCTACTATAAACATTAACTAATTTTGGCTTTTCTTGAATGGGCACTAGGAAACAAGTTTCAACATTACAAATAAATTGTCCTCTGTTGATTAAAAAACAAGAGAGAGTATAGGGATTTTACATCATGCAGAAACAACATATGTGAGCATTCCACAATGTTAACTCTTAATGCAAATCCGTGGTAATTGCAACTCCAGCTGTGTTTGCAGCTGAATGAGTTGAGCTGATAACCTAGAAATGCCCCAAATGAACCTTTCCTGGCTGGTTCTGATTGTAATAACGTTGATGAATTTTGAAACTGAAGAGGAAGAGAAGAAGATGAATGAGCATGGGGATTGGGAGCTGGATAGGAAAAAATAAAATGTGCAGTTTTTTGGGGTACTGGGTCCAGAGCTTTGTAAGTATTTCTTTAAAATGTTTGATAGAACTTATTATTTTTTCAGAATTTTCTTTTGAAGATTTTTTTTCCTAGTAACTGGTTACCTTGCATCTCTTGCTAATCCACCTTGAACTGTAATACAGTCAAATCTAGGCCTAGTCTGTGGATGGGAGATCTGGAAAGTATACTTGTACTTTGCAGAGGGTGACACTGGAGTTCAGAAGTGGAATCCTTCCCTCTAAATCAGTATTAAATAAATTCCCCATGGTAGTGGCAGTGGATTATCAGGCACTAAGGCAGTGTCTTCTGAAAGAGACCTAAATCTGAAGTTCTAATTATTTGCTGGTCATTAAATATTCAGCTGCATTCAGGGAAGGATCTTGACCTTGGTGCCATGGCTAGTTCCCAAATTAGAAAAGCACAGTGCCTACATATCCTCTGAAATTTCAGTTGGGGAAAAAGCATTTATTTATTGTCCTATAGTATGTTATGTTTCTTAAACTGTGCAATGCTAAAGATATAAGCCCTGATCCTGTAATGAGCCGTTCCTTGGGCCTGGGAATCTACTCCTATTGAATCAGTTGCAGAGACAGAACCTTTGGATGCAAACCCTTTAGTCCTTTACTTTCTGCATAAAGTGCAATACACACCTCTTGTTTAACATTTGTATACAAGTGCAGTAACAACTAGTGATGGTACTACTAGTAGTTCTTCACTTTTCAGTGCTATCTTTAAAAAACATTTATTATTCTTCATACAGACTGGCCTTGCCTGGGTTCTTTGTTTTCGTGTAATTTTGTAAAGAACTGAGAAGGGGTGTGACCATTCTATCCATGTGATCTGCTGGACAAAAATACCAAAGTTGGAAATAGCTTTGATTTAGGTGAAAAGATTTTGCTTTAACTGTGTATTTATTGTCATGTATAATCTGAACTATTTCTTATCAAGATAAATTAAATAATAACTGTGAATGCTCTATGTATTTAAATCCATTACCCTCCCCGTTCAAATATTTCTTAATGTTCTATTTCTCTCATGATACCTCTGAGAAATCAGCCAATTAAAGAATGGCTGGGTTAAGCAATAGTCAGTGTTAGTGGATGTTTATTATCTTGCAGTACTGCGCAGAAGTCTCCATGTGCATTGGGCCCCATACTGTCAGGCATGATACAAACACACACGGACATGTGCCAAAGGGGGAGCAATCTAAGACCAGTCCTTCCTGTTGTTTTCTATCCTAATTTACTGTATCTTTTATTTTTCAAATTGGATTATTTGGTTTTTGGTAAAAGTACTTTCCTTGCACAATAGAGTCCCAATCCTGAGTGGGACCCATTGACACCAGCACCAAACAAATAATATAATAACTAGTAATTTCAATAAGCCTGCTTCTCTTACCACAGGTATCAAATAACTTTCATCAGCTTCAGCCCATACTGAGGACAGGACAGGATTGGACGCAAAGTTTTTTTGTTCCAGGAATTAACATTGATAATATGGATAGAACAACAAAGGTAGTAATTTAGTTATCAAAATTTGGATAGGACAGGGAGCAAGATGTGTATGCTCCTGTGGAGAAACTAATTTACAACAACAATAAAAAGTTAAAAAGAATCAGCAAGAAGGAATTAATAAGTTTAGAAAATATGATATGCTATTTATTATACAAAATAGGAGAATAGTAGACTCAGGCAGGAAAATTAATTAAGAGTATAAGTGAGGTGGGTTTTATAATGGTTTCTGCACTACAGTGATTCATTCCTTTGAGTTGAGATTTGCTTTGGTCTGATGTATTTTAGGAATATCAGTCTATTCCCATGTTCATAAAAGACAGAAATAGCAGACAGATAAAGGGTAAAATTGCACTTTCATTGTAACTACATTCCAAAGTCTATTCCAGTTGAGAGAATGCTTGAAAATTTTGTAGTATTCATCCCTATAAAATGATTCTGATGTTCTGCCAGTATAATGTCCTAGAAAAGACACAAATTGGGGTCCCGTCAGTGTAACACATCCCTGAGGTCCTTTAGGAAATTTAACCAAGTTTCATTTTATCATTTAGCCTGCTACATGTTATACATTTTATTAACAAAATGGAACTTTAGTAGAGCTACAGTGAACTCTGTTCTTCCTTCAGGCAGGCAAGCCCCTCAAAGCTCAAGGGCTTTAGCTCACAAGCTGTCTGCTGTTATGTCATCTTCTCATTGCAAATCTAAATGCACTCAATAGGCACACCAGAAAGGGAAATCCTAAAGGCAATGTGAAATAGTTCAACATTGAATTGGGGGGAAATTTACACACTGAAAAGGAAATGAATCAACACACCCATATTAGTGTAAGCTGATGGTTGGAGGGAGATCAGGATTTCATGGTACCTAAATATGTTTTGGAGGGGAAGGTGTGAAGAAAGGCAAGGGTCATATTAGTGACTGTCAAGAGCTAATTACAGTTGGAAGTAATAAGAGGGAACAAGGACTGAGTACAAAGAAGTTTGTAGCCAAAAAACATCAGACTCAGAGAAGAGCAGAAATTGGAAAGTGTGAATTAATTAAAACAAATGCCCTCAAGTTCCAGATTCTTGAGCAGGACTTTGCAAAGCCCACTGTGTTCAGAGAATCAAAGCTAGGTTTTACAGTAAGATCAGTGCATGCTGGGAATAGAACATCGGAGATTTAGTTAGTGCTATGTGAACACTCAGATACATAGGGCTGACATTGCCTGGATATTCAAAGATCTGTAGCCGCCGAACTTGGGCTTTAAACACTTAGCCAGCACATAGCTGTCTTGATGAAAGTAAAGAAATTTCCTTTACAGGGCTCTAAATTTGGGCCAGGACCTCAGGGGCTGACAGTGCATAAATATTAGGCATTGTAGTATAGACAAGGGTTTAAGCAGCCAACTGAGATTTTCATAATAGATAGAAGGCTATATGGAAAGGTACCTTAGGTGTGGACAAGGCATACTCCATTAAATATAAGGATATGTGGGTTAAAAATCTGCTACCTATTAAGAGATAAGCCAGATGCTAAGCTATAAAAGAGGCATCAACTGAAACAGGAAGCCCAAGAACAAGAGAGAATCTCTGACCAAGACAGGAAGAGGACCTAGCTTACTAGTAAGGACAGCTAGAAAGTCAGATGGAGGTTTAGAGAAGTAACTCTAGGGGGTCTGGGTAGATTGCTATATGGAAGGAGATAAGAATTGCTGGAAGAATTGCTTGTTGGTAGGGAAGGGAGGAGAGACAGTGATCCTTATTGGTAGGAGCATGGGGGGCCATGGAACAGCCTACAAAATTTGGCCACTACTTCCTCAGGAGGCTGTGGAAGGAGAAATCAAGTTTATTTCCCAATAAGGTCTACCAGAGTTACTATAGCTTCTTGGGTCTTATCAAGCAGAGAAACATTTAGAGATATAGGCTCCATCACTATACAATCTAAAGTCTTTGTAAGTAGCTCAAGAATGACCTAATGAACATGAAACCAAGGAGATATACTCCAACTGGTCTATGGTCAGCAGAACACTGGTTATCCTGGCGACAAGCTCCTTTCTAGGAGCTCAGAGAAAAATCCTCTTGACACCTAGGATACCAGGATCTAAGAACACAAAATTTAGGCCAGATATTTCTGAGAAAATAGGAACACAATATATTCTATTAAACAGTTTCTTTAGAATCATGGTCAACCAGTCTTGGCCACCTATAACAACATCTTGGTTCTCAGAATTTGCAAAGTTGCTTAACTTTCTATCATCAGTAAAGCTCGTAGCTACAGGTGAGCACTTTGAAAGTGGAGATCCCAGAACATTGGGACATAACCTGCTAGGATGCATTTTCTTCCATAGGCATGTTAAGAAAACAGATGTTGTTCTAAGCCTCAAATTCCACATGGTAAACCTATGCACCTCAAAATGCTCTAACTGAAAAAAGAAAAGAGAGAAAAGGAGATTCCAAAAGAACACTTTTTAAATGTTTCCCCACAATGCCTCACCCAGGTAATGGGTATCAAAGACACTTGCAGAGTATTTTACTCTTGGAGACTTTTTTTTTTTTAAATCAGTCAGTAGAGAGACTGAAAGACTCATATTTCTGCAGAACAAATAATAGAACAACAGTAAAACCTACTATTTTATCTCACATCAGTCACACACAGAGAAAGCACTTAAAGCTTCATGAGCACATCAAACTTTAAGGAGCACTGTAGTGGCATGAAAATTCAATATTGGTGTACTCCCAAGTGGTAACAATAAGTATATATTAACCCTTGAGTTATGGAGAAAACATGGGTTGCTGCTTTCAAATTGAAGCATTGCCAGACAATTCAGAGCACGTTGGAGTGCCTCATTACCATTGTAATGATTTGTTTTTAACATATCTTGCCAAACCAGTCTTTTCATAGAAGACAGCAGGGTTGTTACAGTGTGTCTGATGTTCCAGCAAGAACCCAATGGTGTTCTGGAATCCATTGAGAAATATTACAAAGATATTACACGGATCCTTTTCTACTTTGCCAAAACTGTGTAGGATAATCCTGGAATTTTCTTGAGCAGGGATTGTCAAATAGTGCCACCATATGTGCTATTTATCACTACTTTTCATACTTTAGGTGTGACTGGTAGCCTTCTTCATGCTGCTGTCACTTTAAGAGTCTGGGTTAGCTGGCTCAGTGTCTCCAAAAATTGCTTTCAGACCCTTTTCCAAGAGGATCCATAGGGATGGAAAACCTGCCTCCCAGTAAGAGGCTAAAGAAGCTCCGTCTGTGTGATTTATAATACTGAATAAAAGTCTATATGCTGACTTTATCCAAGTTTATATGGGTACAAAACTTCAGGGCTCTTTAATTTCCCAGTGCAAGGCATAAGTTTCAATAGAAAGACGCTGTAGCTAAATGAATTCAGACTAGAAAAAAGCAAATTTTAATACGATAATTAACCATTAGAACAACATAGCTCCTGATGTGGTAGATTGCCACTTGAACTTTTAACATCAAGATTGGATGTCTTTCTAAAAGATATTGCTCAACCAGAATTTATGGGCATGATGCAGAAATCACTTGGTGAAATTCTATATATAGGCTTGGCAGAACCTGATTTTTAATTTTTATACATCTAGTGCAGGGGTAGGCAACCTGCAGCACGAGTGCCAAAAGTGGCACGCGAGCTGATTTTCAGTGACACTCAGAGTGCTCAGGTCCTGGCCACCAGTTGGGAGGGCTCTGCATTTTAATTTAATTTTAAATGAAGCTTCTTAAACATTTTAAAAACCATATTTACTTTATATACAACAATAGTTTAGTTCCATATTATAGACTTGTAGAAAGAGACCTTCTAAAAACGTTAAAATGTATTACTGGCACGCGAAACCTTAAATTAGAGTGAATAAATGAAGACTCGGCACACCACTTCTGAAAGGTTGCTGGCCCCTACTCTAGTGTCTATTTTTAAGCATTTTTAAAATTGATTTAAATTGTCACAGCTGTGGGAAATTATGGGGAGATCTGAACAGAGGTCAATCTGTAATTGTGTAAGGACAATAGACACTGAGATTCAAAAAGTTCAAGCATTATAGCCATTAAAACACAAATTGTCAAAATGTACAAAGTGTAGCACTGAAAGACACTGGTCATCGGTAGCTGGGATTGAACGTAGGACTTTTGGAGTTTAGTGCATGAGCTAGAAGTCAACTGGCTCTTAGCTAAAGCTGTAGAGCAGACTCACTTAACGCTCTCTATAAGTGGTCTTGGTGCCACTAGATCGGAGTTCCCAAACTTAGTTCACAGCTTGTTCAGGGTAAGCCCCTGACAGGCTGACAGAAACTCTGTTTACCTGAGCATCTGCTAGTACAGCCATTCGAACTCCCAGTTGCCATTGTTTGCCACTCAGATAAACAAAGCTTCCGATAGCCTCTTTGAATCCATCAGCTTACCCCATTTACATAAACTTTGGAGCAAAAACTGATGCATTTACAAATTCTGTAATAAGCTCAATCCGCAAATGAACCAAAAGAAATGCAAGCCATTCCAGACAGAGGTAACATGCCTCCTCACTGATTGTGTGCTGAGGTAATTTCCACTGAGGGGAAAAAAAGAGGAAAGAGAAAGTGAAAAAGTTGTGATAGCGTAGAACGAGCCAACTCCTCAGCTCCAGAATGTTTTATCAGGCTCTTGCTCTTATTACAGGTTCATTTATGGGTCTGTCAATATTGAAAAAATATTGTGTAGGTTTGGTGAGAAAGGGAAACTATTTCAATGATTATTAAAATGTGATTTGCACCAGAAGCTGAGCTTGGAAGCAGAAGCTGGAGTGCTGCTGGAGGAGAAGAAAGCTAGCAGGGGAGAACAGGCTTCAGTAGATGTTGAGGAGCCACATGCAGTAGAGGAAGCTGAGCTGAGAAGCAGGCTGCAGTAGGAACTGGAAAACCACATGCAGGGCAATCGTTGAGTGACAGATGCTTACAGAGCTTTTTGAGAAACAGCAGAGAGTGAGCAGAATCCCTGCACCCATGAAAGCTGAGTAGATTCATAAACTTAATGGCAATAAGAGCCAAGGGATATAGTATGATGATCCAGTCTGGCCTGCTGAATAACTAGGCTTGGAAGGATTAGATTTGTTGGTAAATGTTGATTTCACCATACACACACAAAGAATGGGGTAAGCGGATGGATTCAAGGAGAAAAAGATGATGGTGGGGGGAGAGAATGCTCAAATCTGGAAAAGGAATTAGAGGAAGAAACAGGAAATTTCCAGAAGTTGGTTATGCTAGGAACATATATCAAAGTATGCCCCCAAAAGTGTAAATATGAGCTGAAGAAGAGCTGTGTGTAGCTCGAAAGCTTCTCTCTCACTAACAGAAGTTTATTCAATAAAAGATATTACCTCATCCACATTGCCTCTTTAATAATAAGTTTGCTGCTCAGAAGATTCACCGTATAATTTTAGCTCTGAAGCTAGAATATGGAACACCACATTCTCTGACCATGCCCTTATTTTCTCCATCTGCAAATAGATAGTGGAACAGCTTCACTCAGTTAGTAGATTCTTCAGATTTCATAAATGAATTGGCTTACAGTTGGTAAATATATCAAAATATGAATATTAATAACTCTCTACAGCAACATTTTGGGAAGCCAGGAGGTTGGTTTTGTAAAGTAGCATAATCCCCTATTATGCGTCAGTAAAAGAATTTTAAGGAAGAACTAGACAGCTTAGAAAGAGACTGGAGAAAGCGGTAGAGGAATGTGGCCAAAATGGAGAATTTTTTTAAAAAGGAAAAAAATTTATGATCTGTTTGAAAATAATGGAAAACAGGATACAGACACTTGGATCTTAATTTTATTGTCCTGGGACTGCACCCAGAAATTCTTGGCTAGATTTATCTCTGGCTATCCCAAACCAAAAACAATGCTCATCATTAGAAATCACACTAGGCATTCTTATTCCAAGTCTTAGCAAAGACTTTTACGGTTTCCGACTTCCTACCAAAGACATTCACAATGGGAGTTTTAGTACTGACTTCAGTGTTGGCTGAACTCCCATTGATTGCTTTTGAAACTCCTTCTCTTATTTTCTGTATATGCTTATTTTACAATCTACTCAGCTTCCAGATCACTAGTAAATAAGACTTTATTGTTAAAGAAAGAGAAGGCTCATTCTATATTTGCCTCCAATGTACTACTTTCCTAATTAAACACAAATGTCAATGTTCTTATTAAGGATTAGATTTTGGCACTGCCCAGTGGGGAAAGATTATGCCTCAGGGAGACTGTCTCTCAAAGTACTTTTCAATGTGCAGTAAGAGTGCATAGGATAGTAAAGCCTGCTCCTTCTGGTGCACCTGGCCCAATCTGGTGTAGATGGAGCATAGGTCTATGGCCTAACCTCCTCTCTTCAGGCTTTGGAGTGATTTGCCTGACTTTCACATGGAGCATGTAGTGGGTGCAGCTGGAAATGCTAAACATTCTGAGATGTTTTGCTCTGTGATGGTGATTTGTCTAGAATAAAAAGTCTGCATAGCGATTCAGAAACAGAAATCTGACTGGAAATGTGTTGAGATTTCACTGCAATTGTCGATGCAGGAAAGGCTGTCCCCTCTGCCCTTGCTTTAGAACTCCCAGCTAAAGGAGTCTAGATAGTCCTATGCATTTCAAGTACTTATTGTTTTAATAAAGTTACACTTATTCAACTTAATATGCACTAGGCTTAGGGTGATCAGTTGTCCGGATTTTATAGGGACAGTCCTATTTTTGGGTCTTTTTCTTATATAGGCTCCTATAGCCCTCCAACCCCCCAGTTCTCTTTTTTCACATTTGATGTCTAGTTACCCTAACTAGGATTCATTCTTTGTAAATAAAACATGGTGGCAGTGCCTGAGTTGAGTTTGCTGCAGTGCAGTTCTGAATCCATCCAGCAGAGGACAGCAGTATACTTACACTTTTTAAAATAAAAAGCACATCCTGTACACAAATATTTGCTAATAAACATTCCATTTTATCCAGTACACAAGGATTCATACTGGTGTTCTATGTATTTTCTTCACATAGAAATCAGCACAATATAGCCCTTTCTTTTAAAATATCATATAAAAGTAAACATATGATGTGTAGAGACGAAGTCTGGTGCCATTAGATTGTCCACTGGTAGTATGAGTTCAATACAAAACTACAGATGACTAAAGGATAAGAAAACAGCAGCAATAAAATAGCTCTGAAAAGTATCTGTCAGTTATTTTTATACAGAATGGATTGGTTATATGGTGGACGTCAAGTGAGTGGTTGATCAATTGTTATGCTTTCATTCCAGTGTTGCAAATGTGTTCCTATTAATTATTGTTTACTATTTGCATTGCAATTTCACCTGTGAGCCCCAGTCCTGGGTCAGGACCCTGTTTTTCTAGGTACTACACAAACACAGAATAAAAACAACAGCTCCTGCCCCAGAGATCTTGCAACGTAAGTTATGTATAGTGTCTAAAAATTCAACCTTGTTAAATTGACTAATGCAGGCAGAAGTTAAAACTAACAATAAGTCATCCCTTTTATTTAATTTGATATTGTTTACCTAGAGCACACATCCTTGAGCAAACTTAACAGCGTGGATGTATAAAAATGTATTTGCTAGTTGAAGAAATGTATTCACTAGTGGCAAAAACAAAGTAGATCTGTGAAGAACTTTAAAAACAAAAAAGAAAAGGAGCAACTTATAAAACTTCCAAACAGAGAGAGAACTTTCAATTAATTTCAGAATTGTCCTTCAGACTGAACACCTTTGACATGCAAGCTCCCTAGCCAATGCTGTTCTAAATAAACTCCTTCACTGTTGAAAGAAACATTAGGTTGCAAGGAAAATTTTCTCCTTGCAGCCCAGAGAATTGAGAGCTGCAGAAAAACAAGATTGTGGAACTTGGGGAACGGGGGTAGGGAGATGGAGTGTATGACGAACCTGCAGTAATTCAGCTCATTACCTTGACACTGAGCTCTAATATGGCCAAGAATTGGTCTTAAAACAACTCATGACTATAGCTGGCTGAAAATGGATTTTTTTGATTCACTGGTAATTCTGAAAAAAATGCTTTGGATTGAACTGAAATCTTTTATTATTATTTATTTTTAATTTCCAGCAAATGGAAAAGTGGTGTGCATGGTTTTAAAAAAAATGTTTTAGACTGAACAAAATGTTTCGTTTGACCCAAAAACAAAATGTTTCATTTTGATTTCAATCGTTTTTTAAAAGATATTTTAAATTGTTTAAGAAAATTCCTAAACAAAAAATGTTTTGAATCAGAATGTTTCATTTAAACATTCAAAATATATTGTTTATATTTTTCAGAACTTTATTATTAATTGTTGGGGATTGGGTGTCTTTATTTTTTTAGTCAAAGGGGTTTGGCAAAATTGGCAAGAATTTGTTAAATGTTTTGGTGTTATCAGATTTGGATTTCTTGCCCCAAAAAATTGGCTGACAAATTTCACCCACTTTAGGACTATTTATATAGGGCTAGATCATCAATTTGTAATCTGCCATTTGTAAGAGGCAGTGTGTTGCTTGGAGCAGTTTCCAGACCTAGAGTCAAAATCTCCCTCTTGGTCTACCTACTGCTTAAGGGGGGAGACACCACAACAGGTCTATAACTGTACAAAATATGTTTCCCATTATACCAGTGTTACCCACTCATTTTCACCCCTATATGCCCAGTTGCATGAGGAGGGATAAAGAAGATCTATGACTCCTGCTAAACTCCACTCTCTGAAAGCAGTAGTATGTCACACTAGTGACTAGTGCCTCCTTATTCCCTTGTGGCATCATAGCAAACATAACCTAGCCCATGAGGATTTAAAGTATGCTTTACAGAATATTTAAAACAGTTTATGAACCCCAAGGAGCTTACAGTTTAAGAACAGACAAAATGTAATAAGTGAAGACAATAAAGGATAATAGAGTCGGAGAATGGTTTGTTAGTAATCTTCATTTCCATTGGCTGCACACTTCTCAGTGAGGTTAGCTATATCTAATTATTTATAGGTCAGCATAGCAAGGGGCAGAAATGTAAGGAAAAACTGAGGTGGTGAAAATGGGGGCGGAGGGTTAGGAAATGGAAGAGGAACTGCCAGTTGAAAGATTGGAGAGGGAGAAACAGGACAAAGAGGGAGAGGATAGATGAGCTTGCCCCCATACCCTGTCTCTGTGCAGCAGAGCAGTACAGATGCTCCAGTACCAAGCCCTTACAACTCCAGTGGAAAATTTAAGCACCCCATCTCTTCTCCCTGTTCCTTTCTTCCTTCCTCCTCCCACATCTTCTCGTGTAAATTGACATAGCTTTAGTGACTTCAGCTGAGGATCTGGCCAGATGTGCATATCTTGTAGATATTTATGTTTTGGTAACATTCACACAATACTCATAATGGTCTATTTCTTTTGAATTAATGGTACTATTGTGTCTCTGTGAACAACAAAAGAATTTCTTCTCCCATGGGGATTCTTTAGTAAAAGAAAAGTTGACCTATAGTATGTTAGATGCCAAAAGCAGACAATATTGTGAAGTATAGCTTCCCTTTTTAGTGTTTGCTGAAGAAGAAAATACCCTCACAGTAAATCACATCATACTGACAAACAGGTTATGTACTAGCAGTAAGTACCTTGCTTGGTCTTATATTAACTGTATAGCCCTTTGACAACCTGTCACATATAAACATAAATTGAACAATTATTTAGGTAGAGATTTACTGGACAGTACCCATTTTTGTGAGCTATGGATTGCTCAAATGTCTCCACATATCATTTGTACTGATCATTTTCAATACAACATCAGTTTTAAAGAAAGCCAAACTAAGTGAAATTTACTTTGATTAAATCTTCAGTTTTCCTCTTCTGATGTCACACATCATTCTGCTGGTACATTTTTGTTTTGTTTTTAAGTGTTGATTTTTAATTCTACCTTTTGATGCAACCAAAGGAAATGGGGGTGGGAGGTAGGAATCACTAATATTTTATGTGTGAGACATTCCCCAGGTGTTATCTGGTGTGATCTGCTAGGTCACTTCACTCTGGGAGCAGCCCTACCCTGCTCTAATGTGAGAACCCCAACTCCTGGGCTGTTCACGCACAGCCTCTGGCATGTAAGCTGCTCCTTGGATTGAGAATCAAGGCACAGACAAATTCAGGCCTTGATTCAGCGAAGCACTTGAGAATGTTTTATTTTGCATTGCTGAATATGGATGGACTTAAGCATATTCCAATGTGCTTTGCTGACTCTGGCCCCAGGTGATTTACACAAGGCCAAACAAGGCTCATTCCAAAGGGATTTAGGAGCCTAGATCCAAAATTTAGATCCTCAAACCTCTGCTTAGCTGCCGCCTATCTTTAGGGGCCTAAATTACCTACGCATCTAAATTTCTGATGGTAAAGTGCCCCACACGCTACAAATATTCCATTGGGCACATGAACGGATGCCTAAATCCTGGTGCATGGCTCATGCCCATTCCCCAATGGGTTTCACAGAGCAGGTTTTTCCTTGCCTATCGCACCTGTAGGGACCAATGCAGTAAGCATGTTCTTAGATGGGAGACCAGGTTCAAATCCCTCTGCTATCTAATGCAGAGAAGGTATTTGAATCCAGGTCTCCCATATCTGAGATCTGCCCTAATCACAGGGCTATTAGATACTCAGATATGTCTCTCTCCATTTCTCCTACTAGAGCTGTTTCATGTTGTATAAATAATTATATTCATTGGAGCAGGCCCTGGAATCTGCATCTCCCTCCTTCCAGGTGGGTGCCTTAGTCATCAGGATATACAGACATTCTTACTGTCTCTCGGGACCAATGAATATCCAAGATAAATGCTCCAATTGGTGGGATATTGGGTAAAAGCGGGGACCGCATCCTTGGTCTTTCTTAAGAAAGGGCTGTCCTGGTTTAGCCCCCTAGCCCTAGGAGAGGGTCCATAGCTGTGAATTCTGAGTGAAAATAAGCACCTTTCTCTGACCTGGATTTAAGTACCTAATTTCATTTGAGGGACAGGGCTTGGCATTTTCCACTGGCTAATTTAGGTGGCTCCTCACTTAGCCTGTTGCCTTTTATCAGTTGTATTCTTAGGTGCCTAACTGTCACCATGCATTGTATAAGAAGCCTGGATGCCTAACTTGGGGCTGAAGATTCCACTGGGGTGCAGGATTCCTTAAGTTAGCCACTTCAATTTTGATACCCCTTTGTGGATCCTGCCCAAAGGAAATCTTTGCCAAAGGAAAGACTTGAGCCCAGCACTCCTGAGTCCCAGGCTAGTGCCTCATCCACAAGATCATCCTTTCAGCTCATGCAAATAGTCAAATGGAACTGGGTATCTAAGAGTCTGTCTGCTCTTTAAGCTGGGGGTGTAATTCCCAATTTGAGGAGACATACCTGTGCTGGTTCTGATAGAACTCCCAGTCTGAAAATAAAATGCCGCCATGAGTGGTAGGAGCGGCTTTCTGCCCTGCCTATGTACCCATCCAAGACATTAGGCACAGGCTCAGGGTGGCTAGCCCCTCCTGCCACTCATGTTGCTGTGGCTAAATTCTATTTTGAGCATGCTAACTCAATCACCACTAGCTCGGGTATGTCTCCCTGAGTTGAGAATTATATCCACAGCTCAAAGGGTAGACATATCCTTTGATGGCTTCTTTTAAGATATTTACAGTGGTGTTGTAGATATACTGGTCCCAGGATATTAGGGAGACAAGGTGGGTGAAATAATATCATTGATTGGACCAACTTCTGTTGGTGGAAGAGACAGAGACAAGTTTCTGAGCTAAACAGAGCTCTTCTTTAAGTCTGATAGCCAGTTTATTCCCACTGAAGCCCATATCATGACTTGGCAACTACTCCTTTTTTGCATTACTAGTGGTTGTAAAGAACATATGAAATTGATATTAATGGGGTGCTATACACATTGAGTCATTATAGATTAAAATAAATGTTTGTTAATAGATTATGCTTTATGTATTTAAAAGTACCTTTCATTATATTTATGCAATGTAAAGAAGAATGTTTTTAGGGCACATTCTACATCTTATGATTTCAATGCACAAATGAAGTTTTATGACTATAACTATTACTTAATTCTACATAACATTAAGTACATTAAAGAAATTTTATTCATTTTAATTATCGATAGAGTGAGCAGCAGATAATGGCTGACTGAATGTGGCCAAACTCTAAAGTGAAAATGCACATATTGAAAATCAATAATGTTACAGATTATGCACTTATAACCCAGTTATTCAGTGATGAATAAAACATACACGTCTACAAAAAGTCAGTCTTTGTTCTCTGAAAAACATAGGCTACATTCATGCATCTGATGTTAAATTATAATGTGTCCTTTACGATTCGCCTTTGCTAAACAGTATACTTTGTATATAAAAGTCATTGTGTAATGTGCATAGAGGGCAATTTAAATTCAGTAAATTTTGCACAGTACATGCCCATAGCTAAGAACTTGGAAATGTGACAACAAAAAATGAAGGAGACCTTAATTTTTCATCTTTTGGGTTAGTTAATACATCATAGAATGGTTGACATTACTGCAAAAGGATAAATTATTAACTCTTTACTAATAAACGGATATTCAATCTAGATTCCCTAGTGTTCTGAGGCACTCTAAGGGCTTGATATGAAAAAAAAAAAGACTTCATTTTCTGTGCCTGCCCTTTGCAATTGAACTCTGGCTTCAATGGGACAACTCAGAGTGTATAACGTTCAGCATGTGTACAAATCTTTGCAGGACTGGAACCCAGGAACAGCAGACCAAGTGTCTGAGCTATCTAGATATACTGCAAATATCCTGTACAGATGGTCATTGGTCTCATGTTGGCAGGAGCTTCTGGCCCACTTCCAGCATTTGTAAACCCTCTTGATATGCCTTCTCACTTGATGACCTTACTTCTAGAGTGACTCCTGTTTCCTTCTCTTAAGGTGCTTCCTCTCTACAACCTCTCTCTCCTAGCTCCTGGATCCTCCAGAAATTAACAGCATCCCTTCCTTGTAGCACCTGCCAGCCAAACTAAACAGCAGCAGAAAAGACCTCTCCATGACCTTGTAGCTGCTGCAGTCCACTATGTTGTTCTGGCTATCATGTGGAGTTCTTTTGATTTGCCTACTGGTGTCAGTGTCTTTGGGGTCACCATTTCAAGCTTTTCTCTGTAATCCTGATGGCTAGCAACATATTTTCTTTTTGATAAAAACTGAAATTCTCATGTAATTTCCTAACTCCAGCAGTCAGGATAGTTTTAGGTAAAACACCACATATCTATCGTGAGACTCATAATCCATTCACAAGAATTGGCAATACTGTACTTTGCAACTTCTATTTGTCAAACTATTTTTAGGGCTCTCAAATTTCTTTAGTCCTTGGTGTGCCTGGAGGTGAACAGTTTAATTGCACAGGCAGACACTAGTTAGCCCTACCTGAAATTATCTGGAATCCAAAGAGCACATTAGAAATGTCTAGGAAAGACACAGACACAGAGTAATTAGATATGTTGATATTTAAACCTTCACCTTTTTTGTTTTATAGAGTCTCTTCCTCTTTTAAAACAATGGAAACCCAAGGCAGTGTACAGTAGCAGTGGACACTTACAGGAGTTCTAACACTTCAACCAGCTGAAGTAGTTTGTTAAATAACATTGAAAAATCAGTTACGTATTTCAGGGCAAAGGTCCAACAGTTGCATTTATTCTTCTGATTTAGAAAACCATAATTCCACAGACAGTGGCCTTGAAATTTGGGTGCATATTGTCTGCTGGTGTGCGTTTTCTGCTTTAGCCCTGTTGACTTCAGTGAAGTTTTATCTATTTACACTAGCAGAGAATCTGGATCCCAAATTTTCTTGTAAGTGTTTGTATAAAATTCATTCAGTTAAGACCAAATATACTTCACGTTACCAGTATTTTACTTATGCTGTATATTGGCCACTGCTATTTTTAGGTAAAAAAAATCCAGCTTATAAGGGAAAAATAATGGTGTGTGTGATATTAATGTGTAATGACCCAGATTAATACAAGGCGCATTAGGAAAGATGCATCACATTTAATGAATACTGTGGATTTTATTTGTTTCTTATATTATTAGTTTCTTTTGAAAGTTTATTTAGAAAAAATACATCTACATATTGTTTGTGTATATGTGTTTGTATGCATATATCTAATATAAACACAAACACATTCTCACATCAGAAAAGTCATAACTTCATATATTGCATTTGTATTAGAAACCTGCTATTTTTGGACATTTGAAAGCATTCAATTTTGGGTTTGTTATTCCTCCCAATATACATGAGATGGGAAGGTATATGGTATAATATAACTTGTCATAGCATAAAAATAAAGACTAGTAAAGTAACAAAAATCTGATGCTTACCACCTTCAAAAAAATGCTCTATCAAACGTTTATATTAGAGATGTCCCTAAACCAAATGCCAGCTTGAAAAATCATCAAATTTGGGGGAAGTTTGGATCTGGGTATGAATCTGGATCTAAAGTTTGCATTTTGATCTCATTTTTATAATGGGCAGAACCCTTCAGAGAGCACTTTTCTGGCATTACATCTGCATTCAGACTGGGTTCTTCTAATTTCTTTATCTTGCTCTAAGACAGTAGTCCAAATGTTTTTTACTTCCCAACTTTAGTCACAATGTGCAGTAGAAAGAAGTTCAGGCTTTCGATTCTGAAGGCTTTAACACAACAGCATATTGTCACCAGCCTCTTATTTTCTTTGATACTTTACTATGTTGTGTCATAGGATTAAAACAGTTCTTTTTCTTTTTTCATGCCTGAGTAGATGCGCTGACTCAGTTCCATTGAATAATGCCATCAGATCCCAGCTGTACAGTTATCAATGCCTGGCTGTGTGCAGTTCCTGTCTGGTGAAGAAATACATCTTTCTGAAAGCCTTACTGTTCTGTAATACAGCAGCATATGGTAGCAATAGCTACCTCTTGTTTAAGTTATGCCAGGCCAATTGGACTAAGAAACATACTGCTTTCTGAAGCCTAACGATAAGAAAATCTATACATAATTTGACATGGAAAAAGGCCAGTGCTACAGGACACATTTAGTTTCAAAATACATTTCCACATTCACAGCAGATTGAAATTACATTGTTTTACCAGACTGAATTAATTCTTCCAAATATGAGTGAGATTCAAAATTTTGAGGTGATTATTTGAGCTAAGAATTCACATCACAGAAGAGAAGAGGGATGTTTTTAAGAGAGGTTTGCTGTAAACCAGCATAGTTCCATTGAAATCAGTTGAAGTCATTTTACATCAGCAGTGGATTTAGTCCCAAATTTGGAACTCTTCCTTATTTTCATTGCATCAGATGGAATCATCTCCTGGAGATGTCAGACTATTTATATTAAAAATCATAGACGCTACAGAAGGAACAGACT
This sequence comes from Dermatemys mawii, assembly GCA_007922305.1. Taxonomy (NCBI): domain Eukaryota; kingdom Metazoa; phylum Chordata; order Testudines; family Dermatemydidae; genus Dermatemys; species Dermatemys mawii. Next base: position 45,558,303 of record ML677326.1, read on the forward strand.
TATTGGATATTCTAGCCCATTTCCTTGGCAATGTAGTACTATTCCTTATGGTATACTTTCTAAGTCTTTTTCCAGTGATCTTTGAAATGTCCAAATGTTTGGGACTGGGAAATATTCCACAGCATAACAGTGCTCACTGTCAAGAAGTTCTTTTTCCATATACAGTACAGCCTCAGTGTTACTTTTCCTAACTCTGGGCTATTGCTTCCAGGTATTACCACTCAAACAATTCTTCTCTACAATTAGAATTTACTCCCTTCAGATCATTGTAGACACTTGTCATGTCCTCCTCATTCACATTCACTAGCCCCAAACCTAGTTGAAACATGGCAGCTAGGCACTGAGGGATCTTCAAGAAGATCCCTAATATCATGAAGCAGCATCCGAGACACTGCAGGGAAGCTGCTCCATTAATTAATTGATGTAGGTGGATTCCCCTTATGTAAGGGAGACTAAAGGAGCCACTTATTTGTAGAGTCTCTGTCCCTAAATGCCACATATGCATGGCTGCACATGGAGTTCCCTTTATATATCACCCCAAAATTCTGCTTCCCCTTGCACACTGGCAGTGCACAGAGTCCACTGCCAGAGGATCTCTGCACCTGTGGATATAGGTTCAGTATTTGCCTCTTTTTGAGCTTTTAAAAATGTTTTACTTTTTAAAAAATAAAATGTAAGTAAATTTCAAACTGAAAAAATCAAAACATTTAATTTCAAAAATGTCCAATCAAAATGTTTAGATTTATTTTCCGATTTATTTTCCTAACCAAAACAAGTCAATGAATTTGGCACAAATCCAAGAAAAAATGGTTCAGTTGACCTACATCTTCTCTTTCCGGTGGAAAAAAATGTGGCTAAAATATTTCTCCCAGCTCTACTGTTCACCCTGTCTTCCATATCTCTATAGAATATATGAGACAAGACAATACCTGACCAGAAGGATGTTGGTAAACTGGAGAGGATTCAGAAAAGATCCAGGGGAACGATTAAAGGATTAAAAAAATTCTGCTTTACAAGGATAGACTTGAGCTCAATCTATTTAGCTTAACAAAGAGAAGGTTAAAGGGTGCCTGATTTTAATGTATTAAGTACCTACAGGGGGGGGAAATATCTGATAAAGGGCTCTTCAATCTAGTGGAGAAAGTCATAATATGATCTAATGGGTGGAGTTTGTAGATAGACTAATTCAGACTGGAAATAAGGCATACATCTTTAACAGAGAGGGTAATTAATCATTGCAACAATTTATCCAGGGTCGTGGTGATTTTTTTTTTATCCAGGAATGTGGTGGGCTACTTTTAAATCAAGATTTGATGGTTTTCTAAAAGACCTATGATCTAGGGATAATTTTGGGGAAGTTCTATGGCCCACTGCAGCGGGGTGGTTACCTGCTCCGGCCCTGATAGGCCAGCCCTATGAGTGGGTTGGGGCTGTAAGGAAAAGCCAGGCTGATTGGAATAGCAGGCACAGCTGGGGCCATCCTCCAAACAGAACACAGCAGGTTGTTATAAAAGGGCTGCTAGCTTGAAGCTAGTCAGTCCCTCTCTGACTAGCTACAGAGGAGGGAGCAGGAGCCTGGTTCTCTATAGGAAGGTATTGGGAGTGAAGCAGGGCTGGGGAAAGGCTAGAGAAGCAGGGGAGCTCCAGGCTAGTGGCTCCCCAGGCTGCTTAGGCCCACCCCTGACATACTGGGCGGTAGAGGAAGACAGCAGGTCCTACCCCCTTGCCTGTGATGACTGGCTCTTATACTGCAGTCTGCCCCAGGGAGCAGGGGCCCATTGCTGACTGGCAGTAGCCACCGACTGAGGCAAGGTGCGGGTTAGAGGGTTGGGAGTTACCCAGAGAGGGGAAGACCGATAGAGATAGTTGGGGATATTGCTAGGGGGCAGCAGCCCAGAGATAATGGGGCACCAGGGTCCGGGAGGGACATGGGCCAGAGATGGGCGAGACACTGGCCTGCAGAGGGTGCTCTGGGAGCTGGCGAGCTAATTCCCTGGATGACCAGCAGGGGTGAGTTGCTGCGCCATTATACCCACGTTATACGGGAAGTCAGACTACATAATCACAATGTTCCCTTTTGACCTCGGAATCTATGCATTCATGAAACTCCCCCTGACACATTTCATCAACTGTGTTCTCTCCATCCCTTGTATTTGCCCTCTAACAAAAAGGCAATCATATTTGTCTGATAAGATTATTTGTTTTTAAACCTATGGTTCCTCAGTGCTATCAGTCTGGTATCCATTAGATGTTCATTTTTATATCATAATATTGGTTCTATTATTTTACCAGGGACTGAAGTAAAAATTAATGGAAAACAGATCATTCAAGGCTGGCACCATATGAGCACTAGTTTTCCCCTCCTACATTTACATTATTTCCCCCATCTTCTCCTGGTATGTACCCGGTCCTCCATTACTCTTCAAACTAAATTGGCAGTCATTCAGTAAGTCTATGAAATAATTTTAAACTTCAAGCTTGAACGTCCACCAGACCTACTGATTTGTTTATAAATATCTTTTCCAGATATTTCCTTGCTTGATTTTTATGTACAGCTATCTGACAAGGTCTTGCTCAAACCTCTCTTTCCTGTGAGAGATGGATTTTAAATGGGAGTTGCTATCTCAGCCATTTAAAAATCATTCTTGGTTACCCCTTCCTCCCTCCATTAATGGATCTGCTCTCACACCAGTTCTTGGCACATCTTGCTGGATATTTCATTTTTCACTTATTCTCATTAAGTCTTTATTCTTTGTTAGACTGTAACCTCCAAATCACTCACAATTGCCCAATGCCCTGCTACAGTTGCCATTATTGCCTCTCTGTGTTTCCATACCCCTTCTCTCCATCCCTTAACCTCATCTCTCCATATCATTGCAACGGAATCAGCTACTCATACTTTTATATTTCTGTAAGGAAGTTAAATGAATATACCTGCTGTCTGGGTTTTTAATCCTGAGTTAATAGTGTTCTTAGTGTGGCTTCGCAAATTCTTGCTCCAGGTAATGGATGGATTAAATGGCCTCTCTCATTAGGGAAAGTAATATTACATGGAGAGAAAGGCCCCACAGATATGAAACAACCTAGATATGGATTTGTAGCTAGCTGTTGTCTTTGTAACAATCCTGACTAAATCTCCCGAGCTGAACATCCCAAGCTCCTGGAGCAGGCTGTCCATACAGGATATGTGAACAGTCAGGATGGGGTTGGTGTGTAATAGGAGCCTACATAAGAAAAATAGCCAAAAATCGGGACTGTCCCTATAAAATCAGGACATCTGAAGATTCATCATCTAGATTCCAATCCAAATTTTATAGCTCAAGCACATCACTACTTTTGGGCTGAGGGGAAGGGGGAGGGAACTGCTAATTTAAAGGCCTCTGAAGTCTGTGTGAGACTTTGTATTGATTTCAATGTGCATTGAATCAAGCACTAGTTCAAGCCACTTCCACGGTGTTCTTTCCTTTCTCCAGCTATTCTGATAGTTTTCTAGTACGTATTACACAGTCTCACTACATCCCCTTTCTTAGGGCATGGCTACACTTGCAGGTGTAGAGTGCTCAGATTTAAAACAGCCCTCGGAGACTGCAGTAGGGAAAGCACTGCCATGAGTTCACGCTGTCAGCTGCAAGGACAGTGGCATGGTCACATTAGCAGCTTTTGTGACACCACAGAGAGCAGTGCGTTGTGGTAACTATCCCAGTTTCAAGTGGCTGCAGCGTGCTTTCAAATGTGAGGGGGGAGAGAATGGAGTGTGACAGGGAGTGTATTGTGTGTATGTGGGGGGAAAGACTGTGTGTTTTGGGGGACAGAGTGTCTTACTGTCTTGTAAGATCAGACAGTGGCAGGGAAAAGGGGGAAATCCCAACATCAGCCCCCACCCCTGCTTCACATACATACATGCACAAACACCTGCCTCTACAGCAGGAGTATTCCACTGTAATGGTTTGCTTTGTCCCAGAGCAGACAAGCATGCCTGATGTCAGAAATGGAGCTTTGAAAGGAGATATCCGCATGCCTGCAGCTGAGTTCAAAACAATCAGCAGAGAGGCCACTTGACTTCAAGGGATTATGGGACATTTCTGGAGGCCAGTCACAGCGCAATAATGCAACATGTCGTCCACACTGACACCCCGGCATTTCAGCCAAGGCGCACCAAGCTCTAAGCTTCTCTTGAAGGTGGATTACCAGGATTGCTCCAGCTACAGAGTCCAGGCACTCTAAGTGCCTTACCAGTGCGGACACCTGAGGAGTTAGTGCGCCCAACGCTGATTTAATGCACTCTAACTTGTAAGTGTAGCCAAGGCCTTAGTCTGAGCAGTGAGCAGAGTAAATTATCTTCTTATTACCAGCCTTAACTGAGCCTCCTTTCCTGAGTCTTGTAGTGTAAAGATGCTTGCCTTTAGTTGCCCAATCTCATGGTACTTCTATCATTACAGGGCGATGCTTAGATTCAATTTCACTTCCTCTAAAAGCTCTCGCCTTCTCTTATACACAAGTATAATATGCTCTTCACTTATCTGTAGACACTTATTATTTCAATCATGATATTATCTGAAAAGATACAGGAATTTGTCACTGGTGTAAACATAGGCATATAAATGTTTGCAGTATCAGAGATTTGCCTTTTCACTGGTGTTATGAATAGCCAAGAAATTCACAGTTTGGTCAGTTTTGCTTATTATTAATTATTGTATTTCCATAGCAAAATCTAGATAACTAAGTTTCATAAGAGAAAAAATCATCACGGGTATTGTTTAGGCTTGATTGAATATTACCATCTTAGTCAACAGAGCTAAGTTTTACCAAAAAAAAAAAAAAAAAAAAGGGCTTTGGAACAATGAATGTTAGAGTGGGCATCTAAGAAAATAGAAGAAAAGTCATAAAAATATGGCTGAAATAGATGAATTGATCAGTTTTCAAAGAGAAATCTCTGGAAATCCCTTGCTAAAGTAGTAATTGATTTCAAATTTCCTTAAATGTGGAAATCATAAGTTACTAAGAAGGTTCTGGTTGAATCATTAGCAGATCTACACCTAGCATTTTGACAACTGTTCTTTTTTACTGCAGCTTTCAACTTCTACTGTTTGGCAAAGAGGATAGTCCACATAATTTGATATTTGATTTCCATTGAGAATCTGTAGAGAAGAACACTAAGAGGGATGGGAAAACAATCATCACATCCACCTCTCCATTCAGTATCTTCAGATTTATTAGAGCATATAGAATTAGGCTGACTCCTTTAGTGAACAAAATCTAAGGAAGAATTTTGGTCTCCGAAAGAGAAAAAGAGACTGAAACAAAAGGTATGTTGCTTGAAAAGATTCAAATTCAACTTTCCCATAACTGAGTTGGATTTTTTTAGTTCAGAAGGTGGAGAAAGCTATTCGGGAGAGGCTGTTCTAGATTTGATTTTTACAAATAGGAAAGAACTGGTGGAGAATTTGAAAATGGAAGGCAGCTTAGGTGAAAGTGATCATGAAATGGTAGAGGTCACAGTTGTAAAGAATGGGAGGAGGGAAAACAGCACAATAAAGATAAGGAATTTCAAGAAGGCAGATTTTAGCAAACTCAAGGAGGCTTCCATGGGAATAGAGCTTCATGAGAAAAACAGTTCAAGACAGTTGGCAGTTTTTCAGAGACATTAGTATGGGCACAAAAGCAAACTATCCACTGTGTAGGAAAGACGGGAAGTATGGCAAAAGACCACCCTGGCTTAACCAGGAGATCTTCCATGATCTTCAACTCAAAAAGGAGTCCTACAAAAAGTAGAAAATAGGTCAAATTATAAAGGATGAATATAAACAAAGAACACTAGTATGTTGGGTCAAAATTAGAAAGGCCAAGGCAAAAAATGAGATTAAACTATCTGGAGACATAAAGATTAACAAGAAACTATTCTATAAATACGTTAGAAGCAAGAGGAAGACCAAAGACAGGGTAGGCCCACTACTCAATGAGGGGGAGGGGGGAAACAATAACAGAAAATGCAGAAATGGCAGAAGTGTTAAATGACTTTTTTTTTTGGTTTCACCAAAAAGGTTAGTAGTGATTGGTCAGCTAACATAATGGATACCATTATGAAAAATGAGGTAGGATCAGAGGTTCAAATAGGGAAAGAACAAGTCAAAAATTATTTAGAAAAGTTAGACATCTTCAGATCATCAGGGCTTGATGAAATATATCCTAGAACAGGGTTTCTCAAATTTCATTGCACCGTGAAACCCTCCTGACCAAAAAATTACTGCAAGTCCTCAGGTAGAGGGACCAAAGCCTGAGCACCACCACCATGCTTTAGTGTGAGACTTGACCTTTGGCTTCAGTCCCAGGTCCCAGAAAGTTTAGTGACAGTCCTGGGAACCCCATTAAAACAGGGTTGCAACCCAATATGGGATCCTGATTCACAGTTTGTGAGAACTACTGTCCTAGAATACTCCAAGAGCTAACTGAGGAGATATCTGAGCCATTAGCGGCTATCTTTGAAAAGTCGTGGAAGACTGGAGAGATTCCAAATGACTGGAAGAGGACAAACAGAGTGATGATTTTTAAAAAGGGAAATAATGACAACCCGGGGAATTACACAGCTAAACTTCAGTACCTGGAAAGATAATGGAATAAATAATTTTAGCAAATGATTTGAAAACATCTAGAAGATAATAAGGTGATAATTAACAGTCATCATGGATTTGTCAAGAACAAATCATGTCAAACAACCTAAGAGCTTTCTTTGACAGGGTAACAAACCTTGTGGACAGGGGAAGAAGCCATAGATGTGGTATATTTTGACTTTAGTAAGGCTTTTGATACTGTCTTGCATCACCTTCTCATAAACAAGCTAGGGAAAGACAACCTAGATGGGGTTATTACAAGGTGGTGCATAACTGGTTGGAAAACTGTTCCTGGAGAGTAGTTATAAGTGGTTCACAGTCAAATTGGAAGGGGTCCTGCAGGGATCAGTTCTGTTCAATATCTTCATCAGTGATTTAGATAATGGCACAGAGTGTACACTTATAAGTTCTCACACAAAACCAAGCTGGGAAGAGTTGCAAGTGCTTTGGAGGATAGGATTAAATTTCAAAATGATCTGGACCAACTGAAAATTTGTCTGAAGTAAATAGGATGAAATTCAATGAGGGCAAATGAAAAGAACTCCATTTAGAAAGGAACAATCAGCTGTACACATACAAAATGGGAAATGACTGCCTAGGAAAGAGTATTGCAGAATGGGATCTGGGGGTCATAGTGGATTACAAACTAAATATGAGTCAACAGTGCAACACCATTTCAAATAAAGCAAACATCATTCTGGGATGTACTAAGAGGAGCGTTATAAGCAAGACACGAGAAGTAATTATTACACTCTACTCCACGGTAATTAGACCTCAGCTGGAGTACTGTGGCCAGTTCTCGATGTCATATTTCAGGAATGATGTGGACAAATTGGATGAAAAAATTCAGACAAGAGCAACACAAATGAGTAAAGATCTGGAAAATAAGATCTGTGAAGAAAGATTGAAAAAGCTGGGTTTGTTTAGTCTGGAGAAGAGAAGACTGAGAGGAGACATGATAACAATTTTCAAGGTTGATTCAAGGAGGAGGGAGTAAAATTATTCTCCTTAACCTCTGAGGATAAGTCAAGAAGCAATGGGTTTAGAGTGCAGCAAGGGTGGTTTAGGTTGGACATTAGGAAAAACTATGTAACTGTCAGGGTTGTTAAGCATTGAAACAAATTGCCCTTGGAGGTTACAGAATCTCTGTCACTGGATATTTTTAAGAGCATGTTAGACAAACACTTGTCAGGGATAGTCTAGATAATACTTAGTCCTGTCATGAGTACAGGGGACTGGATTAGTTGACTCGTCAAGGTCTCTTTCAGTTCTACACTTCTATGATTCTATTCTCCTATCGGTGTAAAGAAGATGGTAGGATTAGCAAGTTCTTATTATATAGATGAAGGACTTAATGAAAGTTGTCCAGGAAATGTTTTTCCCATCCTGCAAATATGTTAAGAGTCCAAAAATGTTTACGATCCCAAATCAAAACAAATGATCAGTCTCTAAAATGTTTCTGAATGGAAAAACTGAAAAATGTTTTGATTCAGGTCTATCAAAACATTTGGTTTAAAGAATTTTGAAACATTTCATTTGAATTTCACCTTTTTTCCTTTTTAAAAACCTTTTCAGTTTAATCAGCTTAAATTTCTAAAAAGTTGTTTTGAACCAGAAACCCAGATTATTTTTTGTTTTGGAAATGCAAAAATAAATTTATTTTCCAACTTCTTCTTCTTCTTCAGTTGGAAGATTTATGGAAACTGGCCCTGTTTCACAAACCCTTTCGGTTTTGACAAATTGGCATTTTTTGACCGCCAAATTTCTTTAAAAATTCCCAACCAGATCTAGAGACAATACTGACCACAAGTCCTTTCAAAAATGTTTATTAAGGAAAAAAAAAAAAGAACTTGGTCAGAAATTAGTTACATTGACTTAACTAGGGGTAAATATTACCTTGATCTTGCACAGGTGCAGTAAGGGCAGAATAGCACAAATGGCCACTCTCCATGAAGCTCCATGTGCTGAAATAGTACCTACTCATATCCTTTGCAAGCAGAACTGATCCCTTTAAGAAAACATTTTATCTTGTTAGAGCCTGACTGTAGAAACCAGTTAGTTAATATAATGCAACCATGTTTTCACAGTCAGCATAATCAAAGACAAATCATGTTCTGCGTCATGTCCACTAGTCATGGAGGAACTGTATAGGACCAGTGTTTAATTATGACTAGCTGACACCGTGATGAATGTGACTTGTCCTTTTCTATACATACATGGTCATGCTATGCTAGTTAAATTGATTTCTTCAGCAGTGCTCTAGCCCAATAAAATTATTTAGACACAACTGTCCTGTGGGGTTTGATCCATCCCGTCTCAAAGGGAATTGCAAGGGGATAGCTCACTGACATGACTAAGTATGTGTGTGTAAGAAGGGGTAGCAAGACGTATCAACTTAATAGATGCCCAGTATACAGAGTCCCCGGGAGTCTCCAGTAGCAGGGCCGGCTCTACTTTTCTTGCCACCCCAAGCAAAAAAATAAAAAGGCCGCCCAAATTGCTGAAGCGCAAAAAAAAGGGGGCAGCCGAATTGCACCGCCCTAAAAGTAACCAGAATACCGCCCCTTAGGATGTGCCACCCCAGGCATGTGCTTCCTCAGCTGGTGCTTGGAGCTGGCCCTGGTGCCTCTGGAGGCAGAAAGCCTCTTTGAAATCCCATGGGGTGGGGTGGTTCTGAACTGCTCCATACTGAGGCTTATGCTTGCCTAGCACAACCCGATTCTGAGTGATTATCATAGACTATATAGGAAAAAAAATGTTGATTCTGATCTCTCCTAAACTGGTTTTATACTGGTATAACTGAGATCAGAATCAGGCTCTGTCTCTTAGGGACATTCAATACTAACAATTTATTTCTCAACAATGAATATCTATTAGGGATATATTTATCTGTCATTAATGTAAATGCCTTGTCGTGCGTTATTCCTTTAGCTGTTTTTCAAAGCTGTGACTCAAAGTGGTGTTTAGTAAAACAAGTCACAACAAAACACTAATCCTTTTAGGGATATTAATTTGGTTTATTACATTTACTAAAATTATACTTTAATAAATGCAGAGTAAGACAATTAAAAGGAATAAAATGTTGTTCAGCATTACATATCAGGGCCTTGGTTAAACATCAAAAAGATTAGATACATATTTAAAGGGGAAGTCAAAATATGACTTTTGAGAGATGATTATGGTGTATCTATAGAGAGATGCCACAGATAAAGAGATCAGTCAGTGAATCATCTATCCTAGAAATTTATTTAGAGAGATCAAAGGGTTTAAGTGAGAGAAATGAGACAAATTATTTTTGTTCTCTAGTCCTTCTAGAATTTCTGAGATTAATGAGATAAGATCTGGGGTAAAAATGAAGTTAAAGCACTGGGGATTGATGATATGAGTTTCATTCATTAAGAAGGTTTCACTATCTTTGTCTATAAAAACAGATTCGAATGTTGTTTTTGGGCTGCAGCAACCAAGTACTCTAGCTCAAAAACTGTTGTGAAACTGTTGTGAAAGACCATCAAATACAGAGAAATAATGGACCTTGATTGAAATCAGAACCATGAACTAGAGGTTATCATATTTCAGAATGTAAAAGTATGCATTCAGATTCACTACCAAGAAAAACAGAAGAGTGGTAATACAAAACAAATAATACACTGATTTTAATACGATATTTTCTGAAAACTAGGGACATACATCAACATTATCCAAAGTGGGTAGAGGTATGAGCTGTATAAGCCCCACACTGGTGAACTGGGGGTTATAGAATAGCTTTTGGGCAACCCAACTGCATCTGCTGGGCATGATCACACTGCAGATGGGGTTCAAAAGGGAGCAGCTCAGGTCAGTCTGGGTAGACAGAGCAAGGGGTGGAGGCAGTTGTGTGCTGCGGGCTCCTGCAGAAAAACTGCCAGGACTCATCCCCCTCCTGAGCCATCACAGGTCTTTCACCCCATATATGCTGGGAATGATGGACCACCACTGATAGAGGAAGACCTTCCAGAATGTGATCAGAGAGAACTCCAGTGGGAATCCAGGAACAGACTGGTGGCACTGACAGAGGAACCAAAGCCAGGGTACAAAGTGGCCCATGGAACAGGTGAAAGGGAGCCCCTTGGCCACGTATATGAGCTAATTATTCATAGAGTCCTGGATCGGAACCTGGTGGAGCAGGGAGGGCCCAAGTTCCCCTCTGCAGGCCACTGACTCCCACAAAAATCTACCTGCTTCTTCTCTCCCACCACCACCACCGGAATAAGCTACATGCTTTCCCCTCTTGAAATGTTTTTGATTTTTGTGGAGTTGTAGAAGGAAAGCCTCAGGTTTGTAAGTCTTCACAGCTGTTGACCAAATGAGTCCTCCAAGGAACCAGTAATGCAGAGAGGCACGTTGTACCTGCAATTGGTGCTGCTTTCACAGCTGAGCAGCCTCATCTGGCAAATTTCAGGTAAGCACTGTTTTCCTGTTGTGAGTTGCCTGAGGCATCACATGTAAAGATATAGCAATGTTCTGAAGAGCAGGTGCTTAGCATACAAACATGCATGCAGCTGGGAGCAAACTGGCTCAGAGATCCAAGGAAAGGACCAGCCCATTTGACAAATGCCCAAGTGCCTTGTAACCAAGTCTGCTTTCCAAAAGTGGATGTCAAAAAAAGTGATTCTAGGTTCCCCTAGACAGCAGTATTGCTCCTTGAAATGTGATAGAGGCCTCTATCTTGGGACACTTGGGACACATAACCAGAAGATTCTTTTACTTGGCTGCTTCTGCTATGGAATGATTACAGTGGAGTCAGAGATTCAGCAAGCCTAAAACCTTTGTCATTCTTACTGCATCATGGTTTTAATCTTTGCCACTGAGTGGGATTAATTACTACTGGCTAATATTTGCCCCAAGATCTCACTTTGATTTGTACAATTTGAATCATACACAGATTCAGAATGTAGCAGATATCCAACACATTAAAAAATGTATGATAGGGAAAATTCCTGCAGTATGGGGGGATGTGATCTCTAAATGAGCTAATAAATCATTTCCAATTCTAATTTCTATGATTCTGCTATATTATGATTATATTTGTTTTTAGCATGAATATATTTGTGAGGGCATACTACCCAATGAACAAAGATCATATGAATTATGAAAGATTTCATGAGAGCTCAGAAAACAAAGCATAAATGTCACACTAAATTAGTTTTGATTTGTTCAGTTGTCATAAAGTCTATGATTACACACCAGGTAGAAGACAAAGTAGTTAAATTACACAACACAACACTTCAGGTTTACTTGAGAATTTTGGGTTCATAAATATTTCATAACTGGATTATCCTTGAGCTATTTAAAATGGGTCAGCTGCAATGAAGAAACCTAAATGTTTCTTCGTAAAAAAGAAAGAGCCTGATTGCACGGTGTCAGCCAATTAACTTTGATTTGTGGCATGTCAAACAGACACTAGTTACATTGCAACCAATAACAAAATGAAGTTTAGTTTGGAACTACATGTTGTGTGAAATTCACCTGTCTGCAGTGGGCTAACTGGGGGTCTTTGCACAACTTAAATCCCTCTTAAGACTTCAACCTAGAGTTCAAATCTATCTAGCTTTGGAACTTGTGTGGCCCCAATATACTAGTGTCTGAGTACTTCACAATCTTTAATGGTATTTATCCTCACAACACCCCCATGAGGGAGGAAAGCACTAGTATCTCTATTTTTACATTCAAGGAATTGAGGCACAGAGAGGTTGTGACTTTTCCAAAATCACACAGAAAGTCTGGCCTTTAAAGACTAAGACCCAATTCTCACATATCCTAGGCTAGAGCCTTAACTATTTCCTCTCGCTACTTGGAATGTGAGCACTGCAAAGACTCTCTGTTAGCCCTTTCAGAGCGAATTTCAGTCAATATGCACACAATGAAACAGTTACAGTAGTCACCAATAATTCACTTTTACCACTAGCTGCCATCACAAAATAGAATCTCGATATATTTTCTTGTCTAGATACAGCAAAGTAGTGTAGTATCACAGACACCTCTGTGTGATGAGCTCTTGTCATATGCTGACATTACAATTGCAAAACTACAGGTTAATCTTGCCTTATCACCTTGCTGGGTTCTTTTTTAGAAAGGTGAAAGAATGAGAAGACATTTGCATGTAGTGGGAGAACTAGAGCTGTTATAAAGGACTGAATTTGTTTGTTTGATCTTTCTCTGGTGGATACAAGATTTCTACAAGAAAAAGAAATTGTGTTTTGTGAAATAGTCAAGGTGAAAGTACCAGCCAAATTTTCTGCAAGAATTAAAGGGACCAGTTCTGGCTTTGGTCCAGTCTGCTTTAGCAGTGTATAAAGGTTATACAGGAATGGGAGCTGGCCCAGGGACCATTCTCTTAGTGCACTTTGCAGAGTAAGGAGAGTGCAAAGTTTAGTATGTTGTTTCTCCTGATGTTCCCTGATGTAGGCAGCGTGTAAGGGGTAGGATTCAGAGAACAATCTAATGTCCCTGTAGTGTTCAGGTCTGTGAGGATTCTGGATGGAAACAGGGCCTCAGGCAGCAAGAGGAAAAACAGAGGAGCCCCCGAGCATAAGTGTTTGAAGGGTCAAGACTTAAGCCTTTACAAGTTTTAAATTTGTTAGCTACAAAAGTTACTTCCTTTCTCCTCACTCCAATCCAACAAAATGTCTAATTTTACATGAGTTGGGCTGGCAACATTTCTGATTTACTTACAATCACTGTGATAGCACTGGTGTTGTAAGGCTACCTGACCAGTTACAATTATTAGCAGACCATATGTATCTGAATTTGCTTGAATTCACCGCCAGAGCCTTTGGCAACATTAGTTGTTTCCTCACTAACAATGCCGATGTGGCAATTCCTTTTTTATAGTTCAGAATTGTCTTCCTTCATTTTCACTATGTTTGGTTTTTATTTTCTCCTCTATAATGTTTTTAGTGGCTAAGGTTTTCAGAGTCTAAGGAAGTTAATGAAATTCAGTGGGAGTTGTACACTGAGTTGTTTTAGGCTCCTTTGTAAATCCCAGCTGGTATGATGGTAGCTTATTTTTTCTTCAATATTCCAACTGTTTTGGTAGATACAAGGTAAAATCATTTGTACCTTAGATGTAATAAATTTACAAAATATCATCCCATTTCCCCATCTGAACACACACACACACACACCTTGCTTTACAAATTAATTTGGGAATATTGGTTCAGATTATATATGTATTAGCAACATATACTGTATAATATTAATTATGAACTAATACAGGGGTCGGCAACCCCCGGCATGCGTGCCAAAGCTGGCACGGCAGCCGATTTTGACTGGCACGCCAAGGTCCATGCAAGGGGGCGGCAGCGCAGCGTAGCCGGAACCGGCAGCCAGACGGAATACAGAGCCCACCGATGCTGGGACGCTCCCAGCTTACATGTCTGGTATTTCCCCCCTCCCCTCTCTCCCATGCAGAGTGAGGCACAACTGATCGGATGGGTGGGTCTGAGCTGCTTGCAGCCATTGGAGCCTGCAGCAGTCAGAGCCCTCCCCTCCTCTCTCCCTCCCCACTCCCGCGTCCCCTGGCAGAGCAGCAAGGCAGAGTGTTGAGCTCCAGGTGTAGTCATTGGCTCTCCCTGGGCATGGTAAGGAAAGCTGGGACATGCAGCCCAGGCATGGGGGTGCGAGGGTAAGCTCTCTACTTTCACAAAGCCCTACAGGGCAGCAGGAATATTCTTTGGCAGCAAGTGACCCCCCCACTCCCTCCCTGCGTGGGGAGAAAGGACACAGGCATGCCTGTATTTCCTTGCAAACTGGGCTCCCCCTGGTGGCTACAAGGTCTGCTCCCTCCCCATCCCCATGCTTCAGAGCCTTGTTGCAGGGAAAGGAGGTGTTTTGAAGGGGGGTTTGCACCCCCCCCCCCCAGAAGTGCCATCCCATCCCATTAAAGGCATCTACCTACTTGGGGAGGAGGCTGTGATCCAGTACCAGGTTCAGAGCTTGGGGTGGGGAGGGTGCTGAACAACTGCCTTTTCGTTATTCCCCCCACCCACACACACACATACACAAGGGAAAAGATCACACTAAACTGATAAGATCTGCATTTTTATTTTAAATGAAGCTTGTTAAATATTTTAAAAACCTTATTTACTTTAAATACAGCAATAGTTTATTTATATAATATAGACTTATAGAGAGAAACCTTCTAAAAACATTAAAATGTATTACTGGCACGCAAAACCTTAAATTACATTGAATAAATGAAGGCTCGGCACACCTCTGAAAGGTTGCCGACCCCTGAACTAGTACATTAAATAATACCTGACAGTGTCCTTTTACAGTTCTGCTGAGTTTAGTTAAAAACAGTTATTCATACTACTCTAACTTGCACTAATTTGGAATAGTTGTCCAGAATATCTTTAAACTTTTAGACCATTTTTCTAAGAGTAGACTCAGAGAATTCAATCCAAAGTGAAATGGATATATTGACCAAACAAACAGCAAGTATGTGATTTTCCTCTGTAATGATACCCATGAGAAATCACTGAAGACTAGCTTCTCTGTTCAGACTCATTTTTAGTGTTTTGAACAAAACCAACAGAAGTCATATATGCTAAACATCAGATCTAAATTTACTGGGGTGAATGAAGAAGAGTGAACACAAAAGTACTGTAGCTGAGCTGGCAGATACCTTGGTTTCTTATCTGATTGTATGTGAGCAATTTGGTGAATTCGGGTTACGTTTGCAATAACTGATGTTTTACAAATTGCAAACAGTTTTGTTGAATGGCCTTCAAAGACTACATTGGAATAGCCTACAGGTGTCTCTGAGGGATACATAACACTCCACTCCAAAGACCACAGACTTCTACTCTACACTGACACACGCACTTCTGATAATCCAGGAAACTAATATCCTGTGTATGATTCTGGACCAGGATCATCTGAAAACTCTTGAGCCAAAAATAATTGAAATTCAATAACCACCTATTCTTTCCTTCAGTAAGCCTATATTCTTTGTCATATGTTATCAATTATGCCGGTTTGATGCTTAAGTGTTCAGAATTAATTATGTTTTCTGATTAGCAATGCATATGTAGAAACAATATGTGCAGATTATGTGGTTGAATCAAACAGAAAAAACTCACTATATTATAATGAAAAGGAATTTTTATTGTAAAGCTCAATAACTTAAGGACTGGGATCACATATAATGTGACAACAGCATCCCTAATAGCACTAGTAGTTACATCAGGGGTGAATTTGACTGAGTCAGTTTTAATGTGTTTTTGAGCTCATTTTTGTAAAGTCAGATTTCTGTACTGTACCTTTTCAAATTATTTTAGATAGCATTGGAAAAAAGGAGGTGAACAAAACCAATTACCATGTGCCACAAAGCACACTGTGTGCCATCTCTACTCTGGCCTGTTTTGCTCAGTTATATGTCTTGAACACATCAGACAAAACCATCATATGCAGCCCCCAGTCTTCTTGCTGTAGCCTGAAGTTCCCTTGTGACAAAATAGGTTTGCACAGCTATTCGCTCTGCCAGCTTAGCTTCTGAGGTATACAGAATAAGAACTCAAATACAGTGGTGTCAGGGTTCCCTCCCCACTCTAAACTCTAGGGTACAGATGTGGGGATCTGCATGAAAGACCCACTAAGCTTATTTCTACCAGCTTAGGTTAAAAACTTCCCCAGGCACGAATTCCTTGACCTAGAAACAGTATCACTGCCACCACTAAGTGATTTAGAAAAAAAAGAATCAGGGGAAAGGACCAGTTGGAGTTCTATTCCCCCAAGCCCTACACCCTCTTCCAGGGAAAGGCTTGAGAATAAAACCCCCACCAATTGTTACAGATGAGCCAGATCCAAACTCTTTGGATCTTTAAAACGATGGAAAAATTAGTTAGAGTTTTAAAAGAAGAATTTTAATTAAAGAAAAGATAAAAGAATCACCTCTGTAAAATCAGGTTGCAAGTTAACTTTACAGAGTCACAAAAAGATTTAAAAAAAGAAAACACAGAGAAATCCCCTCTAGCTTTAGGTTCAAAGTTACAGAGAAAAAAAAACAGGGATAAACTTCCCTTTAGCACAGTTTCAAAGTTATAGGAACACAAAACAGGGATAAACCTCCCTTTAGCACAGGGAAATGTCACAAGTTAAGAAAACAAAGATAAACTAACATGCCTTGCCTGGCTTACTAACTCTTTTTGCATTTTCTTGAAACGTATAGGATGGTTTATAGGAGAAGTTGTTTCTAACCTGGTGCTTCTCTGCTTTCCCCAGAGAAGACACAAATAAAGAGCCCAAAAAACAAAGACTCACTCCTCACCCCGATTTGAAAGTATCTTTTGTCCCTATTGATTCCTTTAGTCAGGTGCCAGCCAGGTTATTTGAGCTTCTTAACCTCTTACAGGTGAGGAGGAATTCTAGGCTACCCTTATGGTTATGACAGGTGGTGTTAGGCACAGGGAATAATATTCATTTCAGATAAACAAAGAGTCTGTTTCTGATATCCTTACACATGTTGAACAGCAAAATGTTCCACAAATGAAACATCCACAGTCGACTTCAATGGAAAAAAGTATGGAATAAGGTGCTAATTGAAAGGAATGAGGGAAATAGAATACGTCCCAAGGGGTTTAGCTTAGATAACATTCTGTCAATTAACATGCACAGGGCATGCAAAGCAATCTGTGCATTTAAAATAACTAGAAGCTGAAAGTCTATGCTCTCGCATAGATCATAATTCTTATGATCATGTGTTGTTTTAAAGAAAGAAACCCCAAAATGGTGACTCTTGGTTCCATGCACTGTGCTGTAGGGAGCAATGTTACTGTTCACACATCTTCCCTGAAGTCCTCACCAGGTATTTCTTTTAGAACTTCAAAACATTTGTTTTTGTTTTTAATACAACATTGTTAAACATATATTCTAGTTATTATGACACTTTAATACACTTTAATGCAAAACCTTATTGGAGTTTCTAGTCAGAAAATTAGGTCCCATTATTATAAGTGAACAAGTGAAGTTCTGAAATTCAAAACCATTGATGATCTGATAAAGACACATTTTACACAAAATTTTGGGTAGATAGCTCAAAAATAAAACTAAAAAAAAAAAGTCTATTTGTGTGTGAAACACCCTTCTGTGGATTTACCTCCTGAAATAGTTTTTTAGTTTCCTTGAATTATGTACACAAAAATGGAGGCACTGTTGAAAATCTGGGCCATAAAAATATTGGACTAAAAGCCATGGTATCAACAGTGTTAACATCTTCTCTGTAGTTAACAGCATTGTTTTGGAAAAAGCTAGTCTTTAGGAGTGGTTAGCAGATCTTTCAAATATGAATCTCTATTATGCTATAATTTCAAGAACTTGAACTCTGTCTTTTAATGATAAAACCTTCTAATTGCCAAAAAAGTTGAAGAGTTCAATAGCACTCCATTTGAATTGCCTGACCCTAGGGAATTACCTTTCTATTTAATTGTACATCAGTTATTTCACTTTTACATCACTTATAGGTATGCCATCAAAACCAAATGACCTAAAATTAGACCTAGTATATTTTTAAATTACATCCTTTTTCCAGTAATTATTTGTATTGTATGTTTAAACACTTATCTGCCAGCATTCATTAATGATTTAGAAAGAAAATAATAAGGCCTGGTCTACATTAGAAAATTAGGTTGGTTTAACTTTGTTGATCAAGAGTATGAAAAAAAATCCACACTCCTGAGTAGCATAGTTTAAACTGACCTAAAGGCCTGTTTATACTTACCAGGAAATCGACGAATGGCAATCAATGCATTGGTGGTCAATTTGGCGAGTCTAGTGAAGACCTGCTAAATCGGCTTCAGTATCTCCTGCACATATAGCCCATGTAGCATCTGTTGGGCTGAACAATGTGGGATTTCAGGGAGTGTGCAGAAAGTAGAAGGGGGCAGAAAAGTGGTTCTAGGAAGATGTCTTCCTCTACAGCATGCTTCCCTCAGGAATACATGGATAACTGAGCAGAAATCAGTGCTGTTCAAAGTATCATTTATTTCACATCTGTATCTGTATTATTTTTAGAGAAGTAAAAAGCAGTCACCATCTGGGAACGTGCTGAGTGAGAGGAATCAGTCACAGGGAGCAGCCCAGATGCCTCCAGATTAGAGCTGGGTGAATTTTTTTTTTTGGATGAATAGGTTATTCGCTAAAAAATAGTTTTGTTCAGCCTAAAACTATTTGTGAATTTGACATTTGCCAAATTGTTTCAATCATTTTATTTTTCAGGCTGAATTCACAAAATGGAGGAGGAGGTTATTCTAATCTTTAGCCTCGTGGTTGGAGCATTAATGCAGGATGTGGGAGACCCAGGCTCAAATCTTGATTTTGGGACAGGGATTTCAACCCAGGACTCCTTCCTCCCAGGTGGGTGCCCTAATCACAAGAATGAAGACTATAAAGGGGGCTGTTGCCACAACCTCCTCCATCCTTTTTGTGATTCTAGCCCTGTAAAAATGCCTGGAAACAAAAAATCTCAGGGCAAACAAAACGTTTTGAATGAATATTTCTGATTTGCCAAAATTCAGAGAAGTTCAGATTCTGTCAAGCTGAACCATTCCCCACACCTACCCCACCATTTTTTCAGAACTGTCAGCAAAACAAAAATTATTTGCTCAGCTTTACTTCTGATAATCTCCATAGAACTCCATTGTCCATAGGGTGTTGGACAATGCCCTTTGCCTCTTTGAGAAGATGGTAACTTCATCCTTCAGGGTTTGAGGAATAGGGCTAAAAATCTGCATTTAAAACTTGTGGATTTCTTCATATCCTCTTGTGGGTTTCTCTGAAGGGGGAAGGAAGATAGGTCTAAGTCACTGTGCACTGAGCTTTCTGAAAAATCACAAAAGTATTAGCTTTGTTATACTCTTCATTCTGGAGTGGTAAAGTAGGTCTATGAGGTCTTAGGTCAAAGAACCATAAAATGATTTCTACAGCATAATTGAGGGTTATTACACTCTATCCTGTACACAATATGCAGTTTTACAGATTGTTTAGATATGTAATTGTATAATGGCTTGAATAAGCTTGGAAAAAAGTAAATACGTAATAGAGAGTAGAGTGTTTCCTTCAGTCATTTTACACAAATGGACAAAACACGATTTTTGTAATCATTCAACACATATTTACATCTTTCATACATCTACCTAATGGATTCATTCATCAGACAGATCTTACATATTGCCCAGCCATGTAGTGTTAATATTATTTTAATACTGCAGCCAAAACAATACTAGGAATTTTATAGATCAGCTAAGATATTTGAAAATCCTTTCACAAGAGGATATATAATGTGTGTGTATATATATTTAAATATTACATATTTTAAAAACATCTTAATAGGATTAGCGTACACTTTTCAGTTTTCTACAGTTATTACTCAAATATTCTCCTTCATCCTGCTTTTTCTCCTACATCTCAATCCATCCTTGTACCCCTGTCCCCAAGTGGCCTGCTAACCTTGCTAATCATTGGCCATCACTGCCCACTCTCTGGGGCCAGGGGATGTAGAGTGAAGTGAAGATGGTGACCCTCTGATATATAAGTAGTTGCCTAGCTGGGGGAGTTGTCTGAGGGTCAAGAACTGTGTGAGAGGCCAAGGTCAGAGATAACCAATAACTTGAGGCCATGGCATTGCTGACTCACATTGCTAAAAGGCATAGATTGAGGAAACAGCGATGATAATTAATAATTTATTAATAATTTGTTAATCATTTGGTAAATGCTTAATTATTAATTAAGCATTTACGAAAGCTTGTGGTGAATTCCCCATCACTGGCAAGTATTAAATCAAGATTGGATTTTTTTTTTTAAGATATACTCTGTTTCAAAAGATATTATTTCAGAGAAGTTCTAGGGTCTGTCTTATACGAGAGGTCAGACTAGATGATCATAATGGTCACTTCTGGTCTTGGAATCTATGAAAAATTTCCTCTAAGAATATCCTAAAAGTGATGTGTGTACACATTTCATCCCAGTTTGCATGATGAAGGCATGGTGGACTGTGTCAGGCATAAGCCATTATTTCAATAGGAAAAAACTTTAACTGCAGTTAACAAGCCAGAGTCAGGTATATTATGTTAATCTCATTATTTTCTGATTATGCAAAGTGTAACACGTTTTCACTGTATGGAGAATCACATATGCTGTATCCTGATCAAAGTAAGCTCTGGCAGCAGCAGCTAGTACCCATTCTAACATATTGTTTGCTTTAAGTTGTTACTTGTGCGTCCTAAAAAATCATAAACCAGATTCTGATGTCTTGTGTGGGGGGAGGTTGGTTGTTTTCTCATAATAAAAAGTCACAGGCTCAGTTACATTTTATTGTCTCTAACTTTTGATGCATGAATATTTCGAGAGCTTTTACAAGTATCAGATAGTAGGCAGCAAGGAGAAGTTAATGAAGTATATGGCAAAATATGCCACAGGCTTTAATCTAGAATTTCTGCACATAGTGGCTTCCAGAATGGAGCATGTAGCTACTGGTAAAATCAATATTTTCAATAGCCAGGGAGTCGGTGTTAAATGTTAATGGTATAATATAACTTTGTCTTATAACATATACACTGCAAAATAAATCTATATTGATATTCATGCAGTAAATATGAACTTCTAGTGAAAGTATATGGATATTAAAAAAGCTGAAAGGTCACTAAATATTTCCATCTAATAAAGAAGTATCATACCACTAAAAACTATTTGGTTTCCCTCATAAGTGGCTTCCATTGAGATTAGACCTCTGAAAAGAATATATGATGTAGCAAAAAGGGTAGGTGTGTGGAATATAAACCGACAGCTTGTGTGCTGGATGAAGAAAATGTGCTGGATGTGCCCAGCTCCAACACTGCACTGGAGATGCGAGGCTATTAACATGCTCTCATTCTTGAAGCACCCTCAGACTTTAAAATGCCTGCCCTATATTTAGACATGGTGATTTCCTTTTACATATTACATATGGATTCATGGCACAAAAGAAAAAACTCCATGTACAATACATGATACATATACGATTTTTAAAATAGTTTGTACTGTAAAAAGGATGTGGAACTGGATATCTTGGGTATTAAACTGACTATGGCCCAGGCTACTGAATAATTCATGGTCATGAGTACTGTATTTTTATACTTCACTATGTATACTTTATGCATAATACAGCACAAGAATGCCACACTAAACCTACTAGTAAAGGGCAAAATTAGGGAATGAGAAAGTGTTAGGTGAATCATTTAAAAGTAAGTGATCTTGGTTGTGTGGTTACAAAGGGCAACTCTTTCAGATTGCACCGCAGTAAATTGAAAAGTTTCCTTGCAAATTGTAAGGCTAGCTTAGATCAAATGTGCACATCAATGAGCTGGTGATCTAGGTTAAATCCGAGTAGGTGGTATCTTAACAGATGGATAGTCTACTGGATGCCACAGGTTCATAATAAACCACAAAAGGTTTGAAGGTTTGGTTCAGACAACTAAGCTCCATGCCCCAAGAATGGATATTTATTTTAAGTTTATGTAAAGTGTTTTGAGGTTAAGGTCTTGATTTTCATTTAGGCTAAATCTCCTATTCACCATTCTACCAATGATAGTAGGGCCTTAAAATGTTTGTAAATTGCACAAGACCACTTTACATTGCCAGAGTGGGATAAAGAGACCCTATAGTAAATGAGAATCATTCCCTAATACTTCCTTAGTAACCTAACAAACTTAGAGCTATATATTAAAAAACTAACTGCTTAAATTGTGCATGCAAATTTACAGGTGCAATGGACATGCTCAAGAGTCATAACCCGCATCTGTGGTGGGCCCAAAATGGCATATATAGCTATCTATTAGTGCCCATAGGGCAGTTATGGGCCACAGTATCTATTTGCTTGTATAGCTACCCAATGTTTGTGCAAAATGGACATACACCATTGATCAGTGTAAATTTTCCAGGCACAAATTAGTCACTCCCTTTTGAAATTTTGCCCTGATGATTAATTATTGACATTAAGGCTCCTGTTCAGCAAAGCATTTGGATAATTTAAGCACATAAATGGTCCATCTAAAGTCAATGGTTAGCCACTTTGTTGTGTTTAAACAGCATGGTTAAGTGCTTTGTTAAATCAGGGCCTAGGAAACCATAAGCTTATCACTGATCTCCGAGATACTAAAAGGAAAGGCCTGTCTGAGGTCTGGGGTTTCCCTTCATTCTGTCCATATTATTTTTCAACAAGGAATACGTGTGGTGCTTGACTTTGTGGTGCTTTAGAGCACTGGCTGCATTGGCAGAAATCATGAAGGGTTTCATCATATGAAAGAGGTGTTCCTTCTAACAGAGTCATTGGGCAGAATGAAGAATTGTGCCTCCTTCTATGTTGTTAGATATATATTCAATGATGGCTGCTCTCAAATCAAAAATTCTGTGTGTTCAACCACGTAGTAAATACAATCTCAGCTGGCTGAGTGAGCTGTTGAAGGGCAGGAGCATATTATATAGCTAGATGCAAGCAAGTGACTCACAGGCATGAATAAAGAGAGTGTAAAAAGTTCTCCTTATCTATGCCTGTAGTGTCAACCAGGAAGGCTGTGTCACTACAGCAAAGGTCTAAGAGTATCTAGAATACAGCCTCCTCTTTTGAATTTGGAGGCTGATCATGGCACATTGTAGAATCATACAGGCTAATGATGTGTTTGAATATACTGAAAGGAGATGGGGAAGATGCAGCTCTGATGTAATAAATATTTTTTAAACCCCCCCCCCCCCCAACACTGGTCGAGAGCAGTGAAAGATTGCCAGTAACAGAGTAATCAAAGACAGGCAATAATAATTTCAAAAGTGAGTACCCAGAATTACATTGCATTACTCAGAAACAAAGGGAACACCTACATAGCGGCTGGAGGTGTAATTTCCAGCATGGATAGATGTACATGTGCTAATTTTGATAGAACAAGCCTGTTAAAAATAGAAGTGTAGCGGTGGCAGCTAGACACCCAAGTACATACTGAATGCATCAAACAGAATTGTACTCAGGTGCCCAGCCAGTGTTGCTACCTGCACCACTGGGGCTATTATGCTGCTACTTTTAGTGCACTAGTTCAACACAACCAAGCGCACGTACATCTACCCATGGTGGAAAGTGCAACTCTGGCTGCTGTGTAGAGGTAACCAAAGAATATGGGCAAAATGAGGAAACGGAGTGTTCAATTCAGTGCTTAATTAAGTTCTGAAATCATAATGATTTAAACAAGTATTTTCTTGTCTCTCACAATGAATTGTGTACTGTATTTGCAGCACTTTCTGAAACAGTGAACCAGTGCAAATGGAGGCTGCTCTAACTTACAACTATCTTAATATAGCTACCTGCGGGCTTCTCCACAGCTCAGAATTGCCAGAGTACTCCACCCACTGCTCAAATGTGCCCCTTCCTTCCCCTGGCATGCCCCTATGTGTTATGCTATGAAGAGGTATAGCAGCCATAAGGTTACATATGCCAGCTGTGTCAGTCCTGTGTTAGGGGACTTCATTTGGAGGGCAATCTGCCCTCCATTGCTCCTGTGAACCAGCAGAGTAGGAGCTAGAATCTCGCCAAAGTCTCTATCATGGCAGACCTAATTTGCGCTTCTTAGGATGAGTGAGCCAAATCTCTGCATTTGTCAGTGATGTCTTAAATCACTAGTCCACATACCGTTCTGCCTCTAGATTAGTGGTAGTCCACATACTCTTCTGCCTCTAGATTAGTGGTGAGCAACCTGCAGTCCACGGGCTGCATGCGGCCCATCTGGGCAAGCTGATTGTGGGCCACATTTTGTTTATGTTGACTGTCCACTGGCACAGCCCCTCACAGTTCCCAGTGGGTGTGGTTCATTGTTCCCAGACAATGGAAGCTGCAGGAAGTGGCAGCCAGGCTGGGAGCTGTGGGGGGCTGTGCCTGTGGTCAGTCAACATCTGCAAAATGTCTCATGTCCTGCACTCGGCTTATCCTGATGGGACGTGGGTTGCCCACCACTTATCTAGATGCTTTCATATGTTTAAAGTGCAGTACAAGTGTCACATTAAAATTGTCCTGACTTGGGGTCTCCTGGGTAAGCACCAGCGTTGTGCATTGCTAACGCTTTTACATGTATTGGACTGTGAGTTGGGAAGGGGTAAAGGTGTGAATGGGGAGTGAAAGATTCCTTTGCCGGCTACAAGAGGCCAAAGGGAGGGGAAAAGGAACGGGTTAGGTCAAGGATTTGGTCAGATCCAGAGATTTAAAAAAAACTGCCAGCCGCCCAAGGCCAGCTTACACAGACAGACTCTTTCTGCATGCCAGAGTCTGCATCCCAACCCCAGCTGGCCATGAAAACTGAGACAAACAGAAGTGAAGGAGTTGCAGGAGTAGCGAGATTACAAAGTTTCAAGAGGGTCCCGGTACAAATCAACAGTCTGTCTTGTGACCCTGAAGCTGGTGTGTTGTGGGAAAGGTAAAAGAGCTGCAGAAAGCCAGTTCAGACTGGTGCAGAGTGCAGAAACATGGGGGATGTGGGAGGAGTCAGCAGAGATGCACCCAGGAAAACCCAGGACTTAAAATCCTCCCGAGAGCAGAAGCAAGTTGGAGATCTACAGCAGACCCCAGACGACCTGCGTACAGGGAAGAACTCTTGTCCAGCCTTCCCCCTCGTCTTCTTATGTTACACCCAGGCTTGGCCAGCCTTGGATTTTGCACGTATAAGTATGCAAGGGGGCTAGGGCTCGGGCTCTAAGGCTTCCTTCCTTCCTGTGAGTAACATGGGGCGCACCCTGCACTCACCGTTGTTGTTTGGTTAATAAAACTTTAAAACTTAGTTACTTGGTGTGCTCCTTCATCTCTGCCCCTAACGATCCTGCAGCTTCAGCCTGATCATCGAAAGCCACAGGCAGATTGATAACAAAAATCTGTCACACTAGTACACAGGAATGCTGAGCTCTTTTCCTGATTCTACTGCAGACCTCCCACAGAATGCTGCAATCAGGGTAAGCTGATTGTGGGGCTGGACACATCACTTGCATTCTTTAAGTTTTCCAGTAGGGAGTTAATATGAATTTCCTACAAACTTTGAGGAAGGAAACTAAACTGGAATAATTTGGGGGTATCTTCTTTTATTCTATGTGATAATTGTGGGGATTTAAAATGATGAACTTTAAAGACAGAGTCATCTCCAAATTCCATAATTGCTTTCATAATCCCAGATACTGACGCAAGAGAAATAGGGCCAGATCTAAAGCCTGGTTGAAGCCCATGGAAAGATTTCCATTGACTACTATGGGAGTTGGAATAAGGCTTCATTGTTGAATCAATGTCTGCATATTGTAAGCTTTGTTCTCTGGGCTTCCTGCACTTATCTCTAAGATATTGCAATTTTGTCTGATGTGCAAACAATTCCCTGGCAATTGTAGCTAACAGTCAGGGTGACCGAGGGCTATCAGTTCCTCTCTGAACTGTGATAAGTTTCTGAGAAATGGTTCTGGTGTAATATCCCATCTTAGAAGATACACTGATAGCAGTGGAACCAGGAAGATAATGATCAGAAGGGCTGATTCAAGCCTTCTGTGAAGTCAATAAGTTTACATTGGTGTGATAGTAGTGTAAAATTGGAATCTGTAAAGCTACATCTACACTATGATCAAGAGGTGTGATTCCCCTGCTCATGTTCACATAGTCATTTTAGCCATCTTGGAGCTAATATAAATAGCAGTGTAGTTGTAGTACCATGGGTAGTGGCTGTGGAGCCATGGCTGAGTCATGCAGTGTACATACCCACTGGTTTCAGGGTACTGTGTTTTTACTTATTAAAATCTGTCTCCAAATGTGTTTCTTAGCTTTACTTATTTAACAGGTCAGACTAAATGATCATAATGGTCCCTTCTGACCTTAAAGTCTATGAATCTCTGATTCAGCAAAGCCCTTACACATATCATCCATTTTAAACATGTGGCCTCCATAAACGGTGCTATGTACTTCAATAGGTCTACTCTCATTAAATTAGGCATGTGCTTAAGTATTTTCCTAAGCCAGGGCCTTAGTTTACAGTAATTTAAAGATGCAAAATTATCAGTATGTAAAAGAGAAGGCTCTGGATGATATTTTAACACTATTTCAGCTACTATTATGTGCTTAAAACAGTTTTATGTGTTCATTTTACAATAGCTCATTAATGGAAAAACTACTTTGCAAAGGAAAAAATTGAAAACTTTTAAATATCACAGTAAACCTGCATGTATTAGGTAATGGGGAAAATACTGAATGATAGCTAGGGGCTGATTCTGGCTGATGGATGTGTACATTTGCGCTGCTACATTTGTTTGTGCCTATGGTCAAGTGGCGCTGCAAATACCAGATGTGCCTCTACAAATTCAATATTTGCACATTCATATGGCTGGAGGAGCACATAACTGACATATACATTCACAAATACATGATTTGTGTGTATACACATCAGTGTTTTGAATGCATAATTACGTGCATTTATTTTCCAAACTCAGGCCCCTAAATTGCTGTCTGTATATTTTATTCAAACCCATAATTTTCCAATGACCGTTTTCATGATTTAGGATCTTCTGCTACATTTCAAGCATAACAAAGAGTTACTTTGTGGAAAGTGGGAACATATCTTTTTAGAACAGCGTATTTAAATATTACATTTTCAGGTTGATCAGTAAACATTATTTATGAAAGGGCAGGTGGCCCTATTTCTCTCGATTCTAAATGACTATGATATCTTTTATATTTCTTCAGGGGACAAATTAATTCATGTGTCCAGTCTATTTCAAAAATGAGGTGTACATATAATTGCCATTACATTATCATAAAATCCAATGTTAAAACCTTTCTAACATAATTACGCTTGGAAGGTGTATGTTTTATGCAAAACAATCTACAGTATAATAAACACACCAAAGAGCCATTAACTGGGTTGGCAAGTGGTGAAAACATTGTAGAATAAGCCAAAGGGCTTGATTTAGACGTCTGGATTAAACAACATGATTTTCAATAGTGCTGCAGAAGTGGGGTGATGTAAAGCATATCCCGGGGACCTGGAATGCTTGCAATTTGTATGGCTGTTGTTGAGCTGAGGCTGCTCAGGAGACTGGGAGCAGAATACAAGCACAGAGCTTTATTGTGATTTGTGGTGATAATGTATTTAAAATCTTATATTTACTTGTAAATCAGTGTTTTTCTGTTTTTTGTTTTGTTTTGTTTTTTGCATTGTAAGAGTGCCTATAACATACAGACGAGAATTGCTATAGACTAACATATAGTCCTGATTTATACTTACAATGAGCCTGGAGAGGCAGATGTAATTGAAAACAACATCTGTATCTTCAGTTGAAGTGCAGGTAATGATACTCGTTCTGATTTTTTATAGGCTTTTAAATCACGAACAAAATATTCCTCAGGACTCTATTTTCCCTATTCTTAAAATGATTAGAAAAAGTGGAAAGAAAACCAACATTGCAATCAAAATATTTTGAATAAATATAGGATTGTTGTGGTGGGTTTTTTTTAATCAATAATTTTCCTAGCGTAAAACACCGGATAAAGCAAAACAAGAATCTTTGTCTTTACAGTGTGATACATTTCCATTTAAAGACCGATAATAGATTAGCAGATTTCAAGGCCAGAAGGGACCATTGTAAGAATCTAGTCTGACTTCTTGTATAACACAGGCCATAGAATTTCCTCAAAATAGTTTTTAGAGAGAAAATATTTTTTTAGGAAAACATCCAATCTTGATTTTAGTGATGGAGAATCCACCAAAATCCTGAGTAAATTGTTCAAATGATTGATTGGTCTCACTCTTTAAAATGTATGCCTTATTTCCAGTCTGCATTGTCTAGCTTCAACTTGTGAAACTAATGAAACATAAAAGTAAAATAAAGGGGAACAACAGTGAACTCTATTTATAATATTGTTGTC
The DNA here is from genome assembly GCA_007922305.1 of Dermatemys mawii. Taxonomy (NCBI): domain Eukaryota; kingdom Metazoa; phylum Chordata; order Testudines; family Dermatemydidae; genus Dermatemys; species Dermatemys mawii. The sequence continues at coordinate 45,586,848 of ML677326.1, forward strand.
CCTTGTTGAACCAATAAGGCTAGTCAAAGTTTGGGGTCCTATGGGTGTTCCAGCTGGAGGCAGAAATTGATAGAGTCTAGTATTTTCTTTGAAGTTTTGTTTATTTACAGAGAATTTACAAAGTCCTGTATCACTGAACGCAGAAGGAATAAAATAATAGGAAACAGTTTCTTTTGCTTACAGCACCAAGAACATTCTTTTAGCCTGCACCCTAACCCAAAATCCTCTTTCAAGGTTCTTTCCAGGTTCAACTACCATGTTTTCAGAGGCTCCTTCTCTCTCTCTCTCTCTCTTTTTCAGTCTGCTCTTTCCTGTTCTTAGTTTATGTGTGTTCTCTCCCCTCTTCCTCCCCTCCCCCCCAGTCTATCCAGAGCAATGCTCAGGGCAAGACTATACTACAGCGCTATTCTGATGGGAGAGCGCTCTCCCGTTGGCATAATTATGCTACCTCTGCAAGAAGTGTAAGCTATGTCAGTGGGACAATGTCTCCCACTGACATAGTGCTGGTGTAAACCATGCAAAACTTGTGTCATTTTTGTCACATCCCAGAAAGATGTAAATTAGATTGACTTAACCTGTAGTGTATACCTGAACTCAAGCAATAGCTTCTGGGGAGGTTCACATACATCTTTTAGGTGGGGCTTATGTCTACAGTTATGTTAATTGAAGGATGAGCTCACACATATCAATCTCAAAGGGGTTTTAACTCAGCCCATAAAAACCTTTCACAATAATATCATTAAAAAGCAGCTACACACAAATATGTAAATACAATATATATTTGGCAATATAATTCAGTATAACCCAGCTACTCTAGACTCATCTTTATCCACTTCACAATCGATGCAGGATTACTTAGTTTTAAATGGCATTTGATATCAATGGATTTAGGATAAGGCCCTTACTGTGCATGGAGGATTTCTATGAATTTCAATAGTTATTGGATAAGACCTTATTTCTCAGAATAACATGGGAATTTTGGAACAATCAGTGCCACATTTATGTTTTCTTTCCTCCCAGTACTCTGATACCTTCAGTTCTCTAGTTGCTCTTTAAAGATAATTGCCAATTTTTCAGTAAATGTGTCAGCTGATTCCCTTCACTTTAAGGCATACACATTATCTGGACCTGCAGATTTGTATGCTGTATACTGTATACTAAGGGCAAAAGTCTCTAATAAATGCACAGGCTCTTTGCCCCTCTCAAAGCATGGCTGTGAACAGGGGGCATGATGGAGCTAGGTTAAGCTTATCCTTCACTGGTATAAAGGCCACCAATTGGTGAATTTTGCAGTGCATCCTGAAAATGACAAGGGTGAGACAGATGCTTCCCCATCCTTTTGGGGAGGGTATTAATATATTAATGACAATATACGGAGTATAGAAGGCTTGGTTTTATGTACATCTACCTTTTCTGTAAAGGTCTTATTCCAGAATCACTGACATTAATATATTATTTCCTCAATATTTTAGTACATTAGTAAGCCATCAGTCTATATCCTCTCTCTCTGTCTGGAGAAATCTAACAACCAGATATCCCGCACCTGTCTTTACCTTTAGTTTGTCACTTTATCATTTTTGAAAAAGCAATTGCTTTGATCTCCACTTTCGGGGTGCAAACAGGGGAACAAATGCTTATTTATAGGGTCTTCAGTTCCAGAAGTCTTTCATACAACCACTTGAGTGGAACATATTCCATTTCCACTGTAATAAAGCCAAAAAGCTGTATTAAAAAGGAAGTGGTAGCAATTTATGGTTCACTTGACTTGCATGGGTTTTGTACAACACACAAAATCAGTGTCCACCTTTGACCCAACATGCTGCAGACCTTTCTGTTTTAATGGTGTACAGTTTCAGGCAAGAAAAGAAAGACGAGCTCAACACTAAATGGAAAGAGGCAAAATACATTGAATATTGAATGTCAAAATCAAGAGGAAAACATGGGAAACACATTAAAAATTCTTCTCAGGGGACTGTGATAGAGGCAGCTTTAACTGGAATACAAAAGCTTTCATTTCCTCTTCCATAACAGAAAAAAGAAAAACCACAAACAAAAATGAACTTGCAGTCTTGTCTTGGAATAGTGGTAGTTAAGTGTGCTGCATAAAGAGCCCTCTGTAATGTTTTTGGCTACATGTAATGTTTTGTGTGACTGGATGAATACAACCTAGAGGCAGTAGCTACACTTTCATAAATTATTTCAGTCAGAGAGGCATAGAAAAATAGGCTTTAGTCATTCAGTTTACGAAAAACAAAAGTGCAACAGAGCTGACAACAAGCTTTTTTCTGAGATCTAAATGCTGTAGATTCAGATAAACAGAATTAGTTTTAAATATTTTTGTTTCCCAATATATCAATGTGATCCTTTTCTGTTGCGATTTCTCATATGTTCTTGCCTTATATTCTGCTTCATAATCCTGATACAAGTATACGGCTGCAACTCATACCCCTTTTCACTAATTAAAAAAAATCTTTCATAGAATCAACAAAACAGCTATGAGAAAAATCCCCCAGCTCCCACCAATATGTCAATAGCATATAATGAAACAGTATTCAAGATTTCTATAAAGTATGGTTGTGATTAAACAAAATAAAATTATAATAAAGGGAATGTGAAAGGGAATGTGAAAATATACAATAAACACTTGATTAAACATTAATATTAATATGGAAAGAGCAACCTATTAATCCATAATTTAAGTAGTGAGTATAGATAGATATAGATAATAGTTTATAGCTTTGTGTAAGATAATATTTAACTTTATGCAAAACACTAATATAATTCTGCAAACACTAATGTACATGACTTTAGTGGAGTAATCATCCTAGTAAATTTACTCATTTTTTTAAGAATTTGCAGGGTTGGATCCCTGTCGGCTTTGTGTATTCATCTGCCTGTGCTGAATGCACATGCTTTGCTTCCAGGTACAATTTATGACACAAATTTTGGAAAAATCACTCAGAATGTAGGAAATCTTTGTTTTATATGTCAGTCAGTCTGGCAGGACTGTTGTTGGACTCTAATACCATATATCATGACTTCAGCTCAATTTTAAGGCCTGATCCTATTGAAATGAATGGAAGTTTTGTAAATTACTTCAGAGGCACGAAGCTCAAGCCATTAAAGGTCAAGATGACATTGGGTCCAGTGAACTTCTTGATTTGTTGTCATTGTATCTTGATTTATGAGAATGAGAGTTTCTAAATAATATATAGGGTTATCATAGTAAATAAAAACTATCCCCAAATGATTAGGAAACAAAACAGTGGTCTCAATTTTCATATGTAAATAATTGCCTTTTATAGGGATTTACACCCACAGGCTTGAGGAGCTCTGTGAAATGTCTGGGAAAATATGGATCAATTTATCTTGAAAAAGAAATTATGCATTTCTTCCAGATATCTGAAAAGACACAATCTTTGGTTTTAACAGAAATCAAAGTTATTATTAGTATCTTCCCATTTAGATCATACACTTTATAACACTGGGCCAGAAAAGGTTAAAAAATCAGCGAGCTGGGTGATCTGTAAGCAACTCTTAAGGAAATATCAAAAGAATATTGTAATGGTAAACAGACTATTCCTTTCAGATACCTTTCAAAGTCATGTTAAGTAGACTAGAATCTTTAACCCATTTGCCTGTATTGTTAGAGAATCAAAGGGTAAGTGCTGAACGTGTCTGCTTACCTGCATCCTGTTAGAAATCTAACAGTGTGATCGAATCAACTTGCAGATGTCCTGTTCTGGTCTTATAATGCTCCATTACGATATTGCATTGACTCAGAGAATAAAAGGGCATATTATTATTTAAATGAGACTTTTGGTGTACTAATATTATTGTCCTCATAGAATCATAGCATATAGAATCATGGAATATCAGGGTTGGAAAGGACCTCAGAAGGTCATTTAGTCCAACCCACCCTGCTCATCTCTCTTTGAAACTTATAATTCCACATAGTAAACCACTTTGAACTATCTTGATAGTTTGAATGACTATTGCTAAAGGTATTGTCTGAGAAAGGATGCGTTGAACTGAGATCACAGACTGCCTACTTGCTTTCCTCAAAGCCCCATGCGGTGGAGTTGCCTATAAGTGTGCAGCCTGCTTCAATATTTCAGGTCTGCTTAAGATTTAACAGGGAAGGTCTAAACTGCTGGACCAAGGTCTCGAGGTAGTTTCCTGGATTACCGTGGATTCTCATGAAGAAAACTTTTAACAGATTATACATCTGAACTGTCTATTGGACTATAACCAATGAAATGATTCCAGAGAGACTTTTACAAGCCAGCAGATATAACATCTTTGCTATGATCCTGAGCTATGAATGCTGAAAGTCACTTTTATGTATATGATTCCTTAATCATTTGTAACTCTTTCTCCTTTTTCCTTTTAATAATAAATCTTAGATTTAGTTATGAAGGATTAGCTGACACTGTGATATCTGGGTAAGATCTGAGATTCCTATTCACCTGAAGGTAAGTGTCTGATCCTTTGGGATTGGTAGAGTTTTAAGTATGGTGAATAGGGTTTTTGGTAACCGCTCATTATATGAGATTTGCTTGTCTGTATGGGAACTAAGGGCTGGAATGCCTAAAGTGAACTGTGGTTGGCTTCTTGTTAACCAGTGTAGTGCTACAAAAGCTCTGTTGTTCCTGGCTTGGTGAATCTAATTATACAACAAACCACCAGTTTGGGGAATTGTCTGCCATATTTCTTGCTGTCTGCCCTGAGTATGGCATTCTCAGTGTGACCTATCCAGGCACCCGGTCACATGTGTGTTTGTCATATTTTTGGTGTCAATTAATTTGAAAGAATTACAGGAAAGTTTTCATCAAGTGACAATAGGATTTTAATTTTAAATCAAGGTGGGCTTGTGGTGTGGCCATATGTTTAAGCGTGTGATTGCATATTAGTCATAATTAGCTGTCTAATTGGGCATCCAAATTTAGCTGATGCCTTTAAAGGTGTGATTTATTGTAAACCACTCTGTAATACTTTGGTCTCTATTTCCTATAAATCAAATTACATGTGGGCAGCTTACATGGTATGCATTGAAAATAAACTGGACAGAGGTGTTTTTATCCTACTAATAATGTGTATAGGAAAACAGATTTTTAACACTTTTAGAATCATAGTATAGTTTTACAAACTTTAACTTCAGTTAAAATGAGAGTCTAGATAAATGAATAGATATTTTAATATAATAATATTTCTGCTCTTTATCGAAAGTTGCTTTTACTTTTGCCTGTGCTTGATCATTGTTTTTACTGTGGCCACTGGACTAGACCTTGTAAAGCTGTATTCAGAGACATCATCCTTTACTGACATTTGGGAAGAAGAGATAATGGGCGTCAGAGGGAGATTCAGGAGATGTGTGTTCAATTCTGGTTGTTAATGGGACTTAATTAGTCACTTAATTTTCTGTGCCTTGATTCCCTATCTGTAAAATGGGGATGATATCCTACCTCACAGGGATGATGTGAGAATAAACCTTTAAGTAGTTAGGAGGCACACAGGCAGTGTAGTGATGATATCCTTGTCTTTACTATAAGAACTATCTACATAATCTAATATATTAAAATGTATGCAAAAATTAGACCCAAACACAAAGGAGCAAAAAGATGCTCCCAAACACAGAGGAGCAAAAAGATGCTTTCCCAACACGGAGCACATTTTATGATTAGCTGTTACATCATTGTAATCATCCTCTTCCAGTAACCCTGCTCTATTTCATTGCCTTGGGCATTGGAATAGAGCAGGGTTACTGCATTATGTCTAATTTACTATACCCCATCCTACAAAAGCATCAACAGTGGTGAGGAAGGATTTTTCCCCTGTAAACTGAATTGCACAATTGGACAGCTCCATTATAGCTGGGGAGAAGAGAGCTTCACCTTTCTTTGGTGCATCAGGCATAGACCACTGCTGAAAACAGGATTGTGGATTTGATAAACCATGGAAAGGCCTTGATCCAGCAAAGCATTTAAGCATATGTGTATCTTTAAACACAATTCATCTCATTGAAGTCAATGACTTTTTCACAGTGATTGCTCACATTGACTTCAAAGAGAAGAGTGTATTTAAATGCTTTGCCAGTTTTGACGCTTATAAGTATATATTGTTTCCCATTCCCCCTAATCTCTGTATACTTGTTTGTCTGTTCTTTAACTGTGAGCTCCTCAGGGAAGGGACCTTTCTTTTTTTCTGTGTGAAAGTTCCCAGTGTACAGAAAGCATTAGCAGACAAACATATCATCAGAAAAGGCAGGGATGAATCTTCCGTTATTTGAACCAGCTATTCCTGCCTCTAAGGGTACGTCTACACTACAAACTTATGTCGATTTTGTTAAGGTCGATTTTGTAAAGCAGACTGTATAAAATCGATTTTGTGCGTCCACACTAAACACAGTAAGTCAGCATTGTTTGTCCACACTACAGTGGGAAGTGTCGACATAGCGAGTGATGCACTGTGGGTACCTATCCCACAGTTCCCGGAGTCCCAGAAGGCACCATTTTGAGTGATGCACTGTGGGTAGCTATCCCACAGTTCCCAGAGTCCCAGTAGATGCCATTTTGAGCTTTCTCTGTTCCCAAACCCAGCCACCCTGCAGTGCCCCTCTTGCTGTGAAAGCAACTGCAGTCATTTCACGCGCTTTTGCTGCCTGATCTGACGCCATAGCAGTGCAAGCATGGAGCCTGCTCAGGTAACTGCTGCAGTAATGGCCATTGTGAATACATTGCGCATTGTTGTGGACTTTATGCTGCATCGTATGCACAAGAATGTGATCAGGAGATGACTATGCTATCAGGAGAGTGAAGACAGTGATGAAGACATCGTGGACATGGACACTCTTTTGAAAGTAAGGGGCCCGACAACCTGGCAATTTTGGTGGCAATGGGGCAGGCTCATGCTCCGGAATGCCGAATCTGGGCCAGGGAAACAAGCACTGACTGGTGGGATTGCATAGTGCTGCGGGTCTGGGATGACTCGCAGTGGCTCAGAAACTTTCGCATGAGAAAGGGCACGTTCATGGAACTTTGTGACTTGCTTTCCCCTGCCCTCCAGCGCGAGAATACCAAAATGAGAGCAGCCCTCACAGTTCAGAAGCAAGTGGCGATAGCCCTCTGGAAGCTTGCAACGCCAGACAGCTACCGGTCAGTCGCAAATCAATTTGGAGTGGGTAAATCTACAGTGGGGGCTGCTGTGATGCAAGTAACCAGGGCAATCATTGATCTGCTGCTATCCAGGGTTGTTTGTCTGGGAAACGTGCAGGCTATAGTAGATGCTTTGCCGCGCTGGGATTCCCTAACTGTGGGGGGGCTATAGATGACACTTATATCCCTATCTTGGCACCAGACAATGAGGGCGCAGAGTACAGAAACTGCAAGGGGTATTGTTCAATGTTCATGCAAGCACTGGTTGATCACAAGGGACGTTTCACCGACATGTGCGTGGGATGGCCGGGAAAGGTTCATGACGCTCCTGTGTTCAGGAACTCTAGGCTGTATAGACAGCTGACGCAAGGGACTTTCTTCCCAGACCAGAAAATTACTGTGGGGGTGTTGAAATGCCGATCATTATCCTTGGGGACCCAGCCTACCCCTTAATGCCCTGGTTTATGAAGCCATACACAGGATCCCTGGACAAGAGTCAGGAGTTGTTCAACTATAGGCTGACCAAGTGCAGAATGGTTGTGGAGTGCGCATTTGGCTGTCTGAAGGCCAGGTGGAGAATCCTACTTACTCGCTCAGACCTCAGCGAAAGAAATGTGCCCATTGTTATTGCTGCTTGCTGTGTGCTCCACAATCTCTGTGAGAGCAAGGGGGAGACATTTATGGCGGGGTGGGAGGCAGAGGCAAATGTCCTGTCCACTACTTACGAGCAGCCAGACACCAGGGCAAGTACAAGAGCGCACCAGGAAGTGCTGCGCCTCAGAGAAGCCTTGAAAAACACTTTTGTGACTGGCCAAAATGCTGTTGAAAACCCGCTCCCTTGCTCTGCTTTGTGATAAGCCTCCCGCCATCCTTATTCCCTTCCCCGCCATTTGAGGAGTAAATAAAGTCTCTTTTTCAAAAAGCATGCATTCTTTAATGATTCTTCACAAACAAAGGGGAAGACTGGCAAGATAGCCCAGAAGGGGTGGGTGAGGAGGAAAACCAGTCAGTATGGTGGATGGAGGAAGTGGGGGACAAAGACACAGCACATTTTTAAAACTTTTCTGATAAACTGAGCTGCATGCTGCTTGTGTTATATTGTGGGGTAGAATGGGTCGGTTCCCGGACCCTCCCCCCCACCGCGTTCTCACCCCGCGTCTGGGTGGGGAGGCAATGGAACTTGGGGAGGAGGGGAGGTGGTTACACAGGGGCTGCAGGGGCAATCTTTGGTCCTGATGAAGCTCCACCAGACACCAGAGCATGTCATGCTGATCCTCCATTATCTGCAGCATTACGTCCATCCTCCTTTCTTCCCACTCCTGCCATCTCTCCTCCCGCTCCTGCCATCTCTGCTACTGCTGCCCTGGATGTGCTCTGGGACTCTAAAAATTTTTCTCTCCATGCTTTGTTTTGAGCTGCCTCACTGCGGGAGAAATTCATGAGCTTGGCAAACAGATCTTCTCTTGTGCACTTCCTTCTCCTTCTCATCTGCGCTAGCCTCTCCGAAGGGGATGTTAGCGGGGGGTGGAAGGGGTGGTGGTGGCGGGGGACCACACTGGCTGTAGGAGGAAAGAAGGAAAAAGGTTATAAGATAGATACATTCTCCAGAAAAAAGTTTATAAGATAGATAGATACATTCTCCAGAACAATGGGAACAGTCTTTCACGATGAAACAAAGTATTCACAGAGTGCATATGCTTTCTGTACAAGGTCGCATTTTGCACCTTAAATTGAGTGCCTGTAGCTTTCCTGTACAGACATCACATCAGGCACTCTCTCCTAGGGCCAGGCAACAGAAACCACCATGCAGGCAAGCCACATTCTTTCGGTTTGATCCACATTCTTTACAACAATGCTCTCCTTTCCCACAGTAAGCACCCCCGCACCATGTGGCTCCCTGCTGCTGCAACACAAGCAGCCCCCAGCCCAAGCTGCTGCTCTCATGGAGGTTTCTCTCCCCACCACAAACACACACATGCCTCCAACACAAGCAGCCCTCAGCATTTCTCTTCCTCCCAACCCCCTTACCCTGCTGGTCTCATGAAGGTTCCCTGCTACTGCACCACAACCCACAGTAAACCCCGCCCCACACTGCGTGGCTCCCTGCTGCTGCAACACAAGCAGTCCCCAGCCCAAGCTCCTGCTCTCATGGAGGTTTCTCTCCCCGCCACAAACACACACATGCCCCTAACACAAGGAGCCCTCAGCGTTTTCTCTTCCTCCCAACCCCCTTACCCAGCTCTTCTGCACTGGTTGGTCTCCTGTGCTGAGGAGCTCTGCATGGTGCCTTGTGCTGAGGAGCTCTGCATGGTGAGTGTCCTGTGCAGGTGAGCTCACCATGCTGGCCAAACAGGAAATGAAATTCAAATGTTCCCGGGGCTTTTCCTGTCTACCTGGCCAGAGCAGCGAGTTGAGACTGCTGTCCAGAGCGGTCACAGAGGAGCATTGTGACTGCTGTCCAGAGCGGTCACAATGGAACACTGTGGGACAGCTCCCGGAGGCCAGTAAAGTCTGCATGATTCCACACTAAGCCACAGTCAACCCAGAGATGTCGATTTAAGTGTTACTCCCTTGGTTTTGGTGGAGTACAGAAATCGATTTTGAGGGCCCTTTAAATCGACTTAAATGGCTATTGTGTGTGGACGGGTGCAGGGTTATGTCAATTTAATGGCACTAAAGTCGACATTAACTTGTAGTGTAGACCAGGCCAAATTGTAATGTGCTCTGCATGTCCTTTTTTTGAGCACAGAAGATGAAGAGTTCATGTTCATTATGTCAGGGTAACAGGTGAGACACAATAGTGTGGAAAGTGTTTCTGTTTTGTAAAGAATTACATATTTTAAAATAAAAAAGGCATACAAGGAGGAATGGCTTTTTGACTGATAGTTATATTCCAAATAACAATAAAATGAAACTTAGTTTGCTTGACTTTGGGTCTTCATTTAAAAACTTCAGTTTCTAGTTTGTGTGGGCCAATGTAGGTCTATATCAGGGCTTCAGAAAACTAAACTGTTTGTGCATTTTCTGCTAATAGTTTTCATTATTTTTTGTGTGACAGAATTTAACATCATCTTCATTTAAATGCTATTTTTTTCAGTTAATTGTAGAATAATCAGAAGTAGAAACAAATATAACATTTCAAATTCTGCTGTGTGAATCAAAAGAACAATTCATGCAGTTATCCAAGTCAGTCAATAACTTTCCATGAAAGCACCAGGAAAAACAGATTAAAGAGCCAGGGGATAGAGTGAGAAGTGATAGTACTGAGAAAAAAAGTGTTATGCACTGTGGCAGGTCAAGCAAAACAACCCAGACAGGATCATAAAACCCAAATATTTCACTTTCTTCAGCCTGGTTTCTGATCAGCAAGACTGCCAATTTCAATTGCCCTTTTAAGTGCATTTTTTTCTTGATTGGTAATAATAACGTCTTTATTCATAGAGCTTGTAGTTGTTGACAGCAGCTCAGGATCTTTCTGCTCTATGAGCTTATATTTGGATGGGATTTTGGAAAGGGTTTCCCATCCAAAGATGCCACTTAAGCAATGTCTTTCTTCTCAAAATGTCACATAAGCTTTTCAGGGCTGGGACTGTCTCTCTTATTATGTGCATACACAGCAGTGAGCACAATGAGTTTCTAATCTTGATTTAGGCCTCTACTTGCTACTGCAGTGTAATAACAATAATCTCTATAATGGGCAGATAAGTAGGTTTTGTGCCTTTGCTGGAAATTTTCATAGCAATTTTGCAAGGCTATGTTTGTTAGAGGCCAGTCCAAAACAAAAGCCCAGGTTCCTACACTGCCAAATTTTGGATAAATTCAGACTGGATCCCATTATGAATTTTCTGTCTTGGGCTCATCTCTGCCCCTAATGAGGATGATGAGTTTTATATGGAATGAAGAGATTAACTCAATTATCAGGACTTTGAAAACTATCATGAATTCATGAACTGAGACAACAGGAAAATGTAATATATCATAAGAGATTTACTATAGCCAAGTCCATACTCATTAAGTGGTCTGTCAGCTATACTTGAGCCTGATATTTTATCAAGAAATATGTGGAAATATTTAAAGCAATGTGGACAATCAGAGTGATGAAGTCCTGCTCTGGATCTGCCAGTTTCACTCTATTTTTCAGCATCAATTAATTTCTATCACCGTTAATGATTAAAAACAAAATCATAATTTAGCTGAGGTCACCTATTATAAAGTAACAGCAGTGGAAGATGTTTTGTGCTGTTCTACATTTGGAATAACTCTTTGGTATATAAATGTAGTTTGGCAGAGAATGTGGGCTGTGACATCTTTTGAAATGACATACTTTGTTTTTAGCCACTGTAACATAGCAGTGTAAAAAACATGACAGAAAAGTCTCTGATGCTGTAGCCTCATATACCCATATATTCATATTACTTATATCAGGGCCTGAGCCCGCCTTCCCTATGAAGAAAGTTGAAGGGAGTTTTCTCTGAGTAAGAAATACAGGAAAGGGCTCTGAATGACACCTCTACCAAAATGAATGTATCACACTGCTTTTCAAATGGCTCTGTCCCCTTTCTCTCATAGTCAATGCCATGTAGAAGGCCCTCATAGAACTTGAAAGTTAAACATTGGTCACATATCTTCATCAATCATCATCAATCTTCTTCTCCATTTTCATTAACATCTACAGATTGGAAAAGGAAAGGAAATGCAACAAAAAAACTTATAAACTTCTGTAGACAAATACCAGAGATGAGTAGTGAAATACAAGAAATAAAAAAAAATGCAAAAGGCAGTCATGAAGATTTAAACTAATCACTCTGGCCATTTATGTTTCATGACAAAGACCTTATTGCTCGTGTTTTGAAATGAAGTACCTATTGCTCGCCCAGACACTGGAAGAGTCAAATCAGCAAAGCAGTAAATCTGACCCTTGTTTAGTAAACCATCACACTATATTTTAGCTATAATTAGAGTAGCTGGAGCATTTCCCCTGCTGAGGTTGCTCTCCATCCTATGTAGAAAGCATATAGTACAGTGATACACACTGACAAATGTATTAAGTTGTTGCAGTTAATTAGGCAGTAGTTGTTTGGTGGGCAAGAGAGATCAGTACTCTAGTTGAAATGGGCAACCTCTGAAGTGTGTGCCTGGATGCTATGTACATCACACTTTATTAAGAAAAGATGCCAAAATTGGGTGCTTACCTCCTTTATTTAGGTGATCATATACCAGTTTTAGGTACTAGAATGCTGATTTGTGCAGCCATATGCAGTGAACTCCACACAACTTAACAGTTGGACAGCTAGTCACGGAGAGAAATTTAATGCCCGGCGTCAAAGGCACAAGCCTCTATATGGGGTCCAGAGATGGCATCACCTCTAATATAAGGAGAATAGAACATGCTGCTTTGGTAGATCATAATCTTCCTATTTTGTTGCTATTATTTTATATATTTATTTTGAAATATACTTGAGATCTCTGTATGAAGATTAATTTGACCCTGTATTTACTAACATGCACACATTTCTGAGAAAGGATATTTCACGTATGAGATATAGCACTTAGATGGCAAATAAATATTTGTTTTTAAAAGTACAAACATTTTATACAGAACAAATTATGTGACCAGATTTCAACTATTTGGATTGAGAATGGGGAAAATGGGGAAGAATTTCCTAACATTTCCCTCTTTTATTTCTCTGTCCTTGAACACAGAGGATGGAAGAAAAGAGATAATCCCCAGCCCCCTCTTCCTCTGTGCATCCAGGGTGTCTGAGTGAGTGACTGTAATGTTACATTATTGCAACATTTCAAGAATAAATTTTCCTAGTAAATTGTCTGTTCAGAAGCTGTTACAGGGTTTTGTGTACATTCTGGTGACTTGCAAGTTATTTCTTATGTAAATGTAACACCTTAGCCTCAAAACTAGTGATATAAGAAGGAGGGAGAGAGAGATGAGAAACACTCCTCTCAGCAGCCAGTGGAGTGCTGGTGGGAGAAGAGAGTAGGTATTTTGTTGAATTAAGTCACGGAGAGCCACAAAATAACTGCAAAGAGACATCCAGACATTGCATTATACTTCCAGTACATGACTGTGCTCTGTACTGAGTATTACAACAACAAAATGACAAAAGCATCACAATGCAATGTCAGGACATCATTCAGTAATTATTTTCTGGCTCTCAGTAACTCTATTAGATGAAGTAGTTTTCCAGCTCTCTAAAGTTGAGGATCCCTGCTCTTCAATAAGTACACCTTCCAACAGAGTTTCTTCTAAAAAAAAAAAAAGCCAATTCTGGCATCACATTTATAAAGGAGAGACAGGCTGAATCAATGCATAAAAGAAGGACCTCAATAGCGCAACTGACCAATTTGGAAAGGTTGTCTGCTACATAGTGGATCAGGGATTGGCAACCTTTCAGAAGTGGTGTGCCAAGTCTTCATTTATTCACTCTAATTTAAGGTTTCACATGCCAGTAATACATTATAACCTTTTTAAAAGGTCTTTTTCTATGTCTTTAATACATAATTAAAATATTGTTGTATGTAGCATAAATATGGGTTTTTAAAATGTTTATGTAGCTTTATTTAAATTTAAAATGCAGAGCCCCCTGGACCAGTGGCCAGGACCCAGGCAGTGTGAGTGCCTCTGAAAATCAGCTCATGTGCCACCTTCGGCACTCATGCCATAGTTGCCTACCCCTGCAGTAGATTAACTGCTGATGTCAGTACAACTCTGCAATGGAGAAGGGTAGCTTTGGGTTTGATGTACCACCAATATCAAGGGTATATTTGCAGTATATCTAAATTAAAGATTACATAACAAAGATGAATTTAGATTATACTTTTTATATTCCATAATAATCATTCTCTGCTTCTCATTATCTTCTTAAGTATAGCACTAACAAGCTGGAAGACTAATGAATCAAATACTGCCACAGTATCATTGGTATATCTACCAAGCAAATTGTCTTACAAGTATGTTATGGAGATGCCTGTGGCTATTTTAGATTATATAGTATGAGCTATGTATTGAAATATGCATTGACTAGCAGCACACTTTATTCTGTAGCAAAAACTGCAAATCCATGTGGACTGCGTATAGCACTACCCAGGGAAAAGTTGACACATTCTCCTCCCAGTATATTCATTCTCTCACCCTGTTGTCATATCAGATTAAGCTGTATACATATACAAATTCACGGCTTTACTACTGAAACTGCTGGGGATATATATAATTAGTTTGAAATGCATAGTGTTTCTATAGCATTCCAGTTTCATTTGAATACAAACAATATGCAAGTAAAGGAGATCTAAACCAACAGCTTGAATATCAGCAAAGGGAGGCTATGTGAATTAGTAGAGGTGGATATTTTCATTCTTGAAGTAGGCCCAAGTACCAGCATTCAGATCTAGATTCTGAACACCACAAAATTCAAGGCTGACCAGATCTGGGGTTTTGGTTCAGGCTAAGATATTTTTAAATCCTATATTAAAAAATAAATGAACTGATTTCTTTGTAGATTTCAGAAAAGAATGTCTATTCAAACTTCAAAATGTGTGTTGTGATAGAGCATATAATTATTATGCTGATGAATTTATTGCTGATATATATAGACATAATGAAGAGTAATAAAACAAAATGGCACATTTAGAATGCTGGTAGTGAATACTTCTTAACTACCAATAACATATTTTATTACCCTATTTCATGACTGCCTTCACTCCATCATTTCTTCTTCTTTTGTATAAGAGCTAGTGCTCCCCAGTTTATCAGCACAACCAGTTTAAATGGATTCCATGGTGGGATTGTTTCTACTAAAAGTGGAAATAATTGTTATCTAACTCTATCGTAGGCATTTCTAAATCACCCACCACCACAACATTTAGGTGCTACACACAGTAATTAGATTTTATATAAAGTTGTCCAAAGGAGGGTTTAATTGTCTTTGTACTTATATGCGCCATTAACTTTAATGGGACTATTCATGTGCTTAAAGTTGAACATATACTTAAGTGCTTTGTTGGATCAGGGCCATGATCCCTATCATTATAATATCTAAGCAACACACAAAATATAATAAATCATTCCTCATAACACTCCTGTGAGATATGCAAATATTAGTATCTCCATTTTACAGGTAAGGAGAGAAGGAAAAGTGAGGTTAAAGACCAAATCTTCACATGGATGAATAGTACCTTGTTTCATAAGTAGTCCCCGTGAAATCAATGAAGAGTACATCATTATGAACCCAAGGTATCAGAATTTGGCTTTACATGACTTTCACAAGATCTCATAGGAAGCTTGTGGTAGACTTAGGCACTGAACCCAGAGCATCTGAGTCTAATCCACTGTCTTAACCACATGAGCATCTGAATTTTATTATTTTTTTGGTTCTAGAAGATTACTGCTGTTTTTCTGCTCTCTTGGTTTGAGTTTCAGTAATTAATTATACAATTTCTTCAAGCAGCTTTAAGCACTTCGGATTTAGAAAAGGAACATTGCTTACGCCTAGTCTGATAAAGAACTGAGTATCTAACATTGAACTTTTCTATCAAATAGCTTTGCTGAATAACTCTTTTGAAACATTTCTTCATTTTCATTCATAAAGTGCATATATCTTAAACTGGTAGTTATAAAAGGGGCAGTGGAAATCAAGTGTCATGACAGACTGCATAGAATCCTTAGGAATGAAAGTAATACAACTCAGTTTAATTCTTTACTAGGAAAAATTAGCCTCATCATGGAATTAGGATACATAAATATTTTTTCCAAAATAATGATGGATTTAATTAAGGAGTGTCACACTGCCTTGTCTGATGGGGGTGATCATTAATAATAGTCCTTTCTCAATAGTTTTGATGCAACACACAATGCTTGTGAGAAGTTACTCTAATAAAAAGTAACCACAAAATACAAGGGGTTAGAGTGCGACTTCAGAAGCTGCGCTGGTCCATGAGCAAAGCATGGACTCTAAGCCAATGTGTTACTTTACTCCTGCCTTGCCTCTGATGAGCAGTAATTTGCTACTAGTCTATACCAGTAGCAAAGATTTCTTACCTGTCCCCATGGTTCAGCTGTGTTTCATGTTATGTGGGGGCAAGTGTGAAACCTTGGATGGAGGGTGGAACCCATTTCCAGCCCACTCCCCGGGAGGTAGAGAAATGGCCCTGCAGAGGATGCTCTGCTATGACATGCAATGTGGGTAGCCTGCAGAGGGCAAGAAACATTTTTCCCCAATGAGAGTACAAACAAGTTATAGCGCACACCGGGACTATATATTGTATGAGATAAATGTCTCAGACCTGTCTAAACTACTAGTACCATGGTCTCTCCTGCTCTTCCACAGTTAATGTAGACCTGCTCTCAGGGGCAGAGCTTTATATAGCCTAACTTTCAGAGGTGCTGGGTAGCTGTAACTCCAACTCTGTGCTCAGAATTTCTGGATTTCAGGCCTGTCGGAACCCACATATTGGTTCAGGACCTTGCTTTAAGCATCTGTGTCTGAAAGGATTAATATATATATAACACTGCTCTACAGCCAAAATGCTTCTGAAATAAATGTAGTCAAACTTTACTAATTCTGGGTCACTGAGAACGAAAATGATGCTTAAAATTGTTGATTGGCTCTAGTTTTCAAGATATGCTGTTGGATCAGTATATAAGACCCTTGACATGGGAATGGCGGAGGATAAGTGAGTTATAAAGGGAAGGGATCTCAGTTTAAACCAGAAATGACTAAAATACATCTTTGACTGGATCTATGAATAAATCTATGACTGGGTTTGGACAGTACTTGCTTTTTAGGCAAAACAGTGAATGATGCAATCTGAAGCTGGTATTGCATCATACATGATATGAATTGCATCATGTTATTGCTAGAAGTCATGGATGATGCAATCATAATGAAGCTTACAACACTCTGCTGAACAAATTGCCCTATATCAGCTCTAGAAATCATACAGTGTCGTGCTCTCTTATTTGTCAGTGTTTGATTTTGCAAAGGGATACATTTCTGTTTAGCCAAAGAGAGCAGAGATGCCTCGTACTTGTGTGAACAGTGCAGATAACTTCTGCTATGTTTGTGGTGAAGTGACTTTTGCATCACAAAAGCGCAGTATAACCACTCTGGTTAAAAAAGCCTATCACCTTTATTTTGGCTGCAAAATTGGAGATCAGGACAAGAGGTGGGCCCCACACATATGCTGCAACACTTGTGCAACAAATCTTCACCAGTGGTTGAACAGGAAAAGGAAATCTATGCCTTTTGCAGTGCCAATGATTTGGAGAGAGCCAACAGATCATACCAGCAATTGTTACTTCTGCACGGTGCCTCCAGTTGGGAAAGATGTGTCAAAGAAGAAAAAGTGGACTGTGCATTATCCAAACATTCCATCAGCTATACGCCCAATACCCCACAGAGAAGGACCGCCGGTTCCTGATGCACCAGAATCATTCTCACTTGAGTCAGACGAGGAAGAGGATGAAACTTCTGGTCCTGAACCATCAATGTCACAGGACCCACATTTTCTTCCATCCTCCTCCTCTGAACCACACCTCATAACACAAGCTGAACTGAATGACCTTGTCAGGGATTAGGAAATACTCAAGAGTAAGGCAGAGCTGTTAGGCTCCAGACTACAGCAGTGGAATCTCCTGGCAGGTGATGTTAGGGTTTCCATGTTCCGTGACCGTCAAAAGGATCTTGTCCCATTCTTCTTCATGGAAGGTGATCTTGTAGCCTGCAACAACATCGATGGTGTGATGGCAGCCCTCAACATCATTCACGATCCAGATGAGTGGAGACTCTTCATTGATTCATCGAAGACGAGTCTTAAAGCTGTTTTGCTGCATAATGGCAATGTTTTGCCATCAATTCCAGTTGGTCATGCAGTCCATATGAAGGAAACCTATGACAACATAAAACAACTTTTGAGGTGCATAAACTATGACCAACATCAGTGGCAGCTTTATGGCGATTTGAAGGTTGTTGCTCTCTTGCTTGGTCTGCAGACTGGATACACAAAGTACTGCTGTTTTCTCTGCGAATGGGATAGTCGTGCAAGAGATTCCCACTATATCAAGAAAGATTGGCCACTCCGACAGTCATAGGAGCCTGGGAGAAAAACTGTTCAGCATCCACCACTTGTTGAATCAAGGAAGATTTTGTTACCACCCTTACACATCAAGCTGAGTCTGATGAAGAATTTTGTCAAGGCCATTGACAAAACACAAGCAGCTTTCAAGTACCTCTGTGGAAAATTTCCAAGGTTAAGTGAAGCTAAGATAAAGGAAGGTGTCTTTGTTGGTCCTCAGATTCGTGAACTTCTTCGAGATGATGCATTTGACCATGCACTGCGTGGCAAGGAAAAGACGGCATGGAAAGCCTTCCAGTCAGTGGCAATACATTTTCTCGGAAACAACAAGGCAGACAACTACAGGTTGTTGGTGGAAAACCTTCTCAAGGCATACAAAAGCCTTGGTTGCAACATGTCACTAAAGATACATTTTTTGCACTCTCATCTAGATTTTTTTCCACCGAACTGCGGAGCAGTGAGCGACAAGCACGGCGAGCGATTTCACCAGGACATTGCAACAATGGAGAAACGCTATCAGGGCAAATGGAGCCCATCAATGCTTGCATACTATTGCTGGACAGTGACAAGAGATGCTCCATTTAATGAATACAAGAGACAAGCCAAGAAGCGCGAAGTAGACACTGAATAGGCCTAAACTATGTACATAATAGTTTTTTGCCTTTTGTTTCATAATACATTTTATTTATATAACCCTTTTGCTGATTTTTAAAGTGTTACATAAACAGGACAGGTGAAATATTATCATGTAAAGCAACCATAAATACATGAAAAGACCTAGCTTTACAATTTATGATTAAAACTCTACTATCTACACAATATAGATAGACATAAAATGTAAAAACTTAAATATCTTAGAAACAGTAGCCAATCAGTTGTTTTAATAGTCATATTTGAATTCAGCACATCAAAATACATAATAAATATCACATTTTATCTCTGAAGCAGATGACTTCTAAAAAATTGTAGACCAGTGTAATCAGTGTTCCAGTTACTTAAAAAGAGCTGAATCAATTTTCATGAACTTTTATGGAGAAAATTATTTCTGGATTGAGACTAACAATGACAAATCTTTGTTTTATTGTCTGCTTGTTATACTCTGAGTAGCTCAAACTGTCCTGAACAATATATATGATATGAAAATATCATTAAACTGCTAACAGAACACAAATTTTTCTCACTTGTGCTAAATATTTTATTCAAAATTATACTCTCATCCAAAGTTAGTAAGAAATAATACAAGTGACCCAAACAAATTTCAAAAACCATTACAAGCCACTATTTCTATTTGTAATGATGATTTATATCTGCAGTAAAGTGAATTATTAATGTGTATTATTGTGTCATAATGACATCTCTGTTGTATGCTCGGGCAGTAACTGAAGGTACATTATTTTTCATGGAATAAGTCTTGTTATTTTATCCTGTTTCTTTTTTATGTTTGCATAATGATCTCACTTAGGGAGTCCTCCTTCACCAGACTCTCTGTTTTGACAGAAGGGGTGTGCTGCAACCTTTCTCCTTCTCCTTCCCTCCCAAGTCAGAAATAGCTACATATTCCACAAAGCGATTGGCAAAGATTAACTGAGAAGAGGAAGCATTGAGTAGCATCCTTATTTCCTCTCACCTCCCTGGAACCAAGGGAATCAGCTCTGCAATATACTCACCCCATGCTGCTTGTAGGAAAAAGAAAATCAACTTTCTTAACAAAGAGGATTTTGTGAACTGTCCCCCTGGACCTTATCTGCTTTTCAAAGAGGTAATTAATATAATGCAGCAAGGTTACACATTTCAATTTGCAGTTGCAATGTAATAATTATCACTTAGTCAGGCGTTTTCTGTTCAGGCTTACTCATCTCTGTGATTCATGTTCCCGTAGAGGGGGTATAATGTAGGGTCTTCTCTCTATGTATCTAAATGTTTTCTGGCTTTAGGCCTTCAAAGGCCCAAATTCAAGAGTGCCTTGCTCTAGTAAAACCATGGTTTATTTTTAAAGATTTTATGTGGTTCTTCTCCACTTGGAGCTCTTGGGCTTTTTAGTTGTAAGATTACTCACATTCACTGAAGCTCTTTTGAATGCTATTGCCTCATCAAGGAGACTGATAAAATAGGATCACCCCATTACTGATTGTCTTTACACCACCAGAATTTTCTCTAGGGAAAAAAAAAACCTGATTTTTTCTACATTTTCACTCCCAAAGTTAAGATGGAATTTTATTTCAATCATAGGATTTCCTCATTTTAATTCCTTCAGATTTCATCTACAATCAAAAAGATTTTTCATCTGTGGTTGCAAACTATCAAATTTCCCTTGGCCTGAACAAAATCATTTAAGAGATTGAAGAATATATTTGTCTTTGATCTTACAAAGGATTAGGTATCAGTGAGAGCATCACAGAACACATCAGCCTAACCTGTAAAGAAGTTAGTGGTTCTTCACCTCTGCTTTGTAAGGAACATAACCATCTGTCTGGCAGAGAGAATGGAAGAACTGGTTATAGGTGTTTGTACAGCTTTTGTTATCCTCTTTTAAATCCTCCCATCAGCAATACTTCTGATATTTGCAAATCATACAATTGAGGCCTAAATCTTATTTAAGCTCCCCCAAGTTTAAACACATGACCTTAATATTTGTAAAGCTCTTGAATTCCTCAAAACCTGCCATAGAAGTATACAATATTGATTAATATCATTTTTTAATATCTTATGTGTAGGGCCCTACCAAATTCTTAGCCCTTTTGGGTCAATTTAATGGTCATAGGATTTTAAAAATCATAAATTTCATGATTTCAGCTATTTAAATATGACATTTCATGGTGTTGTAATTGAAGGGGTCCTGACTGAAAAAGGAGTTGTGTGGAGAGGGTCGCAAGATTATTGTAGGGAGGGCTGCAGTACTGCAAAGCTGGGCAGCTGGAGAGCAGTGGCTGTTGGCTAGGAGCCAGCTCTGAAGGCAGAGCCACTGCTGCAGCAGCACAGAAGAAAGGTTGGCACTGTATGGCATTGCCACTCTTGCACGGCTTCCTGCAGAGCTGGGCCCCCAGTCAGCAGCCGCCACTCTCTGGCTGCCCACTCTGAAAGCAGCATCACAGAAGTAAGGACGGCATGGTATGGTATTGTCACCCATACTTCTGCACTGCTACTGGCAGGGTGTTCCTTCGGAGCTGGGCACCCAGCCAACAGATGCCACTCTCCAGCTGCCTTGCTCTGAAGGCAGTGCAGAAGTAAGGGTGGCAATACCGCAATCTCTCTGCACCTGCCCTTTGGGTCAGGACCCCCCAATTTGAGAAATGCTGAAAATCCGTATTGTATAGGGTAAAAACACACAAAAGACCAGATTTCATGGTCTGTGACATGTTTTTCATGGCTGTGAATTTGGTAGGGCCCTGCTTATGTGAAATTGACAGGATGGTGAAGAGAAGAAATATGATGATAGAAGCCAAGAGGTAAGAAAAAATCCCTACTGTCAATGTAACCAACCGACTTTCTTTTCAGTCATGTCAACTATGATAAAAACAATTAATTATCAGTAAGAAACATTTCTGGGCTGTACTATTGTCTTTATTCTAAAAATGAACAAACTGGGCCATTTCAAGTAGGATCTGCAGATGCCCAGCAACTCTGAAATCCAGGCCAGTTATTTGTGGATTTTTGTTGTGATATTAATGAAATGCATGTTCACTAATACTACACACAGTTACTGCGGTCTGTGGTTTTGTATCAAGTTATTGCTGGCTTACTCCCATTGTAACAGCCATCACTGAAAAAACTTGTTAGCCTTTTATTAAAAATACAGTCCCGCACCTTCAACCTTAACTCTTTTAAATTTAAATAATTTAGTAAGGCTTTCATTTTAGTAATCCCTTATTCCCTTTCCCTTTAGCTGATTGGAGTTTTTAAAAGGAAAAGGCCTTGTTTGATTGTATTTTGAATAGTACTAGAGATGGTATTAATTGTCCTTGGGTGGGGTGGGGGGAAGGGAAAGTTAGTTGAGATGGGCTTGAGCTGCTGTTGCTGTTGTTGAAGTCTGATCTTGTTTCCTTGAAGACAACACAAGACAAACTCACACAAAAGCTGACAGAAAAGAGCAGCAAAGGGAGAAAATGCAGGGTCAGTCTCTGGTGCCAACACTCATTTGTAACCTTGCTGCTGGAGAAACTCAGGCACAGAACACAGTCTTATCAGCCACTCCAAGACGTGACAAATTTGTACCACCATCTGCATGTTTAGCTGCCTCACTGCTCACAGGCTCTCATCAGTGTTGCAAATGATAAGTCCTGGCTGGCTAAGGCAGACTCATTAAATAGAAGGCAAAAGGGGAGAGATAGGAAAGAGAAGAAATAAGGTAGGGAAGGAAAAGGACACACGAGGGAGGGGATAACAGCAGTAATCCAAGTCTCACATTCCAAATTCCTATTCGGGATTTAACCCAAGCCTGCGGAGGTGGTGATGTCTTTGGTTCCCTCTCTGGACAGTCTGGTCAGCGTGCCTTATAGAGTCGGGATGATGAAGTCCCAGTGGTGTTGTCATAGATCCCAGGGTCCCAGGAGTCAGTAGGCATTGCAGCAGCCACAATGGCAAAGCTCAGTATTTTCAGTCGCCCTTCTTCTATTGAGTTAATCCCCTAGATAAACAATATCAAGGAACGGGTCGCAGCTTTGTGCCATTAGCCTTAACTAGTCAAAACACTTTGGTGATTTCAACATTCTGTCCCATTTCTAGAATCTTTCAGCTCCTTTTCAAGCCAGACTGAGACATTACCACAAGCCTTGCAGACCGCTCATCACTTTTAATTTAAACAATCCGATTTGTACCAGTCTATTTGTCTTCAAATTTTGCTGACTTTCATAAACAGTTATGTGCAAAAGGCTGAGCTAGACTTTTGTTATTTGGGGCAAGTTAAAGTACAGGTCTCTACAACAGTGTTCACTGGAACTTTTTGCACTGAAATTTTATAAAAAATGGTCTAGTAAATTTAGTAAGCTTTGTAAGGAATAAGAACATTCAAACACCACTTAAAGTAAGGAGCCTCTTGAACTGAATGCAGCAATGCTATACAACTGTTTAGGGCAATTGGTGAAGAACACTGTGTCCATTTGAAATCACAAAGGGAATTGAAAAAGCAGAACGCAGTTACATACAAAATACACATGAAAGTAGCCAGGATACCAGGGTTAACCACTGTAACTCTTACAAAAAAGTGCCAAGTACCAAGGCATTGTTTACAGTCTACAGAAAGGATGTGTGAATATGAAAGAGTGTTCTAAAGACAAGGGTTTTTTTACAATATATTTTTTTTATTTTAATTTTTAAACATTTAATCTTTGAAAAGTTTTGTATTACAAGAGTTATTACATAGTATTGCTAGGATATTATAGATACACTATGAGTCTGATTTTCCTCACTTTATATCAGTTTTATATCATTGTAACTCCATTGACTTCAATTGTTTACTCCTGTGTAAGTGAATGGCAACTCAGGTATTCATTTCCTAGGAGTGTTTCAGTTCTCTTTTTATTTTCTTACAAATGTGACCACTGCTGTATTTTTAATAAATAATTCCTTACCAAGTGGTTACTGCTAGACTCATCTTTGAAATAGTTAGACTTTGAGTTTCCCTAGAAAATGAACAATCAAAAAAATCATGATTTTTTTCAGTGAAATTACAGATGAACTTATTACAAAAAAAATATAGACAGATTGTAATTCTCAAGAGTGACCTTGATAGATTGATCTAATTGAATGCAGTTATGAAAGGGGGGTGTCTTTCATTCCATTTCTACTATGTGAAGTAATAGCTTAAGGATCAAACATACTGTGTTACCTAGATTAGCAGAGACTACTCTGTGTGCTCAAGAGGTTACACTAATAAGCAAATTAGATTATAGTTTTAGTAAGGTCTCGGTAATTCCCTCCTCCAAATCTAGAATGGCACTGGTTAAAAGAAGCATTGTAAATCTTATTTCCAATTAGCTTATGCACTATAAACATCCACTGAAGTCCTACTAAATCTGCTTAAATTCAGAGGCCATCCGCCATTTGCCAGCTGGTAGTTCCTGTCTGGAGATTAAACAATAGATATCTTTGGGATGGGAGAAAGCTAATTTGAGATGAATAATGAAGAGACACCAAATCCTCATTAAGCAGCTCTCAAACCACAGTCTAACAAATGGCTCCTGTGATATTAAATAGTAGCCCATTAAGCAAAGAATTGTTGTGGTAGATGTTGTCTCTTATGTAGACAAAGTATTCTATTTGCCTTAGTTATCAATCAATTTTTCATAGGAAATTGTATAAATTAACCAGCCTGGCACTTCAAAAACTGCCAGTTAGGTATTTGGTACATGAAGTTATAAGAATGACTGTCTTAGGCTGAACAAAGTATTTGTTCAAAGTATTTCAAATTCAGCAAAAGGAGAAATTACCTTCCAGAAACACAAGAAATAAAAAAATTGTGATCTGGTGTAGGGCTACCATTAGAAGCTTTGAAAATTAGAAAATTTTCCATTAGAAAATTACCATTAGAAAAACCTCTTTCCAGTTATCTGCTTGCAGGGGGCAAAATATTTCCTCTAATATCCATTATTCAAGTTATGCAGAAAGTCACTTTCGAGTGTCCTGTCTGAGTTGCCAGGCCCTCCAGTGGGGCCTAATCCAAATCCCGTTCAGTTAATGGGAGCCTTTCCATTAACTTCAGAGGTCTTTAGATCAGGATTATAGAGGTGTGCTGGATGTGAAACCTATAAAAGGCTCTGATAAAGGTACAGAAGAACCCCACCATCAGTGTGGCTACATAGAACAACTTTCTAGATAACAAACAAGAGGCTCTGTTTTCCCTTAGGGCTGAATATTTTGCCTCCCATTCTTCTCAACACTTCCAGCACGGGGAGCGCCACTACAAGCTTGAGATTCAAATGTTGTGCCATCACTAGATCTCTGGATGATCCATGGATTGTCCTATTTAATATTATATTTGTATATTTCCATTTTATAAACTTCACTGGTAACAGTCACACACTTTGCTTCTTTAAGACAAAATAATTGACATTTGAATATATAATATGGGTTTTACCCTTTCTCCTGAAGCATCAGTCATTGAACATTGTTAGAGTCTGGATAATGGAGTAGATGGATCACTGTTCTGTTGTGGCAGATTTTATGCTTCTAAACAATAATGAAAAAATAAAAAAAAATCAGCTTGTTTGATAGCTGATCCTTCTGTCTAGGCACATTTTGCCATATATATTTGTATAATAGACAACTGAGAATTATGAGGCTATAATTTCACCGAGGTAGTCTGCTGACAGCATAAATCATAAAAGCAAAGCAAAAAGCAAAAGCAAAAGTTTATGTTGTCATTAGAACCCCAAGATGGGGCTATATAAATCCCCATAGTTCACAAAGTGCCTGTTTATTTTATGCAATAATACATGGAGTGACTACCTGATTCACTACATTCGTATTCCCACTGAGGCCATCCTTCCTTGATGGCCAAATAGAAGAAGCCAAGTTTGTCATAACATAATAGATAGATTTCTGCAACTGATAGTTGAGATGTCTTCCTTTTCTTCATCTACCATATATCTCACCACAATAAGATGGTAGGGAGAAGTCTGTATCTTTATTACTGGGGACCTTAGAAAGACATTAATAGCTGAAATGGGATAGGATTGAAACACCAGAGGGTTTTGATGCCTAGCTAGGCCAAACTGGGCTATTCTTCAGTGGGAGAGGATACCCATGGGATGGTGGTGGGAGGGAGAGGCCTGGCAGATGGGAGGGCAGATTAAATTGGGTTGTTTGTCATAGGAACTCCTCTCTCGTAACTCTTTACAAAGAGATTCTCTCATATCCTCTATTTCAACGATCCATGGATTTTAGCATACTCCCATTTCATCAGAGAGACAAGCGGGTGGGGCTCAGCAGAGAGGCAATCATGCTTCTAATCACTCAAGAAAGAGAAGTATCACTGCAAAAGGAGTGTTGCCATAGGGAAAGAACATTCCAGGTGGAAAGGGCATAGCGCCTCCATAAAGGAATCTCCCTTGCTCCCCATCCCTGCTCTCAGTCTGTCACAGGAGGAAGTTGAGAGCAACTAAGTTGTGCAATCCTCTGTGCAGCCACTCACTCAGCACATGCCTGAGAGCAATTTAGTATGATAAATGATACACTAGAGATACAGGAACCTGTAATTCATATCAGTACACAGAAGGTAATATACCATTGTGATAATTGTTGCAGGATATAATAATTTTTATAGTAAGTCGCAAGCACTGATAAGAGGGTCACTGGTTATTAATGATTAAGGACCAAATCATTCATTGTGTAGGTTATTTCCAAATGGAGAACAGGATGTTCTCAGCTTGATTTCTATTTCACACTAAGCCACCATAGCATGGCCATAATTTATATTTGCATTCACTGTAAAGCTCCTTCGCACTGACTCAATGGTATAATGTGGCCTAGTGTAATATGGCCTTAGTGTAAATAAGACATAGTACTATTGAGTTCTGAGAGGTAGATCAGTAGTGGGTTGTTTCCTTCTCCACAGAAATGACAAGTGGTTCAACCTTTAGCCTGTTGACCTCCTCACAGATACTCATGCCTCTACACAGCCAATTTCTTGGGCCATCTTGCCTGTCTGTCTCTTTCAAGAGCCAGTGTTGCCAACACCTGTAATTTTATCGTAAGTTTCACAGTATTTGGTAGGGGAGTTTTTACATCCCCAGCTCCTGAAATCCTGTAGTTATTTGAGAATCTCAGCTTCCATTTAAGAAAAAAGTTTCTAGCCCCCATAGTTGCAGCAAAAGCTTGAAACATAAACCCTAAAGTTTCAAAACCAGAAGGCAAATAAAAAGAAACCAAAACCAGCTCATGAATTGTTAGTGTTGAGTTGTGATTTTTTGGACATTTGGGTTGCAGTGGTGAAACCCAGGCTCCTGTGGTGTCCTGCACTGCTCATTTTCCTCAAACGCTCCGAACAGGGTTTTCTGGATCCTGGAAGAAACAAGTGTAAATCAATGGCGAATATCAGGAGTGCAGCTGGGACCCCCTATAGAGCTGAGGGATTGGGGCAGTAGAACAGAAACATTGGTCATTGTCCACTGCTGCACCTCCCTGCCTTACCCTCACCCAGGGAACTCACATCCGTATAGTACATATGAAGGCGGAGGCAACACGTAACTCTTGATAGTGAGGGGGCATTCATCACCTCTGGCCTTTTC
Source organism: Dermatemys mawii (assembly GCA_007922305.1). Classification (NCBI taxonomy): domain Eukaryota; kingdom Metazoa; phylum Chordata; order Testudines; family Dermatemydidae; genus Dermatemys; species Dermatemys mawii. The sequence goes on from ML677326.1 coordinate 45,614,311, forward strand.
CCATTCCTCCTGTGCCTCTAACACCCTCTCCAACCTGGCACCACCTTGCCCCTACTCCCGTCACTCCCCACTTTTCCCATCGCTTCTCCGCTGCAGGTACAGCACAGGCCAGAACCAGCTCCGGGCACCTACTACCAAATAGGTAACTGCGACTGCGGGCAAAGAAGGGGATGGGACTCAGTGGGCTTTCCTGCACTTGCTCTGGTGGACGTGTGCTGCCAGCCCAGTTTCTCTTCCCTGCTCCAGGTGCCTCCTAGGAGGGCTCAGTGGGAGTGCTAAGTTCCAGTGACTTTCCTGAGCATGTCCCCGTCTGCTGCACTCAACCCAACTTCCACCCTGGCAGAAATCTGGGGGGCAACATAACCCACATGCCTCCCATGCATGCCTCTGTCTGGCGGGAGTTCAGGGGGAGAGGGGTGTTAGTATAGGTAAGTATGCCAGATTCTCCCTTCCATTCCTCTCCATTTTGGATATGCTTGTCAAAGAGGAAAGGAGTATTTGTCCCTAATCGTGAAGCACTTAGTGACAGACAAGCCTGTGTGCTCAGGCTGACATTCAGATATGCTGCTTAAACAGTTTAAGAAAATCCAGCAGAATTTAATGACTGAGTGTGCCCTCCTCCTAATAGGTCTTTAAAAAGTAAACCTGATAACACATACTTTATCTGCTCCCAGATCATGCTGACAAAAACCATAATTCACAACTGTGTTTATCCCATCAGAGTATTTTTAGAAAGTGGTTGAAGATTTTAAGCTCTCAAGCACTAGCAATGCTAAGATGCCTTCTTTGAAAATCAGGATATCAACAAATAGCTGACAGCATAGTTTATCATTCTGAAATTTATATTTTGTTTTTCTAAAAGTATTTTAGTTTCAAACAGCACTTTGGCAGGTCCTGCAGATTAGTCCTCTAGTTACAATATTGTGCCTAGATTTTCATCCTCATAGTGAAATCTATAGCTACCCACTCTCAGCAGTGACATGATATAAAGGAAAGAGATCTTCAGAGAAAATGGGAAGAGTCCTTTCAAGAAACCAAGCTCTTTCTTCAGGGGGTATTTAATATAGACGTGTTTTCTTCTGGTACAGTCATGAGTCTGATAACACTAAGCAGATTAAGTACACACAGAGGATCTTTTATGCCTGCATCCATTGAGTGAAAGGTATTACGTTTATAAAGCAAAGTCTAGATGCTGGCAGAGAGCGCCAACTGTATAAGCCCACTGAAATGTTTATATATTTAACTGTATTAATATGACTGACTATAAATCTGAAACTTGATCATTGCTTGTGTTTAACAAACAGCAGGAACCTTAGGACATGCTGTCTGCTTAGTGAGTTATAATGATAATTAAGCAAGGGGAGCTGTTTCACTTTGACTTGTGTCTTATCAAGAAAAAAAAATGAAGAAGAAAGGGAATTTCTGGTGTAAAAAGACAATGTGACAACAATATTTATGGGTTTATTAGAACTATATGCAACTTATTCTGATTTCAAACTTGTGTAAGCTAAAAGTAATTCAACAGAAATCAACAGAATTATAGAAGTGTAAATCCAGTTTGAGATTCACTCATTCTAGGTGGGGCTGGTTCCACCACTTAGGCTTAGACTACACTTGCAGTTGTAGAGCACTTTAGGTTAAACCCATCTTCGTAGAGAGCTCCAGGGAAAGCACTCCAGTGTGTCCACATTGTCAGCTCTAAGCATTCTGGTGTGGCCATATTTGCGGCACTTGCAGCGGCATTGGGAGTGGTGCATTACGGGCAGCTATCCTAGCATTCAAGTGTCTGCAACGTGCTTTTCAAATGAGGGGGGTGGAGTGGAGTGAGTTGTGTGTACATGGAGAGAGAGAGAGAGTGGATTTTTGGAGTGCTGAGTGTGTATCAGCACGCTATGTTGTAAGTTCAGATCCCCCTGGTCTCCCTGCTTCTCACTCACTCACTCACTCGGTAAACTTTTGCTTTGTTGATTTGCCCAGTTGCAGATAAGTCTGAAAAAGCACTTCCACATTCCCGCAAGCTGAGTTCAAAACAAAAGGAAGAGAGGCACTTGATTTAAGGAGACTATAGGGGGGTGTCGGGAGGCCAATCAGTGTGCTCTACCGGTTTACACTGCAGCTGCAGCATCTCACCCAATACCCAACAGCTGTTAATCCTCATGCAGAGGTGGAGTACCAGGAGCCCTCCAGCTAGGGAGTCAGAGCACTCTACGTGCCTTGCCAGTGCGGCCGGGTAGTAAGATAGAGCACTCTGTGAGGCTTTATTGCAGTATAAAGTGCCAGTGTAGCCAAGCCCTTACTATCAAGATTGCCCAGTACTTCCCATTATATGATCCTGTTTTCAGTTGCTTATAACTTTGCGAAAATGTAACTGTTTGGGCAAATATTTCCCTGCTGGGTATTTGCCTCTGGCTGAATTGTTTTGTAAAATTTCAGCTAAAATGATTCAGCCATTTCTGAGAACGTGGCTAGGAAAACAGATGTTGTTTTGCCAGTTATATAAAATTCTGGCAAGCTTTTCTTTGAACAGATCCAGCACGCTCATGCTTTGGAACAGAGATTTGAAATTTGTCACTGAGGTGGCCTTTGTGTCAGGTTGCATCTTTTGATCTCCCCATGAAAATTTTTGCAAATTAGGCCAAGTTATAAGCCTTTGGAAAATCAAAGTTCACAGATGCTTCATAGAGACTTCTTAGGGCTCGCCTACATGGTGGGATATTGTGCTTTGCGGGAGTGTGATTTTTAAAGAGCACTAAGATATGCTGCATTAATTGGTCCTCATAGACCCTGCTTCTTCTTCTTTTGTATGGCAATAGTGAAACAGTGAAAACCACAACATGATTACAGTTGGATCTTAAAGCCTCAGATCCAGTCCAGTGCAGCAGAGCGGATAACCATGTGGATGGCTGTGATGTGTCTGACAGTTTGCACCACACCACAGTCACGGTTTGACAATTCCCTCAATTTCCATTTAGGAATTAAGAATACACATCTTCCATGTCTGGTGCAGATATGGTTTAGAGCTGTCCCTATGCGCTGTGGGGAGGAGAAGCCTGGCATTTGCATAGTTGGGTTGCCAATTAGATATGTATTTGGTACATCGACAGCCGACTAGGCTTCATGCCATTTTCTGTGAATGTCCTAATCTTCCACAAGGGTTGTGGCACAAGACCAGAAAGGTTTCCATGATGTCAGTCAATAGTTGTGGGGGGGTGTTCTAAGTCAGGTGGTGCGGTCGTGTGGTATTTGCCCTGTTTTCACTAATTACCTCAGCATCTAGTTGGTTATTTGCTAGTGCAATGTTAGCCAGTACTGATAGCCATGGAAGTGGTGTTGATGGGAGGGTGCTGCTGATTATGTGAAGAGCAGACTTAATTTACATATCCACTAAAATGGCTTGTGGGATTCGACTACAAACTGAGGCACAGTATTCCACTGTGAAATGGACCAGGGCTAGTGTCGCTGTTTGGAGTATGTGGGAAAGAGATGACAATCTGCTCACGGTCCCCCCACTACATGTTTAAGTGCAATGAATGTCATCAATTTGGTGACTGAATGCCTGAAAATGCCTCCCAGTGAGCAAAGCAATTGCTAAAATGGCCATCATAGACCCCGTTGATATGCTTTTATACACTATTTGAAACAGTATGACATCAAAGCATACTAGGGAAGCTTAAGTGCGCACCACAGGTCTAGACAGACCAGTTAATGCAAAATACATTAATGTGTTTTAGCAATCACACTGCTGTATAGCACACTATTCCCACCTGTAGAGAAGCCCTTAGAGTTTAACCACTATATCGCTGAAGATTCTGTCTGCATGGGACTCAGTAGAGCTTTCCCTGCAATTGCTGCTCTGAGATGCTGTGGCATGGGACTGGGCACCCAAACTGAGAAATTGAGCTGTCTCTGTTGTGCTTTCAATACCCCGCCTGCTGAGCCAGGGCATCATGAAGTAGAATGCTGCCTGATTTGAATGCAGGGGTTGGGAAGAGTAGATTGGGAGAAGGATTCTGGGTTGGGGAGGAGACTAGAACTGAATGCTAGCTGTGGGGGAAGATGAAATTTGGCATGGCGAGTCTGGGACTGTCTTGGCAAAAGGAATCAGAAAGGACACTGGGACATGGAACCAGTGGGGATGGAAGTGGAGGGAGGGGAGACATAAAAAGGAGTAATGGTATGCAGGGGAGAATTGGGACTGGCTGAGCAAACAGGCTGGGACAAGGAACTGGGTTCAGGGAAACTGAAATTGGAAGAGCATCCCACAGAAAGAGACTTGAGCCACTGGGAGTAGGGAATGTTGGCAGTGGTGGCATAAATCAATGCAAGCCATGATGGGGGATGGGGAAGTGGGGGAAGGAAAGAGAGAACAGATAAGCAGTGGGGTGGATGGAACTAAAACTGACTGGGCATGAAGCCTGGCATACCACTTTGCAGAACTTCTGGAGTCACAAAGTCCTTTACCAAAGTCCAGAAGAAATGTAAACAAAGCCAAATCTTCCTCACGAGTGCATCTCACCCACTAGAGTTTGTCCCCAGGCTTTGCGTCAGGCTTCTGTGCTTTCAATAACCCCCCTATTCAGTGCTGGTACACCCTCCCCTTACTTAGGGCTTCAGCCGGGCTATAGCTCATCGGGGACCCTGCCTCCACTTATACTTCCAACTACTTTCAGGCTGCTTTCCAGAAAGAAGGAACTCTCTACATCCCCTCCAGTAATTAGCCTCACTCCACTCTTTATGGAAGCAAACTCTACTCTCTCTCAGGGGATCTTAATGTCTAATTAGACCTAGCTCATCCTCCAGAAAAAAGTATACAGGTTACTTAGCCTCTCGGACCTATATTAACCCTTTCCAAAAATGTGTGGGGTGAACACCCCATCAGAGCATCACTAAATCCCAACAATTCAGTTTGGGGGGCAGCACAAAATGAATATTTTAGCTTTTTAAAAAATACAAAATTATTCTTGGATCCCACAAACACCTATGGACTTGGATGATAGGGCATAGTGTACTACTCAGATGAGTAATGATAAGTAAATGCATGTTTGTAGGATCAAGGCTCTAGGTGAAATATTGTGTCAGTTACTTGAGTATATGATGGGAGAACATGTGGAAATGGTTTTCCAGGTTTAAAAATTAAAAAAACCCAATTTTTTGTACCTAAGTTTGAGCTTCACATCAGTATTTTTCCAGAGGTTGCTATGCACCAGCCCCAAAACATGTTGATTGGCTGGGGAAGCTCTTACTGCTAGAGGGAAACTGATATTTTGCTCCACATAGGGCAGCAATAAGCTATTATAGATCAAAAGGTCTACAAGTTAACAGCAAGAAGAAGAGCGGAGTGTTTTCATTCATTTTAGCCTTACCCATCTCAGGGATTTATACCATATAACAGAAGCATGCAACCTCTTTCTTGTACAAATTGTCCTGTGTTTTACAGGCAGGTTTTAAAATCTCTACTCAACATTTCCCTTTAAGACTAATTCACTGAACTGACATTTATAAATATTACAATTCAAATTGCAAATCATTTTGTGCCATGTGCATGAACTGGATTGTTATCTCACACTAAATGGGATTGGAATGGAAATCCTCAGCCCACATTGGCTCATACAGGAGGAAATGAAATTGTGCTCTTGTTGACATGTCATTCTGCTTAGTATGAAATGGGACTTTCATAGGATCAAACTGAAGATGTAAACCAATTTTTTTAGTGACTACTAGTGACTTTAACATTAACAGATTGCTAACTTTGTTAGGTGATCATGTAAATGGGAGTTTTGCACAGAAGGTCATCTAGCATGAGACCAACCAAAATGAAATGATGTTTTGGTATCATGTCATCACATATTACAAAAAACCTTAGCTTTTTCCTTAACTGACAGTTGCTGAGCATTAGTGGGGCCCCATTTCCTGGTCTCAACAAAATCTCAAGTGGGAAGTTTCACTGAAATGCCATATACTGAATTACACAAATATTAGTGGTCATGATTAAATATATAGTTAAGTTTTGACTGGCAATCTAAAATACTCAGAAATAAAACTTTAAACACAGTACTTGTTGAAAAAAAAGAAGGTAAAAATATTATCACCATCACTATTTCTAAACATACTAGAATAAATTCTACACTCTGTTACAATTGACTATATTTTCCTTGGACTTCAACAGTGTCCATTGGATTTTAAAGTACAGTCAAAATGATTTGGATAATAGAAGCAAACTAACAGCCCAGTCCTGAAACTGGATCTGCACTGGAACATCCATTAAAGTCCGTGGGATCAAGATGGGTTCTGGGATCTGCTTACATGGATCAGCTATGGGATTGGATTTTATATCACTGATAAGCTTGACCAAATCTAATCCAAATACATTCTAAAGTTTGAAAAAATGTTTTATATATATATATATATGTTTGTATTGTACATAAACAAGTTATTCTCACTATAGCCAAATAGAAAACTTTACAAAAAGGAGCAATAATAAATACATTGAATTTCAAATCAAATTTGGGTTAAGATGGCACCCTTTATATTTGTGACCTCTGAACATTTATACAAGTGAAATTTCCTTTATATTAGTATGTGTTCTTGCTGGAAAATGAATATTGACAGAGAAGTGCTGAGACAGCCAACCCACAGGAAATAAGCCTGGTAGGATGTAGGTGAGGAGAACAGCGAAAACAAATGATTTGAAATAATCAAACAAAACTGTTTGATATGAAAAAGCTAACTGATATTACTGAAGGAGAGAGGGTAGCTAAGGTAGGTGTTCCAGGTACAAACATGAGCCAAGTAATTCCAAGAAATGTATATGCATTTTTCTTGTATTTGTGATGGGACACTCTTCTTATTAATAAGGCAGGGAAGAGTACCCCTGAAATCCCTGGGCAGAGGCCTGGAATTGAGATAATTAATCAAATGAGATGACAAGGATATATGACTATGCCCTAGACAAACACTATAAATGCAAAAAGCAGTTACTCTGTGTCACTGTGACTAAAGAAAATTGAAAATAAGGTCTACTATTAACAACCAATCCATCTTGCCCCCAGTATGTTATACTCCTCTCTTTCCTCAGTCCGGAAGGAACTCAGGTGATTTAAGATCTGATTTTAAAATGTTACAGGTACATAATCAGAATATAATGCTAATAAGGAAAAGTAAATCATTAAATATTAACATTGCATAGCTTTTCCTGGGACTGTTTTCTCTTTTTTTTTACCTGTCTCTAAAATCCTGCTTTCTCCTTAAGAGATTCAAAAGCACAGTGACTTATTTGGGCCGACCTCCTACTTATAATAGTTATTGGCATTTACAACCTGATCCGCCTCACAATCAACTTCAGTTGAAAAAACTATCATTGACTTCAATGGGAGTTGATTTTGGCCTCCAGTTGGGAAACAGAAACAGAACCATAGCACTTATATGCCCAATTATATAATCTGAATATTAGATTTCATATAGGGTATAGTCACAGAAGTACTGGCAATGAACGGTTCATAAGGCACTGAACTGAGACTCAGGAAACCTGCAGATATTCCCTTTCACAGAGATGTGTGTGATTCTGAGAGAGCTTTTTACTGTAATTTACAAGTTTCAAGTCTAGTTAAGAAAGAGAGAGACCCAACAGACTGTGAATTCACAGGATACGACTAGAGTCCAAAGTCAGTGTCTGTACTCTCATAGATGTTATGGTCAGAAGGGAGTGGACCTTCATGATCATCTGGTCTGCGCATCACAGACCACAGAACCTCACCAACCGACTCCTGCAATAAACTCCTAAACTTTGGCTGAGTTACCAATGTCCTCAAATCCTGATTTTAAGAGTTCCAGTTACAGAGAATCAACCATTTTACATTAGTTTAAACCTGCAAGTCATCCATGCCCCATGCTGCAGAGAAAAGTGAAAACCTCCCAGGTCTATGCCAGTCAGACCCGAGGGGGAAATTCCTTCTCCACCTCAAATATGGCAATTAGTTAGACCCTGAATATGTGGGCAAGACCCACCAGCGAGACACTTGAGAAAGAATTCTCTGTAGTGACTCAGAGCCTTCCCATCTAGTGTCCCACCACTAGCCCTTGAAGATATTTGCTGTAAGAAGTCACAGATTAACTACATGCCATTGGAGGAATGGCAGACACATGAAGAACAGTAGGAATTGCAGAGCTGGCCTCAGCCTGTTCGGGTCGTCCTGCAAAACGATTTTTCATCCAATCTCAAAACAGGACCAACAGCTGTGATTTTGTCTCTGAGCAAAAAGGTGTCCTGTGGCTTTTGGAGGACTGTTCAGATGACTCTTAGGGCGCACTTCTGTATTTATTGACTGATAGCTGCAGCATGAGTGACATATTTCCATTCTTATGGGCCCTTTTCAGTTGTATGCAACTATCAGTTTTTCACATCTGGGGCTCATATTTTCCAGGACCAGCCTCTGCTTTATTTTTTTTTATTTTTTTGTTATTTTCAACAAAAGTGTTTGCTGATTTTACACACAAAGAGTGAAAATAATAACCTTTTGCTGTTGTAATGAAATGTTTTGATTTTTCATTAAATGCCCTAGTGCTTTAGTAGTTTGGTGTATAAAGTGTAATTGCGACAATATAGTCTCCAGGGAAAGCATGTGCCTTCCCAGCGGTTTAGGGAAAATCTGTTTTGATTTGGCAGAGTTAGAGAGGTTAAAAAAAATTATGCATGCACACTAGTGTTTTACTATGACTTCCCTGTCTTTCTACTGGTACTATGCATATGTGGGGAGGAAAGTTAAGTAAAATTTTTCTCATTTAGGGCCTGGTTTTCGAGAGGTCTTGAGCATCCACAGCTCCAATTGAAGTAAACAGGAGCTGAAGGTTCTCGTTATGTTAAAATTCAGTATGTAAGTGCATTTGGAATATGATCTGTGAGAATGGAATAAGCCAGGATGGAATACAGATGATGCTGCCTCTACAGTTGCAAACTGGTCTAAGAAACACTCTCAAAATATCAAGGTACTAAGCTAGCTGCCCAGTTTCATAGGTCCCAATGGTGGGTTCCAGGCAGTTGTGAAAGCAACCATGAATACTCTGTGGGGAAAAATCTGTGAAAAACATTAATACTGACAGTTCACTTCTATGTTCAAGAATGTCTTCACAAGGAAAAGAGATGGTGTGAGGGAACAGAGGAAGTCAGGGAGCTGTCTACAGGAGATTGGAAGCCTGGAGCAGGCTTGTTAAATGAGATGACTGGGGATACCTGGTGCAGGGAGGGAAACTGAAGCAGATGGTTCCTTAGAAGAGAGCAGAAGCAGTTGTTTGAGAGAGCTGACTCTAGGAAGGTATAGGAGAGTCAGCACTGAGAAGGACAGCTAAATCCTGTCATGTGTCATCCCCTAAGAACTTATGAAAAAAAGACTCTGTGATGGAACCCTTTTGCTCACCCAGGCTCTGAGGTAAGAGCCGTGCCTTAGGACAGATTTTGGGGACTTTGCGTTTTCGTATGATTTATTTGTCTGAATAAACCCAGACTCCAATAATGGCAGGGATTCAATGAGCAAGTGTGTGGAGTTTCCATAAAAGGGCCTGGAACCGGGAGAGTAAAGGGCAGGGTAGTGCAAAGTTACCCTGAGGAAGAGTGGAAGGGGGCAGCCAACTTGTTTACAGATTGCCATTGAGATTTTTCTTTTAAATGAGAGCAGGCATTTACTGCTCCTCAACAGCAGTCTACTTTGCAGGCTTCGAAGAACTGACATTGTTTTCTTGGTAACTTATCATTTTCTTAAGGATAAAAACATGGCCATAATCATGTTCCAGTTATTGGGCAAGCTCTTTTATTTTTAGTAGGTTTGCTGTAGTTCAATTTAGCCTTATTTTTGGCTATGATAATAAATACTAATATTTTAATACTCTGTAGTGACTGACTCTAAATATTAACCACTGCCCTGTACAGACAATAACAAGGTTATTTCACTCTGCCCAAGATTTGAGATAAAGAACTTATGTAACCTTCTCATCTGTCTTAAGATGAATGAAATAGGGAATAATATGGACAAGGGCAAGTTCTGATGTGCCTAGGGTAGAGTTGCTTGGTTAGAGTGTCTGCACTGTGGGGGAAGAGAGAGTGGTCTATGTGGGTTTAGTAGGCACGACCAGCCTTTTTTTAAATGGGCATTAATGAGACATCTGATAGGCTGACTCTTGGCACCACTGCATCTGTACAGTTCAATCAGATAGCTTATTATTGATTGTATAGAATGTCCTTATGGATTTAAGAATGGAGGAAAGAAATTATTCTGTTCATTTTTTTCCCCTGATGAAAATTATTTAAGAGCCTGGTGCATCCTCAGGGTAACGCTACACAGCATTTTGGAGCAAGTGGGAGCGAGCCTCCCAGCCCAAGTAGATAGATTTGGGCTAGCAGAGCTGGACCCTAGGAACGGGGGTAGCTTTCAGCAGCTGAGCTCCAACTTGATCTGCAACTTTAAAACACTCTCTATACAGTTATTTTTAATGTTTGCATGAGCCCTGCTAACCAGAATCTGTTGACCCAGGCTCAGATGCTCGCTCCCACTTGCTTCAAACTGCTTTGCAGATATACCCTTAGATCTCATGGCTCTAGTAAATACATCATTTCAGGTGCCCTGTTTTTTAGAGAACTTCTGGAATCTATTACTCTGCTGAAACAGACACTGAATCAGCAAAAATGGATCAGATACTTATAAATAGCGGTATAAATCCAACAGGGGAAAAAACTACTTCCTTTCCCCTCCCCGCTTTAAATAGCCTCAGTTCAGGGATGTGAGAGACGTGTGTTTAAGTCCCTCTTCCAACTCTGGGAGAGAAGGGATTTGAAAATAGGTCTGCCCTATCCCTGGTGAGTGCCCTAATCACTAGGCTAAATGAAAGAGGGAACTACACACATGCCAGCTGCCTTTTGTTCAGGTTAGGAATACTCTGAGCACACCAACCACATCATGCCCTGCAGGTCAGGTAGACAGGAGAACTACTAGTCTGAGGATGGGCAAGAGGCATCGGCTAGGGCACCCAGGAACTCGGTGACATCAGAAATTAATCAGTTGTGCTTGTGCCTGCATGTGTTGGTAGAAAATTAGGGGTTGAGCAGAAGCTGAGCAGGGGTTTTGAGGATTTCACTACTGCCTTTATGTTGGACTTATGTTCCTAAAGTGAGAGTTAGTCCCTTTGTGTATCTAGTCTCTTGTGACGGCATATAAAAACTGATCAGTGTGCAAAGGCATTTTGTTCAATCTAAAATAAACTCCTGTCCCAATATATTTTTGCAAGAGAGCATCTTGTATGATAGTATTTCTAATGCAACACTTCAAGAGCAATTGCTTCTTCCTTAAATTGTCATTGATCCAAACAGCCAAGATTCAGAGGTGATCAGATTTAGAGCTGAAGTATTTGATTTGCCCACCCACAAAGAATTCCACTTGGAAAAATCTGCATATTGTTTGAGTTTGCCAGCTTGGCAATTGAACAGAGCAGTGATTCATCATGACTGCAGAAAGCAACATGCCACAAAGGAATCCTGATGCAGTTTTCTATGTATCCTACAGAAAATTGGTATACTGCAAACTGTAAATGAAATAGCCCCATGACTAACCCACTCGATACCTGTAAATCCTTGACAATGTCAAAATATGGATAAAGCTAATTGGAACTAATTTGTGTTTCAGATAAAATTCTGTGCAGACTTGCAGGTGAATTAACTGGATTTGTTTGAGGTCTGGGTGTAGTATTGGGGAACTGGAGGGTCCTTGTCCCTCAAGTTGAAAGCCTTGGGCAGGTGTGGAAATCCCTCCCCTCTCCTGCGTGGCCCCATTGGCCTGCCTGGAGCTGTCCCCCCAAATATAGAAGTCAAACTGCCTGTGGTGTGAGGGAATGTTTGAAAAATGACTTACTGCAAAGATCACTTTGTGCTTTGCAAATTCTGATACACTGGAGGCAATGGCATCCATGTTTAGATTTTATTTCATTCACAATATACAACACGGTGTAAGCGTCTCCACTCCCCATCCCTTTGTCGTCACTGACAGGTCAAAGCCTAAGTCTGTCTGTCTGACTAGTGGTGCCCATAAAATGATTAGAGTTGGCAGCTAAGACCCCTGCCCCACACAACTGAGAGCACTGTAGTGCCCCATCTACTAGAAAAGTGGGCGCCTAACACTTGCTGGGTTCATGCAGGAATGACCTATACATTAGGATCACAATACAAATAAGGAACTTTCTTCAAGTCTGGCAGAGATAACATCAGACAGAGATCAGAGGGGAATGCTGGGACTTTCAATAAAACATCACACTATACAACAGACATTGTTATGACGTAATGCAATAAACAAAATACCTACAGGGGCCAAGCTCTCTCCTTTGTAGGCTGGAACACTGAGCCAGCGCTTGCTATGGTTCCAGGACTTAGATTCCCTTCTTAGCTCTGTTTGGAGCATTAATGGCTCTCCCAGTCCGAATACCTCTTCCATTAACTAGGTTCCTTTGAGATGTCCTTACAGTGGTCCTGTTCAAGTTACTTTTCATAAGCCCCTTTCCCCCACTTTCCTCTTAGGAGGGTTAATTCTGGGTTTACTTTCCCTAGGCTGGGGTTTCAGAGACCCATGTTCTCTCTCTTAGCCCAGAGGGCTTGCCTCTCTTTTTGATTTGAATGTCTCCTAAATCAGACTTTTCCTTGCATGGGCCAGATCCCAGGAGCTTTCCATTCTCCCTCATAGATGCTACAAGGGATGTAAATATCGGTTTAAAAAGTTAACTGTTTAAATGATTAAAGTTGTGTCATTTAACTTGTTAACCAACGTTGCTCCAGCCAACCAGTGTGGGGCAGCAGGGGCTGGGGTCCCTCCAGCCGGCTTGAGGCTGCCAGGGTTAATGGTTAAGGTAGATTGATGATAAGCTTAATTCTTACTGGTTAACTGTTTAACCTTTTACATCCCTAGATGCTATCTCACCATCCAATCCTTCAAGTTATCCTCCATTTCCAGATGCACTGCCAATATCACTGACTGAGTAGAAGGACCTCAGCTGTCCATCAAAGCATAAGTCTCTTGTAAAATCAAAAGCTCAGAATCAGCCCACCCCATCTGGAGAGACAAGTTGCATTTCACTAATCAAATGCAAAGGATATTCATTGAGACAACCGTTAAGTAAGGAAGGAAGGAATAGCCTGAGTGTGTGTTATCCTTACATCCCCTGTTTCCAAACTAGGCTAAGAATCTTTAAATCATAAATGAGGAAAAAACATGTATATTGTTAAAAAACAAAACAAAAATGGCCTTACAGGTTAGCTGCAACTGTTAGTGTTTCATAGTCTAATATTCCCCATTTAAATTATAAAATCATAATTGAAAGCATCTTTCAATAAAGTTGAGCTAAGTCCTCCTCATCACTTTCCAGATTAACCTCTCAGTGAAATACTGCTTTTTGTCATTTTAAAGCACAATCTTCTTTACATAGAGTGTTCCTTTTCCTGTGGCACAACATAAGGGATTCAAGGCCAGGACTTTCTTCACCCTGGTCTAAAGGATATTGATTTAGCCAAATGTAATTCTAATATTTGAGGGCATTTTTGTTATTTTTGTTTAATAGATAAGTCTCTATTTTGTGTGTGTATGTACACAATTTCTTCTGATATTCCCTGTATCCCTGTCTACCACAATAACTTAAATGATCTGTAATTTGTCCACTGCCTAACTCTTGGAATAAAGAATTCAATATGGGAGGAAATATTTGTTTGAGAGACAGGGTATTTAAAGTGCAAGAGTGGAGGATGTTCAGTATTTCATAGTAGGTGCTCAGCAGCTGTCAGTGCTACATTCACAGATAATTTTTTAAAGTTTTAAAACTGGTGTTTTATTAAACGAAGTATACAAAAAACAAATACAAACCCCATTGCTGCTCAGTCCTTCTAGAGCATACACAACTCTGCTGCTGCAACCAGAGCTATCCCCTTTGAACCCTCAGTAGACCTTCAATCCATAAAAAAACAGAAGAAAGGTAAATCAAACATTGACACTTCCTTGTGCGTGCAACATCAGATGGGAACCCAGTAAGCAATCTTAGACTCTAATTCAGCAAAGCACTTAGGCATGTACTTACATCCATAACTATTCAGCAAATCCCTTAACCCATGTACATAACTCTAAGCATGTGTTGACTTGGACTTCAATGAGATTGAGGCACAGGCTTAACATTAAGCATGTGCTTCAGGGTCTTGCTAAATTAAATGGCTTCTTGAAAGGGGCCTTAAGAAGGGAAACGATCACATTTCTCAACAAAGAGGATTTTATAAGATGTCCCATTAGTCTTCAACTGTATCTCATACTGATAATAAATATAATGGAGTAAGATTAAAACAGTTTAACTTAAAGTAGCACTATAACTATCACATAGTGTAGCAGAAAACATGACTTATAGCTTTCAAATTTTAAACAAATCTTCTAGATGTGCTGAAACTTTAAATCGATTTTAACAAATTTTTGAGAGAATAACCCTTTTTATTCCATTAAATATTTTATGTACAATCATTTAAGCAGTTTCTCCCTCTCCCAGATACTTCTTATACGGTTGTGATAAGCCAGTCATTTATTGTATGGCTAAAGACTTCTGCCTGATGAATGGCAGATGGTCAATGAAAGAGGAGGGCTTAGTTATCCATCTGTGACAGGCAGAGAATACAGTTTTTGTCTCTAAACGTTAACATTACATGTTAAAAGTGATTTGCTGACACAGCAGTTCAGGGTTTTTTTTACCTTTTACAGTGGAAGATTTCAGTTCAGTGATTGTTTATATGGATTCTCACTCTCTCTTTTCCTCTCTTCCTATTATCCTCCCACTGAGACAAACTGGTAGATGCACTCTACTTAAATATTAACAAATGCAAAATGGTTAACGGTGACTTGCAAAGCGGGTGGCTAAGGAGCAGAGGTGAGGGTTGAGTTTAGTCATAGGAGAACTCCAGTAGTCATAGGAGAACTCCAAATTGTTCAAATGTTTGGTTCTGATATTTATGTATGTCTGTTCTGAGTAGTTCTACAAAAGTGGGCTGATTCTTTGTTTCTTGCCCTTCAGTAATCTTTTCTGGTCAATTAATGGAAGGCAAACATACACATACACAACATTAAAATTGTGATAATTTTGGATCAAATTCATGCCTACTGTATGTATAAAGCTGATATGTTAGGTAATATTTATTTTACTGCATTATCATTATGCTGCTATTGGAAATTAAATTAATTTACATTTATTTTTTTAATATGTTTTGCTACTGAATTGTAGTCTGATAAAGATATGTTCATTTCTCAAGGGGGTCTGTGGAGATTTCAGCAAAGTATATGATATTAGATTCAGGGCACTACTTAGATATTTCTCATTTTAGAGGCTAAAATTTCATTCAGTTTAAATCATAATCATTGTTATTGATTGTTGCATCTGAACTCCCTTACAGAGCTAAAGACAGCTAAACATTATCCTTTAAACAACTATTATTAATAATTGATTTATATAGCACTTCTGCAGATGAGGTTCAAGCATACTAGCCAACCACTGAAAACAGACTAACTGAAATCAGCAGTTGCAGTGAGGATACAAAATATTTACCATGCTATCAGAAAACTAGCATGATAGATCCTCCACAAGTTACCTTAACTCTCAAGTGTACCTAATTTTGAGGGACACCATACATCCCAAAGGTGCAAATTTGGTGTACTCTGACTTTTATTTTGATATGTGTTTATATCCAAAATGAAGAATTAGTCAATTGAGATGATTTATTTATGCTAAAGGAATGGATTTCCTCAGTATTTTAAGTTTCCTGAATGAATAACTTTCTGTGTTCCTCTTTTTGTCTCTCTCATACATTGCATTCCCCATTTTCACCTTGGCAAATTGAGAAGCATGATTGCAAGCATGATGATTGCAATTGTTTGCACTGGAATTGTGAGAACAGTTAATACATCATTATTTTAAAATAGTATCAGATATTTCTAAATAAAACCTGATGTATTGATATGCTATTGCCTGAGGCAATATTACCATACTAAAATATTTCCAAAAATACCCTGGTATGTTGTCTTTACTCATGTGAGGAATTCTTACTCACTTGAAATGCCCCTCTGAACTCAGTAGGACCAACACAGTGGGTCTGGGTTATTCACATGTAAAAGTGCACAGACTCAGGTCTTTGAGTAGTAAGTCACAGCAGGATGCTTGTGCACTCTTATGTTGTGTTGTAGTCACACAAGAAACTCAACCTTATAACAAAATTTTGCCTTTTACCATCTGTAGATGTATGAGGAGATAATAGAGGTTACTGTATAGAAGGATTATGAACCTTTCTGCTAATTTAGCTCAGAATGGCTCAAGGTGAGTACGGGAAACATATAGTGAAATGAATAATATTATTGCAAAAAGAAGAGCATGCAATCCCTGTTATTGCATGCTACGAAGCACAATACAGTTGTGGGCATAGGATTTAGGTACCCCTCTCCCCCAAGTTGGAATATTGTGCTTCACTGGAGCTATGGCTTATTGATGGGTAAATTAGCCCGTTCCACTCCCTCAAGAATATTCAGGGGGCAGCATTTATATCTGAGAGGGTAGAATGTTCAGTGGCAAGTAAGGGGACTGAGCTGATCGGTACCTTACTACCATTGCCCTTGGGGGTCAGAATTCTTTAGGAGTTGAGGAAGTTCCTACTGTCCTTGTGATAAAAAACTGGAATGAGAAACCTGTGGCCTCGACAAAGCAGAATCACAGAATATTTTTTTTCAGTTTTCTTGGATATGTAACTTTTCCTTCCTAACTTTTGTTGTTATACTTATCTGCTGCTGAAATGTGCTTCCTCTCTCTGTACTGAGCAAAGATGATGAAAATATTGTTAGTAAATTATCCAATCAGTTGAGCCTTATTTTTTTCCTGTTTTGTGAGCAGATTTTATTCTTTGATGTTCATTATTGCTTTCTATGTTTCTAAACTCTCAGGATCCTTTTGTAAGATTTCCTCTGTTCTCACAATTTAGGATACTTTATGTATTCAATTAATAGGCTGCTGGTCTCTCTTCCAGAACATTAACAATGTTGAAAAGTGAAACAATTCCTAACACCAATCCTTATCCCACCTCAGTTAACAGAGTCAAGTCTTCAGCAAGTGTGAATCAGCTGAACTCCTAAAGGCTTTGCATGGCAGTCCTTGGCCCCGATGAAATGCACTGGAATTTATCTTAACCTTTGTTTGCATTATTATTTTTAGCCAATTTTTAGTTTAAAAGATCTTTTTTTCATCAAAGACATGGAATTGTTTTCCACTGAAGCATTCAAGAGAGACAACATCAGATGCTTCTGAGGGGTTGCACCAGCGTAATGGAGAACTGAATTTTGGCTTATGTTCTCCTAATGATGAGAGATCGAAAACTGTCACATTCATGAAGCAAAAATGGCATTTTTCACATGACTTTGCCCAGAAGCTTGTAAAGAACTATTTAATAGAGTTGGCCAGAATTAACAGGCCTATTTGGATATGCTGGTGCTGGTTTCAACCCAGTCATTCTCTATTTCCAGGCAAGTCATAGTTTAGAAAGGTAAATCTTTGGCCAAAAATGCAATGCCCTACAATTTCCATGTGTGTGCATGCACTGATCAGGACACAGAGGAAAATAAGACACAGGGATCAATTTAAGAAAATTGATCTTCTCTTCTCTTCACCTTTTTAGTTTAAGGGGTATGATAAGGTGTTGTAGCATACTAACCTCACACCTCAAATGCCAGCCATTTATTTGACTCCAGTGTGGTGTTAATAAAATGGCTTCCATGCCAGATAGCCAGTATTTAAAATTTTCCCTTTTCAGCCTAATCCCTTGAATTCAGCCCAACTCTCTCCATCTCCCATCAGGGGAAATGAAGATACACAACAAGGGTACCTCACTCTTTGAAGACTTAAGGTCTCCTCCTCTTTCCCCAGGATAAACAAGCTATCTCCTGTACCTCTTAGTCATGGGAGCTGGCCCCTGTGAGCCTCTCACCTGGATTGGGTATTGGCTGCAACTGGTGATGAAACTACAAATTCCTTTATAAACTTGCAACTTTAAACCTTGTCCTTGCTCCTTATTAGCCAAAATTCAGACCTTCAGGATGCTAATGGGAAGGCAGAAAACCCACTGGGTTCCTTGTTGATCTTTCCCCAACAGAAACATTCTTTCCTATGCCCAAAACTGATGATGGGTTAGATCCAGATCATCCTGGAAATGCAATTCAGATGTTATAAATCCCCTTCTCTCCCCTACCTCCCGTCATGATCCTTGGGATTGTCTCTTTCCTGCTTGTCCAGTCAAGCATCCCCTCTCCTGCTGAGATGGATGGCATTGCTTTCATGTTCCAAAAATTGTTGCTATGCACACAGAAGTGATCACACAAATAAGGACCTAGACACAAAATGACTTAATATGCTCGCGTGTTGGCCTATGCACCATTAATGATTTTGGAGGTGCATGTGCATTTGTCAGAAGTAGCTACTTTTGAAAACCCTATAAACTTATTTAACCAGAAATTTCAGTTCTATTTTTCAGACTAAAAGTGTCTTTGATTTTTGAAAACTTCGCTTTGATTTCCCCCTTCCAACCCTGCGTTTGTGAGTTCTGATTAATAAATTTGTGCTTAGAAAGTATAAACTTCGAAAGTATGAACTGCTTCTTTTAGTAAGAATAGACTCTATAAAATAGAATAGAATAGAAATAGAATTTTTTTTGTGTGGCTATGCAAACCTTTGATACTTTCATGAAGTCAGGAGACTGGGGAATAATAAATAATATGAGTCATCAGTTCCCTGTAAACTCTTTTGGTCTTGAATGCTAACTGCTTTTGTTCAGTTTCACAGGTTGTTTCCTAATGTTTACAGAACAGATGCCATAAGACAGTTCCATATGAAGAAAATATATCCAGCAAAATTTCAGTTGTAAATGAGACAAAATAAATTTAGACCCTTATCCTTGTAGATGGTTGACCCTCAACTTGGGCTCAGCCATAGTATCTGAGTCTCTTGCCTTTAGGTCCCCCATGAGAAACCTTGGTCCTGGGCAATCTTATTGATCCTAGAGGGTATTTAGCTCAGACCTGTGGGATCTCCTTAGAGTCCAATTTACAGTCTGTCTCTGGCTATTGACAGCACTTCCCAGGCCCCACCCTAGGTTGCTAGCTGGAAGCAGCTCTCCAGGTCATATCAAGTTTGCAGTGTTTGTGACAATACTCTTAGTAATATTATTATGATATGAGCATTGCATAATCATGATGTGTTTTATGCAAGCTAAGGTATGCGACATATCATTGGAAAGGTTATGATTTACTGAAAATAAATATTCTAGTTTTATGCACATATTTTTGTATCTGAAGTTAGACCATATTCCTATGTATCTAGTACAAATGTGTTTACACTTAGGGGAACGCCCACTAGGCAGAAGACACTCAGTTTAGATGGCTGATTGGGAATGGGCCATTCATGTCGATGGGCCATTAGGAGAAAACAAGTGGCTTTAGAGGCTAATCTCCTACTGGGAGGTCTTCCTGAGGATGATGTAAACAGACTCTGGCTCATGGTTGCTATGACACTGGGGTCATGTGACAGTCATCCTGTACTGGACTCCATCTTGGAATACCAGTGGTTTTCAACTGACTGACATGGAAATGAAGCTTGGAGACAAAGGGTTCCCACCATATGCAAAAGCTATTTAAGGCAGGGCAGTGACATCATCAAGGTTCTTCACTGACTCCCAGCCCAAAGGAGACTCCTGAAAACACCTAAGGAACAAGGGCTGAAATGGGGGAAAGTGCTGGACCCAGGCTAAAAGGGATTTATAACCTGTGAAAAGAACTGGGTTTTTTAAGATGTAAGCAAGCACAGCTGGTGTGTCAGAGGGCTCAGTGGTACCCCAGTTCGAGGTCACAACTCTGGGGGGAATCCATCACAAATGCCCTAATAAATGGATTGATGGAAAAGGTGAACAACTGCCTCAGACTGAGCTCTCCTTGCTACCAGAGCTCACTAGCAGTGTCCCTTCTCCTGAGAAAACCAGCAAGCATGAGTATGTGCAAGTTCAGCTTCTGTGGCCAGTCTCACTCATTGAAACTCCACTGCTACAGGTTGCCCATGTTCTTCAGATGCACCTAATTGGGATCACAGACCTACACACACTTATGCACATGGTTAATCTGAAGGCTGTATTCTCATTTCTTCTGAGCCCCTATGCCCCTTTATAGAGGCCCTTGTAGCGTAGCTCCAATGGACTCATAGTGTTGGGATTGGGGGCTACAGCGACCGTAAGACATAAGTGGAGACGGTCTTGGCCTCTGGTGAGTAGGCGAGCCTTCTACTACATCACACATGGTGACGAACCCTCCCCTCCAACAGAACAGTTTAAGGCAATCTCCATGAGGGGAATTCTTTGCGTGTTTTGTCAGGAGGGATTAATCTGCTACCTTGGTTTTAGAGACAGGCCCAAATTACCAAGCTCTTTCTTACGTCTCCAAATTTGTGAGCATTGGATTTGTGGTTCCCACTTGGATCCATCTCTACTTGTTTTGTTTGACAACCTCCAATCTTCAAATGGAGTTTTCAGTTTGGGAGTAGCAGGTATATACCTAGTCAGATATTTGCCTTTACTGACATATGTGCCACCTCACAGCTAATTTAACTCACTAATAGCTAGCAAAGCTGTTTGTGAGGCATTCAAGCACAACCCCCACAAAAACTTCTGAAGCCCTGAGATCTCCACCATTTCTTGATTTCCTTCAGGTCATCCATAACTGTGTGCTTTCCTCTCCCATTATCTTGGCTCTTCTGCTCTTAATCCAAAACAGCACCTGGAAATACAGAGGACAATTAAATGAGAACTATTTTAAAAAGTATGTTTATTTGACCCTGAAGGTTTGGCTTTCATTCAAATGAAGGTTTGGGCCAGTTCTGAACTGATGATTATGCTCATTCCTACACAGGAAAAAGGGCAAGATAACAGGATCATTGAACACAGTAGTTTCCCAGCATTGCCTAATTACAGGAACACCTGTGCTGAATAACTTTCTGCTGACCTACTTGCACAGTGTTTAATAGTCCTTAAATTCCTAATTTCTTAGCTGCAATGGGTGGGTGATGTTTGCACATGAAGTTGTGTAAGATATATAAAGACAAACTAGTTGAAAGATTTATTTACCTATCTCATACCCCACCTGAAACTTCTGGCAAGGTGCTTACCCAGATACCTCCCATAGCTCTCTTAATTAATGACTATTATTGAATGTTCTGGATCATTGCGCTTGAGAGTATGCTGTTCCCTTTTTGTTTCTGCTAGGAAGGCTTGTTGGCGGGGCGGGGGGGGAGGGGGAAGTAGGAGTAGAGGCTCATCTAGTTAACACAGAGAATCTATTTACATATGCAGGCTGAGTTGCTGCAGGCTTGTCAGCTATTGCATGAATTTTCTTTTCCTTTACTCATGGAACTCTTTTTCAGGTAAAGTTGTATGTATGCATTTCTTTTGTTGCTAGAGGAAGTGGACAATCATTACTTCATTTTATCCTCCAGCTTCCAAGAATTTCCAATTCATAAAATATAATATAAAATTGCTTTTTCTTTAAATTCTCCAGGCCTGAGAAGTTAGAAATCATTTAAAAAATATATGAGTAGACCTTGAATAGTTAGGAAAGACAACAATACTTTTAACATTTTATCTTCTCATGATTTATTGTAACAGCTGTGAAATTCCTTTGATCTACACTGGGCATGGATTGGGGAGACAGAAAAGGACTAATTGTTCAGAGGATAATGTATTCTTTATTTCCTTCCCACTTGCCAATCTCTAAATAAAGGCGCTTCTGCTGGAAAAAAAGATGCTGTATTATGCTGTTTTATCTGCCCACTGTAGCACCAGTGAGTCCATGAGTTACTAAAGAATATTGAATTGCAGCTGGTATTGAAGTGCTTTTAAAATCTGTGAATGAAGCTGAGATCCACAAATAAGACACTCGAGAAGTAAAAGACAAATATATGACATTGGATGGATTCTCTATTATTTGATGGCTTTAAATCCAGATGTCTCTTCAAAAGGATAAGCTATAGTTCAAACTGAAGTTAGGGGATGAATGAAGAAATTCTATAGCCTGTGTTCTACAGAAGGTCTGACAAAATTATTAGGAAGATCTCTTCTGGCCTTAAAATCTATGCCTTTTTTTCCAAGCTGTTCCTGGATACTGCACATTCCCTGATTGGCTCTAGATACATCTGCTTATCTTAGAGAGTCAAATCTCACCTCTCCAGATTCATTCCTGCCCATAAACTGTCAGCATTTTCCTTAGCTGCAGGACCCTGAAGCTTTATCTGTCTTATTGATTCTCTGAATCTGGTGTCTGGATCCCTGGATAAGAAAGATATCCTGGTGTAAAAGATGTTAGAGAGACAAATTCAGAGGAGGCTCTAAAAGTGAATTTTAGTGCCAATCTACACTAGAAATACAGCCACATCAGAGACTCTGGCTTCCAATTTGTTGTTCTCTAACCAGGTAACAAACATGGCTCTACTTTGTAAGGTAGACTGAAGTCTAGTCAAATTTTATAAAGAAGATGAAATTTGATATGATCTTCTGCCTATGGAACACATTTAAGGTACAAGCTTCACTAAAGACTGGAAGCATGTCTGCAATATTAGGGGACAACAAAATTTTAAGATTCTTTGGCACAGTGCTACAATATTTATAATTCAGACAGAGCCTTTAGGGGTTCAAATTTGTTTCATTTACATCTTTCTCAAGCCATATCAACATGTACTCAATTTATACAGTGAACCAAATTCAGAGTTAAGGGTTGTAAGTGTAACCCTTCTGCCATGTGGAGTCAGGATCAAAAAGATTAATGTCCAGGGCTTTGTCTTGATAAAATAAAATAGAACTAGCTCAAGCCCCCACAGTAATCTGGGAAAACTAAACAACACCTCTAAGAAGCAACACTTCTCTTCTCACAAGCACGGAGTCTGTGTATAATAAAATATGACACTTAAAAGGGAACCCAACATTAGTTTGGGAAAACACTGCAATTACCATTCAAAAGCATATGACCATAGGTAAATGCCCACCCACAGTGCACTGGGTAGTGTCCCCTGCCTCAGTTTCTCACCTGGAGGTGTGAAAGTCCAACAAATGAAGGTCCCTTAATACACCATTCTCCTCTCCCTCATCCCACTCACAGTTGGCTGCCCTTGATTAGCAAAGGCCCAGAGTTCAGAGGTGTGTTTATGGGGTCTATCTCCCTCCCCAGGGGGGTTATTGAGCAATGTCTCTGCAACTGGCTCAGAGGTACTACTGCTGGCTCTCTGCCACTGTTCTCCACAATGCCACTTTCTGAGGTTCCACCACTTAACTAAGCTCTCAGTAATTGCAGCTGGGTACAGTGTCTGTGTTGTCTTTCACTGCTATACTATCCCTGCACAAGGTCAAAGGCTAACACCTAGAGAGCTGCTCAGTCAGTTTCAGAAATCACCAACCAGAAACAAGAACTCTCAATTGAGTATAATCAGCTGACCTGAAAATACTGGAGAAGAGCAGATCAAATGGAGTCTAGGACTCCTTAGGCAGAGCCCACACTACAAGGTAAAAAAAAACACCTATTCCCCTCCCTCCCTGACTCACACTGCATTTGGCATCAGTAACCCCTGCAAATGAAGTTCAGTTTTGGGTGACCCCTCGATCAGTGCACGCCACGCACAGTTCTGCTGCCCTTTATTTGTACAAGGGATAACAACATTTTACTACCCCTGCATTCAAATACTAGTGGGCGATCTGTAACCCAAAACCAGCCAAACATTGATCATTTTGGCAAAGCTGCTGTGCACATAGGTGGAGTAAGCCTGTCTATGCAAACACCGTATGCTCCTAAAATCTTTTCCATCAGTTCATCACTAACTGTTAGGGGAGAGCTCATGCAGACCCTTTTTACATAAGTTATTCACTAGCAAGTGAATATGAATTTGTGGCAGCCTAAACTGATATAATTTATAGTGTGAGTGATCTGGGAGAAGGTGTAAATGACATCAGTTTAAACTCAGTTGGACACACTGAAACTCACTAGTTATGTCTGACTGGGCCCACAGTTTTCAAAATGGCAGACTGATGGGTGGGGAAAAACATGCAAATTACACTTTAAGAATAGGCTAATTTGTCCAAGTATGAGAAGAGCTAAACTATCCAGTATTAAACATTTTGTATTTTGCTCTACAGCAAGTGGTGTTAGTTATTCTGAAAACACACATATGCTCTCTGTAGGATTCAGAAACTTATTTGCCAGAGATTCAAACTCTGGCAAACAAGCCTCCAGGAGCACAGAAAACATGTGGACATACCTATTTGTTTGCCTGTTAAGCTCACATTCAGTTTGCTTTTCTCTCTCTCACAGAGAATTTATCTGATCATTTTAGCCAGGTGTAGCAAAGAAGCTGCTGACATCTGCACTAAGAAGTCTGGTCTGGTCCTGCTCTGAAGCAGTCAGTTAAAATTGGTGTGAAGGAGAAGCAGGCACTTTGGAAAAAGCTCTGGAAGAGGTGGGATTTGTCCCTCCCTTCCCCGCCCCCCAAAAAGTGTTTCTTTGAACTGAGGCTGAAAGGGGACAAAAAAAGTGAGACTGTGGCTGGAGAGGGGTAGGAGGAAAACTGTTTTTACTTCAAACATCTGTATTAATGTTGGCTCAAAGCTGGGAGGAGGAAGCCAGGCACAGAAAAAATTCTGGTTTGTTTAAAACATATTTATTAGGAGCCTGGTGGTGGAGGGGGGGGAGTCAGGTGATATGCCCAGTTTAGCTGGTAAACTGGAAATACTCTGCAATTCAGCAGTCCCTTGAAACCTTTCATACTATACTTGAATGTAGAAGTTTTAAATGCAATCTGAGAAACAGAAAAGTCCTAAATCCAAAAGAAGGAATCACAGAAAAAATAGCTTCTAAGTGCAAGATCTGTACGTTAGCTCTGTAGACAATGCACCTGGCAAAGGAGGAAAATGTCTAAAACTTGGAACCTTCAGAGAGTGTTGATGGTCTTAATTAGGGGGTGAGGGAGCAAAAGTATAGGGAAAGCTGTGATGGGACTCTCCAAAGAAAAAGAGTACCTTTTCCTCTTCAGCTAGGTGCTACTCACTTGAAGCCTTATAAATACATTGCTTCAGGTACTGATGCAAATTTCAGATTTCCACTTTATGGATACGTCTACAACAGCAGCTACTATTTTGGATTTGAAGGCACAAAGCTACACTAGGAGCAGGACTGAGGTACAGCTACTCATCAGCAGAACTTAGAGCTATATGCAGGAACAATATTGCAATCCTCTGGGGATCGTGGAGAGAGTGAGACCATGACACTTACCTATTCTGTCCATTAGATCCAAATCTAGAAGGGAGAAATTATACTGCATTTGCCCATCCCTAGTTACTGCCTCGGTTTTCAGATTTCCTTTCTTAATATTACCTTCAAATAGTATTTTGTATGTGAACAATTCAGCTACACTGCAGGATGATTCATCTCTGCTTAGGTGAATCATGCCAGTATAATCCCTGAAGATCACAATAGGTCTTTCTTCTCCTACCCCTCATCCCGCTTTCCTTTTTTCCTCAAATGAGCTCCTTTTATTCTTTTTAAGAGGTCTCCTGGAAATATTCAGTATATCCAACATTGCTCTATAATGGATTATAGCAAGGGCCTGATTGTGCCTGCATGTCACGTAAACTAAAGAAAATAAGTAAGGTTCTTTATAACTCCATAATTCAGGTTGATTAAGATGTCATATGTTTTGTATTTGTTCTCTGAAAGGCCCCACTTGTAAAGTCGTGCATTAAGGAGGCATAAAGTGCTCTTTTCTAGACATCCATTCTATAGGCTAAATTCTGCCTCAGATGCTTGTCCAATTCCTGTTGACTTGAATGGGAACTATGCAGAAGTATCTACCTTGGGGCAGATTTCACTCTGCGGCAGAATGTGGCTCCTTATGTTTCAGTATTCTGAAATTGTTTCTCATGTGTAATCTCACTTTCTTTCCACTTCCAAACAATCTTTATATTTCTTGTAACAGTAGGGAGCAGCCAAACAAAATTGCTTTGCTACCCCATTCTCACTGTGTGTATGTTATAGGAATCTTTATCTTATGTAGACAATCTATCTTTGGAGTCGTGGCTTCGGAGAAGAGGCATAATAAAGGATTTTAATGCATTATTTTCAAATTCATCTGTTTCTCCTGTGCAATCTTCCTTCCCTAGCTTCCTTTGGTGAGAAGAATGGTGGTCCCAAATGAAATGGTCCTACTCCATGAAATTCCCAGAGATAAATGTAGGAATAGGATGTCAAATTTTGAATGGGTTTGGTGTCTTCAGTATAGTCCCCTGTTGGCAGTTGTTTCTCTCACCTAAAACACTACCAACATTTGATATCCTTACTGATATCCTCAATAAAGAGGTTGAGGATTGAATGGACTTGGAGAATGAATTGTCCATTCAACCCTACAGTTGGCCCCTTCAGAGGAGGACAGAGGTGCACGAGTGAGGCAATGTAGGAGTCTTTGCCTTGCCCCAGTCTGTGCTGTACTGTTTGATGGGTAAAGGATTCAAGTCACCAGACAGTCAATCTGTCAGTTTTCCTGAGCAAGATGGGGAGAATTTTCAAAAGCATCCAAGTGACTTAGGAGCATGAGTCACATTGACTTTCAATGGAACGTGTGCTTCGAGGAATAACGTCAATGGGATTTGTGCTCAAGCCAATTAGGAATTTTTTAAAATCCCACACTAAATTCAGATACGCTATACTATATATACATTTATCTGAAACCCTATTACCCAAAATCCACATTACCTCTCCCCACCCATTGGGTTCAAATTGCAGAGGGCATGTATCTCATTGGGAGGTGGAGGGGGGCAAAGAAGGAATTTGGATAATGTAGAGGTTTGAATAATGGATCAGAGACACACACCCCAGCTAGGATTGTGAGGAGGAAGCTACCGTGCTGCTGAATGGCTAATGACTTGATTATCCAAACAAAACCTGTGACCCACATGAAATCTGAACAATTAGGAGTTTACTGTACATATAAACTGTATGTCAAACCTTCATCCCTCCCCTTAAAAATCTGTGCTATCTTTCTGCTTTTTGCTCTTTGCTAGAACAAAATGTCACTCGTACAGGCAGGTCCCAGTGTCAGCAAAGCCCCAGTTTTGCTTAACAGTATTCATAAAAGGAAAATTATATACTGAAATGTGTCCATCTTGGACATAAATACGCCTGACCTACTTTGATGATGTATCTCAGAATGACAGCAAGCATTTCTGATGATGTAGCACTGTACTACATCTGCAGGCTGAGCATTAACAGTACTTTGAGGCAGACTTGTTTTCCAATACCTTCAAATTATGCTGGGCTTTGGCTTAGGAAACTGAATTAAATACTGTGTCATTGGGGTTGCACTATGCATAATAATATTTAGTTCTTATGTGGCACTTTTCGTCCATACAGCTCAAAGTGATTTATAGGAAAGCTAGATGTGGAAAATGGAAGGGAGGAGAGAGATTAAAAGACAAGTTTTCACTGAAAATGAACCCCCCCTCACTCCAATGACCATTCAAATCTTAAAGTGATATTCCACCATGAGTTCCACTTGATTATTTTGATTTTTTTTAACATGATCATACCATCCTCAAATACTAGTTTAGAAAGTGGACCCGGTCACTAGTTAGTAGCCACACCTGTACTGTGCAGTCCACAGGGGAAAGCAATTTAAGGTGATAGAAGCTGTTGCTTCTAAATGAAGATATATTGATGAATGCTGCCTTCAGTAATGTCAGTGGGACTGAAAATACGTGAAAGCTCATGTGTTTAAAATCAGTTGTTTTTCAGGGATGCAACTGAAGGGTGCTTGTTCCACAGTTTTTAACTATTTTATGAAAAATATGCACACCTATATTACATTTATGACCTGTATGTGGAGCGTTCTTGAAGGACAAGATTGGTATTGGTCCTGCTTTGGGCAGGGGATTGGACTAGATGATCTCTTGAGGTCCGTTCCAACTCTGAGATTCTATGATTCTATGACAAAGCCCTTTAGTGGCATATTTCTTCAATCTTGATTTTTGACGAGCACACCCAGCATATACCTTAATTTATGCCTTGTGCTCAATATCACATTTCACTTTATGACTGTGAGAGCGCCCTTTCTTAGCTATTAATGATAGTTTAAGTTAGAAAATTATCTTTAGGGTTGATGTACTGAAGAACTGTAGTGTCTGTTGAGTAGGAAGCACTTTATTTTGACAGGTTTATTTTTATATCGGGTGCTTAAAATCACTTTCAATTTTGACATTTAAAATGTATGGAAATTTCTACAAAAATTGCTTCTAATATTTGCAATGGTACAGTGACTATTCACCATTGGATTTTCTTTTTCTACATAAACCCTAGATGATCTCATCTTTCCAGAGGAGGGAATAAAATTGATCAAAATGGGAGGGCTTGGATTTTTCATAGATTCCAAGGTCAGATAGGTTTACTGTGATCATCTAGTACTGATCATCAACATCTCTATGCTGATGTTGTTCCCATAGTTCTACTCTGTTTTTGTTTTTTCAAAAGAGGATTAGGCCTGGATCCACAAGTAGACATAGGTGTTGTAATGCTGAGTGCCACAATACATAACTTTTAGGTGCTTAGAAAATCACAGGAATAACAGTAAGATCCATATAGCTTGGCTTCATATACAATGAATGGGGAAACACAGGTACCTTGGAATGCAATCCACAAAAGCCAAAATGCTACACTTTCTCTCCTTTTCTTACATGTTTTGATGTGCAGCGTAACTGTCAATTATGACATTAAAACAAGGAAGATTTTGTAGCACCTTAGAGACTAACCAGTTTATTTCAGCATAAGCTTTTGTGGGCTATATGGGCTTATGCTGAAACAAACTGGTTAGTCTCTAAGGTGCTACAAAGTCTTCCTCATCTTATTTACGGATACAGACTAACACGGCTGCTAATCTTAAACTTGTCAATTTTGATATTAAAACTATCATCATTGGCAGCTGGGAGGGTGTCCACCCAAATGAATGCAGCAGTTGTCATAGCATAGCTATTGTTTTAGGCTGTCTGCCAACTCAGGCAGTCATGGTTGCATTGGTGACACTTGCCTCATGTTTTGAAGGTTTTTCTTCACCACCATAAAAACTACAAACTTACTTTTTATAAATATAAAAGCGGTGACTCTGGAGAATAATTAAGAAGTCAGTTCATGTCCCCAAAAGAGGGGGGCATATAATATTTTGGGAAACAGGTGTTAGATCTCTTTGGTGACTGGTTTCTATAAGTAATGGGCAAACATCAAAGACTTTGCAGTTTGGGCCTGCTTCAGATGCTAAGTAAAATGCCTGAATCAGCTGAAATCTAACAAAAAAAATTCACAAAAGCAGGCTTTCCTGTGCACATTCTTGGACTTCTGTATCTGGCTTCCTGTGGAAACTCTGTCTGATCATCCATGCATGGTATTTCAGCATTTCAGACATACAGCATTTCAAAAAAGTGACCTAAACACTTCAGAATCTACCTCCAAAATTATTTCTAAATATGTGTGAAGGCTGGTGTGTGAATGTTTTGTTTTGTTTTTGTTTTTCCAAAACTGGTTCAGACATCTCCAGTTTCTACTGGGAGTTCCTGTTAGAAATTATATGAGCTGCTGTTGGTCCATCTTGCTTCCTCCTAGAAAGGATGTACTGGGATTTCCTGAGTTAAGGACCGGGTAGTGGTTTTATATATTAGAAATAATTTTAACATTCTGTGAGTTTATTAATTTGTAATTCTCACTGTCCAAGTCCTGGTAGTAGAAGATTCTGTATCTTCCCTATAAAGTGCTCTTAAAATAGCAGTAGAAGACAGCACGAGGAACTTGATCTTGCAAGTGACTGTAAACAAGACCAAATTCCAGGTGAATGGTCCTTAGAGGTGTTTCCACTACTTATTTATGTTTCCAAATGTTAATCAGTCTCCACTTTTTAGGCCCTAAAATTTAAAAATATACACATGGTATAAAGAGAAAAAAGCTTGTAATCTTTGGCAGAAGGTGTTCAGAAGCTGTTGCACCTGCTGAATGCTGAAATAAGCGGGGGTTGACGTAAATGTCAATAAACACACTAAACAAATCATAGTGGCTGACAGTGAGCCTTCACTTTTCCAACCCAGGGGCATTTCTTTTCTCAGTATATGTTTTTCATCAAGTTTTATTTAAATGGATTATTTATACAGCAGGGTTGCAGTGTGGTCTCCTGATGAGGGTAGTGGCCTGGGAGTCAGGGACATGGCTGACTTGTTGTGTTCTTGGCTCTGCCACCAACATCTTGTGTTGCCTTCCCCTCTCTTTCCCTTTCAACCTTTGTCTGTCTTGTTTAGTTAGAAGGTAAGGTTTTGGTAGCAAAAACTCTTTCTTACATTGTGTCTGTTCAGTGCTTAGCACAACAGGGCTCCAATCTCATTTGAGGCGTATAGGTGCTACGTGCTATGCAAACACAAAATATATAATAGTACTGCTGAAATGTTCTCACAAATCTGGATTTATATAGAGAGATTTAAGGTCAGGGGAACCAGTCTTGCTGTTTTGAGATATGGTTTACATCATTATCTCAATAAAAATATCCATTGTTTATCTGAGGTGAGCAAGAAGAGGTTCTTTGGATAGATAGGTCCTGCTAACTTTTAAATTAGATAAGTGCCTGCAAGTCATAAAAGCTCATGAACAAGTTAGACTTTCCTGCCTGTTTGTTGAGTTTCTACTGAATGTAACAGTCCTTGGTTTGCTCCAACCCTTATTTTATCGTTTAAGTAATTTTCTTCCTGATAACTGAATCTTTACTAATCCGAGGAAAAATTCTCTGTATATAAATATTGTGACATCTCATGATCAGTGTGCATGACAGACGTCATCATTTTTAATTTCCTGCAAAAGAGAGCACCTTTCCCACAAGAATGTAATCTATATGCTTTTTGATTAATGTCACTAAACAGTGCAATCTAAACTATTTCTAACCTCTATACAGTAATTCTGTTACTTGATATTACTTGAAAAAGAACAATGTGTGATAACATAGTTTAATATTCTGCACCATTAGATCACTCTCTCTAATGCAGTTTTTGATGGGCTATTTACATGTAATTTTTGAATAGTGTAATAACAACACTCTTCATTTACATATCACTTAACATAATGAAAGCACTTCACAATAGTTATCTATTCAATTAACCTTCATAATACTTGTCAGGTATGCAAGTAGTATAATCCTCATATTATTAATGTGGAAAAATTAAATGACTTACCTGAGTGCTTACAAAGGTTCAGTGGCAGAATTAGGTCATGGGTCCTTCTGATTCCTAAGCCCCTATTTATTCCTCCAGATCATATTGTGACCATTTTGATAGCAGCAGATTTTTGGGGCAGGAACCAAAACACACAACATTTGGAAAGCTTGCTCATGGAGACCCAGATCACAGGAGTGTCCAGAAATGTGATTTTTTTTCTTCATCTTTGACTATACATCTGTGTCTCCAATTGTGCAATGAGCTCTATCCAGTGCCCCCATATAGCCCCATTGGCTCTAATGGTTTCTATGTTAGGATCATGCAGAGCTCATTCCAGGATAAGTTCCTACTGCTGCTACCACTCAGAAGAGCTAACCACAGTAACATATGTATTCATTTTTTAATTGTTTTTAAATTTATAAAATGTGCTTCTTGATGGGGCTCACTTCATGAACACAAGAAGTGTTTAGTAGACCTCTACCCTGGCTCAATTTGTATTATCAATAAATGACACACAAAAATAGCTGGGAGAAGTAAATGAACAGAAAACTTAAGCCCCTCAGAACTAAAATGTAAGAAAGACACTAAGAACTGACCTTGGGATCAACACTTCTGAGGAAACAGGGTGAGTGAGTAAATTAGAAGGAATTCGCCTTATATCCAGAAGACGGAGCACAGAAATAATCTGGGAAACAGTTGAGAGTAGAGCCAGTTGGGACTGTCATCAGCAAAGGCCGATTCATCAAACCCAAAATGTTCTGTAGAAATAATCAGATTTCACTAACTACTGAACCACCACAGGATTCCATCAGAAACATGTCTAGTTTTTTGGCAGGCTGTTGCAAAGTCTGAGCTTCCAGGCTCTGCAATTCTGGGGCTGCTCCAACACATGAATTGCTGTTTAAAAAGAATTGAACCAAGGGAGTTATTTTTCAGCGTAACCATTGTATATCTAAATTACACACACACACATACACAATCCCCACTATATTCAAAGAATATTAAAGTTACAAAGTCAAGAATTCAAAAGTTAGAAAATACCAGATTTAAGGTTGCCTTTGCATCCTTAATTTAATCCCTTTATGCATAAATGCATTATGATATATATGATCAAATGCTACTTTTTCCACGGGATCCCTTCCTTATTCAGGGTACAAAATGGATTGTGCTCACTTAATGAGTAACTATTCAATGTTTGTTTTATCCTCATTTGTTTAGTGTAGGGTCCCATGGCTTATTGCTGTACATTATTGAAATCTTCCTGTGAAGGCAGAATTATTAATTATTTAATGGGCTTTTCTATGGTACTCATCACTGTAGTATCTGAGTGCTTCACAAACGTTAATTAATTTCACAAAACCCCTGTGAAATTAATGGGTATTATTATCCTTATTTTAGAGATGGGGAACTAATGCACAGAGAGATTGAGGTCAAATGTATCCACTAATTATGGGTGCCCAATATGAGACTCCTAGGACCTGATTTTTCAGAGTATTTAGCATTATATTGCACTTTATATGTTCAAAGTATAGCTACAATTGGCTTCAGATGCAACTGAGTGCTTGGCACTTCTAGAACTCAGAGCCCAGGATCTCAAGTCAGGCACCCAGAAAATCAGGAACACACAATTAGTGATTGCCTTTGAAAAGTTTGGTTTAAACTCTGTGGCAGAGACAAGGATAGAATTCAGTTCTCCAGGACAGCGTTCAGCTACCTTAACTGTCCTCTCTTCCTGAAGTTCATTGTCTCATTCATTACACACCTTCCAATTCTGCAACTAATAAGGAAGGGATCCTACAGACAAAAGTTTGTTTCACTACATACCTTGATTCAACACTAAAGCAGGTCCATTCTGTGCACTGAACCAGGCAGGGGACCTGTGAAAAAAAAAAAAATAGAGTGCTTCAGAACACATAGGCACAAGGGAGCCAAATAAAGGTTGCACAGGTTAACCATTTTCTAAAAGCGCTTTCCACACTGATTTATGGACAAACTCCTTGAAATGTTCCAGCATGACTTTAGCTTTAGTAGGAGGCACAGAAAGAGAGACTAAGCAATAAAAACAATAACCCATGGCTCAGTGTAATCCTTTCATCTTCAATTCATTACAAATCCTTTAAAAAAATCGTCTTTATTGAAATGAGTACACATGGCACATAAAAACTGTGCTACATCTAGCAAGATTTCAATTATATAAACATTGTACAGGGGTAAACCATTTGCTGTTGTCATTAATTGTGACAGAAGGAAATGGTCTTACACTAATTGGCACAAATTGGTTTAACAAGAGAAGGCTGAACTGGAGTGCTGTGCACCACATGTTAAATACTGCAGTGAAAGTAAGAGAAAAATATAAATCTGTTTTTGATATATATGTAGTTCAGTGAAAGTTATAAAAGCAGAAGTATAGGTAGTGTAAAGAGCTATGCTTAAATTTCTTAGGGTTCATACTATTTTTTATGCTTTGGTGACTACCTGTAGAAAGTCAACTGAAGAATTGCAGAAACAGAAAATACTGTTTAATGTCTAGTATAGATACAGGTGCAGATTACCTAAAATTGAAAACAAAAGCCATTGGAACTGTGGTGATCAAGTCAGATAACATATGAGATTTTTCAACCATATTTCTGTAGAAAGATGCAGTTGTCAGTACAGAAGCATATAGTATGTGATAGAAAACTAGTAATTCCAAGGAGTTCACTGATATGATGCTAGATGAGTTATAAACCTTACCACCAATATAGTGAAAATGAGATATTTTGGTTAGAAGTTATTTTTGGCCACATTTAGATCAAGTTATTGAAGGAGAGATTAGCCAATTAGGAACTGTGTAGTTGGCACCAAAACATACCACATATGACCTTATAGATCCAACCCCAGTAGAGCCCACTGGATTTAAGGGACAGGTTACTATTGATTTCAGTGGCATTGAATTCAGCCCCATGTCATCCACAGAAACGGGTTATTAAGCTTTGCCAAAGACTACACCTTGGCATTGCAGAAAGGACTGAACAAACTTACTGAAGTGTAGCTGAACTTTATTCTAGCTGGCCAGAAATGGTGCAGAAAAGACATTACTGCTGATAATATTATGGAGGCATTGTGGAATATGTCTGCTGCATGTGGATTAAAGGAGGAGACTGTTTAATATAAGGTCCTTGGATTGTTTCTGAGAAAGTTTAAATTATTCTCATAAGAGATTCAATAATACACTCTAGATCAGCTGCTTATCACTAACTTCAAATGAATTAGCAGAACAGTTTGTGCAGCAACTGAAGTGCACTAGAGTTTAAAATGAAGGTAGAACTGTTTTTGTTTTGCAACAGTGCAACTTTATTTTACTGTTCATATCAGCATCACAGAAAACTCCAGCAGGTTTCTCTCTTAAATGTCAGATTTTATGAGATCACAGTTAGTGAAAGAACTAATGAAAAAAACAGCAGATAGTGGGAAACTCACAGATTTTTATATCTAATTCAAAGGTTGGTTCAAAATTTTAGATGGGGAAGTGGGAAAAGGACACTAGAAGGAAGGTATTGGCTGGCTGAGATAAAGGGAGAAATAATGAAGAAACATATTGATCAGTTGTTGCTAGAGAGAAGTTCAGAGAAAGAGAATGGAATTGACATTGCTGATAATTATACACAACCGGACTATGTCTCTCCACTCTAAGACTAATAACCTTTAGGGCATTCAGCCTAAGTAAGTGAAACAATGTAATTCTAAATGTAAGTTCTGGCACACGTTTCATGAGATCGGTACCTAAGAATATGTATTCCTAATGTATTCCTAATGCTTCTTTTATTTCTCTAATAGTTCTCTAGTTTATCCTTTTTTGCCTTTTTGTTCCAATGACACTAGATAAGTAATCAACACTATAATTAATCTGTCCCCGTGGAACAATTAGAACTCCTTCTACACTGCTGTATATCACAGTTATAAAGATAACACTGCTGCTGAGACTCTGGCTTTAAAGACAGAAGTCCTCATCTTCCACTACATCTGCCACATATGATAGAACACTCTTATTTTTGCTGATATAACTTTGTGTCCAGGGCAGAATTCCTGAGGTAATCATCTGGCACCAAAGTATGTGCTGCTCCAAGGTAGAACTACTATTATCATCATGAAGCAGCTCTGCCTCCAGGCCAGCTTCTGCTTTAAGGAACATTCATAACATTGTGGCTGTCATAATACAGATTTTCCTTAATGAGGGAACTGCCATGGGGAGAGGATTCCTTAAGTTACAATGTTTTAATTCTTTCTGCAGGACAAAGAAAGTAAAATTTCACACTATTAATTTAGAGGCTGACTCCAGGGAAATTAGCAATGTCATCATAGCAGAGATATTAATAACCA
Organism: Dermatemys mawii; assembly: GCA_007922305.1. Lineage (NCBI taxonomy): Eukaryota > Metazoa > Chordata > Testudines > Dermatemydidae > Dermatemys > Dermatemys mawii. Next base: position 45,649,997 of record ML677326.1, read on the forward strand.
TCAGTAGCTATTACTTCATTGACAAGTAAATCTATCTATTGTAGGTTGATATGCAGTACAACACCAATGTGACTTAACCTGAAGTTCACAACATGTTTAAGTGTGCAATGTGCAGAGAAGAGTAAAATTTTCACTTGAATGTAATTCTGCTTTTAGGACAAAAGCTGACTGCAGTGCACTATTTTTATCATCAGGGAAGATGCATGGGTAAGATGAAGCAGCAGAAGCTAGGCTTTCTTTCAAAATCATTCATTGTTCTTTTCAAAGCTATAGTACAACTCATAAGAACAGCCATACTGGTTAAACCAATGGTCCATGTAGCCCAGCATCCTGTCTTCTGACAGTGGCCACTGCCATGTGCTTCAGAGGGAAATCATAGAGTGATGAAATCACACTGAACCTACAATCATCTGAGGCAGAACATCATAACCACATCCAAACAAAAGCATCCATAGAACTTCACACTAACCATTGACTTAGAAAGGATGGAAGGATGGAGGGATATTTGTTGTGAGAGGAGCAAATCAAGAAAAAGTTTAGTTCAATGTGACACCATCTACATTCAGGCTTTGTCACCCACTGACTTCTGCCAGAACCCAGTAGAGGCACCAGGATTAATCAAATAGCAACCACTCTACCAAGGTAGAACTGCCATTGGTCAGAAAGAGCTGAAGTTACACCCCAGGTTGGGGCCTGCCCGACTATCTTGTGCTGACTGAAGTGACCAGGCTTTTCCCCCCCATTTCAAAACATGAATGTTGTATATGACAAAAGAGGCTGATTCCATGTCACTGTTTGTTTAGCTAAAAATAAATTATGGCTATCTGCTTTGAAAGCTTAGATAGAATTGCAGATTGGAAAATACAACAATCACCCAAATGCTACATTTTAATAAATTTACTCTTTGAAATATAGGTAACCGAATGATGACTTGATCAACTTTTACTGTTAAAAAAGAAAAGGAGGAAAATAATGATTTCCCTGAAGAAACTCTTAATGGGGAAAAATGCCTGATGGAAAAAGGTGTGATGGAAAACAAATGTATTAACTTGGAATTTCTTTGTCTGTATGCAGAAAGAAGAAAAACATTATGATAAATTATGCTTGATTCAGAGTTTATCTGGACAATGTACTAAGAACAGAATAATTATGTCCATTAACATTGCATTCCTTTGAATATAGATAATAATCAATGCAACTTTGTTTTGTATTTTATTATATAGAACATACAGTACCAAAAGGAAAAGAGCTGAATTAATATCAAATGTATCATCACTCTCTGGTCTCCATAAGTAATTAAAAATGAGAAATAGGATTGCAAATGGAGCTTTTCATATTCCATCAGTAAATCTGCTGTAATAGGAGGATGATGGACAACAGACACAGAACTTCCATATAAAATATGATTGTTAATGGAGTTTTACAACTACTACACCACAGAGGAACTTACATTTAAACAAACCAGAATTTTTATGCATTGGAACTGACCTGTTTAAAAAAAGAAAGAGTCATTTACATATGTCACTCTTTGACGATGTAAAATCAATTTTATATATAACTGACTCGTAAATGAATAAGCATTTTGCATGTTATATGAAAAAAGGTAAAGCAACAGTTCAGACTATGACAGAATCCTGTGGCACCTTAAAGACTAACTAAAAGTATTAAAGCATAAGCTTTTGTGGGCTAATACCCACTTCATCGGATGCATCGGAAGTGGGTATTAGCCCACGAAAGCATATGCTTTAATACTTTTAGTTAGTCTTTAAGGTGCCACAGGACTCTTTGTCACTTCTGCAATTCCAGACTAACACGGCTACCCCTCTGATTCTAGTTCAGACTAGGTTAGGTAATAAAATGAAATTGTGCCAAACAGGAAAAAAAAAATCTCAAACTTTGTATTGATTCTTCCAAAGCTACTGCAGAGTCCCTGTTATCCTTTGAGCTAGAGTATATACAGATTTGTATGTTCCTTTTGGGGGGTATTTTTCCACTGAAAATGTGGAAATAACTTTTTTTGTAATAAAAAGTGATCACACTTTATATGAAGCATACATTTGTAAGTAGTTTATACACTGCTTGAGGTAATTTCTCTATTTGTCAGATGCAGTGTCCCAAATAACTTTGGGACACTGCATCTCAACAATTCCAAAATGTCAGGGAATGTTATAGGCATCAATAGATGAATTTTAGCGATTTTGGTGAAAACATCCACTGAGGTAAAAGAATGCAAAACCAGCACCCCCATACCCTGAGTGTTCATTAGGTGTTGCAGGCAGAGGCCCTCCCTCCCGCCATGCACCCTACTACTGCTTACACATATCCCACGCAGCAGCTCAACTTGCTACTCTCTCTCATTGGGTGAACAACGGGGACTGTAGAAAGACTGAAGTGTACAACAATCTACTTACTGTTCCTTCACTAGTGCAGAATATAATTAAAGTACTTTTTACTGTGTACTTTTAAAAAAATGACTTGTACGGACTAACTGGGATACAAAGAGTAATCTGCACTGCTAAATGGTGCTCTCTATCAGTGATTTTTGGAAAAACATAAGAACAAAACAATATTATATTGTATTACTTGGCGGACAGCATATGATCATGTACTTTATATATCATCTATTACATAGATGCCACAGGGAAGAATTAAGGTTATGGAATGAACTCTAACTTTTGCATTTCCTAACTTGTGAGGAATTAATTTGTAATGTTTGTTTTTATATTTTAATATCTTTCAGGGTGATCCATCCCCATTAATGTGAATGGCAAAACTCCCTTTGGTTTCAAAGGTTGAGCCTCATGTGTGCAATACATATAATTGTATTTAATACAGTACATGATGATCACAAAGCTTTTCTAGACTATCAGAATTAAAGATTTTTTTCTTTTTTAAAAAAAGCTTGTTACAGTATCATATATCATATAGTGAGGAAGTTGAGAAATGGCAGTATTACATTCAACAAATTAAATGTTAATTAGCACTGACGTTATAACATCAAAACTTGAATCCACCATGCAATTTCTGTTTTGCATACTAATCCATGCAAATTTGCATCTTATTTGTGATGTTAATATTTATCATTAAAATTAAATGGACATCATCAGAAATGCTTTGTATTTTCATTCATGTTTTTATGGATTCCATTAATCTAAAATTTTAGACTTCACAGTTACTTGCCCAGCAACATTGTCAGTGGCCAAATTATAATTCAAGTCTGACAGTTTCTGGGGCACTAGTGATTTCCATGGAAGCTGAACAAAACACATTGCAGCTCACTTTCTCCTCCCCCTGTGCAGAGACTGAACTAATCTCCTTCAGTGACCAACTACATCTAACCAAAATTGCTTAGTATCCCTAAACTTAACACTTTTTGCTCAATTCCATGCATATTGTTTGCTACTAAGGGCTGGTCTACACTGGGAGTGGAGGGTCGACCTGAAATACGCAACTTCGCCTATGCGAATAGAGTAGCTGAAGTCGAAGTATCTTAGGTCGACTTACCTGGCCGTCCTCACGGCGGCGAGTCGACTGCTGCCACTCCCCCATCGACTCCGCTTCCTCCTCTTGTGGAGATGGAGTTCCGGAGTTGACAGGGAGCACATTCAGAGATTGATTTATTGCATCTAGACTAGACGTGATAAATTGATCCCCGATACATCAAACACTACCTGCCGATCCGGCAGGTAGTATAGACGTACTCTAAGGCTGATTTCTAGCATTGACACCAGTTTCTGACTGGAAAAGGAGATTCCATTTCTTCTTCCCCATAGGTACTCCTTGCCCCATAGACTTTCTCCACAAAGATAGAAAGAGCCTCTCTTTTACTTGAATTGTCAGTTTGTGCTGGAACTAGGGATGGGGGGAGGGTGCTGCAGCACACCTTGACTTGAAGTGGTTTTCATTATATCCAGGCTTTACAGTTTGGTTCAATGGCTCTCAGCATCCCCATTATAAAATTGTTCCAGGACCCCCGAGTTTGTGGTGTTGATGCTATCTCAGTGTTTAATCACTTCATTGTTGTAGTTGTAGCATATTCTCAACTCTCAGTTTTGGAATGGATATTAGTGAAATATGGTTGGTAATACATGGTTTACATTAAAAATAAAAACTTAAGTTACCTGCCCGATCAGTCACCTTGAGATCTGAACTTGAAATGTTTACACATCCTCCCAATTCATAAAGATTCCAAATGCCTGAACGATGCTACCAAAGGCTAACGCTTACTTTGGAGACAAAAGGGGTAAAGGTGTTTGGTCAGCAGGATCTTTGTTACTGTTGACAATGCAGAAAAAGTAAAGTCAGTGGCAATGGCAGAGTAGTCTTCTGTGAACAATAGCAACCATGGGATAGATTTTTACAGGTATTCGTTCCTAATGGTGCAGATACGTTCATAGTGAGATTTTCAGAAGAGCCTAGACACTCATGGGAATTAGGTACCTCAGCCCAAAGGGCTGGGCTACACTATGGGAGGGAAGAGGTGTCGACCTAAGATACACAACGTCAGTTACGCAAATAGGTGCATAGGTGCAAATAGCATAGCTGAAGTTGCAGTATCTTAGGTTGATTTACCTGGCCGTCCCCACGGTGGTGAGTTGACCGCTGCTGCTCCCCCATCAACTCTGCTTACTCCTCTTGCCAAGGTGGAGTACAGGAGTTGATTGAGGGATCGATTTAGATGAGACATGATAAATTGATCACCGATACATTGAGTGCTACTCACCGATCCAGCGGGTAGTGTAGCCGTACCCTTAGTGTTGGTTTTTCCCCCCAGAGATGCCTATCTGCATCTTTAGGCAGAATTCTCAGCCTGAGGCTAGTACCCTGGCTTCTCATACACTATAAAGGGAGAGCTAGGGACATAAGAAAGGGGTCCTCAAAAGCCATCAAGATGAATGGGGAGCTATCTAAGCTAATTAAGAATGGAATGCCAAGGAAAGGATGGGGGAAAGGACTGTGGGGCTTAGACACCAAAGCAGCCAAGCTGGTGTGCCTGGCACGTAGGCCCAAGGTAGATGTGCCCTCCTGCTGGGGATCCCTGGCTGCAAATCCTGTTCTTGAGTGAAGCGTGTAAGCCAGGTCAGCCATTTAGGTAGCCTGTGCCCTGGGCAGCTGAAACTCTTTCTGTCTTTCTCTGGCTCCTGCTCACACTCATTCTCTCTTTCCCACTCATCCTACATTGCCCTGTGCCCCAAACTTGTGTGGATGTTGTGCACTGCTCTTGACCCACCTATAAGTGGCCTGCATCCAGCACTCTTGCTACAGGGTCTGACAGGTAACAGGTGTTAGGCATGCTCAGGGCACACTTACTGGACTGGGCCTTGCTGGTGTTTCCCTGACTACTTTGAAAATCCTGTTTTGGGGGCTCCAGCTTGAGAAAGAGCTCCAAGTTGCTTGGTTGGGGCTGCATAAGGGCTTAGGCAACTTTGTGAAGCTTAGGCACCTAGGGGCTTAGATGTCCACTGAGTGCAGTTCTCAAAACAATGATGCCTAAATGGTGAATGTAGGCAGATCCTTGCCTAAGTATCTTCGAGGATTTGGCCCCAAATGCCTATAGCCTTGGGAATACCTAATTTTGCCCAGGCACAAAGATCTGGGAGAGTTTTCAGGACTGTTATCTTTGTCCAGTGCTTAATTTGTAATGAAAGAAGTGCCAGGGCTCAGGTAATTTTTTTACATTCCTAACTGATGCAGCAAGCCCGGAGATGCTGGGGCTATGAACTGCCAAGCCTAGAGGCACCGGGGCTCAGTCCTGGCAAGCCATGGCGCACATTAAGCACTGTCTTTGTCAATGCAAAAGCATTTGATAAGACTCCCAAAAACATCAACCTAGAACTGCACAATGCCATATTTACAGTCACTGTTCAGAACAGTACTTCACTTAAACTAACCAAGTGAGGCTTAAAGACCACTCTTAATCATGTGAGGTGTGTATCTTAGTCTATTACAAGATGGAGTTTCTGAAGAAGAAGCAGTAACCAGAAACTCTGGAGTTCTAATCTCTTGACATATACTCTTGCTCCAGCTTTGGATATTTTATTTCAGCCAAAATTTTCAAACATGTACATAAAACTGGATTTAGATTAACTAAATTTTTGACATCAAACTTTGAAAATTATGGCTATAGTCCCTTACTAATTCAAATTCCCTATCTGCAAAGTAGGTTTAATAATATCTACCTCACAGGGATATTTTAAGGATTAATTAGTTTATATTTGTAAAGCAGTTGAAAGGGATAAAGTTTGAAGAAATAGAATAATGAGAAGTGGACTGAGAGGAAGGGTGCAGGAATATATAATTGATTGAGATTATCTTAGTCATAACTAACTCTTTTATATTTGAGACAGAAAACAAATACTCATTTTTTTCCTGCTGCTATTATATTTGCAATTAACATTTCCTCATAACTATTAAAGTTAGTGTTATGGTCAATAAATGGTTTAATCTGTGACTGGTGCATTTATTCACTGTGTAAAATCTATTTTTATTGATGTGCATGTTTCATTAGCCAAGAGTAAAGATGACTGCATGTTAAGTTGAAGAAATGGAACCTTATTAAACTCTGCGCACTGGTCTATACATGTGGCTGAGTTGTTTTGGGCTTAACTTTTCAAATTCTCTTTTTTCCATAGTATCCCATCAATAACAGTCTCTTTGACTCAAGCAGTGCCTTTCAGTGTTACTAATGGCAATGATCGTGTGTTTAATATATGTATATATGGATGAAAGTGCTATGACACTTCAGAGTGCCCCCACTTCAGAGCATATTCTAAACCCAACTAAAGCCATAAACAGCTATTCACACTTTAGTACAAATAAAATAAATGGAAAGACATTCCAAAATTAATAAACAAAACAAAACCACCAGTTATAAAAAGTGAAGGCTCTAATTCATTAAACAAACCTGTTTTTTGTCTTAGTTGTTTGATTTATCATGGAATCTAAGTTGGGTAGGGGAGTGTGTGTATTTGATATTCCTTATTACACAGCTGAGGGTTCTTTGGATTCTTTGAATGCAGCAGTTTGGTATGTAAATATGGGAGACAGACTAAAAGAGACTTTGTTCCCTTAAAATATTGTTTTAAAACAGTTTCTCATCCTGTACATGGATTATCAGATTGCAGAACCCTCATTGCATATGAAAGCACAAATTAATGAATATACATTTATGGGATTTTTGAATGTTTGAATGTTTGAAGTAAAATGTTTTAGGTATTTTGTATGTGGATTCATTTTTCACTAACCTCCTAGAATATTCTGGATCTTTGTAGTAACTTGTTGAACCTTCCAGACTTTCTGAGAACTACATTTTCCTCAAACCTTCCAGAACATTATCAACCATGTCCTTGTGGGCATTTAAAGGACTAGGGCATCACCATTCTGTCAGTGAGATATAGAATCAAACTGAAGTGAAATGAGAGCCCAGCTAAGATATTGTGAACCTTCTTTTATTGTGAAAGTTTACTTGTTTTTTAAGACTTGAAGGGTGTAAGTAGTGACTAATAAAGGACATATTTAATGAGATGCCAGAGATATCTAGTGAACGCTTATCTACTCAACACTATAAAAGAAATACTGTTACTTCTTTTGTCATGCTTAACACATAATGTTTGATGACTTCCTAAGACTGCAGAACATAGACTTTTGCTCTCCCTAATATTGTCTGTTTTCCCCTGTAGAAAATAAAAGATGCTCCCAAAGAAGCCTTCAGGAGTTCAGTATAGAAAGTAAAAACTTCAGTTGCAATCTAGTTTGCAGCAAAGGGTAAATTTTATGATAAAATATCTAAAATAAAATAACCTGGATTTAGGCCTTACTGAATTCTAGGAGGTGGGTGCAAGCCTGCCTGCATCTAAACTGGACTTCAGACAGTAGTGATTGCTTCAGTGCAGAAGAAATTGAGGAGTGAAGCATAAATGATGGAAGTCCAATTAATAAGAAATTAGAAGATTTACCTGAAGGAATGGAAATGCGAGGAAAGCGATAGAGTTTTCCTGACTGCATAAAGGAGAGAAATGATAAAGAGGAATCAGCCTCACTAGATGACAGAAACCACAGTGAGAAAAATTTCACACCACAAATTGATACATCAGATCCTGCATTATGGCCAGTCATCCTCAACTCTGTTCATATTGGTCGTACAATTTTGAATAGACAAAATCGAGGATATGACATTTCCAGTAAATAAGTGGAAATGACACTTCTCAAAGTCACACTGCAAAAGAGTACTCAAAAATGGCGAGAAACTGAATCAGTATTGGCAAATTTACTCAAAAATCAACTGACAGTGTTCTCGTTTTGTTGCAAAATATTTGGCAAGAATGCCAAATTGTTGCTTGCACTTTCTGGGTAAAATTACTGGCATAACTTAGCTGATGCTCTGAAGCAACATGAAAAGTCATCTAATAATTCCATAGCCTACTCCAAACAGATGGAGGTAGAGTCCAGGTTCAAGCAGAATAAATGCATAGATGCAGAAAACCAGAACATTATTAATGTAGAATCCCAGCATTAGAGGACCCTGCTTGAGTGTCTGATCTCAATTATCCTCTTCCTCGCAAAGAAAAATTTGGCTTTCCGAGGCTTCTTGAATAAGATGTTCACTCAATATAATTGTGATTTCTCGGTTTGATAGAGCTTCTTGGGAAATATGACAATGTCATGCCTCAGGACTTACGATGAATAGTTTGTAAATAAGCTATAGACCATTACTGCAGCAAAACAATTCAAAACAAAATTGATTGATCTATGGCAAGGAAGGTGCTCGATAACATACTGATGCAAGGCAAAGTACTATGGCAAGGCAAAGTACTATGCCATAATAATGGACAGCACTCCCAACATTAGTCACAGTGAAAAGATATAATTTACAGTAACATTTCTTGATGACAGGGATGGCTTTATCCATGTAAAAGAACACTTTATCTGTTTCCAGTCTGTGGATGACTCTCCTGGAAAAGACCTAACAGAAATGGTTATGAACATTTTGAATGAGAATAAAGCTTCAGGACTGCTATGATTAAAGCTACAACAATGACACAAACTTGAATGGAAGAAAGAGTGACATCCAGGCAAGGATCCTTATGTTAAATCCAAGAGCTTTCTTCCTGCCTTGTGGCCACCATTCCCTGAACACGGTTGTGTCAGATGCAGCATCATCATCTTTAGATTCAGTATCTCTCTTTGGAGTACTGCAGAGGATATACATCTTGTTTTCAGCATCAACTATCAGGTGGAAGATCCTCAAAGACAATGTTACACATCTGACCGCCAAGTCACTAAGTGGCATTCCCTGGGAGAGCTGCATTAAACAACAGAAGGCCAGTCAGGTACCAAGTAACTGAGGTTTATGATGTCCCAATGGAACTGGCATAATGGAATAAAGCAGAGGCTGGAATCCAACATGAAGTGCAAAGAATGGCAAAGCAGATTACTGACTTCAAATTTCTGGTCTCAGTTGTGATTTGGGACATATCCCATTCCAGGTAACTGTTGTAAGCAAGGCATTATAAACTCAGTTGGTAGACATCACAACCACTACTACGTTGATGAGAAGCTATCTTGATTTTGTTGTGGCCTACAAAAACAAGAACTTTGAAGATGTCATTATTGCTGCCAGAGAAATGGTGGAAAACTCAGGAGTTGAGTCTGTTTTAAAGGAAACTCATTCATTGGAAGAAGAGACAATTTGGTTATGAAGGTAGAGAAGAGGTGATAGGAAGCTCAGAAGAAAAATTCAGGAGAGAGATTTTTAGCTTGCTCATTGACTCTCCTTGAGTGTCCATTAAAGAAAGGTTTGGATAAATAAAACACCATGAAAAGATCTGGGTTTTTTTAGATGACCTTACTAAGCTCTCAGTGGGCAGAAAAGCACTCTTTAACAATTGTAAGGACTTTCACCAGATGCTGACAAATGGGGAATGTTCGGAGGTCAGTGATAAAGACCTCTATGTTGAATTGGTCAACATCCGTCACATTTTACCACACAGGAAGCACTCTCCAACCCAAATTCTCCAATTCATTCACGATGCACAGCTAAAGTCCTACTGTGTGAAGAGCTCACATTGCCGCTCACAGTCACAAGGGGTGAGAACAGCTTTTTGATGCTCATGCTCATTAAAAACATATCTTTGATTGACAGTGGCCGATGACAGACTGACTTTGCTTGCTATTTTATTGCTTTAAAATGCCACTGGCCAGTCTTTGACTATTTCTAATACTGTGCTTCAGTTCATGAGGGTGACCCTTTGAACTAAAGGGCTATGGTTAACATTCTCAGACGGTCACATACTGTAACCTTACTTAATACTGGTCCACCTAATACTGGTGCACAGTTCAATTTCTTGATGTTAGTACATTTCAGTTATTCTTAAAATTAAAAATTTCTTTAAGCTTACATATGGCAGATATATAGATTGTAGCATGCAAATTTATCATATTATATGACAGAGATAAATCATGCATACAAATTTTCCATCAAAGTAATGCAATGGGCTATAAATATAATTAATAAAATAAGATATCACAAAGTTTAACAAATTGAGGGGGGTGCTGAAGATGCTCCTTGTCTGGAGTACCATGTGGTCTAGGGCCGGCCCTGTCAATTCCTGTCTTGTTAGAAAATGAAGTGCATTCTTCCCAGTTTGAAGAGTCAGGCAGTTCTCCTCTGCTATTTTTTGGTAGAATCATACCTCCACAAGCCCATCTGACAGGACTGTCTGCCAGGAAATCATTGAGAATTTTCAGCAGAAGATAAAGAAGATCGCTTTCATTACCATTTCTGATCTAAATGAACTGCCAGATAAATCTATGGTTGGAGTGTTTTAATTATGACAGAAAGAAAGAGAATTTTGATTACTATAAACCACTAAAATTCTATAGATGGATATAAGGATGTGAAGACCAGGCCCCTGGAAATTTCAGAGCCTATTTTATTTTTCTCAAGAGCATTGGTGTCTGGGCCAAATTACAACTTTAATTGTAATTTTTACTCCCCTAAAATTCCTCCTATAGTTTTTATAGTTGAGTACAATATTAGTCATTTACTGTCTTAAATTATGTAGTACTGGTGCTAAACAATTAGCAAGTTTCACCCTAGAAGTGGCTGTATTCCAGTAGCAGACCTGAAATTTCAAAAAGATGGCCCCCTTTTTAAAAAATGAGTGTATCTTGGAATGTGTGAGAAATACCCAGCACAGCTAAGGCCAGGTCTTCACTCAAAAGTTAAGTGGATCCAGCTAAGTCACTTGGGTGTGTGAAATATCCACATCCTTGGAGAAAATAGTTAAGCCAACTGAACCATCTGTGTAGATAGTGGTAGGTAGGCAGAAGAATTCTTCTGTTGAGCTGGCTATGCTTCTGGGGGAGGTGGATTAACTACAGCCCCAGAACCCCTCCCATTACTGTAGTGAGTGTCTACACTGCTGCAGCTGTGCCAATCTAGCCGTTTAAGTGTAGACATAACCTTAGTGTGCTGTTCAGTTCAATAGCTGCATTTTTGTTCCTGCAATGGGCTAATATAAATATAATACATGTTGGACTACCTTTATTAATTGAAAACAATCCTATATAAAATATATATGCACAATCTGTCTCTAGTCAAATAAGGGGAATGGTATTTCCTATGCCTATATAGAATTTCTTCTGAGTATTTCTTTTTTGAATCTACCACAATACTGTAGAATCCACACCTTCTTAGTTACACCTAAAAGCCCTTTAGATAAAACAAGCCCTAGCTGCATGTATATTTTGTTAAAAAAATAACTTTTATTACATACCAGTTGGTTTTATTTTCCATTGAGAGCAACATTTTCTTCAGTTGTTGTAAAAGGATCATCTTTTAAAGAAGGATTACTCTTTTAAAAGAAGCATGAACATACAGAGCAATTTGCAGCCATTCGTCACTGAAGACTTTAGGTTTCCTATTTTTATAGCATTCTTGAAGCCAAAACACATTTGTTTGTTGTTTCTCAGAGAGAAAATAACTCCCATAGAGCAGATGTACATAAAAACAACACTGCTCCATCTAGTTTTTTAAATGGAAATTGCTCTCTATTTTAAATAAAAGCCCATTAGGTTAAATACAGGCTTGCTACAGAAGTTAATTGAATTTCCCTTATATCCATCCACAGAAAAAATGATTGTGAAAATTGATATCCTGAAATGACTGCTGAGTAATTTTAAATATACTTATTTCTTGCACTCTGCTTTTTGGAAGAAGAATAAGCCTCAAACAAACAATGTGTGGTACAGATGAACAAAGGTTTAGGTTTCAAGTTTAGTGTTGTAGAGACTGAAAGTTTATAGGGGAGAAAGAGAGACAAAAATTTTTTTGGAAGAAATTCAGATATTACTCTAGCTTTGAATATGAGGACTTCGACAAGTCACAGGTAGTTTGCAACTTACAGAAAATATCATGAGATCTTGGTAACATCCTGCAAATATTATTCTTTTTTTTTAAAGGAAAAAATGTGTGTTTGCTCAAATTACACTTGGGCTAAACAAGAATCATTGACTTGGACACTTTCTTGGGGAATTAAACACGAAGGGTGAAATCCTGACCCGACTGAAGCCAATGACAAAACTCCCATTGACTTCAATAGGACCCATATTTCAGCCAGAGGTTTTGGATAAGATGAGGAAAAATTCAATCTCAAAGAGTCAAATTTGTTTCTAAAAACAATGCACACCTTGTTTTATATGTAAAACAACACTTTAGATACAACAAAACCTCATTGCATATATATTTTGTTAAACTATAGCAATTCTTAGATACCTGCTGATTTTATTTTCTACGGAAAGCACAATTCCTTTCAGTTTTTGTAAGAAGTGTTGATTAGCTGATAGGGATTTCATCATTATGAAGTACCAACTTCAGGAGTGGGCGCCTCCAAAGATAGCCCTGGATATAATCAGAAGAAAGCATTCAGCTGCTATTTTGAATCCGTGAGATACCATTACAAAAAATAGTGCAGGATCAGGGAATGATGCAAGCCCCTCCTCACTGAGAAGAAGGCTTCCTCATTATAACCAGAATAACTGTTTTTTAAATAAACATATATTTTGATTTTCATACTTTTTCTTTACAATCAGACTGTAGCTTGATATTTATCTGCATTAAGTGCAAAAAATGCAGATGTCTGCCAGCAGATGGATGCAGGGTTTAACTTGCTATGACACAAAGATAGCAAGTATGGGCAAAGCTTTCCCTCCTTTAACAATATTGTTCATAGATAGAGAGTAGTTTAATAGACAACGCGACTGTAGACATTCATAGACTATTATAGTTGAAGTTTAAATGTGCCCAGTGTAATGTGAAATAAATGATGGTGCGTTACACACTGTGTAAATGTTGACTGGTGAAAATTACTCTATTAGAGGAGAAGGGTTGGATTATAGTTGAAAAAGCAAGTATAAAAAGGTGAGAGATAAAATAAGTGGCAGTGCCTATATTATCTTACCTTCCTGTTGGTTCCTTTACTTCAACCACCCAACTCTTCTGCATCCTCAGAGTGTAACTGACCCCAGCCTACCATTATACACTTCCACATTGGGAAGTGAGCATGTTCTACATTGTGAAGCCCATGGAGCACAACTTCGATGTTATTCATTGACAAATGAGAGGTTTGTCAGAAAGTACATGGAAAAAAGATGTAGGCTGGGTCCCTGTCAAAACTGGAGAGAATTGCTGGATTATCCCTTCCTCATGTTGCTCTTACTAACTTCATTTCTGATATTTAAAATTTTTCTGTCTTCCAATATTATGTTAATTGTCTTTGTCTGGATTTATCTAATGCATGAAAAAAGGTGAGGAATACAAGTAGATCTTCAGATGATAAAATCAAATTGTATACTAAAAAAAATAGAAGTACAAATCCTATTTATACATAGGATAATTAGTGGAGCTGGATAAAAAAAAACCAGTCATTTTGTTTCTCATCGTTTTGTGTAAATAAGTGTTTTTGGCAAGATTTCATTTCATAAGGTGATAAGTAACAGTCAGCACGGATTTGTCAAGAACTAAATATGTCAACCCAACCTAATAGCTTTCTTTGACAGGGTAACAAGCCTTGAGGATAGAGGGAAAATGGTAGATGTGGTATATCTTGACTTTAGTAATGTTTTTGCTACTGTTTTGCATGACCTCCTCATAAACAAAATAGGAAAACATAACCTAGATGGAGCTACTATAAGATGGAGGCATAACTGGTTAAAAAAACATTTCCAGAAAGTAGTCAAGTCGGAAGGATGTACTAGTGGGGTCAGATAGGGATCAGTTCTGGGTCCAGGTCTGTTCAATATCTTTAGTAGCAATGATTTAGATAATGGCATAGAGGAAACACTTTTAAAGTTTGCAGATGATACGAAGATAGGAGGGGTTGCAAGTGCTGTGGAGGACAGGATTTAAATTCAAAATTATCTGGACAACTGGAGAAATGGTCTGAAGTAAATAGGATGAAATTCAATAAGGACAAATGCAAAGTGTTCCACTTAGGAAGGAACAATCAGTTGTACACATAAAATGGGAAATGAGTGTCTAGGAAGGAGTATTGCGGAAAGGGATCTCAGGGTCATAGTTGATCACAAGCTAAATATGAATGAATAGTGTAACACTGTTGCAAAAAAAGCAAACACTGTTCTGGGATGTATTAGGAGGAGTGTTGTAAGCGAGATACAAGAAGTAATTCTTCCACTGTACTCTGTGCTGATTAGGCCTCAGTTGGAATACTGTGTCCAGTTCTGGGTGCCACATTTCAGGAATGATGTGAAGAAATAGGAGAAAGCCCGGAGAAGCAACACTAATGCTTAAATGTCTAGAAAACATGACCTATGTGGGAAGATTGAAAAAAAATTGGTTTTGTTTAGTCAAGTGAAAGATAACTGAGATGGGACATGATAACAGTTTTCAAGTATACACAAGTTTGTTTCAAAGAGGAGTGAGAAAAAAATATTTTCCTTAATCTCAGAGGATAGTACAAAAAGCAATGGCCTTAAATTGCAGCAAAGGCAATTTAAGTTGGACATTAGGAAAACTGCCTGTCAGGTTAGTTAAGCACTGGAACAAATTGCCTAGGGAGATTGTGGAATCTCCATCATTGGAGATTTTTAAGAGTAAGTTAGAGAAACACCTGTCAGGGATGGTCTAGATCAGGGATGGGCAAACTATGGGCGATATGTGGCCCACCTGCCCGCCATTTTTATCCATCCCATGAACGCAGGCCGGCGGGGGTTGGATGGGTTGGGAGTTCTGAGGGGGGCAGCCGGGGGCGGGAAGTGAGTAGGGGCCAGATAGGGGGCAGCGCCAGGCTGTTTGGGGAGGCACAGGTTTCCCTATGTGTCCCTCTGCACAATTTTGAATCCCAGTGTGGCCCTCCAGCCAAAAAGTTTGCCCATCCCCAGTCTAGATACTACTTAATCCTTCTATGAGTGCAGGGGACTGGACTAGATTACCTCTCATGGTCTCTTCCAGTCCTACAATTCTATGATTTAAGAAATAAAATCTTACATTGGCTATTTGCCCATTGTAAGTTAACAGAATACTGTGTGCAAGGCTAGATCTTGTAGGTCTGATAGACCCACCCATTCTCTAGAAAACAAACAAGAAAAAAGAATGATCTCAAGTTACCCAGTAATGTTGTAGGATGCTAACTTAATATGTAGACTTGGAAGGATTAGATTTTTAATGGAGGGATGTTGGTAAAGGTTGATTTCACTGTACACACATAAACCAACAAAAAACTATTTCTGTCAATAATAATCAAAATTTACAGATAGGCAAAGTAAGAAAAAAATACTGCTTGGTAACTTATTAGAGTTTGATTAAAATATTTTCTTTGTATAATTTGCCATGGGAACCCATAGTATTGTTGAGCATCGCTTGCAAAAATTATTGAGGCTTCAGCTATTGATTCATGTGACCTAACGCACCATACCTTGTCTGGGTTATGACCAGAGTTCTGGGATCATAACTCCTCCCTTTTCTTTATGGCCAGAGGCAGGAACATCCTGAACCTATTCTCTGTTGTGACATGGCATCATGATATGGAAAAAGTGGAGAATTGCCATACCACACAACTGAGAACACTCTCACTGGACACCTCACTACCGGACTAAGGGTCGCCAACAAAATGATCAAAAAACAGACAAGTTTGAGGGTTACTGGAATTAAACCTTGGGGCAAACCAGATTTCTTTCAAATTGCTTTTAAGCCTTAGATTTGCAACAGGCCTGAGGGACGGAGCTTTTGCACCCTGGTGAAATAGCCATTTCTGAGTGGCCAAGTTTTTACTGCTGTAAAAGTTTTAGGAGAAATAAGAATGGTATTTAAAGTGGAGACCCATTGTTCTGAGGAGCTTTACCCACTATTATTTATACTAATCTGTTAGCAAGGGAAACAACTTAGATGAAAGTGGAAGGGTTTGCAACAGGAGATCTTGTTCATTAATAGCTATTTTTAGACAGCCAAGAATTAACCAACCTTATACATAAGTGGCACTTAGTGTATATCTACAGCCAATCCAATACTTGCAAGAAAAATGTAGCCTTCACATTAGACACCTTTTGTCCTTTGTAGTGGTTATCTGTAGTCACTGCAATCCTGCAAGCACTGTGGGCAGATGGGGGTGGAAAGAAAAATAAAAAAGCCCCAACACACTAACCTCTGAAACAACTTTTTTTATATTTAGAAAGGGAGCCTGACATAAACTGTTAGTGCTTGATACCATTCAGTACTGAGGAATGGGGAGGAGACATGGTGAAAATAATAGTGACTTACACATATGTAGGGCCTTTCATCTCGGAGATCTTTTCTCGATAGCTAGAAAGAAAAGAGGGCAATAGAGGTAGGAGTGAAAAAAATCTGTGCACCACAAAGTATCTTTTCAACTGCTTAGGCACCTCTGACTTACATTGTATCCTCATCCTATAGAGTTGAAAGTGATATCACTAACATAAAGAGAACTGGGTTCAGAAACCACTATGCTACAAGCTTCTGAATTACCATATGGATGCACTAGAATACATTTTCACTAGAGACTGATATCTAATTAGAGTCCAGTTTGCAGTTTCAAGAAAAAATCTGCCACAGGTCACCAGCTAAAGAAGAACAGGAAGAATTTGCAATCAAGAAAAATTTCTGAAGAAATTTCCACATGGATCCTAGGGCAAAGAAAAATTCAGAGAGTTAGCCTGAAAAAAACACTACATAATAGTATTAGTAGCACAGGCCCAAGACAGGTTTGTTGGTGAGAGCTATCACAGAGAAGTTATTTTTTCTTTGTTCACTGATCAGCTACCTGTCCATGGAATACACAATCTGACTTGAAGGAGACAAGAAATAGTGTTAATTAAATTTGTAATGTCTCTCCCAACTGATCAATTTCTTGGGGGTGTTTTCTGGGCATAAAATGAACAACAATAGGATCTGAAGTTTACTGATACTTGAACTGAATATTGAAACATTGAGATGAAATATACTATACTAATGATCCTGTCCATTGGCAATTAATACAATTAATTACGTACATTCCTCTTTGTCTAATATTTTAACTATATAAATAAATTGGTAACTGACATGGGGAAGTAGCTCTGGAAACTGAGTTTGAACTTTTGTTTATAGTTCTTATTGAGAATTATTGACTATTAGGCTTTTCTGGATACAATACTGAATTCTTTCAAGGGCAAACTAGTAAATCTAGTGTGTTCTGATAATTCATCTATTAAGTACCTTTTAAACAATTCTTGGATAAACGAGGTACTCCAGTGCTATATGTATCCCTAAAGTGAAACACACTATTTCTCTGAAATATTTCTTATGTGAAGATACATAATTGGCCATTCGGAAATGGCATTGTCCTCACAGATATTTTATACTTTCTAAGTTTTCCCTTTCATGTTTATGAAAAAAAATAATCTTTGTTTCTACCTTAAATCACATTTGCCCTGTTTCTTGGCATGTGAAAGGAATAAAAAAAAATCATTCAGCCCCTGTCTTGATTTACTGATCTGCAGCACACAATATTATTTATTCATAAAACATCAGCCGGGTGCTCAGTGTTATACAAGACACTCCCAGGCAGTAAACTAGCCTCTGTCAAAGCAAAAATACATGCCAGAGCAATTCAAAAAACAAGTTTCCAGGACAATCAAAATACAGACAGGAGAGCAAGAAAGGCACAACAAAAAACCAACAGCAGAAAACTAAAGGCAAGGAAATTCATATTAGAAATATGGCACAAAGTGAGGTTGATTAACCATAGGAACAAATTACCAAGGGATGCCTTTTTGGAAGGTAATCAGACAAGTTATTGGGCTCATTGCAGAAGTAACCAGATGATGTTACATGGCCTGTGACATGCAGGAGGTCAGACTAGATGATCTAATGGTCCCAGTTACACCAGAAACCAGTTATTTAATGCAAACCAATCTTAAAATGTTAGTGACCAGAGAGCATCACTAGGTTTGGGGTTTGGTTGAGAGACACATGCAAAAGTACACAGCTGGGTTATCCCTCAATGTGAATGTTGCATACTTAGCAAAAGACTTTATACCAAAAGAGATGGTGCTACCTTATGATCCTGGTGGACTTATGATGGGCAGAATGGCACAGACAGAGCTTGCTCATATTTTAAGCATATTGTAGAAAAAAATGGATATGGGCCTCCAAAAAGGAGGTGTGTGCAAGTCCAAATCCCTTTCTCATTATGATCAAGCTCCTACACAAGTAGGATTTTGAAAAGCAGAAAAAGGAACCACTATAAATCTTTAAGTCATATTTGTGCCACTATACACTCTTGACCACAACAGGTACAGATGCATATGGAGGACCTTTGTCTTTGGGGGTTCTCTGGGGATCTGGGGAAAGCATTAGGAATTAAATGTAACAGAGACTTGTATTGACACTGTGCATGGAACCTGTATACCCCAAGACATGTATTCTTTGGTTCTTGTGCATGCATTGTCTCCCTACAGACTTGTCTCTACTGGGATGGATGTCAGTTCTCAATAAGAAGATGTCAGAGTGAAGCTTTCCAGATTGGCTACTTCTGTAATAGCATCATAGTCTGATGGGTTTTGCCCTAAGTTGCTAGGAGATGGTCTCTCATAAGGTTTGTTCTTGGGGAAGAGGACTGGTTTGTGGGAAGATTGCTAGAGCCTACACACTATAGGTAAGGATTGTTTATATAGCTAGATCTTTAGGGCCTGGTTTATAGTGTTCCCTTATCCAGCATGTAGCTTAGTAACATTGAATTGTGGAGTTTTTTAGATACAATTTATTTATCTATATTTCCATCACAGTCCTAAAATCAGGGCAATTGCTTAAAAGTGATTGTTATTATAGCTTAATAGTGTCACAACTGAGCAGGGAAACAAGAAGTGAAGAACATCCCAAAGCAATTGAAAAGGCAAGATACTGATGACTGAAGTATTTCAACGCAAAAGTCAAAACATGGACACTTTTCCATTTCTAATTGCTATTCAGTGCTTGGCCCCTCTGCTGTGGCAGCTAACAATGGTGCCAATTGTAGCAGTGGATTTTTTGAAGTGAATACCTGTTGTCAGTTCATCTTCAAATATGATAGATTTGCCCTGAGAACCATTAACAACTGCAGCAAATACAGCTGAAGAGTAATGTATATGATTAAATGTATACAAGATATTATTGTTGAATCAGTGCCTAGGGAGAGAGTCTGCTTGTCAGTTTGCAGAGGGGAGCTGTGAAATACTACTAGGAATTTTTCAGCTAACCGGTTAAATGCTTCACTGACAATGTATTTTGTACTCACCACATTTCAGTTCACTTTCTGCATTTTTTCTCGCCTTCCTTCTTGCTTTCTCAGTTTTATTTATTTCAACTGCAGCCCTCTAATACCATTAATTCAGGGGTGGAAGCTTTGGGCTCAAGTCGTTCATGAACTGGACATTCTATGTAAAAGGTGTGAGAACATAATTAATAATGTCACAAGGGAGGTGAATATTTCTACTACAACACCTTGAGACTATTAAGAAAGTAAACAAAGGATTCTACTTCCCAGTTGAGCACCTTTCGTGGACACTAAATTCACCTTCTTCTCAAATCCCTCCTCAGGAAAAAAAGTAATTTGCTAGGTTATCACTGCTATTGAAAAAAGTCAGGCACTTTCTCTGTGCACTTGAAGTGTGTTTGTCTATCAGTCAAACACATGCTGTCATGTGTTGTTCACTTATCTAGGAATAGGCAATTTGCTATAGCAAATATATTCCAGTAGACATATCTTTAAACTACAGCACAAGCTTCACAGGCTGAGTGTGTGGAAACCATACTAATGTTAGAGCAGTGTTTATCTGTATTTTTACAGGTTTTAAAGCAAACTGATAGAAAAGTAGCTTTTGGGGAAATGTTGTAGCTACATTATCTAAGAATATAAGGAAGCAATATATATTTTCCCTTTATCTGCATTTCCCAGTGCAATCACGGATGGAGACTTTGATTATTAAAATTGTGAGCAATTTTTACCCAAGAAATCAACCCTTTGTAAGCTTGTTTTTCTTTGCACCGCCTCCTCATTTACAAATAGCTTGAATTTTGAAAAAAAAAATCTAACGTAATTATATTTCCTTTTATAGAGTATGCTGGTAAAATTATTTTTCTACATCAATAAAATACCCTATGTAAACAATGCCCACAGGGTAGACCAGTAACAGAGAATACAGTCATAGGAATGACAGTACATGGACATTTTCAAGAAGTTTTCACTATGAATAATAGACTAAAAATCATATGTTATATAGAGTGTCTCTAAAATAGCCACAAATAACAGACACTTTCTGTAGCATATATTGTTTGGCTGTCTTCTTCACATAAAGATATTAGTCTAGAGAAAACACTTTACAATATTAAAGTCCACATATGTGAGATTGGAGGAAGCATGACTCTAGTTGTGCTCATTTAAAAGCCCAAAATTCCTCAATCTAAAATGTGAAAAATTAACTGATTTCCATGCTAGACAGAGTTAGTGTTTGGCAGTAACTTAACAGTGACCTATAGTAGATTGAAATGAAAATTGTTCAGTGGTAGGTCAGAGGCATATTACAGGAGGGAAAAAAATCAGCATTTCAATCACCTTGAAATATTTTGTTTATAAAGAACAAAGACTAACCTGAAAATGCTTAATGGAAAAAGTGGGTGACCATATAGGGTTTATTCAGTTGGAAATGGCATTTCCTGTAGTTTGAAACCATTAATAATGATTCCTCTCTACTTAGGCTACCAAGGACAAAATTGGGAATTTAAGCTTAGCCTTTTGAGAAATGGAACACTGTACTATGTTACATGATGCAAATCCACCTCAGAAAGGGTTTATTACCAGAAACAAAAGTACAAAAAAAATTATTTGAGGATATGAGATGAGAAGCTGCAATATCTGCCACCTGTTTTCTGTCAGCTTGCTCCTTTCAGGTCTGTTACAGAGTTCCCTGAAGCAAATGGGAGAAGCTAGTATTGAGCCCCCTTACATTCTGTCCCAACCTAGTTGGGTCATCCATTTCTGCGCTGCCCTACTCTCACTAGCAGCTGTTCCTTCAGTACCCTGGAGGTGCCAGAGAGGAGACAGACATGCAGTTTAGCTGCTTGAGGGCAGGCTAGTCAGTGGCCAGTAGAGGAAAATGCAGTTCCTGAATGCAGCTCAGTCCAGTGCATGACATTCAGATTGAGCTGTAGGAAGGCATAACAGGGCTTCTAAATGTGGGAATGTCATTCAAGATGTGAACCACTGGGCAGTCCTGCATAGGCCCACATTAGGAGCAGTGTCAAACTATAATACCCCAGGGGAGTTTAAAGAGTTATTGTTCCTCAGGTTGCACAGTCTCACTCCAAGATCCATGCTCAGGGGGATGAGTGTATCACATGTACTATCCTCTGTGATGATAGAGCAGTGGTAGGCAACCTGAGGCCCAGGGTAATCCACTAGCGGGCAGTGAGGCTGTTTGTTTATATCGACCATTGGCTGGCATGGCCACCCAGAACTCCTAGTGGCCGTGGTTCACCATTCCCAGCCAATGGGAGCTGTGGGAAGGAGCGCAGGCCACAGGGCGCAGGCCACAGCTACCACTGGCTGAGAATGGCAAACCACAGCCACTGGGAGCTGCGAGCAGCTGTGTCAGTGTAAACTGTCTCACGGCCTGCCAGCAGATTACCTTGATGGGCTGCGTGGGGCCCATGAGCTGCAGGTTGCCCACCTCTGTGATAGAGCTTTCCTCACAGTGATCCTTGCCAATTCTGTGGTAAGTGGGGATGAGGGCGGGAAGCATCTGTCTCACCACCTTTAGGCAACTGCTGCATGGAGGAAGTAGTCCTGGTGTTCCCCCTGAGCAAAGCATGCAGCTGTTTCATTATCTTGTTCAGAAGTGGAAGGAAGGCTTCCTATATATTCCCCACCCTATTTCTCTATGCAAGGAATGATGATATTGCAAGTGAAAAATAACTACTTTTTATAGACAATTCTATCCGCTAATATCCCTTCAGTGTTAGAGCAAAACCATAATGGAATATGTTTTGCTAGCTGCAGAATGTATTTTAAGAAAAGAAGGTTTAGAATAAAACTTGCATCTCAAATCATATGTTTTAACTACTTTTTGGAAAATACACTAGAAAAGTATCAGTGCTGACACCCCATTAATTTAATTTGTGAGTCAAATGAATGGTCCAAACATGGTTACAGTAGGTATGGACAACCAGCAATAGGAATTTGGTAGCAGCACAATGCTCTAAGTACAGGGTGATTGTGCTAGACTTTTCACGGTTCAGTTATTGGATTTGTCAGTAACTGAGACACTGGATCAAATTCTAGTCTCAGCACAAATACGGCTGCATAAGACAAGATGTGCCTTTCATTGCTGCTGGACTAAGTCAACTGAATTCTGTATGCCCTCAAATTCCTGATGCAACATCCAAATGACAGATGAGACTTTTATTTGTATTTGACTCAGGAATAACATAATAAATTCCAGTGTGTTTGTATTGATTGAATAGTCTGCCAAATAATTAATAGTTACTTGACCAAGAAATATGCACAAAAATTGCAGCCCAAAACCTCAAACCACTACAATTTACAAAATTATTATCTCTCTCATAAAAGAACTATGAAATGATCAAACTTTCTAAGCATGGAGTATATTCAACCAAATATATTACAACTAAATAAACTCTGTCGACCAAGTCCTCTTTAAAATGTATGTAATCCAACTAGTCTACTTCCAAACTCCCATTTCCTCTAAAACTAGAATATATCTATCCTCCAGGCTAGATATCAAAACATAAAGCTGACACCACCACCTACTCCATAATAACCCCGCACCTCCCAGTCCTTCACAGCATGAGACAAAGTCCTTCCAACAGAGTCCCTTAAAAAATGCAACATTGGGTTTTTGCATATTATGCTATCCTTTCTCGTAGCTCCTGGCCTTTCACTGTCAACTCTTGTACTGTTGAATGATGGGATCAGAATAGTGAGTGAGTAAACCAGTCATTTGTATGAGATGGAGACACAAAAGGGCATAATATTATTTTTATTCCCCAAGCTATGCTACATCTCCTGATGTATTTATTAGACATGCTCTCTTAACTCTCCCCAGTATTTGCAGCAAACATCCCAAGATAAGCGGGAGTATGGCATAACCATCTACACTGCTGTTCAAGCTTGGAAAAACAGAACAGCTAGTCTGCCATTTTCAAGCTGCTTTGCAGTCTTTTTATTGCTGGTACTGCTGTGCAGCAAAATATCTTTCTTCACTCCTCCAGGGAATAGCTATCTTCAGAGTCTCTTGTCATGCCAAGGAATGACAGTCCTCATTTTCATCAACTGTTAACATGCACTTATGCAGATGATTGAGGATTCCATGCCTCAGAAGTCCATTCACTGGTGGATGCACCATACTAATTAAGATCTCTCTCACAGAGTGTGATCATACAAAGTCCACAGAAGGTTAATATTTGTATTCAGTAAGCAACTGATAAATAATATTCAGTATTAAATGCCACAGTAAAAGCATGGATTTGTCCCATATCTAATCTCAACAGAAGACTCTAGTTCAGGGTCATCATCAGAATTTGTATATCCAGGGAAAAACAGGGTCTTCTGCCTTCTCACCCTTCTTTTAGCTTACATTGTATCTGACTCGCTTATTCCTGTCTGCCTTTTTTACCTTCTACTTCTCTGTTATCCATCTTTTTGTTCTTCTTTTACATGTGATTCCTTCATATTCTGTCACTGCAGCTTACTTCTTTCTTAGCTCTGTCCATTCCCTCTCCTTTTGCCTCTAAAACAACCAAAAATGTATAAGCCACAACATACAGTGTTTGGGGAATCAGCGTTAAAGACAGTGGATGGATCCAGGGGAATGAAGATGAGGTTTGGGCAGGAAGAGGTCATAACTAGAGCTGGGTTAGGAACATTTTGACAAGATGTTTTTAATCACAAAATGCCTATTTGGATATACCAAAACTTTTGTGAAAATGTAACAATTTTGAGGAAACTTTCAGTCAGGAAGTTCCCAGGTCCAAGATGGAATTTCTGATCAAAATAGGAAAGAGACACCTCTACTCTCCCACAAGTTTCTTTAGAATAACCAATAGCCTGGTAGTTAGGTGCTCTCATCACCTAGACTGTGGGTATCTGTTCAGATCTTTACTCTTAATGAATCAAAGCAAGAGTGTGACCATTCTCAGGTGAAGCACTAGACAATTAGCAATTTCAGGGTGGATATCTCTCTCACACCTTCTCCTCCTCCCCTGCCTTTTATGAAAAAATGACAAAAGGTCTCAGTTCTGTCCTGACGCAGAACAGGAAGATTTCTGACATCTTAAAAATTATTGTGAAACAGAATTCTTGTTTTCCAGCCATTCCTAGTCATAAGAAGATAGAGTGAGAGCTGTTTCAAAGGATTGTAGAGTATGAGAGCCAGATTGGAAAAGTCTAGGATAGGACTGGAGGAAACGAACCTTGCACAATTGTTGTGGACAGCAAATCCACAGACAAATTTCCTTAGGAAGTTACTTCGCTACTGGCATCCAATTAAACTAGTTTTAAAAACAAAACTGAGAACATTTTACATAATTTGAGTCACAAAGTAACTTTTTATTACAACATGTTCAGAGACTCCCCAGAGGTTGTTCCATTCCATATTTTGTCTGGTTTCCGATCCTTCAATAAAAGTGAATACAGTAGCTGCAAATATAAACTTCCACAACAGTAGTGATTAGGCTTTTAATATTTAGTTGACATTTTAATGGTTTTTGTCGTGTTCAATATATGAGAGAATCTTTGGCAAAGCAGCTTTTTAATGCACACTGAGAAATTTTCTTCATAATATCATGTTTTATTGAGTCCAAATAATTAATTTTTCATGTTAAGAAAATGAAAGCTGGAGCCGGATAAACTTCAGGAAAGGTTACAAGAGAAATGTATTTTGCATTACAAGGGCCTCACTGGAAAAAAAAAAAGATGAAGTTAGGTGAAATTCTTGCTGAATTATTTTACATATGGTGTTTGTAGGACTTTTCCCTGGAGAAAAATCCATATTTTACATGGTCACATACCAACCTGTGGGCAGAGTTCAAGTTCTTCCAATAATAATGAAGAATTCAAATGTAGCCAGGGGCCTCAGGATTCCCTGTTTATGATACCTTACTCATGAAATGTTTTTAAAAAGTGGCTGTTTGGCCCAGGGCTTTGAAAGTTTTTGTAAGAAAATGGCACAGAAATTAAAGAGAAAGAAAAAATGTCTTTGAAAAGAAAGTATTCATGCCTAATGCTAAACAGACACTCACCATGCCAGACTGAATGCAAATGCTAACAAGAATGCCAAAATGTGGGAACTGTGCAATACAAATGGCTCTGCGTGGAAAAAATATATAAATAAAAATGAGATTCTTAGACAAAAATTCCTTTCTAGTCCTTGCACTGAGCATAGAAGGGACCTCAAGGTTTGTGTGCTCAGAACAGATATCAATGGAAAGTTTGCACAGATGTAAGTAAGCACCAGGCAGACTGCATAGCACCGAGTGGAAGTAAATCTCAAATACCTTTGCTGGCCTCTGATTAACATGGGTGAACAAGGATACACAATTTGTATGTCTGAGGAGACATGGATTTAAGTATTCTCTTCAGCTGGAAATGAGGCACTTAACTATGCTTTCACATCTTTGGCCTTAACTGTTGTTACTAGGCAGAAGCACAGGTTGACATCTGAACTGCAGTGCTCTTTTCCTAATGTTCTATCCCCTGCTCACAACGTTTACCTTGTGCTTATACACACACAACACTCAAGCACCTGTAATGTGCAAGGCTCAAACCTTTAAAGCTAACAGAAGATATTTGTAATATGCCTTTCACAAAGCTCAATATCTGGCCTTGGGATGAGCATACTGCACCTTCCTTACTTAATACCTTGTGCATCTTTTCATTGTAAATGTTCATGGCTTGAAATATCTCCACTGATTCTGAAACAAATGAACAAACTACCTCGCAGTAAAAAACACATTCTATTGAATAGACTAGGAATGTGAGTAACAGAAGCAAAGCATGTGTTTTCTGTAGGTGGGAGAAATGTGCACCAGAGGGAGACAAAAAAAACAACAACAAAAAACTGCAGAAAAGCTGAATGATCACTTCTCAATATACTCGCTGGTCAACACTAACAAAAGATGGAGATCATTTTGGGGCCTTGGATGCAACTGTCTCTATTTCTTAACAGTTAACAGGGACAGGTTTGCCTGAACATTCTGAATTCCTACTCTCTGGCATTTGTGCTAAAAACAGAACTATTTTTATTTAAAGAAGTTTAGGAGCTATTTCCATACTCCAGCCTCAGGGATTGTGCACAAGATATTTTGTTCATCGTGTGCCATTTGTAACTGATCTACTTACTTAGGCAGAGGAATAAGTAAGAGAGTTTAATTAATTTTTGCACTGAATTTTGCCAAACTCAGCTAATCATGGGTTTTCAACCACAAAAGGGCCCTAGACTAAACCCTGCTATAGTGTTCCCACTGACTTCAATGGCTTTCGATCAGCCCCTACAGGACAGTAATGTATCAGATGTGTGTGAATTCATTTGTTTTTGTGTTTGTAGTCAGTTATAGTAGTGAGCTGCAACTGAAGTAGAGGAGAGGGACAGTGAGTGATTCTGAACCCAATCCTGTAAAGTTTACTCATGCTAACCTCTGATTATTTTCAAGTTTTGTTTATTGAAAGTCTGCAGGACTTTACTGTACAATAATACGTGATGTTGGTTGAATCACAACCAAACAAGGAGAGAGATTAGTTACGTACCCCCAGGAAACTATTTTAAAAAACCAACACACAACAAATATTATAATTATTTTGAAAATAGGCTGATTAGATTGCAAAATTAGGACCCAGGCCTGAAAAGTATTACACACTCTCCTTTTCCATTGGAATCAGTAGAAGCTGAGGGCACTCTACACCTCATGATTGGAGCATTATTTATCTGCGAAATCCAAAATGGGGATAGCAGCTTTAACATTTGCAGAGGGTAGTTATTATCCTGGATAGCTAAAATAGTTCCTTGCCCTAATTAGAAGCACAGAACAATGTTATTTCTTCCCACCAGCATTCTTCAGTTTCTGTTCAGATCGTGAGGAGGGAAAAAACGCCTACAATTGTACAACATATTAGAACATTTTAATTAGAAATGTGATGGAAATCAAAAGTTCTGCATAAGGAGTGGCCAACCTTCACCTAGCCAGGGCACAGCGATGGTATTGCAGGCACCAGTGGCTTCTCTGACTTTTTAAGAAATTGCCTGTGATAATTATAAGAAGCACAACAGTAAAACCTACTGTCGTTCACTGCAAAAGGTTCTATAAAATAGCATCTTAACACGAGATTGTGTGCACATGCCACTGTCCAGCACAACTTTAGAGGAGAGTTTTTTCTTTCAATCCCAGAAGTAGCTGACAATTTTGCCTAAATAACTCTGTTTGTTGCAGCTAAAATTAGTGGTGAATATGATCAACCAACAAATTTTCTAACTGCTGTCTTAATTATAGGTTACATTAAATGTAAGTTTGACATTAATAGCCTTTTTAAAATAAAGGTTTATATTTGGTACAGCCTATAACTATAAACAGCAGTAGGACAATTGCCAGAACAGTAGCCAAACATACAGCACCATAGTATCTGCAAACACAAACAAGCAGCTTTATTCCATTAACTTAAAAAAACCAGTTTTTAATATTTTGCAGGAAAATTTGGAAATCCTGTTAAGCTAGTAACATCCACAATGGCTCCAAGATCTCTTTCTTGAGTGGTAACAGCTAATTTAAACCCCATAATTTTATATGCATAATTGGGATTATGTTTTCAAATGTGCATTACTTTGCATTTATCAATATTAAATTCCATCTGCCATTTTGTTGCCCAGTCACCTAGTTTTGAGAGATCCTTTGTAGTTCTTCACAGTCTGTCTGGGATTTAACTATCTTGAGCAGTTTTGCATCATCTGCAAATCTTGCCACCTCACTGGTTATCCCTTTTTCCAGATCATTTATGAATACTTTGAATAGGACTGTCCCAGTACAGACCCCTGGGGGACACCACTATTTATCGCTAATCATTCTGAAAACTGTTCATTTATTCCTACTCTTTGTTTCCTATCTTTTAATCACTTACCAAAACATCAGAGGACCTTCCTTCTTATCTCATGACAATTTATGTTGTTTAAGAGGCTTTGGTGAGGGACCTTGTCAAAGGCTTTCTGAGAATCTAAGTACACTGTATCCACTGGATCCCGCTTGTCCACATGCTTGTTGACACCCTTCCCCTCAAAGAACTCTAGTAGATTGGTGAGACATAATTGCTCTTCCCAAAAACCATGTTGACTCTTCCCCAACAAATTATGTTCACCTATGTGTCTGACAATTTTGTTCTTGGCTATAGTTTCAAGTGAAGAACTGTACTGAAGTCAGGCTTACTGGCCTGTAATTGTCAGGATCACCTCTGGAGCCCTTTTAAAAAATTGGTGTCACATTAGCTGTCCTGTAGTCATTAGGTACAGAAGTTGATTTAAATGATGGGTTACAGACTACAGTTATCAATTCTGAAATTTCACCTTTGAGTTCTTTCAGAACTCTTGGGTGAATACCATCTGATCATGGTGACTTATTTCTGGTGTGGGAATTACGGTCACCCTGGACTGCTGCACAATTTATGACACTGAAGACTTTGTTTCCTGGTTGAGGCCACTGGCTGAATCAAGCCTGTGTCTTGTTTGGCTAAATAAGTGCCTAATCTCGTAAGATGCTGAGCACCTCCTGGGAGGGATGAAGGTATTCTAATTCACTTCAACATTTTGTGTCTTCAGTGCTCTAGGTGCACAAGAAATATAGGCTGTTACCAGTTTCCTCGTTTATTGCCTGATATAAAGTTACTTTCAAATTTGATATGGAAAATGGTTCCTTTTATTGAAATCCAGACAACCCAAAATTAACTTGATACTCTTGAGCGCTGGCTGAAATCACTTTTTGAGTGACTCCCATGAAGATACTTACATTGGGATTTTAGATGTGCGTAAAATAGAGTTAAGACATACTCTTTGCCAAACTGTTAGTATCAAATATGCATGTAAGAAATAGCCTTGCTGAGGGTCTTAGCAGGACAGCTTTAATGGAGTTCTGAAGTTTGGTGCTATGTCCAGGTGAACTTTGTTGGTGCTTTCGGTTTGAAGCACAAGTAGGAAGTGTAGTCAGTAAAAAATAGACTTGCAAAGGTCAGTCTTAGTTGGTATTCCCTTGTTTCTGTCGCACAGGAATAAGCCCATTCAGGGAGCCAAATGCTTTGTGAACACTTGGAAACTGGAACAGAATAATAACAGCAGATACTTCTGATTGGAAAATAGATTTGAAACAATATACAAAAGATTGGTCAAAATAGTTCTCATGACACTAAATTTAACTAGGTTTTGTTTTGTAACTGTAGAAAATGAACACATTAATTAAGAATTTGTAATGCAGTTTTTTTATTTGTGAAGATGTTAGGATGAGAATGAAACCCACCTTCTTCCCCTCCCCCTCATTTTGCCACAGAAAAAAGGGGTGGGTGGGAAAGAAACAAAAGCCAAAAGAAATAAAATCAACACCACCCAAAGAATTCATTTTCATACTCCATTAGAGAATTTAAAAACAAACTGTTTTTTGTGTTAAATTTTCAATTTCTTAAAAAAAAAGTGTGTGGGGGTGAGACTAGGCTACATGGCCTACTTTTTTTATTTGAACAATTTCAGTCAGCTCTAATATACAGTTTTTTTCTATTATATCTTTTCTTCCACGAACAACTGCCTGAATATAGTATATTTACAGCATCAACAATATTAGTGGAGTCATAGTGCCTTTAATTACAATTAATTCATGGACAGAGTACTGTGTAAGTTGCTAGAATTGCAAAGAGCCGAGCATGTGCATAATTTTATGCATGGGAATGGTTCCTTTGTAATGAAATCCCCTTCCAAAGATCCTCTTTTTCTTCCTAATTTTCCAAAACCAACATTCCTCTCTTACCTCATTCTTCTCTCCCCAAATTTCCCTTTCCTCTTCCACAAACCCTTAATTTCTCTCATTTTCTCCCCAAAATCTCTTCATACTTCTTCTCTTTTCATGACTGAGACTGTGCTTACTTGTTCTAGTTCTGAAAGTGATGACTGTCTTCATCAAAAGGTTTTCTTCTGTTTTTCAGGATTATCCCTTTATTAGAAATCCCTTTATAAAAACAGCTTTACTGTATCAGGGCTGCACTACTACATAGGAAGGAGATGAAATCCATGTGAGAATGTAAACAGTTAGGGGATCTGATACCTCTCAGATGGAATCAACTGATAGTCCCTGATGGAAAAGGCTATACTACTAGATAAACTGACTGATAGAAAATTCTTGTCCAGTCATAAGGCTGTACTTGTTTAATTTAAACTGGGACAGGAGGAAAAACACAGAAACACATTTTAATGTTGTAATTATTCTTGCTTCATAAAGGCAGAATGACTTCCTCTGAATATTTAGCAAGGAGATCTCCTCTTTATACTATCCCTTAAGCATTAAAGATGCATAGAAAGTCCATTTTCAAGATGAATCGAGTTCTATATGCACTGTGGGGGTAATTACTTGCTGATTTATATTTGACATTCTTTCTGAATGAAATACTTTGCAGGTGTCTTGTTTGCATTTGGGAAAATGACAAGGCATAAGGACATGTATAAATCCTGTGTCAATAGCAATTATTCATAAATAGGTAACATTAATAAAGATTCCTAAAATGTCTGTTAAAATTAAAAATTAAATTATTTGAATTAAATTATTCTTAATTGTTCTATTCTCAAACATACAGTTGTCACATTAAAACATTGAATTCCTGTGCTTAAAAAATTAGGACATTTAAGCTTCAATAATTAAAGTTTGCCAATTAAATGGATCATAATTATAATATATTCATTCATTAATATACCAGAAAAGAATCCCACTTATTTCCAATGTTTGCATAACTAGTTTCAGAAAACATTAATCACTGTACAGTCTGTCTACTTTATAGCTGATGTCGAACTCTTACTGGGCTATTTTTTTTAACTAATCCTCTGGAGGCGCTGTTCTGTTTTTATTTGAGTTTTTTATCTAGAAAAAGTTGGTGGCTGTCCCAAGATTACTTATGGTTTCATACTTAAATTTGTATACCATTGGAGTCTAGTACATTGGAGAGCACTGACCAGGTCATCCAGCTAAGACACGAGCAGAGCTCAAATGGTGCATTCTTTAACCAACAGGTCTTGCCTCTATCTGCATGAGGTCAATGTCTCGCTTATCGATACAAAAATGGATTTGTCCTGAGAGAAAGTTCATGATCTATAAAACCTCCAAACTACCTATATTTCTATTCAGGTCAGCTACCTGGACCCTCTTAGGTAGACTTGGACCCGCTAGAGGCTTTCCATACATGTTGTGGTGCCAAATTCTTCTCTGAGTGGTGTTTTTTCCAGGCTGCAGTTCCCTGCCCATGCTGTGAATTCCCCAGCAAGCCAGACTGCCTGACTAGGCCTGCATCTACACTTTGCTGTCTTTCTGAAGGCTATTAATCATGTAATAGCCAGCAATTATAAGTTGCCATACAGCTCTTTCTAAGCAAGAGCATTTATTCTTCAGCCAAATGCATTATACAGAAAACATTTAAAACCAAGGGAATCTGCATGCATGGTAATAAGTTTACCAGAGATTGCTCTCTCCTCCCCCAACCACCAGTACCACCACCACACAATCACTCCAGTGGGGCTGTGGTAGCAAGTAGGGCTTCACACCCCATGAAGGGATTTTCCTGTGGTTACAAGTGCATAACAGCCTCAGTTCCAAACAAGCACACCTGTGCACATGTTAGTCTTTCCTTTATAAGGCCTGGGCCTTTGATCTTCAAATGTCAGGAACAGGTAATGTGAAGTGGTCCCTTCCTCAGGGCATAGTTTCAAAAGGCTAGGTTTTTGTATAACTTAGGGGAGGGGTGGGACATAAGGAGAAATTTTCATTCACTTCCCCCTAGATATTTCCCAGGATATCCACTTCACACTGTTGCACCAGCCCACCAGTCTTGGTCCTGCATTGTTCAATATAATCATTTGAGCATCTAGGCCCACAATAATACATAGCCTTTGCCTTTAATATAATGATATAAAAGTCGAAATAAGAGTTTGTTTAAAGTAAGGCTATTACAGGAAAATTCCACATCACATTTCAGACCACATTTTTGTCTCCTTGTCTAAGTTCTCTGCCATTGCTGCTCCCCTGAACAGCTGATCCACTGCTTTAAAAATTTTGTGACACACAAGACACCCCAAGGTGGCAAGTGTTCATTTAGGTACCAGCAGGGGAATTGCTTCTGCACGTGTGCCGGGGTCCACCCAGTTGTAGCTGTGCTTTATACACTTATAAATAACACGCTTGGTTTTCAAAATTTCTTAGCACTTACTCAGTCTTTATTTCAAGGTCATGATACGGGCCACATCACTCCTTTGTGTGCTGTTGACTGACATGTCTTAAGTGGTCAGCCCAATGAGCTATTGGCTTGGGGCAACATTGGCTGTGACCCTCTCCAGGCTCCTGTACTCGTCTCAATTCCCCTCCCACTCCCAACTTTCCACAGCGGAGAGTTACTTTTTCATTAGTGCTACCAATGTATCTAGAGCACACTCTTTTCAGACAGAGAGACATGTCCTTGCTTTAAACCTTGCCTTAGTAGCCTCCTGACTCTCTTTAGCTTATGACTCACTTGCTCTGTAATGTATTTTATGACCCAGTGTATGGCTGTGTAAAGAGCCAAATATATTGCATTGTGTACGTGTATGCTGTATATATAATACATAGTGTGAAATTTGTTCCATACCATCTTTTTTATTGTTTCTTTATGGTGGTTTTTACAACAGACAGGTTTTCTATTGCCTAGTTTATTGGTACTCATTTTTTTCCCCTATAGCTATATTTTGTAGGTTAAAAGGTGATCGAAATAAAAAGGACATCTGTGCTACCAAAACAAACAAACAAGAAGACCCCACACACCAAGCTACACACTGTAGCTCTTCTTTTCAGAAAGGAATTTGTGAATTTTTATTAAAGTATGTAACAAAGTTATCAGGAGACTGATGTTGAAACTGATTCCTTGCATTCTTTCATTAATGGGCTGCTAACAAATATCAGTGCATTAAATAAAGTAACTGGGGCACTGAATTGTATGTAACATTCATATCTAATGACATTTAATTCTAAAGAGGGAGAGACATAGATGGCTCAGTCAATGATGTTCGTGGTTTTTCAAATGAAATCACTAAGAACAGGTGAGTGGGACTTGCTGTTTTTGAAATTACAGTGAGCTCAGAAGTAACATGTTGAGGATGTTTTTGGTGTAACTTGATGGCTACAAAGTGAGTTAGAGATGGAGCCTGCTTTATGAACTCAAGCAACAGGACTCCCAGTGACATCAGTGGGAGTTTTGCTTAAGGTTTGCACTATCTGACCCTTTGTTATAGTGCAAAGTTATGCGGCATTTTAACTTTGGTTTTGGTTGTTTTGTACACGTGTAAGATTTTACATTTCAAAAGGTCACTGCACACAGAAGTTCTAAGGAAAGCTTCAGAAAAACAAATCTTGCCTTTTCTAAAGAACCAGTAAATGGCTTATCTTTCAATCAGAGCTAGAATGGGAAACTGAGGAAAAAAAACACACAAAAGTGTGCCGTCCTCCCGCATCTGCACACATGATTGCAGGATCTATGTCACCAGCTCTGCAGATTGTGTTATGGCCATTTCAGCTGAACAATGGGGCAAAGGCTGCACTGACAATCTTTCCATCTCTTTTGTGCCTTCTGTTATTCATTTCAGAAGTACTAGATATATTTTAGCTAAAGCTCTCCCAAAGCTCAGACAAATATTTGTGATGGTTTGTACTGTATGTATTGTTATGACAAAAAAAGTTGTGGTCTCTCCAGGCATAAAATTCAGACTATAAAAAGTTCAGCTTTGGGAATATCTCTCTGGAGAAACTCAGAACAATGCACCACCTGGTTCTGCTTAATCTGAACATCTCACTATGGGAATTTTATTTAGTTACTTCACAATATGTAAAAACTATTTTATGTAATCTTGGTGCACCACCATTCCAGGAAAAAAGGCAATAGGGATTTTTGTGTATGTGTGCTTGCTGTCTGCAGTTATATGTTGGTCATCATCATATCCCGTAGATCCAGGGTGACTATTGAGCCAGGAACTCCCGCGCCTAGGATTCTTTCATTTGGATCAGATATTTAGAAATAAACCTTGTCTTCCTGACCACCTCAATGTAATTTTTCCCAAGAGGTTCTAAGGTATTCAAACTGGGAAGATACATTGACTTGGCTGGAGCTTTATCCACAATGGCTATTTGTTACAGGTCACCTGCCCTGGTACCAGTGTAATATTATTTATTTAAACAGCACTCAGAAGTCGGTTAGCTGTCTTACTGCACAGGAAAGTCATGTTTCTTGCCCCTACAGAGTTTACAATCTGATTTTGCAAATAACACAAAAGGGCAAAGCAAGCAGGTAACAGGGCACAGCGAAGAAAGGGCCAACAGTATGAAGATTATAGTAAGTATATTATCTATGCAGACTTTAACATATGGTAACTACATCAAATCATGTTGCAATCCATAAAGTCTGTTAATGTAGTAATACAATGATTAATTAGTTATTGGAAACAAAGTTAAATTTAGAAGGTTATATTTTAATCACAAAAATAAGTTTTCAGGGCTATGACGTGCTTTACTCTATTTCTATTGAGCACATTCTGGCAACAAAAAATAATATATATCCATTCAAGGTTATGTCAATGGATCTGTTTTTAAGCCTACCCCCTTAAAAATCAAGCCATGTTTGGTTCATGTGTTTTAAAACTTTAAATATCACAAAATACTATTAGCTGAGGCTCTGGTACGACTGCTTTGGAACAATCAGAGAACCTGTCAACATGTGGTTCACATGGATATTGATTTACCTTCCAGCCATTTTCTTGTGAAGAGAGTTACTGTATTTTGCAAACAGTTTGCATCTTCGGTATTTGGGGACTGAAGTAATGTGTGTATGTTTAAAATTGTATTATGCTTTAGTTTCCATACATATCTATGACCTAAATTGAAAACTGCAGTTTAAAACTATTGCAAATATATCTAAGCTTTTTACTCCCTTTTTTTCTATTTCCCCGGGCACATTTGTTTACATGTATTCTTGAGCATCAGACATCTAATGCAATATGCATCCACTATGAAACTCTGGAGTTTTCAAAAGTGAAGGAATACCTATTAAATGCACATAATTTGCCAAGTTACGGAAGGTCACTTTTTCAGGGCACTGTCAAAGATCTACCTCACTTTCTCATGGATCCCAAACCCATTACTTCTACAGAGAACCTGTCATCAAAACACAAAGTCTCAATTTTAACTCCTGAGAGATCCCTAGCAACATTTCCCTCCTCGTTTTAATTCCGTGCCATTAAATCCTGGAAGTGAAATGTGAATGGACTTCCTGACCTTGAAGAGAATGTGTAATTGGACAAAATTCATAATACATGTTGGTAAATCTCTAGTCATTTAACAAGGAATAAGTTAGTAAATATCTATAATAAACTTACATCTGATGCAAATCTTTTTACTTTAAGAACTTGTCTAATATGGCAACATATGTTTCTAAAGTATGAACTCACAATGTGGCATATATTTGTATGTGCTGGGAGGAACTGGCTTAGCTTGGTGGGCATTCAAAATAGCTAGTTGTGGAAATACAGAGCAACACCTTAATGGGTACTTGCATACTACTAAGGTTTGGGAATGTGTTTGACCATTTAATATAATAGGACATCTTGAATATTCTGAAAAGCAGATAGTTGTAGGTTAGTTGCATACAGAAATGTCCTGTCTGAAAGACACATACCAAGTGGTACATGTCATTCATTCCTATATTTTAGGAACAAACAATAGTGAGTGGCACCACATTTTCCCATGTTTTGGCACATATGAGAGAAAGTTTCTATCTTCTAAACCACTAATTTTAGGTGAATTGGATACACCTACACAACATCAATATGAAACTCTAGGTTGCTGATATGAACCTACTAATGTGTTCCCCTATTCATATAAGGATGCCTGTCCATCCCTTAGTCTTAGTCTACACTGCGGGGGAGGGGAGGTGTTGATCTAACTTATGCAACTTCAGCTACAAGAATAACTTAACTAAAGATGGCATACTTAGATCCACTTACTGCAGAGTCTTCACTGTGGTGAGTCGACTGCTGTCCTCCCCCATCAACTCCACCTGTGCCTCTCATGGTGGTGGAGTACAGGAGTCGATGAGAGGGCACCCGGGGATCGATTTATTGCATCTAGACTAGACACAATAAGTCGATCCCCACAGGATGGATTGCTGCCTGCTGATCCAGTGGGTAGTGTAAACATATCCTTAGTTCTCCTTCTGTAGTTAGAATTTTACATCATCTGAAGTGGAGTTTCTTTTCTGCAATGTGTGACCTTCACATTTAAGCCAGAGTTGAGATGGATGAGTTTAGTGTGAGGTGCACAGAGATTAAAAAATCTCCCCTCTTTGGGAAAAGACACTTTTTTATACACTATAATCCCTGAATTTACAACCTGTGTGCATTTAGAGAAGATCTTTTTACACAGCAAATGAGAATCTTGATTTCCAGTGGTGATCACAAATATGCACCACACAGGTTGCTCTGTCTGGGGGATTTTTTCCCTAGAGTTCAAAATCTAGAGGTCTTTGCCTGTTTGTATTCCTGCCTTTCCATCTGCCTCACTGATGGGACTCATCTTGCAGCCTCTGCATCCTAGAAGTCTTTACCCACAAAAATCATACTCGGATTACATACAGGTATAGTAGCTCTTTAGTACTGCATAATAATCTTATACCCTGTAGACTATATCCCCATAAATTCTGTAGTTAAGGACTAATTAAACTACAGAAAGATATCCACATTCACAGTTACAGGGCTAACTACATCTCTGATCCCTCTCACAGGGGTCAGGTCTTATCCCTTTGCCTGGTTTGGACAAATCATGCAATTCTTCCAATATTAGACAGAATCTCTGGTCTATAGTATCCTGTGCACCAATTGTATTTACCCAGTAGGCCAAACTGCATTTGCGAAGCTGACCAATGAATAACTAAACTGACTAAAACAGTGAATCAAAACAGCCTTCTTAAAACAAAAGAATTGTTTATTTAAACTTAGAAACAAAGCATGATATGAAAGAGAAAAGGCATTTTAACAGCTGGAGGTCAGGGGGACCCCAGTAGATCTAACTTTTCTCAGAACCCGGCTAGGCTGGTTCTAGGTTTTCAGCCTCAAAACAAACAAAAAAATGCTTTTGATTTTCCCCACCCAGGGACCAAGTTCTTCCTAGGGGAAACATGTCTGCCAGGCCCAGCAGGGGGCTACGCCAGAGCATTAAAGCAAATGACTCTTGGAGTCTCTCTCAAGCCTTTGCTGACAAAGATATATTAAGATTGACCTCCTCCTTTCTGAGTGCATTTCCTGAAAATGATGCTATTGAATCAATTCAATATATACATACAGTAATAATCTGCCAGTCAGGATATACTACAGTATTAATTACAGGCAAATCTGAATCCATCAGTATTTATAAGTGATATTTATTTCTCTCCTGTTTTACCACAGCCCCTGCCTCCCCTCATCCGCTCAAACACCATTTTTAGTCCCACTCTCTTCCTCGTGTCTAGTTCTTTTCCCATTACCTTCAAGTGAGCCATTATCTTTGCAAGCCTAACAAAAAACAAACAAGCAAGCAAACAAACAAACAAAAACCCTATACCTCTTGACATCAGCTGTATCTCTAGGTAGTATCCCACCTCCTTTTTTCCCTTTCACCACTAAACCTCCTGAATGTAGTTTGTTCTTATACCTCCACTTTCTCTCTATTAGCTTTCCACTTGATCTCCTACCTGCCAGCTCCCATATCCTGCCACCAATACTGTTTTGACCACCACTCATATTTCCAGTTACCTCAAAGTCTTATAGTCTTTCATTTTTCGCCTTCTCGACCTGCTATTCTCAGTACAATTGACAACACCCTCCTACTGCCATCCTCCTTTCATGAATTAGTGTTACAAAACCTAGTCCCTCCACGCAAAGGGATGTTAAGGAAATAAAAGCCACACAATCACTTTTACTTTCATTCTTCATCCGTGTTTTGCCCACAGAGACCCTGGCCCAAAAAGGTAGTTAAGCATGGGCCTAATGTTAAGTATGTGAGTAGTCCCATGACTTTAATGGAACTATGTGTATTTAAAGTTATGCTGTGCCCAAGCAGCTTGCCAAATCAGGGCCGCAAACTGTATGTCTTCAGAGTATGGATCTTGTGCTTCTATACACATGGAAGATTAAGTGACAGTTTTGTTTAAAAGCTGCAATGCAGATCTTGTTCTGGGCAATATATCTCAAACTTCATTGGGTTCCTGTTTGCAAACATGCACATTTCCCTCAGGCTCAGAAGCTTAAATGCAACCTTTTAGACTCACTCTTCAGAGTGAGCCTAACGGACACTTATGGCTAAAATTGGAGAGAATTCCTATGTGACCTTTAAGAGGCATGTTCATGAACTGACTGGTGGCTAAAATAGCATTTGGAGGTCAAACTTCACCTATATAGGAAAATAGCATGAGGTCCTTGGGCCATAATACAGTATGTAGAATTCACAGCACAGTTTATAAGTAGTTGATTATTTTCCCACTGAAAAATAAAAATACTGTACCAAAAACAAATGCTTCCTTGGTTAATTTTTGAATTTAAATGGAAGCTTTATCAAAGGATGGATGGGATATAGTTAGAAATATCTACTCAAATCTAAGGAAATTCTTCTTCTCTCTGCTTGTGATTAGATATTTCACTCTCAACACATGATTATTTGCACTTGCTCTGTCAAGGTAAAAAAAAATCTAGTTTGATATTAAAATACTTATTTGAATATAGACCATATATCCACAAGACTCAATCCAGACTACTGTGAACATTGTCTGATGTTAATAAAAAACAGAGAAACATTTCTGTCAGCCTCTGGAGCTGGTTTGTTAATTTAACACTTGAAGAAATATATATGAAATCTAAGGCAATTTGTTTCACTGAAAGCTAAAGAAAGCACACTAATATTAGAGTTTCATATCAGTAGGAAATAAAAGATATTAGCTTCTATATTTTGTACTTTTAAAGTTACCAGCATTTTGGTTAGTTTGAAACCTGTCTATACTTAACACAAATTAATGTTCTATGTATTTTGCTGTAGCTGTTGTGAGGAAAAGAAGTGAATATTTAATGTAACTATTTTTTCTATTAACATATAAGTGACCTGTTATTATAAAATTGACTGCAATCATTATAGTTCCATGCTAGCAGCTCCTATTGCTGCAACAAGGGACAGCTCAAGGGACTACTGGTTCTGCCACCTTTCCCCATCTCCTCTCTGTTGTGTTTCCAGGGGACACCCAGATTTGTAAGGCACCTTGCTGCTACCTGCCCTTAATATGAGGGAGCCTTGTTAATGCCTGTCAAAGGTCAGCTCCCCAGGTCCACCAGCCACAGGCAATACAAGTACTCTCTTCTCAGGCCCGGTCTATTCTACACAATTTGGTTGACATAAGGTGTATTGTGTAACCTAGCTGTGGAAGTGTTTTCACTTAAATTTGGCTCCCAATGTCAATGTCGACACTGCACTGCTTATGTTGACTGTTACTGGCTTTCAGGAGCCACCCCACAATACCCACACATATCAGTTGTATTGTCAAAATGCTTATAGTGAGCACATGCACTGCTGACACAAGGTCCCAAGTGTGCATGTTCACTTGGAATATAATAACTGTGGTGAATGTATGCCGACATAAGGGAGGTCAACATAATTTTGTAGTGTAGACATGGCCTTAGACTTTGCAGGCTCCACTGTCCCTCAGAGGCAGGCTAGCAAGAAGCACACTCCAATCCTAAGTCCTTCAAGCATCCTCCTTAAGTGTCCAGTTCCAGTGCACACTCCCAGATCTGCAACCCCCAAAGGAACTGTACACGTGAACTTATCGACTTCACCTCAGGATCAAGGCCCTGCTTACTACAGTGCTTAGATTTGTTTACTGAGAAAGCAAAATTAAGTTTCTCTAACAAAGATTCAAATGCTAGCAAAGGGTTACATATAAAAAATGCATCCTGAGCTTAAACTTAACAAGGTGTCCTCTTTTCTATTCGAATACTCCTTACCTAAAGTGCTTCTCACCATAGGCACCAACTTCCTCTCTACCCAGGGGATGCTCAACCGCCCTTCCACCCCAGGGCTGCCCCCACTCCACCCCCTCTCCCAAACCCCAACCTCCATCCTGCCTCTTCCCACTCCGCTGCATCCCAGGTCTTGCCTCACTCAACCCCTTCCCTCACGGATCCACCCCACCTCTTCCTACCTCCAAGTATCTCGAGAGCCTCCTGAACACTGTAGAACAGCTGATTCGTGGGAGGTGAGAGGGCCTGGGGAAGGGAGGAAAGCTTGGCTGCCAGTGGGTAAGCACACACTAATTTCTTTCCATGGGTGCTCCAGCCCTGACTGAAGACTATTCATGCAGATCCTCTTAACACCTATGCTGAGCCCCACGGAAGTCAGGGGGTCCCTCCATGTAGGCATAGAGATTTATCCATGTTGTTCTTCATGCAGCAGGGGAGGTAGGAGGCATTTCAATTTAAAATAC
Organism: Dermatemys mawii; assembly: GCA_007922305.1. Taxonomy (NCBI): domain Eukaryota; kingdom Metazoa; phylum Chordata; order Testudines; family Dermatemydidae; genus Dermatemys; species Dermatemys mawii. The sequence continues at coordinate 45,691,300 of ML677326.1, forward strand.
TGACGATACTATTTATGCAGTATAAATAATGTGCACCACACATTATAGACTATCAAAAAGATCCTCTCTCAGTCTAATTCTTGGGCTCTTCTTAACATTTCCTGCCATTTTTTTAAAAAAAATGTCTTTGCAGCTGGTGAGTAAGGAAAAAATCATGAAATGGAGTATAAAACCTTAAAAGCACAATTCACAACACTACATATAGCACTATTCACCACCATCATCTCAAAATGATATCACTTTCATTCTTGGGCTTCTCTATCTTCATTTCCACTGGAGACAAGTTATGCTCACTAATCTAGTAAGAGATGAGCATTAAAAAAAAAAAGGATAGGCAAAAAATTTAATGAAAGAAAGTTGTTCTACGGAAATTAATAAACTTCACATTCTGAGACAAATATCCTCAAGCCATTTGTTTAAACAAGCACTGAGTTTAGCAGTACTATGCTATAACATGATACTCCAAATTAAACTTTTGCATCTCGCGTGACCTTTATAGCAGTTTTACAGTTCATAAATTCTTTACAATAGTGCTCTGTGGAGTAGTTTTAATAAATCTTGATTGTGCTATAACTTTTATAGCACATACTTGAAATGGCATTTCCAGTCCTACCACACAAAAGTATGGGAATGATTCCTCTATCCCATATGGAGACTTCTGCAATAGTATTCATGAAATAGAGTATTCCAGTAATGAGAAAAAAAGACCACACATTACTGTTACTTCCACAGATCAATATAGAAGTGAGATGCTATTGATGTTTCATAGTGTAGAATGCAGTCAGGAGGATGCCGGCTCTGAGTACCAGTAGGAAAATTCACTTTGGTTGTGGAATTCTCAGACTACTCAACAAAGCCAGGCAGGGAAGAGGTTATGGTATTTTATTTAAGAAACAAAGGTTTAAAGAAATGAATCCCAAAGTGATAGAACCATAAACTATATGGTTTATTTCCTACTTGTACATATTCTTGTCATGATATTAGATTAACTGTTTGTTGAGTCCAAATTTGTTCTTTTAGGTCAATTCATCTGAATTTAAAGTTTGGAAAATAGATTACACTGATTTTATTAAATGTATTGGTATTAATTCATTTAAAGTAATATTAAAGAGATTTCATTACAGCATCCAATTCAAAATTGCTTTCTGATGTATTTGTTCCAGCCTTTCTCTTCTCCCTTTCCCCCTATATATCTAACACAGCCTGCCCCCGCCCTCATCTTTCCATGTAGTCCTGTTAACTTAGATAGGACAATCTTATCCTCTGCAGCGTCAGTGCTTTGGAACACCTTCTGAACTTCTACTTCATCAGCTGCATTCCACAACAATATTTGATTGGAAATGTATCTTCACAGACTTCTAGTTTCTCTCTCATCTGTTTACACATGACAGCAAGTAGCGCCTGCTCTAGTTAAGATAGGTCTTCAACTTACACTAACCCTTGATCCCTGTTCATGTTGCTCATAACTTTAGAAAATGTCTTTGGGGCCTAAATTTCCTATGTGTACTCTCAGGCCAGAATTGATTCTTATTGTTGTTGTTGTTATGAGAACAAGAAAAGGAGAAGAAAAATAACCTCACCCTTTTCACATGTGGTCTGATAAGACATTGTGCTCAAATAATTCAAAAGTGTCTGAAACTATTAAAAGAACTTTCCAACTTGGCTTGCTCTGTAAATCACTGATGCTAAAAAACAAGCTAATATTGAAAAAAGTTAGTTAAATGGTTTGAAAAGATATGAAATTTAAAGTCAGAATTAAGCACTTCCACAGATTTTACACATTGTTAAGTGCACAATTGTTAGGAATGCACCAGGTAAGGATGAATTTGTTAAGGTCACCCTCAGTTAGGGGAGTTCCACTGTATCCCACAAATCAGCACAACCTCCAAGCTCTTGCCAATTCCACGAGTTCACAAAATGTACAGTGGAGCCCAGGTATAACGCGCCCCACTATAACGTGAGTTCGGTTATAGCACGATTATACCGTGGCTCCCAAGTCCTTGTTCTCTGGGCAGCACAGAGAGAAGCTGCAGCCTCCCCTGCCAGGAACAGAGAACTCAGGACTGCAGGCGGGGGCTGCGGCTTCTCTCCCTGCTGCCCAGCAGGGGAGAGAAGCTGCGGCCCCCATCTGCGGGGACAGAGAACTCCGTGGCTACAGACTGCAGCCTGGGAGTTTCCTGTGGAAGCCGCTGCTCCACGCCTGCCAGGACTGAGGGACTCTGGGCTGCCAGAGTCCCTCGGTCCCGACAGACATGGAGCAGAGACTTCCAGCAGGCTTCTCTGGAAGCCGCTGCGGCCCATGCCTGCCGGGACAGGGGACTCCGGGGCTACAGGCGCAAGTGTCCTCTGCCCCCAGTAGGCACGTGGGCAGCGGCTTCCACAGAGAACTTTGGGGCTGCAGTCTGCAGCCCCAGACTTCTCTGTCCCCGGCAGGCCTGGGGCCACAGCTTCTCTCCCCCTCTGTGCAGCGGGAAGAGAAACTGCAGCCCCCGCCTGCAGGGGAGTGGAACCCCACTATAACGCAACCCCGCATTTAGCACAATGGAATTTTTTGGATCCCATCAGTCATGTTATAGCGGGGCTCCACTGTACCATGTTGGGTATAAATTGGGCAGAGGCATGTAGTTATTGGTTTGTATGTCATCATGAACATCTAAGATACTATAAAAATGAAATTGTGATACTTCAGTGCCCATTCCATAGGTGTGATTTGCATGATATAGATCTTGTTAAATGTGGTGTTTATAAAAGAAGTTGAAGATCAGATTGCAAATATTTTACATAAGGAACACAGCAAAATTCTGTCAGAGATCAAAGATGTCAGTATCCCCAGTAAATGACTGAAGCAAAACATCTTTCAGGGAAAGTCACCACAAAAGAACTCACAGGAATATATGCTAAGTAGGACTGCTAAATTTGAGTTATTGGCATTAGCACTGTTGTTTTGTAGCAGCAGTTGTGCATGAAGTCTTAAAAGGAATTTTAAAAATCAATAGTTGATATCAAAATAGTCCTTTCCCTCTTTAGGATGAAAATGCATAGATCAAGGCATCTTTCTGAGCAATTTAGAAAAGATGAGCTAATAGTGTCTCTGTAATTGCTAGAACCTGTGAAGAATTCTTAAAGCAAATAGACCCATCTCTAGACCACATATGTTGTTAGAAACACCACTGAAGTATTAGGTGTGGGAATAGATTTAAAATATATTTGGTGGTTCTACCTGTATTTATACCTTTTGGTAATATGAAATGAGAAGTGAGAATATTTTTGAATATGAATATGAATTTGAATATGAATATGAATAGAGAAATGAGAATATTTTTGAATAATATGAAATGAGAAATGAGAATATTTTTGAATGTTTTGCTTGATACTGCGGTTACACTCCTGACCCCTTAACTGTGATATAAAATTTCAAATAGACAATAGAATGTTATGTTGAGCAAAGGTAATATATTTAAGCTCTCTCTGATTATTTTATTTTGCTTCTAGAGCTAAAGTTTTTTGCAAAGGCTTAGAATGAATCTGACCTCCTGTCTAACACAGGCCATAGAAATCCTCCCCGCAAAATTTCTAAAACAAAAACCAAGCACCAGTGTGCCATGTACTGTACAAAGTAAGAGACAATTCCCACCCTGAAGAGCTTATAATTAGAGAAGGCAGGAAGAGAAACTGAGGCACAGAAAGGTAAAGTATCTTGCCCCAGGTGAATAGCAGATTCATGAATATAACTCACATCTGAGTCCTGTGGAAAAATCTGATATTCAAACTCCCCAGCAGTTCTCCCTCCACCCCCTTATTGCCCATGCACACAAAATGTTCAAGACATGGGAATGTGACTGAACTCACTCAGGTATGGATGAGAACATAGAAGGTGGGTGGGTGATGCTTTGTCAGGACACTATTAGCAGAATCAAAGTAATATGTTCAGAGGTGGTAATACTGACACACTAAAGAGAGCTGTGAATGTTCAAAGAGAGTTCAGGGTCAGGATGAATTTCTGGATCCAGGAGCGAAGTTAAGGACTAAGTTAAACATGAGTGGAAAGTGAGGACTAAGGAGGAAGAATTAAGACCCTGATCCTGGAAGATCTCAATAGAAGGAAATTTTGGTGTGACTAAGCAGCACTCACTGTCTCACCCACAAAGAAAAATAATGCTATTCTCAAATAGTTTAAAAGTGTCTTGTTTACTAATTTGGGAGATGGCAGAATGTGACATCCTAGTTCTCCTAACTTCTTGATGGTTCTCCTTCTTTTCTCAATTACTGAATAATGTAGTTTTCCCTAAAGAGGAAGGCATTGGCTACCCTGCTTGCCCAGTAGAAGTCACTTCTTTACACATCTGACAGGCTTTAAAGCAAGACATTTTCTAGAGTGTAAAATTGTCTAGGCAGATAAAAGCAGATTCTAAATTTGGAAATATGCCTGTCAGCTCTCAATTAGACAATGGAAGTGGGGACAGGTCATAAGTCTGATGTTGTGTTTCCCTGTATATGCAATTTCCCAGTTGATCATAAGAAGAACTATGTGTACATTCCACATCCAAGCCTGGCCACATATTAGAAAGCCAATAAGTTAGATTAGAAAGGCACGTGACTGAAAGAGTTGTCTGCAACTAAGCCAGTGTAAGAAGAAATTAATCCTTTTTTGAAATAGGGTGTAGCGGCACGATGACTCACCTAGCAGTGCCTCTTGCTGGTTGTCCAGGGAATTAGTTCACCAGCCATCAGAGTGCCCTCTGCTGGCCACAGTTCCACTTACCACTGGCCCTTGTTTCCCTCCTGGACCCTGATGCCCCTCTATCTGGGGTGCTGCCCCTCGGCAATACCCCCCCCCACAACCTGGTTACCCCCAATTCTCTATCCCTGCCTTGCCTCAGTCTAGGGCTACTGCCAGTCATCATCAAGCCCCTACTCCCTAGGGCAGATGGAAGTTTAACAGCCAGGTTTTTGGACCTGCTGCCTTCCCTGCAGGCCTTTTTATCAGGCCACAGCCTGGGAAGATGCCAGACCTGAGCTCCCTAGCTCAGCTAGCCCCATCCCTAGCACTACTCTACTCTCAGTAGCCTCTGAGCTTTTAGGCAGTGAGGTCCATCTCCCTCCAGATCTGGAGAGAAAATGTTCCACCTACCTCCTCCCTGAGCCCTTATAACAGGGCCAGGTGTGGCTATTCTACCCAATCAGCCTAGTTTATGAGCCCTTATTCTCAGCCCCAGCCCTCTCCAAGGGCTGGCTTTTAACTCTTTAAAGGCTGGAGTGGGTAACCACCCCGCTACACAGGGAAGAATTTACATCTGTGAAATGGTCCTCGTAATTATCTACATAACTCTCTATACTTGCTTAGAAGCAAGCTAGTCACACAACACAAAACTAGGACCTAATTTTGTAATTGATGAGTCCTGTGCCTGTCTGGGACTAGAGTTACTTCAAGCACCGTCAGTTGCAGAATTGGGATCTAAAGTCTACTTTCCTTCAAATACAAGTTCCAGAATATTGAATATTGATTGACATTAATTTATTAATGGAAATTTATTGCATTTTTCATCAAGTTAGTTGCCAAATCTTTAATTTTTAGAACTTTTCAAAGTAAAGCTCTATTAATTTTAAAAAGTGAATGGAAATTCTTCATTTCTTAATGAATAGAAATATATCTGGATCCTTCCAAAGCACGGTTTTATTGATAATGACCACTAATTAAGGTTTTAGAAACTTTAGTGTTGTCCGTATTGCATACTCTAGCAAAAATTGACTTATCAAAAAAGTCATATGATTTTAGAATGTGTAGTACCTGAATGATGGCTCCAATGAGAAAAGGATGACCTATGTAAATGTTATCCTATATGAATTTTCATGTAGGATCACATCTTCTTAGTTCATCATTTTCACATTGGAGCCATCACTCCTGTACTACACATTCCAACATACACACAAATGAGTTATAGCACATATGGATAGTCTACAATAAAGTTTTTTGTTTTTTTAACTTTTACACACAACTGAGTGAAGACTGTTTTTATTGTTTAATAGTGCAGAACTTGAAATGTGAATAATGGAAGATTTTACTAGATGGATAGTAAATATTTACCCTTTTTTATACAGTAAAACATTTTGAACCTAGATTTTCTGGATTTGAACCATTGCTTTGTGACAGAGTACGGTAATCACTCAGAAGGATAGACCTAGGAAGACAGCTGTCAGAAGGTTAATGTAGAAATATATCTTGATATTTTTAGTAAAGCTTTTGAATATTATCAACTCCAAGAAAAAGAAAACCCAACTGCCAATATGGTTTGCTTCTTCCTCTTATCTTTATTCTATTTAATAAGACCATGTTTCTTGCCTGAGGGAAAAATATTTGCACCATTCTGAGATACATCTGAATCCAGGAGAGGCCTGCACTACTTACCACTAAATTTCAGAGTGGTAGTCGTGTTAGTTTGTATCAGCAAAAATAACGATGAGTCCTTGTGGCACTTTAGAGACTAACAAATTTAATTGGGCATAAGCTATTGTGGGCTAGAACCTACTTCATCAGATGTATGGAGTGGAAAATGCAGTAGAAAGATATATATAGCAATACATGAAAAGATGGGAGTTGCTTTACCCACTGGGGGAATCGAGACAAATCAATTAAAGTGGGCTATTATCAACAGGATGAAAAATCACTTCTGTAGTGGTAATCAGGGTGGCTCATAAAGGTAGGCTTTATCAGGCTCATTTTCTTCCAGACAGAATGGATGAAGTCTTGAGAAGTTTAGATAGCACCAATTAGGAAACTTTAAGATAATACTAATACTAAATAAGGCTGGTGTTTTGTAAGAAATTTGTCTTCATGGCATTTACTTCAGCTCCTCACAAAAAGCATGTAACACCATGCACAATTGGGTCCCCAAAGTTCTTCTACTTTTAAAATTTAAATTGGGAAATGAACACATATGAAACAACAGAGAGTCATACCCTCTAGGAATAATTCAGATTAAAGAGATATTCCATTGAGGTGATGCTATCTAACATACCAGGAAATCTGTCCAGATCTGACATGCATTTTCAAATGAAAGTAACACCCTTTACTGCATCATAAAATTTCCAACAGCACATTGGAGCTAAACATAAATACTGTATTGCCTTTTTTCAACTGGGCATTTTATATTTATTGTGACAGTGGGTAATACAGTTTCCCCATGCAGAAACACTTCCTATTTTATTTCAAGCTTCCTTTCTCTTCTTTTTGAGAAGACAAACTGACTTTGGCAAGGACTTCCTCAGTACTGCCACAGATTTCAAAACACCAAACATTCCCTGAATATAAGCATTAGCAAGAACTTCAGTTGCTCATTCCCGAGGGACACCTGTTTCCCAATTCAAAGGATTATAAAATTGAAAGGTACTATTGTCAATTTTAGTACATATGCACAGTGCAAATGAGTCTGATCCCTTCTGCCACTGAAGTCTATTGGGGTGAAATCCTGACCTCAAATGCAAAGCTTCCATTGACTTCAGTGAGGCTGGGATTTCATCCTTGCAGTTTTGCCATTAACTTCAGTGGGGTCAGGATTGGCCTGTTAGGAGGCATGAAAGGCTCATGTGAGATTTATCCCCATAAAGGTGGATTAGCTGGTTCCTTTTAAATTCTAGTGATTAATATTCCAGGGCAGAATTCATAAAGTCTTTAGTCAGACAAAGTTTCCACTGAAGTCAATAAGACTTTTGTTTTAATATGGATGTAATAAAAACTGGAGGGAGGGGTTGCGGGGGAAGTGAAGAAACAAACCCAAGCCCTAAACATACTGAATAAAGATGTTTGAAATAAGTTTTCTTCCTTCTCAGGTATATTCTAGAATTTGTAGGTGGCCATGTACAGTAAGCTTTTCTTTTACATGTCTATCTGCAGCATGCATTTCTTGTATGTTATAAAACATTTATTTATCATTGGTCTAACAACAGTGCATTTCCTTAGGAGGAAAAATGGACTGTGCCAGGATGACCATCATGCTAGCAATCCTTTATAGCTGAAGGCTGCTTTGCAGGCATCCTGCCCCAGTTTTCTTCCATGACTCCGCAAGAATGCCACAACATAGTCCGAGATGTAATTAAAACACTTCCCTTCTGGAGGTTCAATTTATTCAGTCCTATGGGCCCTGCATTCCCCATCCCAGTTCACTCTCTCTCTCTGCCTCTTGGCGGGGGGGCGGGGGGGGGGGAATCCCAGTTCTCCTTTCTAGAGGTGGGTCCCTTTGTTTTACCACCTTTCACCAGTTCCTCTTTTACCAGTTTACCACCTTTTACCAGTTTACCAGGCTATCAGCAAGCTGTCAGAAACAAAACAAAGAAGTATCTCTCCCTCAACAATCCAGACTCAACAGGAAGTCTTTACATCGGTTTTAAATTAGACCCAGAATTCACAGACTTTAGCTGACTAGAGCTTAGCCTTCTGACTTTCAATCACTTCTCCCTGTCACAGTCTCTAGCAGGCATCTCTTGTTCACTACAACTACTCTCTACTACCAACTCCTTATTGCACCTGCCTGCTGCTCTTATAGCACCAGTGGTCTCTCAGGTGTGCTAATTTAGTAAGTAGACTTAGCTAGCCCCAAGCCCACCAGCCATGAAGAGGCAAGCCACCCTATTACACTGACAATAACAGTATGTCAGAGTTAGTAACACTATATTTCTCCCTTCCTCCCTAGCTTTCAGAGTATTTCACAGATATTTAAAATCCTTTAAGTCCCAACCTGTTATGGTATATGTAAGGCCCATTTTCATGTCATTCATTTGGGAAAGTGGGATGTTTATGAAATCAGCATTCATTTACTAGGGCAATTAAATTGGAAAAGGGGAGAATCTGGTCCAACAGGCAAATTAAACTTAGAAAGGGAAACCTAATCAATTTCTGAGGAGGGGAAATGGTGGAAATTCAAAATAGATGTAGTAACCTTGGGAGTATTAGATGAGTGAACTTTAAGTAAGGGATCAACATTCTTAAAGTATTTCCCCAATGTATTAGTCACAAATAGGCTTTTTCTTAAGTAGCAGGTGTGTTCCAATTGTTGTCCTTGAACAAAGTATGTGGGTAATTCAAGGAAAATTAAATTTTACAGTTTTCTGTGCTTGAATTCCTGTAATTCCATCATGCAGTATGATGGGACAATGATACCTTTTTGGCTTATGTTCAAAACACTTCTTTATTTGTTTTTAATTACCTGTCTTTTAGACTCCAAACTCAAATACAAAGTAGTTGTTTCATGGCCTGTACAGCCATTGTTCCTTTCTTCTGGGCATTGAACTACAGATTTTCTTCCCTAGTCTTAAAATTAGAGATAGACCTGAGAGGTAGAGAGGTAATAAAAGTACTTAAGGAGATTCAGATTGCAAGCTCAAGAATCTAGGTCTACTTAAAATTCAAAGATATAAATCATATTCCTTGGCCAGTTGAAAGAGGATATGGAGACCTGACAATAGTTAAGAGTTCATTCATCTATCTTTTTATCTATGAGCACTTCTAGAGTGCCTATCATTAAAGTATCAAGTGTCATTAATAGGGCAGCTTGAAAAATGGGAAATCTTTTCTGGAAAATATGAAACGAAATTTAAAAAAATGCTTTATTCTGATTTTTTTAATCAAAATTTGGAAAGTTTTAAACACACACACACACACACTAAATCAAAGCCTTTTATCCAAATGTTTTTGTGCTTGCAAAATTTGTCTGGAAATCTCAAACAAAAAAACCTTTCCCTTTTCATATTTCCAGTCGTTTCTGCTTCTAGTCAGGCTGAAAATACATAACCTGTGTAATGGTACTTTTGCTACTGGGCCTGGAAAAAGGTAACCAAATATTTCAGAATTTTCAAAATGGTTCAGTTCGAGAAACAGCCAAAATTGTTGGGGGAGGCTTTTTATTTTTTTCTGAACTGATTCTCCCCATCTGTAGGGAATTCTGGCACCCATAGTAGTTATGGAATCAGAAACTTTGACATCAGAAGGAGAGTTATTGGGATAGGAAGGCCAGTAAGGGAAATTCCATACTGTGCTGTGAAACAATCAGCGCTCTTGGTCCCTGAATACAATGTAAAGTTTTTAATTACCATTTCCTTTGGTAGTCAAAAAGTGGAGGCCTTTGTGTGGTTATCTTCTATGTTCAAAAATATGATTGACTGCACCACAATTCAATTTCATTCTTACATATTAGTGAAGTCTATGTGTAAAATATAACTGTTCTCACATTTGGAAAATAGGTGAGTAAAGTTGTGCCAGCATAGATTAAGATCCATATGTAAGAAATACAAAATGGAAAGAATAAAACTTCAATTTGTTTGCAATTAGTAGGACAGTTTAATGCTTCCTTATGAGAGATGCAAGAATAACATGTTGATCAGCTCATGCCTGGAAAATGTGTGTAGTTGCTAGGCAATAATATCATACTACCTTTGGAAAGAAAAAGGTAGGAGGCAAATGGGACTATATTTGCATCAGTTTCATGCTTCCTGACTGCAGAAACATTTTACTGGAAAGGCTGTAATTAGTGGTTAATCTTCATTTTGCTGTGACTGTCTTGTTGCAGTTTAACAGGAACAAGTGTTAATATAGTGTTTTAAAGATGTCTTTGTTATAGCTGAAAGACATTAAAGGGCCATTCCTATGCATCAATCATTTGTTTGAGTGAATTTTCATGTCTTTATATCTTCTAAACTCAACACGTAGCAATTTTCCTTGCATAAACTTGCCCTTCTTTTTGTGCTTTTATTTTTAAATTTGTTTCATCAATTCAAGGTACTAATTTTTAAACCTGTAATGAATGAGTAAAAATATAGTCTAGAATCATCATTCACACTGAGAATAGGATTAGGCTCCACAGTGAAAGAAAGAACTGCTAAATATCCAGTTTCCTGATAATCCTAGAGTTCTTATAGGATTAAGAATATCCTTTTGAAATAATGTTTGTGATTACATACAGAAAAGTATTCCATAATTAGCACCTAACTAAATGTCAGCCTATGTTAATTATTGGAGAGAAAAAGAGTGATAGTACTTGTGATATTGGGCTCCCCAATGTCATTATGAAAGCCGGCACTATTAACAAATCATAATCACTGCTAACATTTGATGTCATGCACAGGTGTAGTTTAGCCCAGATTAGGAAAATTGTTAGTGGTGCTTACTAGTTAGAAAATATCTTGTTTTAAGCATTTGATAACTCATGTTTATCCAGTACAACCATATGCCTGTCAGTCACTCAGGATTATGGTGAAAGCACCTGGACACTGAAGAGTACATTGAAGTCACAAATTAAAAGACAGCTGAGAACCATGTTAGGGGGTGTGAAACTTGATGTACAAGAGCAGGAGTTAGGCAAGCACCTACTGGAAAGTTATAACAAAAATCAGAAATAAAAACTGTAGGCATGATCCATATGTAAGAAATACAAAATGGAAAGACATGAAATGAAAGCTGCCCATCCTTGAAATCAGGAAGAATCAGGATTGTCCTTCGCCTGTTTGCATGCACTTGTCTGACCATGGGTTTACTGAAACACAGTTTGAGCCAATCTATCTAATCTAGCAAATATAAAGCCAGAAGGTGTATAGGTTACACCAACTACAAGGGGGTTGTGCAGCTTGTTGCCTTGGCTGCAGTGATACACAGAACCAACAGAGTGCTATCTCCAGTTGCAGATCTTCAAGCACACCCACATAAGCAAGTGTCTAGAACTCTGAAATCCAGACGAATGTACACGGGAGAGGAAGGCAATGATAGCAGTGTAAATGCCAGTTAGATAAGTTTCATTTATCACTGTATCCTATATTTGTTAATTGATTTTATTCAAATTCCCCCTGTGGATTTAAATAAGTAGTGACATAATCTTAGTCTGTTAGACCCTATTTTTAAAATTAAGTAAAGGTGTGTTAATGTTAATTTAAGTATATTGGATGCATATTATTTATAACTGGTATTTTTGAGTTACACCCATGCCACAGATTATATTATTATTACTATTAGAATAGGTTTATTCCTGGAGGTTCCCAAGGCACACCATTGAGTGTGTAGAGGAGCCAGCCAGGTGGAGCACTGCCAATTTTAAATTCCTTTAGAAGTAAAAGGACTTCAGCAGTGTGGTTGATAGAGGATGCTCACCTATCCAAAATCACCCCTGGGATTCTCTGGATCTCCTTTAATGTCAATAACATCAGGCACACAGGTGAGTGTTGCCTGCTCCTGAGTAACCCAGGGAAGAAAGGGGGGTTACAAAAATAGACATTGAACAATAATAGTGACAATAACTCTAAGCAGTGAAAACATGGAAAGCCAAATTCTGCCAAAGCCCTGTTCATCTCTCTTGCAACCAGGATGGGAGAGAGGTGAAAAGGTGGAGAGACAGGTTGGGTGTTCAACCTTTTGCAGTCTGCCTGGAAGACTTTTGTCAATTTCGCTTTCTGACTGGAAGAAGAAAGAGAATTGACAAGAGGCCTCAAGGCAGACAACAGGGAAGCTAAAAAAAAATCAGTTTCAGTTCTCTCAGACATTAACATTTTTTCCACAATCCATTCCCATGAAAAAGTTTGCATATTTGCTTTTTTGTCCCAACTTGGTGTAAATTTTTTTAAAAACACATTTTTTAATTGGTATGGATTTTGATTTTTCCAACCAGCTTTAATCCAAAAATTGATAATCTACCACTTCCCTTGGTAGTTTGTTCCAATTGTTAATTACCCACACTGTTCAAAATATGTTCCTTCTTTCTAATTTTTTTTTCTGTTAATTTGTTTACTGTAGTGATCACAATAGTAAGGGCTGAGAAAAGGAGGGAAACTCGAACTGGAGCCCTGAGCTCAGGGGTGTCACCAAAACATCTGTAATGTCTATGTAAATAAAATGAAATGGGAGGCAGTTGAATCTCAACAAACATGATATACCGGGGCCCCAAATTTCTCTTGATGGGCCTGACAATGTGCTAGGTGAAGAATCAAAGAAAGCATGCTCCCTGCCCAGGAAAGCTTACATTTTGTAAAGTTAATACTGTGCAGCTGGATGTTAATTTCCTGTGATAGTTTTGAGCCAGTTTACCATATCAAAAATATTTTGAGACTTGTAGGGAATTAGAAAAAAAAAGTGTTTCTTGCTTCTAATGTGTAGTGTTATGTTTTATTGGGTATTGTATTTGGCAATATTGAATTACTGTACAGGCACATACTCTAGAGGCTGTTAAACCTGTGTCAGCAGACTCAGCATTTCCATTCCAAAACTTCAAGTTTTTTGAGATGCTAACTCAGCCACAAAAATTTGCTGCAGGCTAAAAGTTCTCATGTAAAGTCACAGCCCAGAAGTATTTTTTACAGATTAAAAAATAATACCACCTGTTTGGCCTTTTTCCATTTTTATGTGTTTCTGAAAAAGTGAAGATAAAAATGCACTTGTTTGCTTTGGTGACCTTTTTGATCTTTTATGGTTTAACAAAACAGACAACCAATAAAATGGTTACAATTAAAGTTTATAAGATGACAATTTATGGGCTCCCCCCACATCTCTATTTATTAGTGCTTCCTAAGAGGACTAAGTTGCCTGCAGACATTTTTTTTTAATAATGCGAATAAAAATTTTAAAGTCTTGATAATCTGTAATATGTATTGGTTATCTCCATACAATACACAGGTTAATACTGTTTTGCATTTTAGAGTAACTAATTATATTCAGAGAGACCATAGAAACATTATCAGTTCAAAATGAAAGCCCAAAGCTGCAATAATTATACACTCAAAACTCCCATTTTCTTGTCGTTTTGAGTGGATCTTGACTACAATTTGGTCCTCATTGTCTAGGGCTATTCTCTGCCATTTTTAATCACACTGAGTTGTACCTAGGGTTAGGCTTTGCTGCTATGAATCATACTTTTCAGCTTGGAAAAGAGACAGCTAAGGGGGAATATGATTGAGGTCTATAAAATCATGACTGGTGTGGAGAAAGTAAACAAGGAAATGCTATTTACTCCTCATAACAACACAAGAACTATGCGGTTACCAATGAAATTAATAGGCAGAAGGTTTAAAACAAACAAAAGGATGTATTTCTTCACACAACACACAGTTAACCTGTGTAACTCTTTGCCAGAGGATGTTATGAAAGCCAAGACTATAATAGGATTCAGAAAAGAACTAGATAAATTCATGGAGGATAGGTCCACCAATGGATATTAGCCAGGAAGGGCAGGGATTGAGTCCCTAGCCTCTGTTTACCAGGAGCTGGGAATGAGCAACAGGGAATGTATCTCTCGATGACTACCTGTTCTGTTCATTCCCTCTGGGGCACCTGGCATTGACCACTGTTAGAAGACAGGATACTGGGCTAGATGTAACTTCGGCCAACCCAGTATGGCCGTTCTTAGGTTCTGAGAAGAACCTGCTCACTGAGAAAGGTGCTGAACAACATTAGTAACTGTGGCAGAATTTGGTTACTAATTATTCCTAATTCCTTAGCTATTTGTTATATTATTTTTAATCTTGATGCACTCACTTTTAATGAAGATGCTTTAAATGCTATAACATTCCCCACTATAATTTTGCTTTAATTAATGCCTCATTATGTCAAATTGCTTCAGCTGCTTTTTCAAAGCTATTCCAATCTTTCAAGAATACACTTGATGAAAAATTGCCTAAGCATTTAAGTACTAGTTGGCTCAGCTACAGGTAATGAACATAGTCTTAAATAGTTTATTGTAAGAAAGAAGGACAGGGACCTCTTGGTGGAGTCCAGTGGTATCTGTGTTAGTGTTCTGAAACTCTTCCTGTCTCCGGAGCATAGTGGTTGAACTGAGTCTTGCAGCAAAGAGCAAAGCTGCTGGGCTAATGGCCATAAACTTGCAAGCAGCAAGGGACTTGTTCACTGGAGTTCAACAGACATGCGAACAGCTCACTGCAGCTCTAATTAGGACCTTGGTTGTGAATAAATAATTACATTTCAGATGGGTTATCCGAGTAAAAATAATACGCTTACATATTTACACTGGAAAACAAGTCTTGTATTTCCCTTGAATTATCAGCATAAAATGAGCTTCTTGTGGAATACCTTTCAGCATGCCTGCACAAGACTGAAACACAGCTGAGTTATTGCACGCTGCTTATAATGAGATTTTGATGGCACTGATAAGTTCTGATAACATTTCTCTTTCCTCTATGGCTATAATTATAATTTATTAATGTTGATGCTGAGATTTCATCCTCCAGAAAGATATTGGTTAGCTGCTGCAGTTGCAAAACACACATTTTCATGCATTAATAGATATAAAACACTTCTCTTCAGTTTGATTCTTAGAATGGCAGTTCTCCCCTCTCTATAACTGTGACATGTATGGCTGAGTGCAAACTGTGATGCAGGATACATGTATTTGTGCTTATAGTAGCTGTGTCTCAGTCAGATGAGAACATTTAATTATTGTAATAATCTAATCACCCAAAACAGACATCTTACACTCACATATTTCATGAGGCTTTGCAAATTAGATGATTCCTGTAGCTAAACTAAGCAAGGCTGTGTGAAAGATCTGTATAGTTCCAGAGGCTACCTTTTCCTTCAGTTTTTTCATGAATTTTTATTTCAGGGTTTTTAATGTGTTTTGAAATCCTTTTATGTATTCCTGGCTTCAAATTACTGTTTGACCTAGGCAAACCTCACTTTGGAGTGGTAGTGATGTCCATCTGATGATTGCAGGATGTGGAGGTAAAGAAGTGGAGGCTTATTAAGAAACATCAGAATGGTTCACTGTAATGGCAATACAGCATGGCAAGTATTTCTCAAAGCCCTCATAACTGTAGTTTTCATTCATATGTTCTTATTTATGGGCTAGATTGTCAGGTTGTGATCTAGTTCAGAATAAAATGTAGCACATTGTTGTGCTGCCTGGAAGGAAGATTTTTGACTCCGTGAGTTACCGTCTCTCTCTCTTACTCTCCACCTTGTGAAGGGGAGTGAGTAAATGGAGACAGGTCCATTCCTATGGCAGTGTATGCTCCCCAATATGCTCATGTAGCTAGGTTGCTGGGTCTGTGGAACCTGATACCTCCATACACACACAATGCAGTGGTAAAGGGCAGTGGTTTTCAACCAAGGGCTTGCGTACCCGGGGGTACGCAGTGATCTTCCAGGGGGTACATCAACTCATCTAGAGATTTGCCTAGTTTTACAACAGGCTACATAAGAAGCACTAATAAAGTCAGTACAAACTAAAGTTTCATAGACAATTATTTGTTTATTCTGCTCTGTATACTATACACTGAAATGTAAGTACAATATTTATATTCCAGTTGGTTTATTTTATAATTATATGGTAAAAATAAGAAAGTAAGCAATTTTTTTTACTAATAGAGTGCTGCAACAGTTTTGTATTTTTATGTCTGATCTTATAAGTTTTTAAGTGAGGTGAAACTTGAGGTACGCAAAACAAATCAGACACTTGAAAGGGGTTCCGTAGTCTGCAAAGGTTGAGAAGCACTGGTATAGAGTATGAGTGACTTATACCCCTTTATTCCCTTGTACTGGCTCCAAAGATGAACTACAATCTGGTCCATAGTGACCTATACCATTACAGCTATTCAGGGATGTTTTCAACATCTAGACTTAATAATTTTAAAGCCAGAAGGGACCATTATGATTACAGCCTGATTTACATTGCTGGACTACTTTGTCCAGTTCTGGTGCCCACAATTCAAAAAGGATGTTGATATGTTAGAGATGGTTCAGAGAAGAACCCCAAGAATGATTAAAGGATTAGAAAATTTGCCTTGCAATGATTGAGCTCCTTTAGTCTCTATATTTAGCTTAACAAAGAGACTGTTAAGGGGTGACTTGATTACAGTCTATATAGGGAACAATATTTAATAATGGGCTTTTCAATCTAGCAGAGAAAGGTATAACACCTTTTAGTGACTGAAAGTTGAAGCTAAACAAATTCAGCCAGGAAATAAGGTGTACATTTTGAGCAGAGAGAGTAATTAACCACTGGAACAATTTATCTAGAGTTGTGGTGGATTCTCCATTACTAGATAATTTTTAAATTAAGGCTGGATGTTTTCTAAAAGATCTGCTCTAGGAACTATTTTGGGGAAGTTCTATGGACTGTGTTATATGGGAGGTCAGACTAGATGATCAAAATTATTCCTTTTGGTCTTGAAATCTATGAATAACACAGGCCAGAGAATTTTACCCAGTGATTCATCTGAGACGATGGACTGAATGGAAAGATTTGCACTACTGAAGTAACAATTTTATGTAGTGCTATTAAGTCTCCACTGTATTTTTCAAGGCAGACAATGTTACAATTGTATAATGGAATCAGTGTTTTCACTAGATCTTAGTTATTCAGAATAATAACCTCAGATGGTGATACTGACAATGAGGATGCCAGAACAGATGATGCAATTACAAACTAATAAATGCCAGTGGGATTAAAAGTCAGTACTCTTGGCCTTTGACAGTAGAGAGACAATTCTTGACAGGTGCTTAGTACTCCAGATCTCACTAATGTCAACAGGAGTTCTGGCCATTTAGCACTAGAGCTGGGCAAATATTTTTTTCCCCATTAGTAAGTAATTCTAAATAAACAAAACAAAAGATATTTTTGAGGGGTCAAATAAAAAATGAATGAATATTTTCACCAAATCAAAACATAAAAACAAATTGAGTCAAAATGAGTTGGAATGATTTGGTAATGTCAAAACATTTTGTTTTATCCTGAAAATCTTCATTTTGATTTTCCAGGCATGTTAACAGAGGCAAAAGTAAAAGATTAATACAATGGCCAGAGGATGGTTATAATAGCAATCCTCTTATAAGCTGTAGTCCAGTGGTTAGGGCCATGGACTCAGATGTTGGAAGTGCAGGTTCAATTTCTATCCCATGCAGAGGACAGATTTGAACTCCTAAAGTACAGGAGAATGCCCCTAACAACTGGACTATGGGATATGGAGGGTTGTAATCTCTTCTCTTGAATCAGTTCTACCTTTTATAAATAATATAGTAGCTTTTGGTGGAGGGTTTTTGAACTTAGGTCTGCTACTGCTCGTGGCTGCTGTAACTACTAGTCACTCTTGTTCATTTTCCCTGACCAGGGACTATTAATTGTCCCAATGAATGACTATGAATTAACAATCTAAAAGACTTGGCTCTACCACATTCCACAGGTGCCCTAACTGCTCAGCTAAAGCTAGTGAGAGAGGCATGGTCACCTCTGCTCCTCTTGTGGTTGTCTTGTGACTCCCTTCTTTTTGTTTGCTTTTGTCAAAATAGCTGAGGAGTAAAAATGACTTTTTTCTGGTCAACATAAAAGTTTTTATTATGACATGGCCAGAATGATTTGACTTTTTTTCAGTTTGGCAAAGTTGACAGAAATTTGCAAATAGGTTAGGCGGAACCGAAGCCACATTTTTCAGCACATAAACTATTCATCCAAGTGTGATTTTGCCTAGCTTTACCCAGCACCTGCAAGGATAAGTGCTAATGTGGAATGGTGAAAATTGCTCTGTCACAATAATCTGCATCAATGACTTTACATTTAAGACATGAAATTACTGAATATATAAATATTAAGTGTTGGAGAGCTGAGAAGGAAGGCTGGGTAGCCAGTCAAAAAAAACCCTAACACTGTTTGTACTGTGGGTAGTGACTAGGATTCAAATCATACACCAGGACCCCATTGTGCTAGAGGCTCTACAAATAAATAATAGAAAGATGAGCCCTGCCACAAAGAGTTTAAATCTCACTGGAATGGTGGTTGCTTGGTTTGTTCATTACCTTTATTTTAAACTGTTACTGGATGATGGAAAAAATTGATTTGAGAAGCAGTTGATCAAACCAAGCCACATATAAGTTCACTAAAACTATTTAAAAGTCTATTTTTATGAAAAAAATATGAAATTTTATTTTTTCTAAACTCTGTAAGTGAATAAGAATTAGCTATCCAGAAATTTGACTGGCTGACACAGATTCCATCAGTTAAAAAGAAGATTAAGGTTTTCTGGGTCAAATACAGAGGTCTTAGATTATTTAACTACCATGACTGATAAATGGAATTCACTTACTATGCTACATTTATTAACATTGAACTGATTTTGCAAACAGAAAGACTGTCCAGTATTATGCATAGAAAATAGATTTAGAACACTTCCTACTATAAAAACAAATTTCCAAGCTTTTAGTTCAATACAGAGCCACACTCATGGGTTGCTTAGATATGTGATCAGCAAGATAAAACACGTCAATATTCTTGCTCTTGTCAATTGTTCTCCATATTCAGAATGGTTTACAGCTGAACCTCGAGAGGAGAAATGATAGAGGTGAAGACCAGCATGGAAAAAGATAGGGACTATGCTTGAGGGTGAGTATTCCACTGAGTTCATGTGTTGGGCATATTCAAACCCAGTGGGAAACTGGACATATGTTCTTCTAGAGAGACCCCTTTATTTCTGTAACACAAGGTATTATATGGTAGAATATCAATACATGATTTTCCAGCTCGACTCAATGACATCCAAAATGGCAGATAAAATTGCACATCGTGGCTCAGGAGCTCGACAAGTCATATAGGAATGTTAAGTTTATTATTGATGTCATTATTCTTGGCAGCATATGAACATGAACATCATTATAAAGGATGAATATAAACAAACAGCTCAAGCATGCCGGGACAAAATTAAAAAGGTGAAAGCACAAAATGTGATTAAACTAGCCAAAGATAAAAAGTGTAACAAGAAAACATTCTACAAATACATTAGAAGCAAGAAGAAAGCCAAGGACAGGGTAAGCTCATTAGTAAATGAGGGGAGAAAGACAACAACAGAAAATGTGGAAATAGCAGAAGTGCTAAATTACTTTTTTATTTCAGTTTCAATGAAAAAGGTTGGTAGTGATTTGACTTCTACTGTAATGAAAATGAGATAGGATCTGTGGCTAAAATAGGGAAAGAATAGGTTAAAAATTACTCATACAAGTTAGATGTCTTCAAATCACCAGGGCCTGATAAAATACATCCTTGAATATTCAAGGACATGACTGAGTAGATCTCCCAGCCATCTTCAAAAGATCATGGAATATGGGTGAGATTCCAGAGGACTGGAAGAGGGCAAGTACAATGCTATTCTATAAAAAGGAGAATAAAGACAACTTGGGGAATTATAGACCAGTCAGACTTAACTTCACTACTTGGAAAGATAATGGGACATATAATCAAACAATCAGTTGCAAACACATAGAAGATAATAAGGTGATAAGTAAGAGTTAAAATGGATTAGTCAAAAACAAATCCTGTCAAACCAATGTGTTTGATCACAATAAATGTATGTGGAATCCACATTGATTTCTGTCCAAAATGCACTGTAATTTAAGAGTAATTAAAAGATATTTCTAATAAGATTTTCCCCTAGAGACCATTCAGTCACAAGCAATATGGATAAATATTTTCCCCATATGATTAAAAATGTGTCATTTTGAGAGAATATGTGAGAGAAATAATACAGCAGTAATTTTCCCTTGTGAGCTGATGAAGCCAGACTTCTGGATAAAATGTTTCATTCCATAGGTAATTGCTTCAAATGAATTGAAATTACTAATGGCTTAATTATTTTTGTCCATAAATTTAATAAAATAAAGTTTGCTTCATCAACCAGAGGATATATAATTAATTCAGTATAGTGGACCAAATTCACTCCTGGTTTAACTCCACTGAAAACAAAAGGTACTGCACCAGAAATGAACTTGGCTCAAAGTGCTTATTATTCATTCTGTTTATGGATGAACAGACAATACAAGATAAACACAAACTGACTCACACCACAAAGCTGAAGTTTTTATATTTATAAATTGCTGATACCTCTCAACAAGTTACACACGACCTCTGGTATAAGATGCGGTGTAATCTTGTTGTTACACATTTCCTGTGCTTTTTACTAGCACTCTAAAGACAGAAATTGTTTTTTACAGAATTTATTTTGTTTTCTGCATTTTCGTGAATTCATCATTTAATAGAATTTGGAGAGAATGTAGAGCCTGGGGGAAAATAGATACAATTTATTAAAGCTTCACTTAAACATATATTTACGTAGGGTGTTTGCCACAGTGAAGAAAGAGAGGATGTCGCATAATTAGTTATTTAACACTAGTATGCTTGATGCTTTCAGTTAAAAGCGTGGATTCAACTAATTTCATTTAAAAAATCTTATAAAAAGTGGAATAAGAGATTCTTTTCAGAGCACAGGGACTATTTCCCCGTATATGTAGTATGTGAGGATCTACTTGTAGGGATAATGTTCAAATACTTCTATTGTTCAGCTTGAATGAATAAATTTATTTATAGATAAGTTAAAGAGCCTGCCTGGACTTTGCTGTGTAAAAAAACCAAAAGACACATAATTAAATCCCTAAACAAATGTAGCCCAGATTTTGCTGATACTTATGCAAGTGATAAACTTTAAGCACTTGAACAGTCCCACTGAAGTCAGTGGGACTATGCATAGTGTGGATAGTTTAGGGTGATCAGATAACAAATGTGAAAAATCAGGATGGGGGTTGAGAGTAACAGGCACCTATATATAAAAAAAAGTCCCCAAAATTGGGACTGTCCCTATAAAATCAGGACATCTGATCACCCCTAGAGTTATGTGTTGTATCTATTATTATTGGGGTCAGGGCCGCCAGGCTAATTTGTTAGAGATTTGTAAATAGAACTGCCTACCTTCCCATATTGCTAAATAGAATGGAAGCCCTGGTATGGAAAAAGTTGAAAGCTACTAGATAAGGAAAAAAGCAAACTAAAATTATCTCAAAACAGGCTCTGTTGGTCACTAAATGCATTTTTCATTGAAGAAGATTATGATTCTGTTCTACCATATTGGATGCAAATAAGGATTGGCTGATTTTCAAAAAAAAGTAACTTCCCTGATTTGGGGTTTGTTAGGAAACCAGAACTTTGTTTACTGAGAGGTTTGTGCACATGAGATGAAGTTCAAATAAACGTGGCTGACATGCTGAGTAGCTGAAAAAGTTATGCTTTTGGGTACAAGTCATGTTAAGTTTGGCGGTTTTGCTCAAGTCTTGACCTACAACCATACAAAACACTAGACTTCAACTGCATATAGATTCATGTTTATAAGCTCATTTGTACAGAAAATCAGAGCAAAGTACAGAGGGCAGCCCTACAAAGACTTGATATAAGACACCTGTGAAGTGAAACTCCAAGATTTTCCTAGCTCTGCTCTTCTTCCATATGTAGTCCCTTTTTTGGTAAATATATTTTGCTTTTCTTGTCTTTATACTAGTTTTTAAATTTATTTTACTTTTCCTAATTACAATAATAGTTAAGAAAAATGTATTTTTGTTTTCAAATCTGTTGATATGCATTAAAATTTAGAACATGAAAACATTTTGAGGTTCCTATTATAAGCCTTTTGTAAATATATCATTTGTAATTAGTGTTGGATGAATAAGAGGGGGGAAAGCATTTGTAGAATAAATTTCTCTTTAAATCACAAAGGTTGTAGAATCAATTTGCCAAATATGTAGACAGCTCCACTTGTTATAATCAAGTGAAAGCATTAATGGGTGAATGATGTTCATTCTGTTTAATCCATAGATCTCAAAGCAATTTACTATGAACAATGAGTTTCATTAGCCCTCTTTTATACATGGGGAAAATTCAGAAGCAAAGAGATTAAGTAATTTGTTATAACTGAGGGATAGTGGCAGAGCCAAGTATGGAACACAGGTCTCCTGATTTTGGCTATGGTTCTTGATCGTGAACATGTAGTTACTGGCGTCATGCAAAGCGCGTACAAAATGTTATTATATCAGAAGGGTAGCATTTTACAACTTCTTTGCACTGGTGTGAATGACTGCACAAGGTGGAGGGCAATGGAAAATTAGGCCCTCTGATTTCATGCCCTGTACAGGAGACCACGAAACTTCCCATGAAATACTTCAAATAGAATATTATTGCAGCAAAGATTGAGTTGAGACAGAAGTATTGTTTTTCATTAGGCTATTAGGAGCAAGGCCCATTAAAAATTACACTAGTTAAATTGGAGGAGTGAGGGAAAGCTATTGAAGAGAGAGAAAAGCAGTAGTTAAAATAGTTTCCCAGCATACAGAAGGAAGTATATTTTCATTTTGTTTTTCTTGCCATCAGCAAAATGGTTGTGTGAGCATGCCACTTTTGTGCTTTAGAACTAATTTTTTATTTTGTGATGTTCAAAAAATTTAGGGATTTTTATTTTTATATCTTATACTATATAATCATTCCCCAAAGCAGTCTGGAGAATAAAAGTAGAAAACGCTTGCTAAAGTTTTTATTCATGAAAAGTACACAGTAGAAAACATTTAGTGCTCTTAACCTTTCCATTTTTGCCCCAGAATTCATTCACCAACAATGTTATAGCCCCAAACTGAAAGGGAATTCTGACTGCGAGCATGAAAATTCACACATCACGCATGTTGCTTTGATCAGAATTTTTATATTCAGTACCACCAAAATGACAAATGTATTAAATTGTTTTGGAATATATCCAAGCTATGTATGCAACACCTCTCATTTCTCCAAATTAAAATATAATGCAATGGAATTATTACAATACATTCTGGGCACAGGGCACCATTTGGGAAAAATACATATTGCATAAGACATTGGATTCAATATGATCTGATATTCAGATAATTCCCCAAGCTTAGAACTGTCATATCCTACAAGGAGATCACCTTCCCTAACTGTCTTCTGGTTTACTAATCTAAGCTATTAGTCTCCCTAGTAAAAGTAATGGGCCTAATTCAGCAAATCCTTCTATGCCATAAGTATAATAAAGGAGCTCAATCTCCTAAATATTTAATTTAATTTTTATTTTTACCTTAGCAACTGAACACTGAACACACTTTCATTGTATCTACAACCAAATTGGTGAGGCTCTGCAACATAAAAGATGGCACAAATGTTATCTCTAGACTCAATATGGTACTTTCGGTGTACTTTTAATAATACCAAGGTTGTTCTAATGTAAACATTGTATTTCAGATATTCTCAGTGCAATAGTGGGATTTTGTTCAGTTGGCCCTTATTGACAGACATGCTAAACAATAATGAACTGTTATAAAAATCACAATACATTGCTCTGGATGTATCAGAAAATAAGGAGGAATCCTTTTAGTGTAGGATTGAACCTATAAGTTATGGAACTAATTTTCCTGCAGCTCTCAAAGGACTCCATGGAACATTAATGTTAATTGAGCTGTGACTTTTTGTGGGAAAAGGAAGGTTGCTGTCATAGCGCAAAGCAGTAAATTTTCATAGGAAAGTTATCCAAGAAAGCTGGCTGCAGCAAACTTGAAACAGAGTATCTTACACAGAGAACTAAACAAAGAGACCATCATTTCCTTACATGTTGCTGCACATAATTAAGGAGAAATCCTCAGCTTCCCATTCTTTCCCAACTCAAATTCAGAATTACTCTTCTTGTTTTTAAAGCTATCTACTGACCCTTTCCAACCCTCCTCATGGCTCTATTCTGCATCATTCTTGTCATCTCTCCATCCCAACTGTGGGGAAATAGAGGAGCTAGGTGGTGGATGGATTTCGGTGATATTCAGTTGTATCATAATTTTCCACAGGGAGGTATGTAATACTTGCCGCAGATGATTTACCTATGCCAGAAATAAGCGTAGGTTTGCCAGCATCAGTGTTGACATGGTCCAGTGTTTTACTGCAACTTATATATGAAAGCCTCAGACATGTCTTCTGTGCCAAGATGAAAAATATTCCACATATCAGGTATCAGTACACTTTTGGCATGTAGAGACCACCTACCTTTGTTGGTCTCTCAATGACAGCAACCTCACCAAATTATTTCCCTCCTCACAGAGAATTTGCTTCTGCTTCCATAACAAACTTTCTCTCTAGGATACAAATCTTCTCTTTGTTTCATGACCATTTTTAATTTTTTTTTTTACTATAGCTTGGTGATTTTTAGGATATTTACTACTTTGTTTTTCCTTCCTCACTATAATAATGAGACCTAACTACTCCCCGGCCTCCCTCCAGTATCTTTAACTATCCCTTATTCTTGTATGCTGGTTATCTGTCATGACCACTAGTATGAAATATCACAGAATATTTATTAAAAGCTCTGTAACCATAGGCCGCATCTGTCACAACCTCACTTTAGTTCCCTAAGTTTGGTTAAAATAGCTATAACTGGATAAAACAACGTTATTGTGTGAAAGACAAATATATCATTTGACTATAATTACTATAAATTAAAAGGAAAAAAATCCCAAACTGTCCATGAATATGATTATTACAAACATATACACAGAGGACTTAGGAAAAGAAAAAAAAAATGAAGCTGTCACAATAACATGTATGGAATATGGGTGAGTTTGGAGTTAATATGAAATTTTGCATTTTAGTTAACTGAATTTGTATGTATATGCAAACAGGATGAAATAATGTTGCCATGAGAACATAGTTTTTCCATTTACTGATTTTTATGCATGTAAATATATAATCTTATTGTATTACCTTGGTCTTTATTGTTATTGCCTTTTTATTTTTTAAAAAGCAGAAAGAAAACCATATTTACTATGCATATGTCCTGATATTCATTTTCCGTCTTTCTTGTTCATTTTTACAGCACCTCTATACTCCAGCCTGGTTAGAGCTATAAGTCCCATGCCTTCTTACTTTAAGGTAATACTAACCAGGCATTATAATGCTAGTTTATTTCAGTTTTTCATTGATTTCTAAAACAATCTAGGAAGTGATCTGGCAAGAGAGACAAACAGTGACAATTAACAAGATGAAGGATGGTCTCATTTCTGGCATTTGGGAATAGAAATTGGGACAATGTTTTTATTCTCCCCTCTGACGTAGACATCTTGTGATTCCCAGAACAAGTCATACAGGATTAATTTCAAAAGCTTGACAAATACCAATATAATAACTTATTTTGAGGTGTTTGCCAAAAACCAGATGTACAAATACATGATGGATTGTGTGTATGTGAGAGACTGGATTTACAGACCCTACACTAAACCGGAGCAAAGCAGCAGGCAGTACTGGGTGAGGGAGACCCCCATTCCTCAGCAGTTATAGGGCATGCTCCAGGTAGAGGGCGAGTTTAATACCTCCTCCTCCTCACCTCAGTTTTTTGGTAGGGTTGGGAATCCAAGAGCATTCCCATAGGATGAGATGTTATCCTCCTGGTAGTCTACACTGATACTGTAAAGATAGCAACCACAATCGAAAGAGAGGATCCACAGAAACTTAGGATGGACCAATAAGTGGTCCAAACACTGCAACATCCTTTTAGAGGTCTGGGTCAGGACCCAGGTCTCCCTCTCCTTTTCCCCCTTTCCCTTTTAGTGATATAACCCCAAACATAGAAGAAGAGATACACAGGATGGTGTGGCCCATTATATATGGCTCTGGAGGGCTTCCTCCAAAACAAGCAGACTGATGAGAATTGTTAAAACACTGCTTGACCACTAGGCCAGCTGGAAATTGGACTGATCTGCTTACAGTGTGACTTTACAAATAACCTTTTTAAAGAATCTTTAGACTTCTATTAGCCACTAGAACCATCTAGAATAATTCTAAAGAAGCAGCAGCTAAAGCATATTGGTGTGCATAGTACTTGTCTACTTACATTGTTTCTAATAGTTCATCAATATAGTGTTTAGATTATTGATCTCATGGATGATTTGGGGCTGTGTTTCAATTTATCACTGAAACTATCATTCTACATGAGTGATTAAACACTTAAAATGAAAAGTATTGTGGTTTTATTTAAACTGTCAGGTATCTCCAGTAAAATCAATACAATAGCATTATTTGACAAAGGGGAGGAGAGAGGGCAGAAATCACAAGAGATGCATGAAGAATGTGTCTCTTCTTTGACCAGCTCTACAGTAGAGTTATATTAGGATGAACTGCTTTTAGTAAAAAGTATTTACTTAGTCTTAATCCAGAGGACAGCAAAACAATGATAGAAAGTTTAGAAAACTTGACATATAAGGAAATGTTTAAAAAAACAAAACTGGTCATGTTTAGTTTTGAGACAAGAAGACCTGATAAGTCTTTAGTTATATTAAGGGTTGTTATAAAGAGGATTGTGTTCTCCATGTCCTCAGAAGGCAGGGCAAAAAGTAATGGGCTTACTCTACAGCAAGGGAGAGTGAGGTTAGATACTAGGGAAAACTTTCTAACTATAGTTAAGCAGAGAAGTTTTAAGAACAGGTTAGACAATTACTTGTCATGGATGGGTTAGATATATTTGGTCCTTCTGTGTAGGTGGTTGGACTAGATGATCTCTTACTATGATTCCAGTATCATGAACTGACAACCCTAAGGCCAAATCTACATTACCCGCCGCATCAGCGGGTAGTGGTCAATCTATCGGGGATCGAATTATTGCATCTAGTGTAGACACAATAAATCAATCCCCAAGTGCTCCCCCTGTCAACTCTGGAACTCCATCGCCATGAGAGATGGAAGTGGAGTTAATGGGGGAGTGGCAGCGGTTGACTCGCCGCCGCTAGGGTGTGCAGGTAAGTCAGTTGCGTCTCTTAGGTCAACCCCCACCCCAGTGTAGACCTGGCCTTAGTCTTATTTACTTCTAAACGCATGTATTTGGCTTTGCTGGTTCTATTTTAGTCAGAGTTAGAAGTCTGTCAATGCTAAGCGTGTTCAGAATAGGCAGCATTAAAATGGAGCGCTCAGCCTCTCTTTTCTCTGACACCTCAACTCCTCATTAGTCACATCATTTTATTGCATTTTGAAGACTTCATTTAATACAAACTGGACTGGAGGAAGTAAGTACACATGCTTTTATATGTTGCTTTGTACGAAGAATTCCTAGCATCTTCATTAAATATTATAGTATAAAGTCTGAACTCCAGCACTCTGTGCAGCTTTGTTAAGACAGGCCAATATATTAATGAAGAAACTGAATGATGGTCTTTTATCAAAGGATGCAGCAAACCTACATATCTGATTTGAGAATGAAATACTGTAATAGGCATCAAAACTGAAATGGCCCAGCTGCATTACATCATGCCATATTAGAAAAATATCTATGAAAAGTTTTACGCTGTATGATTTAACAGCTGCTGTCCCTAACAAGGACAAGAATATTAATGGAAAGGAGATGAGCTTAATCTCATACATTTAGATCACTGAAGTGCAGTGATTTATAGCTTAGCAGGACTAAATGATTTATATTATACACCCAAGTTTACTATCCAGATTAACAAGTATTGTTGAACTGTGTAAATGGAGAGTTAACAGAACACATACAAAGTAGTTGGGTGAATTTTGTCTTTTGAACAGCTTTACTAGATCACAATAGGCAATTTGTGAATCGTGAGCTAGATTTTCATATGATCTCTTTATTATTTTTTGTTAATCAAGCAGAGAAAGACTTTAAAGTAGGATACATATACATTTACATGATTTTTTTTTGTTTAGTGTACTTTTACAGACTAATGAAGGAATAATCCATGGCAAATCTCAATTCACCCACTTTCTGATTTTTTGACGTTTCAGAAGATAAAAACAATCTTCAGAATCAATCTACAAGAAGGACTATATAGGCAGACCTTACTGAAGTCAATGTTTGCTGGATCAAGGTCTTAAAAGTACTCAAAATATCTGGATTAATATACAAGCTCTCAGTGTGCAATTCCAATGGTGAAACTTTAGACTAACTATGGCCTTTTTCATTGATTTTTACTGCATAAAGGTTGTTTGAACAGTGAAGCAAATGATCATAATTTTACCTTTTAAATTTTCTTCTATTAATACAAGTATTCTAAGCACAATGATATATTTCCTATGTTGCTTCTTTTCCTATTAAAAATAGGACAGTCTGACAGTTCAGAAGACAACAAGGTCTAGGGATATTTATAGATGCCTAAACATTTCATGTACTTCTGGTTGGAACACCATATGTTGGCCCTACAAACAATCCCTTTAATCCTTCATCACATCTAAGTTTATGGTGTATCATCAAAAAGTCATTTTGAAATAGTATTTGACTGTCCCGGCAGAACTACACTTAGTGCATATGATTCTGATTTCAATGGTTGCAATGCTAAAGTTCTTTGACTTTCTGTTGATAGGCTGCCATTCCAGAGAATTTTGGAGACATGAAAAGAGCAATAGTAGGAGTGAGAGAACAAACACTCTGGCGGCATCCTCACAAAACTCAGCTTCTGAGGATGGAGAATAAAGACAGATACACTGTAAGAGAAAGGATTAAAAAAATCAGCAAGTGAAGATCAAGTCAAAGTAGCACATATTTCATTTAGAAAGTGCCTCGGATAGTTTATTTGACAAATTTCTGGGCACAAAGAATCAGATCCATCCAGCAGTAATTTCCTGAGAAGCAGATACACATATGATACCAAGCAAGCACTTGAAATAAAATAACATACACACTGTATTCCAAGTCTGACTCTTCACAACAAGCATTTGTAGCAAGACTGTAAAAGATATACTGTCCATGCTATCAGATATCCATTGTGGGAGGAGTAGAACTGTCTTTCTGTGTCTGAAATTGGATTTTAGAAGTAACACAAGGAATCACAAGTAACAAACATTAGTCACATGGATGAAACAATGAAAGTGAATGTTCTCCCTCCTCCTGCCCCTGAGTATTCAAGTGCCTATGGACAGATGCTGATTTGCCACAGAAAGATCTGAGGTTGATTAATCTTAAATTACTCTCCAAGCTGTTATTAAATAAGGCT
Source organism: Dermatemys mawii (assembly GCA_007922305.1). Classification (NCBI taxonomy): domain Eukaryota; kingdom Metazoa; phylum Chordata; order Testudines; family Dermatemydidae; genus Dermatemys; species Dermatemys mawii. The sequence continues at coordinate 45,721,067 of ML677326.1, forward strand.
GTTGGCTTTACATTTTGGTTGCAGACCATTTAGCATTTGCTATTTGACCCATACAGCAACATGCAAGTGTTTATAGTGCTGTAAATATGTCTTGGCTTACAATGACTATTTTCCCACTTTAAAAATAAAGTACTGCTACCAGTATACTTAGTGTAGTAAACTGAGAATAGTAGCATTGTTTATAATACGGTTTACATTTCTTCACAAGTTCCCTGAAATGTGGACACTTCAACAGTGCCAAGACACTTGATTTTTATTAGTTGAGAAAATGTTTTATTACTGAAGAATGACAGAGCTGGAGGGGAAAAATAGATTCCACCTATGGATAAGTGCTGTTATAGGGGCTTAGAAATAGTTGTGTTGAACTCTTCTATAATAAATATTTTTTCAAACCGCAAAGCAAATTACCAGAAAATCAAATACTCAATAAAAATAATGGAAATTTTTTTAAAAAAATTATCACTTTCTTCATGAAATCTAGATTCTGGGTCTGGCTCAGAATCATCTCAGAAGGTGTTCTCTTCCACAGGAGCCTAGAGATTGCTGAAGAATTAGTGCACCTGAGCTAGTAGCATCTAGCCTCCATGGTGGTGATCACGGTAGGAAAACTCAAAGGCAAATACTTCTGTACTCTGTGCTCACTGGTAGATGTCTGGGGGCAGATGAAAGCATATCAAGTGGAAAGTGTGAGGAGGAGGTCATCCTTGTGAATCCAAATGAATGTTGTATAAACCTTGTTTGAAGTTCTATGGTAGGACTCTGGGATAAGCTAAGAGTTTTCTTCTTCACCACAGCATCCTGTGAGTCCTAACTATCAGAAAACAGCTAGGCAGAGGACAGCTTGGTAAATTCAGGCTGCCTTCTCTTGGCAATAGCGTTCGGTGTGGGGTTGGTTTGTTTTGCTGTGAGGAACTTTCCATCTGTTTTATAGAAGTGATTGACTATATATGGTTTAAACCAGCAATTTCCATTTAAGTTAAGAAGCAGAAAATACAATCTCTTCTCTTAAACCAGCCAAAACTTGGCCATTCATTGCTTTGAGAAGTGCTGGGAGAGCTGTGATATGGCACCGAGAAGAATTTCTCATACTCCTTATAACTAGTATAACAGGGTATAGAGAATGTGGGGAAATTTGTAGTATTTTTATGGGAAAAATATGTATTACTCAGTTTCCCCTTTTCATTGTTATTCAGTGTGTGTGAAGGAATTAGTTTCTTTCTTGGGAGAAGAGAACAGGTAAGAATCACATAGGCAGATCTTGTTTAGTGTGAATAAACTATCAAGGTCTGTTTACAGCTGAATGAAGTTGCCTTGGAGAAACAATGGAAAACCCAACATCAACGTTTAAAGACTAGCAGCTGAGGGAAGGATAGCAGAGGGAAGCAGCAAGACTGTAACTGAAACCTAAGGTCTGAGGTGTCATCAGTCAGGAATAAGCTGCCATACTGGGTCAGACTGTGGTCTATAATCCCTGGTATCTTGTCTGACAGCAGCCCGTACCACAGCTTCAGGTGGGATATACAGGGCAGGGCAATTATGGAGTGAACCTGGGCATCCCTCATTCTGGGTGAGTGCTTTTAATACTGCACTAAGAATTAAGGGAAGTAGCACCACTACCACCAGTTTCCTCCTGCTGCCATTTTGTATTGTTAGACAAGTGCTTAACTCCTTGCAAGAAACAGCTTAAGCACCTAAACCATGTGTCTCCAGGTTCCCAGCTGTGGATCCCAAATAGAGATAGATGCTTCCCTTCTGCACACACTTGATTTAAGTGCTTAATTCTGAAATGGGAAAGGCGTAGGACACATCCCATTCTTTGGCATCTGCCATTGACTATCTTAGGCAACTCCCTTCCTAGCATACCATCTTTTGTGAATAGCATTCTCTCCCCATGTATCGCACAAGAAGCATAAGCATTTAACTCAGGCATTGTCATTCCCATTGATGTTGCACTGATTTCCTAGAGGCCTAAAAGTTAGGCATTGCAATGGTAAGCACTGGAATCCTTAAGTCCCTTTGTGTATCTGGGAAATCTGTGTTTTATAAAAATTATTAAGTACCACAGAATCCCTGCATTGTAAGAAAGCATTTTTTTTGTATTCTCTAGCTGGGGAAACTGAATCAGAGAATATGTGATTTGCACAAAGTCACATAGGGAGTCCATGGCAGGACCCGTTTCCTAACTACAGCTCCAGCTTGACTCAAGTCCTGTGCTTCCCCTCAATGTAGTTCAATTCTTTTAAAATAAAAGTTTGCATTTTTAATATATACCTCTTGAGAAAAATATGAAAACAAATGTTACTCTTTGTCTCGGTGCATCTTCCCAGGACAAGACATGGCTGATGAGTGATGAATTATAATATACCCTGTGGAGAGGCTGGTCTTTCCAGTAAACATTAGTTTTTTCCTTTAAAGTATTTCAAAGCAAACAACTAATGCAGTTTGCATTGGTCTACACTCCTTCCTCAGTTTAAGCTTGATTTCTTAGTACTGCCTCAGCTAACATAGAACTGCATGCACATGTTTAATTCCTCTGAGAAAACAGGGGATTTTAATGATTACATTTCCATGCTGAGAATGCAGAATCTGGCCAGGAAAGAAGGGTGTAAGCCAGAATAGATATGGCCTAGTTGGAAAAATATATAGTCTAATTTCTATTAAAGAACAACTAGGCAGATTTCTTTACCTAAATTGAATAGAGGAATGGGATGGACACTGCGTCATATTAGTACCATTGCATTTCCCGAGTAACTACTGGCAGATGAGAAATCCAGAGAAAAGAAGAAAACCATTCTGTGTACTGCTGATGACTAGTTTAGTGACCATGTGTTTTCAATATCATGAAAACTGTCCAATGTAGAGACATTGTGAGTATATTTTTATATAGTTACTTAGGTTTTAAATGTCTATAAATGTTTTTTTACCATATGTCGTCATTCATCTAGCATTTTTCATCCCCAAGGATCTCTACACACTTTACAAAAACTGCATGCAAAAAAAAAATCACTCTTTGATCTACATTGCACGCTTCATCAACAGTGTGTATTCAGGACCTGGAATATAGATCTAATCTGTGGATGCTGTCCATATTGCTAGTGCAGATACAAGATTAGGAGTCTTTTATACATTAATTGCTTCTCACAGCATTGAAATACAGCCACTTAGAGAAAAGAAAATGAAGATTTTAAATGAAACTGAAAATCGAATGAAAGGTGCTATGAAAATGTATGCAGAAGGTAGTTACCCAAACTGGAATTTACTGGGGAAAAAAATCATCATTAAACATCTCATGGTACTAAGTGGCTAGGAAAAAGAAATGTTTTCAAACTGAAATGGTTTCAAACTGAAGGTTAAATATTAAACAATTCCCATACCCCCAAATCTGAAGAGGTAGAGGTTCTGATAAAAGTGTGTATACAATTTGGTTTGAAATTTGATTTAAAAAATCCAATATTTTAATTCTATAATCTCATCTTCTAGGAGATAACATAGACCTTGATCAGCAAAGATTACTGGGAGGCTACCACTTTAATCCTCACCCCATCAGAGAGCTCAAGATTCCTCTAATCATGTATAGTATTTGCAGTAGTTTCATTAATTTAACCAGTCTACAAGATAAATTGGGTTGTGTAAGGGATATGTTTTTATACGAAAATAGAGTCATGGCCTTTAAGGAATCAAACAATGGGTGTAAATACTGCAGAAATAGTGTGAGGCCTTAGAAGAGCTGAGCCAGGATATACTTTATTTCCTGTGAGACACATATTTCTTCCTTTCATTTTTTTAAAAAAAAGGCACAGACACATTCACGCTGACTTACACCTTAATGCACAAACTCTTTTGTTGTTTCCCTCGGCTAACCAAGGTTAATTTACAGTTTTGTTTTTTTTTATTTCTCCATCACTGACAGTTACATACAAATAATCAATCTCCTATTCTCTTGTGTAACTTATTAGATATTATCAAATGTTTTAGGGTGCTCAGCTTCTTGTAGGGTTAACTCTCGGGATCCTAACCAAGTACTGACAAACAAAACAAATGGAAGCAGCTGCTGATTTTGGACAAAAGCTTACAATAGCTCAGCCCCCAGCCATCAGCAAAAAACAAACAAAGATTTTCTGAATACTTAAATAGGAGACCAAATATAGGATCTGACCCATTGCTAGAGCACCACCTTGTGGCTGGGCATAATAGGCTTCCTCCTCTCTAGGACCCTCTGCTGACAGTTGCTCCAGCCTGTGACAGTATCTTCCCATAACTCAATTCTCCAACCAGGTCATGATTTAGTCCCACCCATTTCAGGGTAACAGGAAGTCCAACATTTAAGAGTCCAGTTTGTTTACAGGTAGTCTTCAGCCCTGGACTTTGGGACTTCATGGTCTGCACACCCTTCCCTTAGGGCTTGCCATCATTCTTGTTCCCTTCTCTGGCCTCACAACACCTCACCAGATACTCCCACTCCACTTGTTTCCAACAGGGGAACTCTATAACCAGCAGCCAAGGACTGCTCTGTCTGACTCCTTGCAGCTGCCTTCCCAGACCTCTTTCTATATAGCCTTTCCCTAGGCCTTATCCCCACAACCTCTAGGTTCACCTTTCCGTCTCGGCCAGCACTCTCAACGCTATCCCCTGGAATCCAAGAGTACTATCAAACCAATTTCCACTTTTCATCTCTCTTAAGTTTTCCTTACTCCATTCCTCATTTTAACACCTCCAAGGGTTCTCTTGCTGGAAGTCCTGATCCTTTCTTTTTCTCATGGCTCCTCACCACAGCAGCCAGCTTTATCCTGGGAGCTACTTTATGTCACTCCTAACCTCTTACCAATCTTCTGTATTTACAAGAGGATCTTAGGGCTAACACTTTCCCCCTAGACTTCCATCTTAATCCTCCCTCTCTAATACCTAGAGAATGACTGCAAAGTTCTTTGCTCATTCTCTGCAGTTGCCTTCTAGTCTGTGATTTCCTACTTTATAGTTATCACCCTGTTTCTTCCCCAGCTGGGCTTCATTCTTAATTAGGCCTGGTCCACTGACCAGGTGCAGCCAGATAGCATAACTAACTATTCAGGCCACACTAACCTTTTAATTGCCTCTTGACCCCTGGGTCTCCTCTTGCTATTGCTCTGCACTCCTTTCATGGTAATCATCCAACTCCTTCCCAGATGGGTCTGATACTGAAATGAGTCTGATATGCCTTCAAACACAACAAGATGGGCTAACTGGGCCCTTAGACTCCCGTTAACCCTTTGTTGGCCACTGTAGAATTTATATACTCTATCACAGGTTCACAATGTATTCAAATGACAATATCTGATGAGCCACAGCATCAAAGGCATCAGTTAAATCTGTTGTTATCATCACTGACACCTGACATTCGTCTGTCACCAGGAGAAGACCATTGACCAATGCAAAAAGTCCTTGCTCTGTATCATATCTAAGTCTGAACTGGAAATGACAAAGGCCAAGAAAGTCAGAAGCATTTTAAGACTCTGAATAATATCACCATAACATTCTCCATTATCTTAAAACTAAGAGTATATTTCCTTGATTTAATATTTTATGCATGATGTTTTATATATATATTATCATGTATTACATATACTACACGTAATAATATATGTACACATATTTATATATACAAAGCCCAAGATGCAGCATTCTCAATGGAAAGGATCCAGCTATGGAATATATTTCCAGAGGTCATTTCATTAGATTAATCCTGTCTGACCATCTTTAAGAAACATGTCAAATGTTCTTCTTTGAGGAAGCCTGTGATGAGGAGGACAGTCACAACATCAACCACCTGCCTCTAATCAACTGTCCCTTAAAACCTCCTCCAAAGAAAAGCCCAAACCCATAATAAATAAATAAAGTCCCAAGTCAACCAAATCAATGAAAAATCCCTACTCAAACAGAGTTTTTAATACCCTGAAAAGGGAAAGCACCAGAAAGTCCAGTAGGGAACTAATTATTGCCAACCTATTTTGTATGAAAGGTGCTCAGAATTTACCTTGCTAGATAGCAGTATAAATTCATAAGATATAAAATTTATGGGCTGCAATCAAAGCATTATATGCACATACACCACCCAAAGGCTAGAGGATCTGCCAAAGCATCTATCTATTCCTCCCTCCACATCTTTTTTCTCAACTGTAAAATAGGATTTCTTTGCCCTGGGTTCCTCTGTGACAAAACCCAGTGCACAGTATCATATTTAGTCTATGTGTTTGAAGGGGACTTAGGCCTAAAGGGCTGTTTCTGTTCCTGTTTAAGCAAAAAGAAATTTTGCCATTGGCTTCAATAAGAATAGGAGCAGGACTTAAAAATGAAACAACCAGCAACCTATTTCTCTATCACTAAATGCAGGCACTTGTTCTGTAGTTAGCCAGAGGCAAAAATACCTCTTGAGTTACTAGCATCATCTTCTCCAGCATCAGGGAGTCCCTTTGAAGATTTCCTATTCAGGAGATAAATAGGCCTGACCTTATTTAATTTGAATAATATGACAAAATAATACAGCCCAAAGTGATAAGGCTATCTTTTTACTAATCTATATACATTCAGAAACAACGTATAGCTTCTTGAGATTCTAATGTACAGTGAAAGCCCTGAGCTTGCTATTTTACTCTCAAGGTTTTAGATGTAATTCCCCCCCCCCAAAAAAAAAGTCAGGGTTTTGGGGTGAGCAGTAATGTGCAGAGAAAAGGATAGGTATCATTTTGGGTGTTTGTATGTGATTCAAAGCCCAAATACATACATCACAGATAGTTTCTAACAATTTTTAAAATGGAACCCAGCTGTTGAGTTATCCTGATAGAAATGAATCCCTTGAGATCAGAAAGAATTTAAAAAGCTAGGTGCTGATTGTGGATTTACCATGAGCCCTGACAAAAAGGTAGTACATATCTTCTCTGCCCCAGAGCAACCAAGGAAAATACAGTCTCTGGGTCCCTAGTTGCTTCTGAGGGAAAGCAATCTGCGGCAGCTCTTTGGCTGGTTCAGATTACTCCCCATTTGTGCAGGCCCAGCTATCTGGCCAATACACTAAGGTCAAAGTAAAGACTCTATCCCTTGGCTGCTCCTAACTGCTAATTCTCCCCTCACCTGTGTGGAAGGGGAGGTAGTGGTCCATGGAAGCTGCTCATCTCCTACTTGCTGTGATCTGGAGAAGTGTGGGTAACCTGCACAGGAGAGTTAGGACATGCCTTACCCTTCTTGCTCCCTATATAGCTGCATGGAGGAAGCCACGTTCTCAATACTTAGACTGAATATGTAGGGATATGTTAAGATTAGTCTTGAATCATTTGGACCACAAAATTAACTATTTTTAAAGAGCTTTTCTTTTTATGAATGAAAAAAATTCTTGGTAGACAAACTCAAATCTTAATCCATTTTGGGGATGTTGATCTGAGATGAACATGTGGTTTGATGTAAAAAGAATCACAGAATCACAGAATATCAGGGTTGTAAGAGACCTCAAGAGGTCATCTAGTCCAACCCCCTACTTAAAGCAGGACCAATCCATCCTCTTTGGAACCCCCTTTCACGTAGTTTAAAGCAGCTATCAACTCCCCGCCTCTCCACCCCACCCTGTTCTTCTCTTCTGCAGACAAACAATCCCAGTTCCCTCAGCCTCTCCTCATAACTCATGTGCTCCAGCCCCCTAATCATTTTTGTTGCACTCCACTGGACTCTTTCGAATTTTTCCACATCCTTCTTGTAGTGTGGGGCCCAAACCTGGACACAGTTCTCCAGATGAGGCCTGACCAATGCCGAATAGAGGGGGATGATCACATCCCTTGATCTGCTGGCAATGCAGTGATCTTAGTTCTGTCTCTAGTGGCTAACCCACTATAAGAAAATCTGGGTTAAATGTTACACAGTTTTATCTCAGCAAAGTGGTACAGTACTAATAGTATTATTTTAATTTTATAATAGAGCACACTGTGTAAAAACTAATTGCATAACTAATCCACCAAGCAATGCCTTCTTTGATAATGAATTAACTGTCTTTGTACTCTGGTCCACCAAGAGATGAATAATTTAGCTGTCTGCCTTTGTTTGCTTTGTTTGGAGCTACCAGCCTCTCTGAAAACCCACTCAGAAGTTATTTTAATTTTTGTGTGTGTGGTGTGAGAGGGAATGCAATAAGATCCACATGTGAAGACATATTCTGCTTTCCTAGAGTGTAACACTTCGGTGTAGAGATTGTCTCTACCTCTCTCTGGGTACAGTGTGAGAGCCCCTAATCTTGGTCAGATGTTCCTGGCAGAACTGTGATATGAAAATTAATGGTAACTTAAATTTCTCTGCTGACTAAAACTCCAGTGACTGGCGAGAGGAAATGAATCATGGTATGACAAAACCATGCACCCATTTCTCAATGTAATAACTGCAGGAGGACGAGCACAGTGTTGATCCTAAAGAAGCAAAATGTCATTTTCCAACAACTAAAAGTATCTCCATTTTATACAGAAACTGCCTGGAAGTACATGGCCTCCTTTTCTCATTTGGCTGTGTCTTTGATAGGCTCGTGTGCAACTTCTCTTTTTAAATAGCACTGCAGTAGCTGTAGCTAAAATTCAGCAGTGGCAGAACAGGTGCAGTTGTATGCACTAGAAAGCAAGATTCATGAAGGTCTTGCAGGAGGTGCATACTCACACTCCGAGCTGAACTTAGATTGCAGGAGTTTCCTGTGTAGCCGCACACAGAAAGGGTTTGGCTATTGGGCAAGGGCTGAAGGAGTCAGACCCACCCAGATCTTTATCACACTCATGAGACCAGATGTTAAATCTGCAGTGGCTACTCTAGTCTTTAGAATGGAGTAGCTTTTCTGTCATTTTTGGGGAGGAAGTTTTCCTGCCCTCTCCGGAGATCTAGAGTCTAGCTGAAGTACTCAGGCTATGCACTATGAATTTATCCTTAAAGAGGAGATTCCTTATTATTAACAATTACACTAGGATGAACATATCTCTACAGTATACATTTAAAACAAAACGCTTTACTACAGAGCATAGGATTTAGTCCACCCACACAAGTGTATTTCCTGATTAAAACTCACAGTACTTAGGAATCCCTTATAATTACAAGGTATAATAAAATCAAAGTATATAAATGAACAAGAAGTGAACGAATGGTGAACAGAGGAGATACAGCTCACAACAGTCCAATAAGAGTGGTATCAGAAGAATCCAGGTCAGGTACTGCATTATGGCTTCTTTGTACCACAATACTGGCTGAAAGTAACCCTTAAACTGGATTATCTGACAATAATCCCATTGTAGGGATATCCTCCAGTAGTACAGAGTTAGCATGGGGATGTTGCCAGGGCAAAGGTGAGATGTGGCATGCTTGTCCCTATCTATATGTATGTTCATATAGTTTGAAGTATTCTTTGAAATGTGCATTACCATCCACTTTTTGATGTGGAATTTCATCTTCTGTCATGTTTCCCATCTTTGGCTATATAATTCTAGAGTTCCTCACAAGCTCTAGCTTTGGTCAACCTAAATCGTTTGATAGTTAGACATTTATGTCCCCTCATTATCCAATATTCTTCCATGCCATTAATAATAGTACTCAACACCATAAGTCCTAGCATTTGTACTCCCACTATTAGCCACTTTCTATGATAGCAATTGGATATATTTCCTATATTTTTCCAGATAGACCACCTTAAGGATTTAGCTAGAATCAATCGTGTGTCACTTGATCTGCAAGGAGGCTGCATTCTTTTCAAATTTGCTTTAAGGATGATGATTACTTTTTCCACACTACCGCTCCTAACAGCAGCAGAAGTTATGTTAAATCATTGATCTCGAGTGTTTTCTGCGTTAACACAGAGTAAAGTTTAATGCAAGGGAAACTAACTAACTAGTGGTTAGGGGATATTTCATAGTATCAGAATTACAAAATCTCGAAACATAATTGTCCACAATTCTCATCCTATTCTACTCATTTGACATTTTTAATAGTATTAATGTTACTGATATATTTTGTTAATATCAGTAAACACTTTTGATTCAACTTTTAATACTACGTACATTGTGTCTGTGGCAGAATGATATTTGACTCCATCATATCTAATACCTCACTCTCAGTGTGGTATTACAAGTTAAATTTTGTGCAAAGTAAAGCTAATTCCCTTGATATGTAAATAGAGGCAAAGTTTCTATTGCTTAAAATATCTGAGAAACTTGAGGGAATTGAAAGATTTTACAGATGAATGGTCTGGGCTGGTTTTTTTTAGATCTTAAAAGTGGGTAAAGATGTGGAAAACTTGTTCCACATCAAATGGACTTTTAAATGTAATAGTGGATCATGTGGAATGGCTTTTCAATGAACTAGATAGGATTTCATCTTCACATGCATCCAGCAGATTATGCTCTCCACTGATGTTACCATATAAATTTTCATTCTCCACACTGATCTTCTATGGTCTCCTTGAATATTTTCATTTTGTGAGGAAGAAGTTGCATAAGATTTTTCCAGTTTCAGAATTGTTTGTTATTTGACACACCCCAGAAAAGTATTTTTCCTGCTTACTTCAGATTCACAGAAGCACTGGCAGTATGATAGAAATACCTCTCTATCATTAAAATTGCTCCGGAGAATTGAGGAAAGCTTCTCAGCTAGTATTTCTTTTACTTTCTTGTGTTTCATGCATATAGTAGTGACATCACTGATGCAACAACAAACACAACAAACATTTCATAAATGGTAAAAGTGCCATTTCCCACTTTAAATGTGTAATATTTTCTGTGCATATTATAGGAAAATATGAGAGCTGCAGATACATAGATCATATGATCTAAAGAGCTCTCAATTCCAAAACTGACTCTTTTGATATACTGTTGTCTAATTACAGTTATCGGATACATAAGATTTGTAACAACAAAGAGTAGTAAAAATGGTGTACTACTGATTAAGCTATATTATGATTTAACTCTTTACTCTCTTCAGCTCTTAAATTAAAATAGATTTTATTTATAGAAATGAAAAAAGCCCTACCCTGGGATTTTTTTCTTACTATATATATATGTATTTCTTATATATTTTTCTTATATATTTCTTATATATATATATTTAAATCAAGTAAGAAATAAAAGCTCTCAAGGAAAGAAGTATTGTGTGTCAAGTTTCAGATTAGAATGGTTTTGAGTTATAAATTGAAGAAAAATATCTAGAATGTAATCACATCACAATAAATCTTCACCCATTCATGGCTGTGTTGACAACTGAGGCTAGAAAAGAGGCAAAGGCCTGAACAGATAAGGAGGCATATTGTCTTGTTCTCTTCCTTACTGTGTCTGTTCTATGGATAAACTGGTTGCATGCTATGTAGCAACATATGCAAATAATGGGTATTTGAACCACACTCCATTAAGCAAAACGAAATATAGTTGTATTGCCTGTACCATGTACAGTAAGCTGGTGCTCCGGGCAATACAACTATATTTGTTTACACACCATAATATGTCGAAAATGGTATCTGGTGAAATCTGCAAAAAAGGTGGTCACAGTCAGCTAAAAATAAGTCAATCAGCATGTTACTTTTTAAAACTTGCACTATATGCACAATGCCATATCCCAAGAAAGGCTTGAACAGGAGTATCAACCAACAACATATGTACATATTTAGGCTCGGATCCTCTGACCAGGGCCTAATTCACGTAGCTGGGGCAGATGCTAAGCAGCATTAAGAAGGATATTGTCTGCCCATCCCATGTGATTCTGAGATTTCATTTTTTTTCCCATCTTACATCAAGACAAAAATTCAAAACCTTGAAAGTTTCATGAACTGATAATCCACGTTTCTGAGGTGAGTGAGGGAAAATTGAGTCAGCTGAAATGTTCATTTAAATAACTTTCAAATGTTTTGTTTCTAGTTCAATCTTTTATATTTTTAATATAAATTAACTAAAATTTCAAAGAAAAACAAGTAATTTTGAAACAAAATGAAGCCTTTGATATCAAAAATTGCAAAATGGGACATTTTGACAGTTACAAAATCTTTCAAAACTGGAAATTTGTCAAATTCGACCCTTTCTTGCAACCAGTTTCAGTTGAACAAATCCACATTTTCTCATTTAAAAATACTATCTTGGAAAATTCCCAACCAGCTTTAGTATGGGATAAATAGATATAAAGATGTCAGGGCAAGGCATTCTCCTTCTAAGTCAGAGAGACTATGTGGCCAATTGGAGCCCAGTGGCTGCAGTAACCTCTAAGGCAGTGGTTGGGGTAAGCAGAGTTCTTGCAGAAGGTACATCAGTTCATTTAGATAGTTGCCTAGTTTTACAACAGACTACATACAAAAGGACTAGCAAAGTCAGGACAAACTAAAACTTCATAAAGACAAAATGAGAAAGGGTGCAATTTTTCAGTGATAGTGTGGGTGTGACACTTTTGTATTTTTATGTCTGATTTTGTAAACAAGTAGTTTTTAAGTGTGGTGAAACTTGGGGTTGTTACCCAACGTTCTTTCAACCCAATGCTCTTGGTAACTTTTACTCTGTGAGAGGTGGTGTCAGGAAAGAAATCAGGGGAGACACGGCCGTCCAACCAATAGATGGCTGGCACAAACAGGACAACACAAGAGTGCTTTCACTTAAAGCTAAACTTTACTTAGTCTCAAACACTTTACACTTCTGCAACAGGTTAGTAAAACACTCCCAATCTTTGATAATTACAGAAGCTGAGCGTGGCTCTTGAGTGGCACAGTGGCAACCCATCTGCTGGCGGGGAACGCAAAATACATACAGAGGGAGATTCCAGGCCTGATGTGTCCCACTATCTCAAACTTCCCCCGATTCTTATTTTATACAATGATGTGTCCTTAAAGAAAACTTGTTATAGTTTCAATGGTCCAGCAAGAGGTTTTCTTTTGATTATTAATTAACCAGGTGTGGGTTTTTCCAGAGTTTGCAGCCTTGAGACACATTCCGGAGCTCTTCTAAAATGCATGTATCAGCAACTTCAACACATTTCTTATCAGGAAGGACGCGGGGTCAAACTGCCCTTTCTGTGGCACTCAAAACCCCCTCCCGCCTTGGTCAAGCTGAGGCTGTGGCATGGCCAATTAACAGCCTGCGGACTTGGCTGCATTTAGCAATAAGTCATAATGGTTTCAGGCACTTTACTGGTTTGCTGACTTCCCTCCGTACAGGCTATGCAAGAAAAAATTAGACTCCTTAAAAGGGTACAATAGTCTGGAAAGGTTGAGACCCACTGCTCTGAAGCTTTACGTAGTTTACCCCATTTTACCTTGGGGGAAGTACTGGAGGATCAGTGCATCAACTACTCTATCTTACATTCTCCCTCTTTCCCTCCATCACCTACTGTACCCATTCTCGGACCTTTCACAGCTCTGTACTAAGCCGGGGATTTTCTCTATCCAATCAAATAGCTCTCAATGTAAACTAGAACCACACTGGTTTCCATGCAAAAGGGGGGCATCATGGATGTGAAGGGAGAGAGCTTGATTTAATCCATGGTGGGATATATTAAAGTATCATAACAATTGACTATAACAGGGTTCAAAAAGAACTAGATACTTCCTGGAGGATAGGGCCATGAATGGAGGATGGGCAGGAATGACATCCTTAACCTCTGTTTGTCAGAAACTGGGAATGGGTGATGGGCTGGATCACTTGACGATTACCTGTTCTGTTCATTCCCTCTGGGACACCTGGAATTGGCCACTGTCAGAAGAGAGGATACTGGGCAAGATGGACCTTTAGTCTGACCCAGTATGGCCATTCTGATGTTCTTATAACAATGGATGTTGGAAGGTAGATGGCCTATGATTAGTTCTCAAACTTCTTGAAACTGGTTAAAACCAACCAATTCTCCTTCAAACATTTAATTGCAATTTAAATTTACATTCAATTCTATCTCCCCAATTTGGTAGCAATTTGTCTGACCTTTTATACAAGGTGTCTTTTGGTAACTAAAAGTGGCCTGGGAAGTCTGATTTCTTCATGCTGTTTTTCCCTATAATAGCTGAGGCCACATTAGCATTTATGAGTCATGGAAAATTAATGTTACATACTCTATGCAGTAGGGTGGAAAAGAAAGGCAATTTTACAAATATAATTTATCTGTATATTTTTAACCCTAGAAAGCATTCATATTGTAGTGATGGGCATGACACAAAACTGAACAGATTGAAATCTATTTACAGAAAGGAGATAACAGAAGGGTCTGGTGGCATTGATCCCTGAAAATTAAAAATGCTTTTAATATGTTACAGCCTGGCAACAAAAATTGTGCTCTAGAAGCATCAGGGGAGAAAAGTAAGCTCTGCCAGCATTGGTGGATTCCAAAAGAGGAAGAATAACCCTGTCTGTTGCTTTTTGACTTGTTAACTCAGTTCTCATCCATGTCCATTTTATATTTTCTATGCATGATTAGGAGCCTAAAAACAATACATTTTGTAGGAAGGAACCCTTTATTCCATGTCTTTTAATGGAAAATTCTGAGCTAGGCAGGTCCATATTTCTTACTTCAGTTAGTCTTTTTAGGTTGAAGTCCTTCATTTTATGATGTTCTATAATTATTTAGATGGAACTAAGGAGCCCAGAGAGTCAAAGGAGTGGTCATGACTCTGAAACTGTCCAACATTAAACAGTTTTTAACAAGGTTCAGGAGTTGGTATGCAGAGATATCAGCCTGCTTAGTACCTGGGGAAACACACCATGAAGAATCTATTAAACCTTTTATTAAAGATACAGAACAAGGAAAAATAGTTAGATTTTGAAATGTGAAATATTCAGTAATGCTTTCATTGTAACAGCATCCATTATTCCCCTTTCCTTTAGCTGCAGAGAATATTTTGAAGGGGGGAAAACAACTGTGACAATCTTTTAGATAGTAATGACTTTCCTTTGTGGAGAAAAGAGAAGTTAGTTAAGATGGGCTGGAGCTTTTGTCATTGCTGTTGATATTGAAGTCTGATCCCATTTCCTAGAAGATAAAACAGGATGAACACATGCAAAAGGGGAAGAGAAAAGAGCAACAAATATGGCAAATGGCGACGCTCACTGATAGATGTGAAAGTGAGAAGGGGTGCCCATTTTGGCAGCGACCACCACCTTGTGACAGCTTCCATCAATCTAAAACTGAGAAGTGTGGGGCCACCAAACAAGGAACATAGCCATTATGATACTGACAAGCAAAGGCCCTTGAAATACAGAAAGCCTTCATTCTGCAGTTAAAGGCAGGTTTCAAGCACTTGCAGACCTTGATGAAGAGGAGGGGAATGCACATGAGGAGATCAACAAGAAGTGCTTTCCAGGACTTAGACACAAAATCCCAGAAGTTAAAGGACAAATACCACAAGTGAGAGGTCAAATGACTTGTGAGAGTGGACAATTGGCATTATATTAATAATCTGGCAACAGAAGCAGAGGATGCAGCTGCTTGTGGTGAAGAAGGAACCATCTACAAAATGATACGGTTTATCAGTGGTAAATGGCAGAAATCAACAAACACGCTCATCAGGAACAAAACAAGGACACCTATTAACAACCCAAAAAGAGCAAAAAATGCTCTGGACAGAGCATTTCAAAAAATTGCTGAATGGGGAGCCACCTAAAGAGGAAGCAAGGACGCAGAAGAAGATCTTGATATCAACACAGACACAACTAAGGAATAGATCATTCAAGCCAGGAAATCCTTAAAAAATGGGAAAGCTCCTGGCAAGGATAACTTGAACAGAATTGTTTAATAGATCAGTAGCATCTATCCGGGCCCCTTTATTTACACCAGTCTGGGAAAGGAAAAAGTGCCAGATGAGTGGACCAATGAGGTTATAGTGAAGATACCAAAGAAAGGAACTCTCAGTGATTGTAATAATTGGTGTGGTATCACACTTTTATCTGTGCCAAGCAAAAGATTATGTAAAATATAGTCTAGCACAGTGTTTCCCAAAGCGGAAAGTACCACAAAGTACCCCTGATGGTATGCGAAAGGATTTCAAGGGGTACGCGGCAGAATTTTTTATTTTTCTTTATCATAGGTTGCTTTTTTTTAGCACAGAAAACAATTCACTAAAATTTAATATATAAGAATGGTGTACACTTGTACAATAGAAATACACACAGGTTTACATTGTAGCTAATATGATAACACGTTTAGTAGCATCTAATAGCACAGCAGAGCCGACGCAAACCATGCATGTGCGTTACTGCAGCTTGGGCAATACACTTGCCTTTGTGGCATGCGCAGAAGTCATACTGACAGATAAAAGTGAATAACTACTCATAGTAATCTAAAGATCGTAGCAAGTACATCCTTGGTGTGCATTAATATGTATGGGGATTGTTATCCCCTTACTAACATTCAGTGGGGGTGTTTTGGTTGCTAGCTCCCAGTGCCAAAAGGGGAAGAGTCCACAGGAAATCAAGATCCTAAGACTGACAGTCCCCTGGGACAATGGAGAGAGGCCAGCACTCCACATCAGCCTAATTAACAAGGCGGGTAGCTTAATCAACGAGTCAGGAGGACAGGGTGGGTCCCGTTCTCTGTGTGAGCTGGAATTGCCAGGATCAGACGGAGTGTGGCTGAGCTAAGGAGAGAGAAGGGGTCCAAACTGAACTGGGGATCAGAGCTGTGCCAGATGCAGAGGGGGCCAGAAAAGCAGCCCAGGGAAACAGACCCTGTGCTGGGAGCAGAGCTGCAGCCCCAAAGCCAGAGCACAGCCCTAGAGAGAGACAGACCCTGTGCTGAGAGCAGAGTTGCAGCAACCAGAGCCAGAGCAGCCAGGAAAGCAGCCCATGAAGCAGGTCAGTGCTGGGAGCAGAAAAACAGAAGCAGCTTGCAGAGCAGACCTGTGCTGAGAGCAGAGCTGTAACAGCCAGAGCCAGAGGGGCCAGGGCAGCATCTGTAGGGCTGGAGGCAGAGCAGCAGCAGCCGTGCTGAGGCAATGTGGAGCTGAGACAGAGCAGTGGAACTGGGGCTGGAGCAGTCCAGAGCCTGAGTGTGTGTGACCACCACCAGAGCAAGTGTCCAAGCTACAGCATCCCTGCAGCACAGCCAGGAATCTATATATGTGGTTATAGCTTCATATGCTATTTTATGTTTCCCAAAATCATTGAGGGATTTAGGGCAGGTTCTCACCTGGTGTAAATTGATAAGTCTGGTGTAAATTGACTTTGGTGGCAACGTACGGATTTACAGCAGATGAGGATCTGTCCCTAGATTTGTGTATTTAGATAAACACTGTTGGTTTGCAGTTTTTTCTGTACCCCTGTTCTTGTCATGTTTCCAGATATGCATCCCACGCACCATAGGCCATCTGCTATCTCTTCTAAGCTAATGAGTATGCTTTACTATATTAATTGCCTTGGAGGAAGTGTCACTGTGAATCCAGCTCACTGTGAGAGACAGAGATCATATTTTCTTATAATTCCTCCTTCATTTAAATTTCTTATTTATATCCTATATGAATTATGGACAAATTTAGTCACTGCTACCCTACCATACACACAGATGTAAACTATAGGTTTACATCTGGAGCTCTGCACACTCACAATGTGGTCCAGGGACCACGCTTTAATGACTCCTGTTCCAGAGTACACATGTACACGAGCAGTAAGGTGCAGTTGTACAGTGATCATACATACAGTTTATTGGCAAATCGGAGCATTTTTTTGGTATTACTAATGTTTGCTACCAAGCAATGTAATCTGTGATTAGGGCCAATTAACAACAGAAAAAAAAATCAGGACTGTGAAGAATTTGTAAACATGTACACAGACATGTTTGCAGAACTATATGTCTAAATGTTTTCAACAGATACTGAAACATTGAAGAGGGCACAATAAAGAGCCACAAAAATTATTCAAGCAAACGTCTTACAGTGAAGTAACTGAAAGAGCTCAATCTGTTTATCAAAAAGAAGATTGAGAAATGACTTGATCACACTATATAAGTACCTTCCTGGGGACAAAACAATGGTTTATTTAATGTAGAGGAGAAAGGTGCAGTAAGAACTAATATCTGGCTTCAGTTTCCAGACAAATTCAGGTTAGAAATAAGACACAATGTTTTAATGAGGGTAATTAACTGTTGGAACAAACTACCAAGGGAACTAATGGAGTCTCCATCTCTTGATTTCTTCAAATCAAAACTGGAAAATATGATTAGTCAACCGCAAACATTAGTTGTATTTTACTCAAAGGCAAGTTATTTGGCCCAAAAAAGAGTAACTGGGTGAAATTTAATAGCCTGTGATATACAGTAAATCAGTCTAGATAATGAATTTGCCCCTTCTAGCCTTAAAAATATCTATGCGTTTTAGAGGACACACAAATAGCTTTCTCATTTAAATACTATGATGTTCCCTAGGACTTCAAACAGAATTTCCCAAATAAACATTTAACAACATCATTCTGGATGAGCTTTCAGGTCTTATTATAGTTATGTTTTCAAAGCAGACTGATTATACGTCATGGCTGAATTGTTTAGTTAGACATCTATAAGATATAAAATAGCTACTTGTCACTGAAAGCTCAGAGAGGAGTTATGCAAAGGTTGATCAAAGACATTGCCCGTCATTTGTAGTATGCTCAATTTAAATATACAAGCCTTCAATTAAAATGTTAGTTAAGGTGGCTAAATCTGGAGGAAAATAACTCATGTTTTGCAGTTATAATTAGCTTTACCAGCATCATGAGTTTTTCTCTATTAGATTTTGATCTGAAAGTGCCCCCTTTTATTGATCGGTACAAATTAGTTGGGCTTTCTGTTACATGTTGGAAACTCACCATGTGTGCCATTGGCCAGGAACCATGGAGAAGTATAGTTGTTTTCACAAACTGGATAATATTTTGAAGATCAGGGAAAACCAATTCACAAAGTAGTGTTTGACTCAGAAAGAAATGTTCAAGAGTGACAATGGAGTCTACCTTTTCCATCTATCGTATTTAGTTTAGTCATTGACAGTGGTAATCCATAGTAATTCATGATGGCAACTGATAGTGGACCAGGGACAGAAAATAAGAATGACTCTATAGCCCAGTGGCGAGGGCATTCATTTGGAACCCACAAATTCAAGTTTCTGCTCCAAAGTCTCTTAATTTATAAGAATCAGAAAAGATTGAACATACAGATTGAGAAAGCCCAAATAATAGTGAAAGGTTGAGAATAGCTCACTGACTATGGGCTTGTCTACACTTCCATTTGAAGCGGAAAAGGCCCCTTTTTCCACAAAAACCATGGAAGCATCTACACTTGCCAATGACTTTTATGCAGTGAAATTCAGAAGTTTCACCGCAAAAAGGAAACCACCTTCACGAGCTCTTACAGCTCTTACCAGTGATGGTTTTGTGATGATGTGCAAGTGAAGACACGTTCTTCCTGTTTACACAGCTTTTAGCTTCCGGAGAATACCCACAGTGCCTAGGTGACCACTCTAGCTAGCAGCTCTGCTGCTCTGTTGCCACATAAAGAGACATCCACCCTGCCCCCTGTTAAGCCTCCAGAACTTTGAAACTCCTCTTTCTGTTTTCTTGGCCAGTTGTCACCTTTTTGGCCAGATGACAATGCCTGCTCCACGGAGCAAACAATCCCCTGCTTGGAGCAATGCTGGGCTACTGAGCTGATCGGTGTTTGGAGACAGGAAGCTGCGCAGGGACCCAGGATGTCCCACGATCACCTCCGAGCCCCCCGCCCCCCATTCCCACAGGACCCATCGTCAAACTGGAGAGAGATGCACTGTGGGATAGCTGCCCTAGAGTGCTGTTTTCATCGGTGATGGAAGTGCTGCTAATATAAATGCTCTCAGAGGCCTGAGGAATTAAGTGAATGCACAAACCAGAGCTTTACTTTCACCGGTTTCCTATCACCAGTAAAACTTACAGCATAAAAACTCTGCAAGTGTGAAAATAGCTTAAGACACTCTCCTGCAATGAGGAGACCCAACGTCCAATCCCTTCTCCATGTCAGATAGAACAAGGAGTTGAACACAGGTGTCCCACATCCCATGTGAATCCTAGACCCTAGGCTCAAGCTGATTGGAGAGGTGGGAGCAGAGCTGCCTCCTCCAGCTATGTTGTGATTCTTTTTCTTTGCTTTTGTCAAAATGCATGAAAAATAAAATTAAAAAAAAGTTTTGTTTCATCATTGCTGACACTTTTCAATTTTTTTCAATTCAATTGAAACTATTTGGTGAACATGACACAGATTCACAAATAATTTTGTTTGAGCCCAAACTGTACTTTTTGGTAAATGAACCATCTGTCTAAAGGATTTCACCCAGATCGACTCCTTACTAAAATGAACATGGGCCTCCAGGAGACAGAAAGGAAGATGGAGAGAAAAAATACATCCAACACCTTATCATTGCCCTTGGAAAAAATTCCTTCCTTCTGCTGAAAACTGGGATTGGTTAAATCCACAGCATTTTGCAAACACCACTCAAACTCCTCCAATATCGGGTAGAGACTCAAATAGAAGAGGAGGGATTAGCTCTCACTTTTTTCCCCCACAGCCTAGCCTGTTGTAGCAGCAACACATGGAGAAAGCTCTCCTCTTCCCCTGCTCTGCCTGTGTTTGATCCCCAACTGCACTCTAAAAGTGCTTGGTTTGTTGTTTTTTTCCTTTTTGGGGGGAGAGGGGGAGGGCAGGGAATCCTCAGAGCAGCTTTCCTCTTCCTCCTCCTCAGTTCCCCCATTATAGGTATTATCTTTCCTCTGCTGTTCCAATTAACTCAGCCCCTATTCCCCAGTGAGAGGGGATCAATATTTCAATATTGGGATGTAGTTTGAGTAAGTTCCCAAGTGAAATATTGGAATTTTGCTTCATTTAGAAAGCAATAATCCTTGAAAGTTTATTTTAAGATCTATTTTGTTTGACATTGTTTCTGCACATAGAACTACATACACCATGAAATACACATCAAGAATTTCTCCTCAATAGCTTCTTAAAATATAGTTTAATGATTCATTGTTATGTAAGTTACTTATCTAAGAATAATTTGTTTTGATATTTCTATTATAGCTAAATTTCCATTAGTATCACAATGAAAAATAGCATTGAACAGAAGCACTTCTAAGTTGTCTAATTACTATGCATCAAATCCTGCCTTTTGATGATCTATGTTGTAGAAATTGAATATTTTAATGTAAACCCCAGAAGGTCAGCAAAATTTAACTGGCAACATACTCTGGCTTTATTTTCTCTCTACACCGAAAAAAAGGTGTAGTTTTAACTGAGATTAGCTAACCTGTAGTTACGTGATTTGAGTTACAATAACAGTGAAGTCACAACTTGTTTTTTTAACTCAGGTTAGTAGCTGACGTTCAAGCCTGTAGGATAACCTGGAGTTAAACTTGACTAGGTAATCTGAATTAAAAGCAGAGTTGCCATGTCTTCATTGCTAATTTAACCAAGTTAGCTAATGAGGGTTAGCTAAATGGAGTTGAGCATACTTTTTTTTAACACTTTGAAGACCACTGGTCTATGCAGCACACAACTACCAATGAAAACAAGGGGACAAGGACATTTACTGATCTGGGTAGAGGTCATGCAGGAAAGAGTTCATTGCACTGTGGGAATGAGAGTGTCAATTTATTGAAACTCAAGACCTGGTACCTGCCCCTTGTTCCATCCACTCTGCAGACTGGCAAAAATACAGGGTTGTGCCACTGCCACCCGTCAGGCATGAACTTTAACCCCCTCAGACATGCTGGCTTGCTTGCTCTCTAATCACCTTAAGACATGTGCTTCAGGGGATTCCGCACGAACAACAGGGAGCGTTATGGGACAAACCCATACATCGATACATGTACGGTCATTAGTGTAGATGTGCTTTAGAGTCTCATGGATTTTATTTGCCTTTTTGAGTAGATCTTTGAATGGAAGTTTGCAATGTGCAGCTCCAAGCACCCTTCTGAACTTGATAACATAAGCCGGTAGTAGAAAATTCTCATACTGTGCAGAAAAATGTATCATTTCTATTATCTTCCATACTTTTGCATGTGCTTGTTAATAGAAATTTATATTTCTTTTTCAACCTTTGATCTGATGAGATAGCCAGTCTCTCGCTGGATAAGGTAGCAGAAATAGTCTATCCATACTAATTCATTACTAGTTAATTTCCTTTTTCATTGCCTGTGCAACACTGAAGAGTAAAAATATTTGTCGGATGTACCCATACGTTGATAGACACAGTTAATCGGAAACATAATTAAAAAGTGTTGAAAATTTAGATAAAATGAGCTTTTGCTTCATAAAAGCGAATGATAGGCAGTTCAAAGTATGAGAAAAAAGCACCAGAGGAAGCTAAAGAAGCAGATCTGAGTGATTTTTACCAAGCTGTAAAGCATAAAACATTTATTTTATATACTGTACATTGGAAAGAGTGAAAAAGTGATGTCTCTACAAACTGACAATTCTTCTATTGCTGATGAGAATTGGGTATGCTGCCTGAGTACTTAGAAAGGATACTTTGTGCAACTCTGGAGAAGCTTACATCAATTCAAGCTCTTCTAGTAATATGCAGTAACTTATATGGGTTGATTGATGGAGCAATAGTGTTCTTCTCATGGCATAAGACCACTGTAAATAGCTCAACTCCTACTTTCTTTTAAATAAAGAAAACATTGAAAGGAAAATTCCACTTTTAAATAGACTATGATTTCCTTGGTTTTAAACAAAGTGAGAGATGACACCAGATTCAGAAGGAATAGGGAGATGTTGCTGTGGATAAAATGCTCACGGGGGTGAGTTGTTGTAGGTCTCCAGGTCCCACTGAAAATAGGAAAACTCCAAGTTTACTTTAATAGAGCCATAATTTGGCCCTAAATCTTTAGTAAACATAAAAGTTGAAACATAGAACAAAAAACTAAACACATAGAAGTTGAAAGGTTTGCAATTTTTTTTTGTAAAGGAAGCCAGATTATAAGCTGGTGAAAATCCAAAGAGTTCCATTGACATCAACACCACACCAATTTACACCAGTTGAGAATCTAGTCCAGTGATGGGTGAATGAAAACCTCAGCTAATTTATATATGGAAGTTGTAAACTATTGTATCTGCAAAGTGTAATGTAACAAAGTTAAACATGGATTAAACTATTCTAATGTGATTTGTTTAAAATTATGTGGTATGAGAGAAGAATACAATTTTACAAAGAAATTCTGTTCTATTACACCAGTCTAACTCTAATGATTACTATGGAGTTTCATGGAACTCACAGGTTTGTTGAGAGAATTTCATCTGTCTTCCATGCCTCATTTGCCTTCTAACTCACCCCTTGGTGACCAAGAACTAAAACATATGAATGGGGTTTATAGGCAAGCAGACAATGGATAAGCTTCCATGTGTTATTTAATTTGATTTTTCAAAGTTTGTGGGGAATGTGTGATTGTGTTCATTTATGTACACTTATAATTAGAAATATAACCATATTATTGCACAAACTGCAGCAACCCCTACATCTGAATAAAGAGTTCCAATTTGAACTCCCCATACTAGTTATTCTTAAATTCCTGAAAGTTTTAGTTTTTATGCTGAAAATTTTTGTTTCTTTTCCCTTTTTGGGAAATTTTGAGCCATTATGATTCCAGGAGAGGGAAGCATACATTTGATATTACAGAGATATCTTGTAAGTATTTCTAAGCAATTCTACAGCTGAACTACCTGTGGGTAAAAACTGGCATGTAAATAGCCCACACTGAGCAGAAGTCCCTCTGAATGTTCTATATGAAAATTAGTCTTGATGTAGCTGAATTATGAAGCTTTGAATATTGCATGTTCCACAGGCAAACAGAATTTGCAATTTTATTTAAATTTGTAAGGGCCCCAATATACAAAACCAAGCCTTTAAACCTGTGAGTAACTTTAAATATGCGAACAATCCCATTTGCTAGGAGTGAAATGCCCAGATAAGGAAGGCTATCCAAAATAGGCATGCATGCCTAAGTTGGTTGATTTATGAAAAGCGTGATTAAAGTGGACATATGCTAAGGTAAGGGAAATGCAGGAGCTTAGCCCCTAGGAGCTTTTTGAGCTGTGAAGGGATAAAATAGGGGTGCAGCATACTTTGTAAAGTGCACAGATACTGAGCCAAGAGTTCTCTCTCCTCAGCACTTATTCAGATGTATAGGGCAGGAGAGTGCAATTATATCTAGACAAATAGCTTCAGAGTATGGAGTTCACATGATCTATTGCTTACTTATTTATTTGAAACCTAGCAGAATATCAGAATCTTGGAGTAGGATACTCTTTATCTGGCCTATTGGTAAGTGGGTCCTCTATCCAGGTCATGCTGTAGTCCCACCCATTATCAGAGACCCCTGTCCTTGGAGTCCCAAATAATTCCCACCACTACTGAAAAATCATATATCCCCAACTAAAGTATCTTCTGACCCTCCTGAGTTTTCTTTTCAAGTCCTATTCTCTCTATGCAGGGAACAAGAAAAAAAGTACAATCCTCAAACCACTCCCACATCCAGTCCTCCACAGGACTTGATATTTCAGTCTCTCTTTCTGTTCCTCTCAGTCTTCCTTCTTATTTACAAGACATTGACTCACAAGGCCATTCCCCTCAAGGCAGGAACAAACTCTCTCCTGCATTTTTTTTTTTTTTTTTTGCAGTGGGGTGGGGAGAAGAATCCCCTTCTTTCTAGCTCTTGCTCTCACTCTTCACAAGAGGACACAAGACCTCCTCTTTCCAGGGCCACCTTCTCTTAACTGGCCAGTACTGGCCAGTTTAATTTTCTCCCTCAGTGTACCACACCCTCTCCAGATATACCAGGTGAGACTAATGGAGCACTCCAGTTCCAAAGTTAACATTTTCATAGTCTGTGTGGGGTTTACAGTCCCATCACAAACATTAATAACAATATATTTACAAAAAGTAAAGAAACTCCTCACTTTTGCCTGTATACTGTATTCCTTCTCCCAAAGTTACATTTCCCCCCCCTATTTAGACTGTAAACTCTTAGAGGCCGGGACTCTGTCTGCCTGCATGTGTCTGTAATATAAATAATACAGCAAACAATTAATAGCTATGTCTCTGTAGAAGAGCCAGTTTATAAGAAGCATATAAATATAAAATCATTCCAATCTGATGAAGGATTTCATTATAGTACACACAACTGGAATTTGGTGATGGATTAAAAATAACTTGAGTACAAGGCCTAGATAAATATTAAAGCACATAGTGAAGGAGTATATTCAAGAAAATGAAGATTAAGGGTAAAATCCATTGCACCCACATAAAACCTGAGTATCTGGGCTCTATGTAGTTAGAGCATGTAGGGGTTGGGAAGGTAAATCCATCCTCTAATAAGAAACAGTGAACTGGGTTGCTGTACTGCTCTAACACGGCTACAGTTCAAATCAATGGATCAGAATTGTTATAGGAGAGTTCTGTAAATAGTTAACTAATAACTCAAATGCCAGTAGATAACACTCAAAAACATAGCATAGTTCCTGGGTTTTGCAGAACTAATAAAACTTCTTGTGTATTACAAATGGCTTCCTCTCTGCAGCTTTTAACATAGAGCTCTTAAAAGGAGCAGCACTCTTTCTTGGTGCACCCTCATTTTCCCACCTCACATTTTGAACTCTCCACAGTGCCTACAGTTTGCACAGTCAGATATCCCTCAGTCCAACCCACACTATCCCCTCTGCAGCTTATAAATGATATTGGGGACTGTCACAGGGGCTGTACAGGTTTTCCCTTTTTCCTCCCTGCATTCTGTGCTTAGGCTAGTTAAATAGAGTCCCAACACCTTCTTCTGCTGTTTCACCTGTGTGTCTTTATTTACAGTACTTGTGCAGCTCCCAATTCCCCCAACAGCTATTCCCTCACAGACCCTACCTGGGGTCTACTGGCCCTTAAAGCTCCCTTCTTCTAGTAAGGAGACCAAGATGTAGCCCTCCCAGGCTAACCCTCACACTGAGCTTTTTCCTGGGTTTAACCCTCCCAATCCTCTGCCCAGCTGTCTTTACTTGGCTCATTTTATTACGCTGAGCCAGCCCACCTTAGGGCCTGCAGCTGGGCTTCTTGCTGAGTACCTGGGCCCCTGTACCTGGCCTCCCTACCAGGAAGCAGGGTGCAGATAGCCATTTAGCAGGGCACCTGAGGGTTTTCCTTATGGCCTGCTACAGGGACGTTGAACTGGCTCACCACAAATATTTTTTTCCATCAGTTTTTTTTTTCTTTTAATTCTGATCAGTTGTTTAGCTCTCAAAAGAGCAGTGTGCAGACATACAATTGAGTGGCCATAACACTGCATTGTTGTAATCAATTAATTTGGTATGAAATAAAAAATAAAGACTCATAGACTTCAAGGTCAGAAGGGACCATTATGATCATCTAGTAATCTGGCCTCCTGCACCATGGAGTCCACAGAATCTCCCCTATCTACTCCTGTACTAAACCCCTAACCTATGTCTGACTACTGAAATCCTCAACTCATGAGAGGAGTGATAGCTCCATGGTTTGAGCATTAGCCTCATAAACCCAGAGTTGTGAGTTTAATCCTTGAGGCAGCCATTTAGGGATCTGAGGCAAAAATCTGTTAGACAATTTAATTGTGGATTGGCTATGCAGTAGGGGGTGGCAGTAGGGGGTGGACTAGATGACCTCCTTCCAACCCTGATATTCTATGGTTTAAAGACTTCAAGAAATAAAAGGAATTTTAAAAACTAAGAAAAAAGTTATATGTATATTTAAGAAACAGGGAAGTCGAGTTATTTTTTCACTTCTACAAATGGGCAAAAGTCCAAGGAGTTTCTTAATTTTATTTCCTCAAACCATCCCATCCCTAGTTAAGTCTCTCCTTTCCCCCCTTTTACATTAGTTCTTATCTAACAAGGAAGATAATTTGATTTGTTGCCTTCTCTATAGATTTACTGAACCAAGCCTTTGTCCTTTGATTTTGTATTCAGAAGGGCAGACTCCTTCTTCAGTTGAATCTTTTTTTAAAAAAAATAATCAATAATTCAGAAACTTGTTAATAAAAACCGAAGATTTTAGAATATACAGTATGCTGATTCCAACAACTGGCAAATAAATTTGGTTTCTGTCTTACCCCTTTACATTTTCCCAGTATGTGTATGTGTTAAACTCTGTTACCAGTCTCTAACTAAATTAAAGTATACATCAGCTTTCAGATTAAATGCATCAAAACTGATTAGTGTGTATTATGGGCATACATTTCACTTTCTCAATTGCTTTGTTATTTTTTTCCTGTGTAAGAACTATTTAATTTACAATTATGAAACAGATAGCCTAGAGTTAACTCATCCCATGAATTTTTTGGGGGTTGCCAAAAGAGCTGGAAGGCAGAGTTATTATTAAATGTTAAGACTCTGCCTTCAGATCCTGTTTCAAATAATAATTTCAAACCCTGAGATCACATAGCTATCTAAAAAGCAAATTAACTGAAATGAACAAAACAGCATACACTTAACTATTCCTCTGTGTAACATTCTTATATGGTGCATACTCATTCTCTCAATTTCCGCTCTAGCTGGAGCCTAACAGTCAACTAAAATTACCTTCATCAGGAAGTGGAAACTGGCCCAGATGGCAGACTTCTCTTAGTGTCATCTGAGCTAACTTAACTTGTGTTGTTTTTTTCCCCTGTTAAATTCTTTGGCTACAAACTTTACTACTGTAATTCTCTTTAATTATTTAGCTTAGTACTTTGCTATTGCAGGCAAAGAGACTGGAATAGCAGAAAACAAGTAGGTGATCTTTAAGTAGATTTCTTCCTAGATGCTGCAAGACTTTTCTCTGGTTTCATGTCTTTGGGAAGCAATAGAAACCCACTCTATAACACTTGGTCAGAACTACTGAAAAAAAAAGTGCTTTGGTAGTAAGCACTATAGTAGTAAATTACATAAATACATAAGAACTAGGTATTTATCAGCATTGTATTTCAGCTGCCATTTTACTGCCCAGTCACACAGTTTGGAGAGATCCTTTTGTAGCTCTTCACAGTCTGCCTGGGACTTAACTATTTTGAGCAATTCTGCATCATTTGCAAATTTTGCCACCTCACTATTTACCCCCTTTTCCAGATCATTTATGAATATGTTGAATAGGACTGGGCCCAGGACAGACCTCCGGGGGCCACCCCTATCTACCTCTGTCCATTCTGAAAACTGACCATTTACTACTACCCTTTGTTATCTTTTAACCAGTTACCAAACCATGAGAGGACCTTCCCTCTTATCCCATAACGGCTTACTTTGCTTAAGAGCCTTTGGTGCGGACTCTTTGGTGAGGGACCTTGTCAAGGGCTTTCTGAAAATCTAAGTACACTATGTCCACTGGATTCCTCTTGTCCATATGCCTGTTGACCCCCTCAAAACATTCTAGTAGATTGATTGAAGCACGATTTCCCTTTACAAAACACATGTTG
Organism: Dermatemys mawii; assembly: GCA_007922305.1. Classification (NCBI taxonomy): domain Eukaryota; kingdom Metazoa; phylum Chordata; order Testudines; family Dermatemydidae; genus Dermatemys; species Dermatemys mawii. The sequence continues at coordinate 45,749,455 of ML677326.1, forward strand.
ACTCTTCCCCAACAAATTATGTTAATCTGTTTGTCTTACAATTTTGTTTTTTACTATAGTTTCAACCAGTTTGCCTGCTACTGAAGTCAGGCTTACCGGATCCTTACCAGATCCTCTGCTCCACTTAGGACTAAATGAAGAATTGCTTCTCCTCTTGTGAATTCCAGGATTTGCTGCTCCAAGAAGCAGTCATTTATGGAGTCAAGAAACTTTATCACTGTCATGTCCTGTCCCCCAGTCAATATGGGGATAATCAAGATCCCCCATTGTTACTGAGTTGTTTTTTTATTTTAATAGCCTCTGTAATCTACCTGAGCATTTCACAGTCACTATCACCATCCTCACAAGGTGGCTGGTAATGTATCCTTACTGCTATATTCTTATTATTAGAGCATGGACTTACTATCATAATTACTATCATATATTACTACCATATAAATTCTAGGGTAGTTTGGTTCATTTAAGATTTTTACTTCACTTGATTCTACACTTTCTCTTTCGCTTATAGTGCCACTCCCCCACCAGCACAACCTGGTCTGTCCTTCTGATATATTTTGTACCATGGTATTAGTGTATCCTATTGATTATCCTCATTCCAAGTTTCTGTTATGCCTATTATATCTAAATCCTCATTTTATATGAGGCACTCCAGTTCACCCATATTATTATTTAGACTTCTAGCATTGGTGTATAAGCACTTTAAAGACTTGTCACTTTTTAGATGTCTGCCATTATATGATGTAATTGAATAGGACTTTTTTTTTTCATTTGACTGTTTTTCATCAGATTCCACTTGTATTTTATCATCTTCCATCCTCTTCTCCTTACTCGGCCATAGAGACTCTCCACTAATAAATCCTCCTCTAAGGGATGCCTCTCTCTGTATTGGATGCCATCTAGCCTGAAAAGCTTCAGTAACTGAAAAATACAAACTTTTGGTCCAAATATTACAGGGAAGAGGAAAATTGAAGATATGAAAATTACAAATCAACAGAAAATGCAATTGGGACTCATAATATTTTGGCCTTTAAAATATAAGAAAAATAAATTCTGACTAAGCAAGGAAAGATAGGAATCCCAGAGACATGGGAGTAAGTGGGTAGGATTACAATGGTCCTGGGGTTAGAGCATTTTTAGAAATAATAGTACTCAAGGAAATTCATGCAATTAACAGTGTCATTCTTAAAAAAAGACACTTTTTAGGGCCTCATCTACACTGATGATTTGCCTCAATAGTCAGTAACCAGTGTAGCTGCACAGGATAAACTCAATAAGAGCCACAGCTTAAATTGGTACATCTTATCCCTGCTTCAAGCAGATAGAAGTGCTGTAAATGATTCTTGGAAGATATTTTAGCTCCAGAGTTCCTGCCTAACCCAGCCCACATATTCCATGTGGAACCCATATCAAACCAGTCATCCCCATATGGGTCTTTTGAAAGCATGTGCAGAAAGGAAAGGGAGTAAAATCTGGTTATGTTTCATAAACTTCATATATGCCCCATGCTGAGTCCAGCAGGTGTGACAGAGATCTTCACGTTATTCACCAGTCATACTGGTTTCTGCATTTTGAACACTTTACATTTCCTTTTGGCTCAGAGTTTACAGTTTTAAGGATTTCTCCAGATACACTCTTTAATGAGATTATAAATCATATAGTCACACAACCAAGAAGAGTGATTTTACAAGACATGATCCAACATTTAAAGGGCATTTCAACGGAGTTGTACATTGAGATCCCATCAGATATACTTGATTTAATTTCCTTGTAGAACTTGTGGAATGTGAAACTCTTGATACAAAAAATGAATGCAGGTAGGACATCACTGTGGAACTTGTCTCCTACATAGGTTATTCCTCAATAAAATTACATGGGACACACTAGTTTCTGTGAATTAAAACAGATGAGTTTGCTTTACTATAATTGACACAGCTTGGCACAGTGCTTGTTGAAAAAAACTGTATTTTTTCCATTGAAAATATTGCAACCAAAATGTTTTGCTGAAGTGTATCAGTCTAGATGATAATTTCATCAAGAAGTTTTCTCAGGTCCAATGTGAGGGAATAAAGAGAGAGGGAGAGAGAGATCCGCCCCAGAAAAGCCAATAACCCAGTGATTAAGAATATCACCTGGGATATGGAACACTGAGGTTTGAGTTACTGCTCTGCCTAATTTAGAGTGATAGAGGATGAAAAACTCTGCTCGGAATCAGAGCAGGGACTTGAACCAACATGCCGGGTAAGTGCCATAAATATTGAGCTATTCGCTATTCCACTCATTCTCTATTGTGCTTTTTTCCCCATGAAAATAACTGGAAGGGACTTCAATAGGTGATCTACTCCAGTCCCCTGCACTCAAGGCAGGACAATGTAATAACTAGATCATTCCTGACATGTGTGTGTCTAAACCTGTTCTTAGAAGCCTCCAATAACAGATTTCACAATTTCCATAGGCAATTGTTTCCTATCTTATCCTCAGGGAGCATGTCCCCACTCAGTCGTCTTTTCTCCAGACTAAACAAACCACTTTTTTTCAATCTTTTCTCATAGGTCATGTTTCCTAGGCCTTTAATCTTTTTTTTTTTTTTTGGTCTCCTCTGGACTTTTTCCACTTCATCTATGTCTTTCCTGAAATGTGGCTCCTAGAACTGGACACAATATTCCAGCTGAAGCCTTATTTGTGGTGAGAAGAGATAAGACTTTCTTCTCATGTCTTACTTACAGTACTCCTGCTAATACCTCCCAGAATGATGTTAGCATTTTTTGCAACAATGTTACACTGTTGACTCATAATTTAGACTGTGATCCATTATAACCCCAGATCCCTTTCCACAGTACTCCTTCGTAGGCAGTCATTTTCCATTTTGTATGTGTGCAAGTGATTGTTCCATCCTAAGTGGAGTACTTTGTATTTGTCCTTATTGATTTTCATCCTATTTACTTCAAATCTTTCCTCCATTTTGTCTAGATAATTTTAAATTTTAATCCTATCCTCTAAAGTACTTGCAACCCCTCCCATCTTGGTATCATCCACAAACTTTATAAGTGTGCTCTCTATGCCACTATCTAAATCATTGATTAAGATATTGAGCAGAACTGGACTCATGACTGATCCCTGCAGGACCCAACTCAATATGACCTTCTAGCTTGACTGTGAACCACTGATAACTACTCTTTGAGAACGATTTTCCAATCAGCTTTGCACCCACCTTAATAGTAGCTCCATCTAGATTGTATTTCCCTAGTTTGTTTATGAGAAAGTCATGAAAGACAGGTATCAAAGGTGTTAACTAAAGTAGAGATATAACACATCCGCTTGTTACTCTGTCAAAAAAAGTTAGTAAATCGCTTGTCATGATTTGATCTTGAAAAATCCATGCTGACTGTTACTTGTCATTTTGTTATCTTCTAAGGGTTTGCAAATTGTTTGCTTGATTATTTGCTCCTCTATCTTTCCAGATACTAAAGTCAAGATGACTTGTTTGTAATTGCCCAGGTTGTCCTTATTCCTCCTTTTATAGATTGGCACTATATTTGCCCTCTTCCAGTCCCCTGGAATCTCTCCCATTTTCTATGAGCTTTTGAAGATAATCACTAATGACTCAAATATCACCTCAGTCATTAACCTGAGTATTCTAGGATGTATTTCATCAGGTCATGGTGACTTGAAGATATTGAACTTGTCTAAGTAATTTTTAACTTGTTCTTTCCTTATTTTAACCTCTGATTCTACCTCATTTTCACTGGTGTTCACTATGTTTGACATCCAATTGCTACTAAACTTTTTGGTAAAAACTGAAACAAAAAAGTCATTCTGCTATTTTCACATTTTCTGTTAGTCTGCCCCCATTATTGAATAATGGGCCTATCCTGTCCTTAATCTTCTGCTTGCTTTTAATGTATTTATAGTTGTAATGCATCAAATTTCAAAAGGTGTCATTTCCCTTCTGCATCAAAATGAAAACAAATTTCAAAAACCTCAAAAAATATTTATGAAACAGAGTTTCTGTTTTGCTGGAAATACAAGTGAACATCAAGCAAACCACAGAAAAAAGTCACTAGTTTCATCATCAGTTGAGTTTTGTGTGGTTTCTAGTTTTCATCTCAAAAACTCTTGCACCACTGTTGGAGTGCATTTCTTACTATTAATGATAGGCCCTTTGAATACAGTGGTTTCTTCTGAAGTCACATCCTTTCTTCATTCCTGTAGATAGCCTTATTATTTTGGGATTAATGATTAGCAAACAACATCTAAGCATATTCAGTGTAAAAAAATGATCTCATAGGAGACACATTTAGGGAGCTTTTACTTCTCCGATTTAAAACTTTAATTGTTCTTCTTTGCTCTCTTTCATTTATAGGATATACTTTCATTGAGTTTGTTTTGTAATCCTTTTATATTTTGGTCTACAGTGGAAGGTCTGTGTAGAAGCATGGCTGCAATTTGTTTTATTCTGTTCATGTGGAACAGTGTGCCTGGTATATTATCATCATCTGAGTGTATATTATAGTTTGTTTTTCAGATAAGAGGAAATGGAATCTCAAAGAAATGGAACTTGTGATTTTAAATTAAAGATGTAATCCTAAGCTTCTTGAATTGTTCTGTTGTTTGTGATGTCACAATGCTTACAAAGGAAGTACCTATCCTAAACTCTAGATATGGCCTGAAAGTAAAGGATGGGCTGATTTCAAAACTGATTGTTTTAAATTGTAAACTTATTTCTAACTAATGCAGTAACTACGCATCATCTATCTTCCCAGTGTAGTGTTTGATAGGCTTTATCGCCTTCACTCGACTTTCCCATTGTGTGGCACTCTGTGGTTTCAGAGTCAGAGAGGATGTTCCCAATGTTGCTTCAAAATTTGCCATCGGTGAGCTGATGCAAAGAAAAATACATAGATGTTCTGAATTACGTTAAAAAAAATCAGCAGCCTCACTAGAAGCTGATGCTGCATCACTGACCACCAAGTTCAATGAATGAGAACTCCATGGGACAAAAAAAGCTTGAGGGTTTAACTCTCAGATCTATGTCGGCAGTCCTCTGTTCTTTTGTCTCATGTTGGCATCATTATCATAGCCCTGACCTCTCAGGTCAGCTATCGCAATTCCCATATCTTCAAGCTTTTTAAGAAGCACGTTTGTCATACCAGCTCCTGTGATATCATCAATGTCAATAAATTTTAGAAAATGCTCTCTGACAGTCACCATTTCAGGGACATTTTCACTAGGTTCTCTTATTGTTACAAAACACACCATTAAAGTAATTTGTTCCATATGCCTGTTGTCAGGTGTTCAGTCCAGAATAACAGAGTAATACCTTGCTGACTTCAGATCTGCCACAATCTTCTGTTTGACTTTTGTTGCCAGTAACTGTATGATCTCATTTTGAATTCTTTTTCCAACCTAGTGGTGTGTGTACATTTCTTGGCTGGTGATTCTTTTTAGATACTTCTGGAGTATAGCATCAAACTCAGCCATCAGCTCCACAATTTTAAGGAAGTTTCCATTTGGCACATACGGCTGATCTGAAGTGCCACTGCTAGGTTTTGGGTAGCAAGCATTCTCACAATGGCAATGAGCCTTTTCAGAACATTTTGCCAGTAAAGAGACTCTGATGCAGTCTTCTCTTGATGATGATCATCTATGGTGGCCTTTAACCTTAGTCTCATCTCAAGCTCTTTCCACCTATAGAATGCTCTCTGGTGATATGCTGCCTTCTCATGGCATGCCAGATTTCTACCCAGATTTTTCCAATCCTTTGTTCCTGTAGAACCCAATGTGGCTGGAACATTAGACTGGAAGAGTTTGCAACAAAACCAGCATGCAGCATTCTGGGTTTTTGAGTATATAAGCCATGGCCTCTCCACTTTTGTCATCATTGGGGATTTCACGCCAGTAATCTGTTGGATGGAAACTTCTATTTTTATTGTCTTTGGGGAACATGAAGTTTTCCACTTGCTGTTGCCAGTGCAGTACAAGGAAGTTCCTCAGGCAACTGATCAGGTGTCTTCAGTGTTCCTCAGGCAACTGATCAACTGATCACAGTCCTGGATCATCTAGACTTAAGGAACTAAACTCAGCAGCAGCTGTTTCTTGCACTCTCACCACATTCTTCTCTGATCTACATTTTTCTTCAGGAATATGCATGGTTACATCCATTTGTGATGGAGATATGGATTCTTCAGTAGCTGCCAGGTCACCTGCACTCTGACTAACTGGAGGATCAGGCATCTCCTCACCACTCACATCCTACTGGGGCTGGAACATGTGTGTCTATGTATCTCAGGGGAGCTCCTTCCTGCTTAGATCGAAAAACTTCCTTTGCTTTCTTTCTTTTTCTGAATGATGCCTCAGAGGGGCATTTTCTTCTTTCACTCATGACTGCTGTTCTGTGCCAGCTATTTCAACACTCAATTGAAGGGGACAAAGAAGCAGGCTGGAAGCAGGGCCTGAGTGAGGGAAGAGATCAGCATCTTAAGGGCCTAACTGTTTCCTACTACTTCAGTTGACTGCCTGTTCTCCTTAAGAGGGTTCAGGAAAGCAGCAGGAAACAGGAAGGTCCCTGAGAAGCTGATGTTAATCAGTCCAGGCTCCTAGGGGTGCTAGAGAAGTACATAAGAGGCTCCTCCTCCTCTCTCTCTTTGCAGCTCCTGCTGCTTTCTGTTATTCTGTCTCACCTTTTCTCCTGCCTGTCTGTTATGTCTCATGTGCCATTCTTCCTCCAGAATAGCACTCCACAATCTCTGTGCATCTACAGCAGAGAGAATACATATACACCAGCAGGAGGCACAATTTTCTACACTCTCAGTCCTAGTCACACTCCTTCCCCCCGGTCTGGTACCGGAGGCGACCACCTCAGTTCGCCTCATGGTAAGGCCAGCCCTGGAGATTGTACAAAGACATCCTATGGATCCATTAATTTAAAATCAATGGAAAGGTATTACAAAAACTAGGTCAAGAGGACTGACTAGTGAAAGATACTTCTTATTGAGAGTTATTCTGATATAACACTCACAACTTTAACATACTCTCAATATGAGATATTCATAATCAGAAAATATATTGAAAAGGTTAAGATGTTACAGCAGATGACCTCTCAAGATCACTTCCAGCCCAACATTTCTATAGTTCTGTAAGAAAGATCTCTGGTACCAGAAAGAATGGCTAATTTCAGGATTATACTTAAAAAACACAGACAGAAAACTTTCAAATGAAAAATAATTCTATACCAGGAAGCAATCCAAGGCTGTGCCTTTCCAGCTCAAATGTATGAAAAGATCTTTTCAAGCAGAAACATGTCATGTCCTTTAAATAAGTCAAGTGTCAATTTTCAAAAATGACAGCTAGGATTCATAACAATATATTGAAGGGGTTACACTGGAAATACCTAGTTACACAGACAGATTCGAGTTTTTGTGGAAAAAAATTATATTTCCTCACACTTTCTTTCTCATTAGCTAAAAAATAATGACATGTGTTGATGCCCAGAGCTAATCCAATTCTGTCATGAAATGAAATGCTAGTAGCAGATCATTCAATCATATATAATGTAAAAATTATTTTATGGTCACATTTACCATCTTGCAACACAGAGGAAATCCATCGCTATCTAAAACCATTTAAAGGAACTATTGAAAGTATTATGCAGAATCTGAATACAATTAATATTTTATATCAAGTCTCTCTAGTGAGATGTGCAGGAATATGCTAAAAATATCATTATTTGCAATTAAGGATCATGAAGAGTAGCCAATATTTCACATGAGCTATTTTGTTTTGATGAGTTTATTCTGGTACTATTTTAATGATTATCCCTTCAAAGAATACAATAATTTAAGAATGACTGTACTTTATATCTCTTGATGTTCTTAGCCAGTTGTTGAAACTTCTCCAGATTTAAAACTGTATCATTATTTGGGACAACATGTAGGAATGTGTTTAACTTTAAGTATACGCTTAAGTTCTGTCCTAAATTATGATGTACTTAATTATATGCTTATGTGCTCGCCTGGATGGGGTACATAACAAATATCACTGTGGATATCAGTCTGCATTTGATAGCCTCTTACGATGCCCAGTCCTTATTTGATAGTCCTCTCTTGATGCCCAATCCTTATTATCTTTCAATAGTTTAGATCAGACCAGGTTTTGATAAAGAATAATACTAAGGTTACACTTTTGGAATATTATTTTACCCTCTTTTTTGTTTTTGGCCTCACGGACCATCTCTGTTGCCTGGTCTTGGCCCAGTGAACTGAAGCAGTGCTAGGTCAGCCCCTTTGTGATTATCACGAAAACATATTTTTCTAATTTAAAAGTGGCTGTCTAAACTAATAATGTCGGTATTCACTGCCTGACTTGTTTCACAGAACTACACCTTCTTTGTCTATTTATATTAAATGAATATCCTACCTCTGGTGGCACATTAATACCTTTCAGACTACCATGAAATCCTTGTTGAGTTCCAAACCTTCACTTGTAAGTATAAGGAACCATAACATAATACAGTGTCTTCAGCTGTTAGCTTGCTATGAGTTAGAACAAACACGCATTTTGGAAATGACTTAGCTTGATTCGCCTCCTGAAGACTAAGCAAAAGAATAAATATCCCTGCTGTAATGCATAGTTTTACTGGTGCCAGGACAGGGCTTGACCACCAGCTGGCACTGAGCAGCAGAGGGATGAGTCTTGCAAGTGAAAGGAAATAGAAGTTTTATTTGTGAAATAAAATAAAGGAGCAGAGTAATGGCTTCTGTCCCTTCAAATTATTGGTAGCATGAGTTTGCTGTAACTAGGCTTTCTCAATTCTCACAACACATCAGCTTTACTTCAGTTACCATAAACTTCAGCTGACTCCTCAGCATCACCATGCCTTCCACTGTGTCTTCTTGCATCATACAGCATTTCTCTTTAGGCTTTTGGTCCGTACACAACCTCCAACTGGACTTTGGTTTCAAAAGTCTAGAAGCTTCACAGTGGATGTAGCACATATTAGGATTCACTCTGTGAATTCCTGCAGAATGTTCCTTTTGTTTTTAGAAAAAAAACTAGAAACTTTTGTCAGACTTAAAATTTCTCTTTATAGATTAAAAAACAATCAACCAACCACCATATGTCTAGATAATTATAATGTATGCATGTGGTCTGATAATTTCAGTCTTTTTTCCCTCTCCAGTTTTGGAGCTGAGTTACAAATGTATTCTCCAATGATTATCATTATTCTGCACTACAGGAGCATTAAGATATTTGTTTCCAATATTATAGATTGAATGACTGACCTCTTCATTTTTTTAAGATACAGCAACAATTAGATAATATGATTTTCATCACTGATTTACTTCTTATGCAAATGACATTGTATCATCAGTTCTGAAAAACTTGCCATCAGTATGATTCCTGCAAAGAGTAAGTGACCTTACCAATTTTTCAAAAGCTTATTTGTTTCACATAGTCACAAAACAATTAGTACAAATAACAAACTTCCCCAGAAGAAGGATAGTTTTACAATTAAGGCACTGAATCGGGACTCCGAACAGCAGAATCTAACCTCTGCTCATCTTCAAAAACTCTTCTGCGATCCAAATACACCCATCATATACATTACACCCAAATGGTATCCCAAAAGAAAGCAGAATTTACCAACTATAGATAGAATTATTAAAACGCTTCCAGTCAATGTCTTGACACAATTGACACTTCCAGTCAATTATTAAAACACTTCCAGTCAAAATATACCTATTTTGGGGTATATAGTAACACTACATTTGGGGAAAACACTTCCATTGACATTAATGAGAGTTCCACATGAGAGAGACATACATTTAATAAGCTTTTGGAGGAAAACGTTGGCTCTCTTGATGTAGCCAATAAGTTGCTGTCTGATTAAGCCTTTTTAATTTCTTTTTATCTGGAGACTGGAAATAACTGTGAAATGTGACAGTAAATTTATCAGGTACTTTATGGTTGTGATTATTATGATCAAAATAGCACATGAGGAATTATGACAAATATTGTAAGTGAATTGTTATGTGGTAATATACACATGTTGAGTCACCAGAGTTTAGGAAAACATGAATTTTGTTAATAATTTGATGTAGCTCACTAAAGATGAAGTCCTTATATTTTTCTCTTCATATACATGTACATCGCAGTCCAGTCATGTGGTCCGCATTCATTCTACACTGCCCAGGTTGCAAGCCTTTGACAACAGTAACTCCACATGGAGTGGAAATACACCGGGGGGTGGGAGAAGAAATTGCCAACAACCTTTACCCTGCCATGGGATCTGGAGTTGGGACTTGGTGGGAGCAGGCTAGTTAGTAGATAAAGGAGCCGCTGCTCCTTTATCTACTCCTTTGGCACATTGGCTGAGTTTTAAAGCTGCTTTCACCTGAAGGAGAGCAGATGCAGGAGCTTTAACGCTCTTCCAGTGTGAACTCCCTCTCCACTGTAGTTCCCTTTATAGGTGCAGATGCTTGTGAAAATTGTGCTCCCTGCTCTGTGCCTAGAAAGGCTGAACTCCCTTGAATTCCCTTGTGTTGAATTCCTTTGTAGTAACAGCCATTTTACTGGCTGTAAATAGGACAATTACAGTGGGATTTTAAAAAGTGCTCTGCACTGGCCTAACACTGCTCCCACTGAAATCAATGGTAAAATTCCCATTGGCTTCTATGAGAATAGTTTTGGGCCATTGCTGAGTACTTTTGAAAATATTTCACTGAATTCCCAGGTTCCTAAGAATCCAGTTGTCCCAAAATGTTAAACATGATGCATAATTCTCTCATAAGAACAGCCATACTGGGTCAGGCCAAAGGTCCATCTAGCCCACTATCCTGTGTTCCAATGCCAGGTGCCCCAGAGGGAATGAACAGAACAGGTCATCATCCTGTCACCCATTCCCAGCTTCTGGCAGTTTGAGGCTTAGGGACATCCACAGCATATGGTTGCATCCCTGACCATCTTGGCTAATAGTTACTGATGGACCTATCCTCCATGAATTTATCTAGTTCTTTTTTGAAACCTGTTGTCATCTTGGCCTTCACAATATCCTCTGGAAAAGAGTTCCACAGGTTGACTGTGCATTGTGTGAAAAAATACTTTCTTTGGTTTGTTTTAAACCTGCTGCCTAATAATTTTATTAGGTGACCACTAGTTCTTGTGTTATGATAAGGAGTAAACAACACTTCCTTATTTACTTCCTCTACACCAGTCATGATTTTGTAGATCTCTCTCTTATTCCTCCTTAGTTGTCTCTTTTCCAAGGTGAAAAGTCCCAATTTTATTAATCTCTCCTAATAATCTCTCCTTTGCCATACATTTCATACTGTTCATCATTGAAAAAAGTTAATGCAATCTTCTCCCTAATTTCCTATTTAGTTACCATACTTAGTAATTAACTATTCCAACATTGGAGTGTCAGCAAAATATTAATTATTCTTCAAATAATACTATTGTGAGCTAATAGAATGAAATAACCTGGAAAACAATGTATGAGGGAGAATGCTTTGAATTTGAAAGCCAGAACGAGGTCAACCAAATGAACAAAAATGACAAAGGAAGCACTAGTGAAAGGACAAAAGACTGGGTTCAAACATAATTATATTCACCTGAGTATGACAATGCTAGTAGAAGATAATTCTGTCCACAGCTAGATATGCCAGTTTTGAAAACTAAAAAGAAAGCACATCATGCAAGTCACATCACTCTTTGTGCATATAAATATGATCCCAAATGTTACAATAGACGTTAGAAATTAAAATGACCAATTGGATCATCCAGTTCATCTCACTGCCAATGAAGGATTCTTCTGTATAGTAATCTACATATCCTTGTGCATTTTACATTTTGCTCTGTCTGACTTCCTATAAGGAAAAAAATGCCCTAAAAGCTTTGGAATGAAGATGAGAGGCTTTTTTTCCCCCGAACAAGTTTGAAATAAGAATGTAACATGATCATTTCACTAACTAGCTATAATTACATTGTAATAACCAAACAATAGTTAGAGCATTTGGAAAGTTTTACAGTGAAATCTGGAGATGTCATAGCTTTTGAAAACCAAGTATGTGTTAATTAAAAACTATGCCACATCTCAATGCACATCTCAAAATCTTGGTAAATGACAGTGCTTCCTTCCTCTATTTGTTTCTCCTTTATCTCTTGCTGTTCACAGAGATTATAGGAATGGGTTCAGAAAAAGAAAAAGTCTTGCCTCAAAGTCTTGCCACTTAATCATTACCTGTTAGGTTCACTCACTCCAGGGCACCTGGCATTGGCCCCTGTAGGTAGATAGGATACTGGATGGACCTTTGGTGTGATCCAGTACAGCCATTCTTATGTTCTTATGTTCTTAACAGGCCCTGTGACAGAACTTCCATCTGTCAGGCCTACACACTCTCTCCTTCATTGCAAAAAGGGAGGGATAGTAGGACTCTGGTAATTCACCCCTGTTATGTGTACAGCTGCTTTCTGCTGTCAGTTGAGGGAGATTTGGAGCAGAGATGCACAAAATAAACTATATAGAGCATCTGTTAGGGAAACAGTGTAACCTGCCCGTCATGAGTGTTCTTGTATAGATTATCGCTGTAAACTGAATAAAGTTTTAGTAAAAATGAAACATGCATTTTTTTGTACTACAGTTCCCAGTTCTGGCATGGTTAAAGCTGGAAGTGGAACTCATTCATAGCAACGTCTCAAAGACTTCCATTTTAGTAACCAATGTTATTTGAAATCATTTAATAAAGCAGAAGCTGTACCCTCAGCTCAAATTGTCATTCAATATTAACATGTTAATGCACTACCAAATATTCAGAGGAAGAATGCAGGAGTACTTCAAAGTAAACAGCAAAGTAAAAAGTAACTAAATTCAAAGTAACTAACAGTAACTAAATTCAAACTACATTCATTGGACTGAAGTCATGCCGAATATAACTCCATTGACTTTGGAGATGTATCAGTGTCTGATGTTTCAGGAGTGGTGCAAGAAACCTCAAATTCAGGAATAAAATAAGCTACTTCTTGGAAGAGATTTTCTTCCAAATCCCAAGTAGTAACAGCCAATCTTCATCTAATTCTGATTAATCTGTTTTTACTTTTATGTGAATTATTGTACCTTAAGATATATGAATATCACTCTATATACACTCTCTCATCACAGTATATTTCAAAGCTAACATAAAGCATGTTCACACTCAGCTGGTGATTCTCATTGTTACTCTGGCAGAACAAAAGACTCATCATCATTCTCTCTTAATTTATATAAAATGTTGGAGGCTTGAGATGGCAAATTTTACAAATCTCACAAAATAAAGCAGTTTAAGCATCTGTTTATCTTTTTATTCAGGGAGAAACCTTGGTATCTCCTCTGTTCTATTTTAATGCAGTACATCCACTGGTTAGTGAGATACTAATGGTTCTCCCATCTTTGTTTCCAAATAAAACTGACTTCTTGGAAAAGATTTCCAGGTTGTCATCCCGCATAATAGGTCAGACTAGCATTTTCTGTATTCTAATGCATTAGATTTTCATTTAATACCTTGATAATCTACAGATAAAGCTCTTTCACTAAAAACATTTGGGATCAAATAATTTCATCCACCATGTCATCAAGACTCTTTCCATTTTCATCTGACATCTTAACAATATTTTACCTCCTGTTTCAGAGCAATCAGCAGTTTCTCATAATTTTAAACAAATAAAACTAAAAGATAAAGCATCATTAAAACAGTAGGTGTCCTAAAATCAAATCATAATATGAAATGCTGCCACTATTTCATGTGACATTTTGTGAAATCTCAAGGTAGTGCTCAGCAGTGATAATATTACATGGCTCACTGCCTAAACTGTCACATTAATAAAGCACATTAAAAGAATGGTACTATTTCATGTCACTTGTGGTTTTACACACTACTTTTCTGAAACAGCAACATTTAGGCCTGTGCTACTCTGAGTGGGGGGGGTTCGAACTAAGATATGCAACTTCAGCTACGCTATTCGCATAGCTGAAGTCGAAGTATCTTAGTTCAACTTACCTGGCCATCCTAACGGTTGCGAGTTAACCGCGCTGGCTTCCCCATCAACTCCGCTTACTCCTCTTGCGGAGCTAGAGTTCCGGAGTTGATGGGAAGCGCATTTGGGGATTGATTTATCACGTTTAGATGAGATGCGATAAATCAGTTCCCGATACATTGAACACTACCTGCCGATCTGGCAGGTAGTATAGATGTACCCTCAGTTACTTAAGATTCTAAAGTTTACAGGTATTAAGATTCAGTTATCTTAAAAGAGAACATTTCACGCAGAACCTTGTATACTAAAATCAGGGACTCTATGCCGGGTCTCTATGGAAAGCCATTAAGACATTCATTATAGATAATCTGCTGTCTTCATGCTAACTTTCCCTTCCAGAAAGCAAGCATTCTACTGATATATTTCAATACAAGTTTTATTTTTAAAGAGAAACATATGCTTAGTGTTCATTTTGTTAAAATGTTATTGGACTACGTTTGGCTTTTTTTTTAAACAAACAGTTAGCAATCAAGATACCCCAACTAATACAAAATAAATAATATATTCTACCCTAACTCCTCACACTTCCTGAAAAAAATAAAGACTGCACATAACACTAGTGTAGTTAGGTCACTAAAAGATCATATAGACAAGCTCTGAGAAAATAGATTCAAAGCTAATTCTTCTAATCAGCTTTTCCAAAGCTTGCCTTCATTGCCATATATTCTTGTGAGTCCAATAGAACGGGGAGCACCTGCGACATGTGGCTACTTTTGTTCTGTTAGATATGATCACAGTACAATATATCCAGCCAAATATTGGCTGCTTTGAACAGATGTGCTACAGGGAGAAGCCCCTCCCCCAAATTAATGCACTCAGGAAGCAGCCATACTTTGCACTCCCAGAGCTCAAAGAAGGAGGGAGAGAACAGTCAGTGCTATCTGCAGTTACAGATATCCCATTTCTCCATTAGAAAAACATTACAAAAAAGAAACAGAAGGAGATATTGTGAGTCAGAGAAAACATGATTCCAAAATTACAAGGCACTTTACATTGATCATGCCACACTGTTGAAATTTAAATTAAAACTCTAACAATACTGGAAGGAACTTCTAGAGTTTGTGTTGGTTCAAAAGACAGTATAACTTTTCAATCAATCATTCACCATGACTATCAAACATACTGATTAATCACAATATTTAGTTAAATTATGTTTTTCATGTTCAGTTGGATCCTATACTTAGCTCTAAAATAATTTGTTTTTATATGTTTTTTTTCCAAAAAAGGAGAAAACCATATGTTTGTTCTCTACAAATCACATTTTCTTCAAAAGTTTAGAATCGTTATAGTCAGAATACATTTTAAGTGTTCTGAATTATACTTAAAATGTTTTTCTTGTTACTTTGGCAACAAAACTCAAAGGTTATTTTTTTACAAATAAAAAAATGCATTACATTTTAATTTAATATCAGTATTTTACATATATGTAGCCTATGGTTTTTCATAATTAATCCCATTTTTTCTCTATCAGAATAAAAAGGATTTAATAAAAATTGGTGTCTGAGGTGTGAACTATCCTGCAATAGTCATATATAGCTAAGTTTATCCTTTCCTGATCTTGAGACATTTTTCTAATGCATGTCAAAAATACATTTCAAATCCATTCAATAGTTATCGTTATTCTTTATTACCATTATCTTTTGTACATCCTTTCTCCCTCTGTATGCCTCCTCACACTCAAGAACCCAAGTTTTTAAGGGTCATGCAAGCTATCACATATTAATCAGCAGGTATTGTAGCTGACTCCAACTTAATCACATCTCTCATCTCCCAGCTTCTATTTATAATTCAGAGTCAAAATTAGTCATTTTGAACTTCATTGAGCACTTTGAGTATTAGATAAACTTCTTCTGATTATTATGGCCAAATTCTGTACTTTTCAGCACAAGGATCTTAGGCCACATGCAATCCTACTGACTTCAATGGATTGCATGCGTTTTATATTAGTGAAAATAAGTCAATGTGTCATTTACCAGATCCATTTTAAATTGCTTTAATTGCATGCCTTTCATATCTTATTTAAGCATTCTTTAGTAGAATTTACTGACCCACCATTTAAAACCCATCAAGTCTAAAATTTAGGCTATAAATAGCATTTCCTACTTACAGCCTGATCCTTCACTCAGTAAAGTCAATGATTCCCAACTCTCATTTACTTTAATGGAAGCTGAAAAGGGTCCTATTTAGCCATATTCTGTTCTAATAATATAAAGAATGTTTACATTTCAATTGGTTGTCCCACAACAAAAGGCAAAATATCTTCCTTTGCGATGACAAAACGTTGACAGCTATTGAAAGTAGCATATTCAGGCTGAAATCCTCACCCTTCTTCTGCCTCTTTAACCCAAGGAAAAGGGCCAAAGCAGCTTAAATAGGTCCTAAAAGCCCTGGTTGCAGTCTGGGGCAGTTTTTCCTGGCACAGGGACACCAGAAGACATCCATAAGGTTGCTTTCCAAGCACTCCATCATATTGTCTGGTACAGACCTATCATAGATAGGTCCAGAGGTGTAACTATAACAAAATACTGTGGAGATTTGGCCCATAGGGCAATCTTGGAAGGTTGATATAATTTAGACAGGCTATGGGGGCCTCTCCATTCCCTAGAGCCTGGGATTAGGAAGGTGTAAAGACTTAAAGCCTCCATCCTAATCACTTGTCTGGACTGCAAGTTCCATACTACATGTCCTGGAGGTGCAGCATATAGGCTATGTCTACATGTGGAGCCAGGGGTATAATTTCCTGCTCATGGAGGCATACTCACATGACCTCTCATTGAACTAGCAAGCTAAAAATAGTAGTGTAGTTGGGGTAGCGTGGGCAGCAACACGGGCTAGATAAACAAACCTGCCTGGACCCTACATATACATACTCTGGTTGCTAGCTCAAGTCACTGATGTGCTACATAACTATTTTTAGCATACTAACTGCTTGAGAGCTAGTGTAAGTATGTTTATGTCAGCTGGGAAATCACAGCTCCAGTTCATAGCCTACACATAACAAGAAACAGTTTAAATACTGAAGGGTGAGATTCTGGCTATTTGGAAGTAGATAGATTTAATTTGGGGTATCTGTACTGGTAATGAACTAGCTTTTAAGAGCTATAGAATATATGGGCTGAGAGCTGATATTTTCCTCATTTTCCTCAGGATTACAATCAGACCTAATGTAATTGCTAATTCTTTTCCCATTATCTTTTAGGAAATGTTCCCCAAAAGGCAATGTTCTTTAGAGAAAGTACTGATCAGTGTAGTGGAACTATGTGAACCTTCCAAGTTTGGAAAGTTTACAACAGCAATGCAAATAATTCTCAATTGTTTTTCTCGGAACTTCTTTGCTTGCATTTTTAGGCCTTTAATGTTAATAGGTTTGAGCAACCTGTGTTTATCTACATATCTGAATCATGCTGAAAATCCACAATCAAATGTCACACTTCATGGGTTTAATGCATGTTTGTCACACAGGTCACCAAGAGCAGAAGTGTGATTACCTCTTTGGTCTGATTCAACAAACTTTCATCGCAAGCAAATAAAATTGCCTTAAAAATGGAATGTAATAATTTTGTTTCTAAAACAAAGAATACTGACAGTTTCCACTAAATAGGGGAATCATGAAAGGAATATGTGGTAGCATATAGAATGACACTGAGGTAAATGCAAAAAGCATGTACCAGAATTCACAAAACTGGTCTTGATGTGGTACAACAGGAAAAGTCAGCTGTCATGAGAAAAAAATATTGTAAACCTGGATTCTAAGTACATCAATACAAATACTAAATGATAATACCACAATAATCTGAGGGATACAGACTGTGTAAAGCTTCTTCTCTTCTTGATTTTCCTATTTGGTGCCCCCCCCCCCCGTACATAATTCTAACCAAGTCATTCTATCTACCCTTTCCTGGTCCTCTTTAATTAAAGGTATTTGTAAACACCATTCACAAAACTACCAGTGGAGTTGGTGGTACTCCTCCATACCCCATTGTTAAACCACTCAACTGGGATGCCTGGGTTCAAAGTCCTCTTCTGTCTGGTTTGAAGGACAGACTTGAATTTTGGTCTCCCATATTTCAAGTCAGTATCCTAACCACAGAGTGTTTGGTGGGAGCCACTGTGTTTTTGTGAATAGTACCTAAGTCCTCATGTCAATGTGGCCTGAAAACCTGGGTGAAGGGAGAGGTGAGACTGAAATTTAAGCAAATTTTTGTCAAACTTGTGAATAGTTTCAGTTTGCCCCAAACTGCATTTTTTGGCAAATGAACTATTTGATTGAAAAATATCACCCATCTCAATATCTAAGCAACATGGAGGAAAGCACAGCACACCAGCATAATTAAAGACAAGTAAGACTATCAGTGGCAAAAGGTAAGCATAGAAAGCATGGTTTGATGTTGGATGGAGCCAACAATGTGATGCAGCTGCAAAAAAAGGCTAATATTATGGGGTGTATCCACAGACGAGTTATGTGTAGGACACAGATAATTGTCCCCCTCTAATCTGGATTTGCAATCCAAAAGTTGGAGTACTGAGTCCAGTTCAGGGCAACATTCTTTAAGAAAGATATGAACAAATTGGGGTGAGTCCAGAGAAGAGTAACAAAAATGATAAAATGTTTAGAAAACCTGACTCATGAAGAAAGGTTGAAGAAACTGGCTGTATTTAGTTTTGAGAACAGAAGGAGGAGGGCTTATAATATACTTCAAATATGCAAAAAGGTTGTCATAAAGAAGACACTGATCAATGGGTCTCCATGTTCATTGAAGGTAGCACAAGAAGTAATCAGCTTAGTCTGCAGCAAGAGAAATTTAGGAAGTGCTTTCTAACTATAAGGAAAGTTAAGACCTGGAATAGGCTTCCAAGGAGGCTGTGGAATGCCCATCCTTGGAAAATTTTTAGAAGAGGTTAGACAAACATCTCTCAGGAGTGGTATCAGCATACTTGGCCCTGCCTCAGTGCAGAGGGATGGACTAGATGGCTTTGAGGTCCCTTCCAGCCCTACATTTTTATAATTTATGGTTCTATGACCGGAGATGAGAGACAAAAGGTAATCCCTGACTGGTTTTTGGACACAGAATGTTGTGCAATAACCAATTTATCTAGGGTTGGCTGAACTGGACATCACTAGACTGCCTTAGTGGAAGAAAAGTCAATGATTCTGTTTTGGTTGGGGGAAGCAGGAGGAATAGGTTTTTACTCTTGGACAGAGGTGTATAGTACCAATATATTTGGGATACAGTAGGAGACAGTGGTTGTGTAGAAGAGGGCTTCAAATTTGGAATATGGGAGATCTGGTGGATCTGTTCCCTTGTGAGCTTTAATCCATTTAAATTGTGGAAGTCTAGTATACATTATGCATCCCTTTAGAATTTAGACTTTCTGATAGGTTAATTTAGGGAGTTCTGCATATAATAGACTTTTTTCCATAGCAGAAGATAGAAACAGTTTAATTTATGATGGCTCTGAATTTTATTCATAATTTTATTTTCCTCTATGATTAATTCCTAGCTACATTAATGCCATTTTAAAGTGCTTGTTTAAAAGTAATCATAATGTCATTTTATTACCTATTTTGAAAGGTTTGCCATCTTGCAATCTGGAGTTTATAAATTAGACATGGCTCTGGAGCTGATTAGTAAATACTGTACTTATATATAATGCACACACAGGAATGAAATGATAAAGCAATAGTTTCAACATATGAGTTAGAAATACACTGCACCATCTTTGGGAAGCATGGGAAGGGGAAATAATCTTTCAAGAGGGAAGTCAATACAAAAAAAGAACCTTTGCCAGAGGGAAGGATATAAAGTTTTGGGAATTATGCAGTATAAAATATGTAAAAATGAGGGGGGAGAGACTAACAGTTTTTCTGATAAACACATTTATTATATCAGTCATTACCTTTAAATACATTTCCATCAAAACACTTATGATTTAACTCAGCTCCCATTGAAGGATAAAGGAAATGGATTGTAATGAGAGCTGAGGTAGGCCTGTATTGTGTGCTTTTGAAAACCTGTCCTTGAAAAATAAATTGAACACATACACACATACTGCAAATTTGAAAGCAGAAATGACCAAGTCAAAGTACTATGAAGGAATGAAATTACTAACAGTTAAATAACTGTCTCCTATAGTCAGTATTATTTAATTCTTCTGAAGGAAAGCCCTCTGAAGTTAGTATGTATTTGCTAGATTAAAGTCTGGGGGAAGGGCTTCAGGATGTGGCCTACTCTATGTTATTGCATAAAACAGCATTTTCTTCAGTGCTAGTTGATCCAGTGAAATATCTGAGATTAGGACACTTAATTTGCAAAATATATTGATGATGTAAAATATCCTAATCAATTATCTCCATTTACGGTCCAAGTTAGTTGATCTTTAAAGATCAACTGTTCATTTAAATGAAAGCTTTCAATTTACAAAGTCAAAAACCAACAAAACCAGACAGAGGATGAGAAGGGATGGAACAGGCTAATGGTGGGCACACTTATTATTTCCAGGCTTTTGTTTCATGAACAGGACTAATTCTACTACACTCCTGCAGAGATGCGTGCTGGGGAAGGGTGCAAGGAACAAATTATTTTGATGATACATGTTCTAAAGTGATAATGGTAAAGAAAGGATCCCAAAAGGCAACAGCTGCTGGGCAATACACTGATCCCGTTAAGGTCTCCCTTCCATTTCATTTACTCAGATACATGATTCATCTAACTTGCAGCTGCAATAATTCTTTGTACACTTTTGACTAACTTGTGAACCTAAACTATTTACCTTTGTCATACCTGTGAAGCTTCCTTGTGAAGAATAGTTGGATTCACATCTGATTTGTCATACATTGTGATCTGCTGAAAAGGATACCAGGCAATAGGGTTTTACAGGTCATAGAATCATCGAATATCAAGGTTGGAAGGGACCTCAGGAGGTCTCTGAACTCCACATAAGATAAGAAGCTGTGAAATCTCTCTGTAAAATAACACGATTCAAATGTTACATATGAACAATGTATTATTTGTTTTTACTGAACTGTAAACGTCTTCCACACCAACTCTGTAGTGATATTACCATGAGATAACTTCGTGACAGCCCCAAGAGCCTCAGTGGCTCAGGGCCAACCCAGCTGACTTGGCCACAGGCAAGAAAATTGTGTTTTATTCCAAAGTGAAAATGTCTCAAAATGTTGTTCAGTGCCAAAGAAAGCATTTATTAAGAGTCTGTGCAACTCCATTTCCAACCTCTGTTACTTGTTTTAGCTATTCATTTGGAATGGTGGTAGTATTACATCATCAGCTGTTCTCAACTCACTGCAGCATGAAGGACTCTTCATTTCAGTGGGAGAAGTGGGAACCCAGAAGCTCCCAGGAGACTCCGCACCAACCATGATGTTTATCCTGATGGAATTATTCAGTAATTCTTTGCTAGTCTGCTTTTCCATAAGCTAGGAACCTGGCATAATGTATTGAATGTAAGTTGTGAGAACTCTCTAATGCCATAGAAGAACATTGATATTTTAAGAGTAAAATGGCCTGCTTACTATTTCAAAAATATAATGTGCAGTCATCTTCCTTAGTCTTAAAAAAGTTACTTACATTTTAGTATCAGAGGGGTTTACTTTACAATTTGCTTTAGGTGGATTAGAAATAAAATCTGAGAAAATGACATCCCAAAAGAAAAATTATCAGTGAGATGGTTTACAAGCCACATGCATTCCCACTTCATTCTTATATTCAGTCAACAACCTGCAGATGCTTTTAGCTGTCAAATCTCTCAAAATCAGAATCCAGAAGGTTCCAATTATAGAGGTACATACAGCAAGCTGGATACCATTTTCCACAACAGATAAACAGTATAACAAGTGGCTGCAGCTAACACAAATGGAAAGATGAAAGAGAAGACTAAAGAGTCTCCTTTGATAGTCTCTGTTTTAGCTATTAAAAGTAGCATACTGATCTTTGTGCCTGTCCACTCTTTGGAGATATTGCCAAGAAACACAAGATTGTATATCAATGAACTAATTGAATATAATTGAATCATCTTATTTATCAGACAATTATAGATTACCTTGTTTTATGCATACTAAAAAAGTTCAAATATTAATTGCCACAAAGTCTTTGCATTAAGTGAGCTGAGCTAATGCTTAAAGGCATGGTTTTGTTTTGAGAGAAATGATCATTTCCCAAAATTCTAAATGTACAGCACATTCTAAAAAGTGGAGTGTTTAAATTACCCTTTCCTGTGGCTTTCTGTGGGACTCAGAATGGTTCCAGAGGCAGTATCTTCTTTCAGGAAGTCCTATATTTAAATCCTCACTCTTGATGTATTTTTGTACACAGAAGAACCCTTGGCAGCAGTGACACTTAGGGCCTATTAGTCTTTTTGTATGACTATCACAAATCTTGGCAATTGCTACTTGAAGTGTTCTTATTGGCAGACAGCTATGAAGTAGAAATAACCACTGATTCTGGAGACGCCACAACATCATAAAGATTTTTAATCTTACCGCTCTGAGTCAGAAAGGAACCAATGACTTAGAACTGAAAGACTGTATATCCTATACCAGTTCTACAAGCCATATGGGTATGTTTACACTACAATTAATAGCCCATGGCTAGCCTGTGCTGGCTAGCCTGGGCTCATGGGGATCAGGCTAAGGGCCCTTTAATTCCAGTGTAGACACTGAGGCGCAGGCTGCAGCCCAATTCTGGGACCCTCCCACCTTGCAGGTCCTAAAGCCCAAAGGTATATACCACAATTAAACAGCCCTGTAGCCCAAGCCAGCTGGCAGAGGCCAACTGCTGTTTTTTAATTGCAGTGTAGCCATGCAGATCATTCAGGCTCAGCCATGCCTGCAGCTCAAGAGGTGGGACAACAGAGTGAAAGGGTGGCTATAATCCACTTTTCTATGTTATTGATTCTGGGACCAATGACTACTAAACCAGGCCACATGCACCTGTGTCAGGGGAGGGGCAATACAGGCCACCAGAATTCAACAGCCACTAGAATTCAGCAGCACCTCTTCACTCAGTTAAGGGCTGGAGAAAGTTCAGCTCTGGTTTGTGCCTATTAGGAAGGCATTATCCCCTTTAATTCTCCAAGAAATCTAAAAAGTCAGAATCTGATATTCTAATATAAAGAGGAAGGGGGAAATACATGTTTTGTGGAGTCATCTCAGGAATTGGAGTGGCACATATTTAGAATGCATTCCTCCTCGGGCCATGACAGCCTGAATTTGTTAAGTTTTAGGGGATGCTACAAAGCTACTCTTCCCTGCTTACCCGCCACCCCCCACCACCCCGCAATATTTTAAAAGGAAAGGGGGAGAAATTATTGAAGGGGAAAGTGGATTTGACCTTTAACTTGTCTGGTTTGTTGGCTGTGGATCACATAGCTGGAGTTGCTGAAATCCAGTTACAATGAAATCAGCTCTTGATATCTTGATATCTTAGTTTTACATATGTTAGGTGTGACGGGAGTAAATAGACAGGGGTTCTTTTTATTGTGTGTAAATCCAAATAAATCAATTTTCCACTTTGTGATAGAGCAGCAAAGCTAAAAACTTTCCCCCTTTTGCAGTTCCCTTTCAGAGTGCACAAATGCTATATATTCAGCAGTATAGTACTTCTTTAATCTCAGCAAAAATACATATAGCGTTTCTCAGTGTTTGCAGAGCGTAGTTTTGCAGGCTCAGCCAACTTTAAGATATAGCAGTGTGGAAAAACTGCTGGCTCCACTGAAAATACAAAAATACAAAAAACCCCACAAAAACATGGATTTATTGTCAGCAGGACAAGCCAGTCACTCTTTCCACAGCGGCTTTCTCACCTGGAGGCATGAAGTAAATAAGCACATTTCAAATATCCACAGCCCCAAAGAGCTGGGAATTACAGCCTCAAAGCATCACTAATGCAAGAATTTGGGATTATAGCAGTTTTACCATTGACGTATTGAATCATAACAGGCCTTCACTTTCAGAAAGCTTGTTGATTTTGGTTGTACCAGTTTTCTTTCCCCCCCTCTCATCCCTCCCCGGACTTATTCAGCATCTTTTTTCATGATCTTGACTGTCACCGGTATCAAGAGTCACATTTATGCTGCTTACAGCCCTATCTTGCAGCTCATACGAAGGCAAAACTCCCATTCACCTGGGAGTTTTTCCTGCATAAGTACTATGGAATTGGATCCTTAGGGTTTTCTTTGTACTGCTTGGCTGACTGCCTTTGGCATAAAATCTGCTAGATACTTGGAATAATTGTTTTTAAATGTCTCCTTCGTTTGCTTTGTTTCTTTCAGTAGTTTTCCAGTTGCTTTCTTTAAATTTTCCTCTATTCTGTTTAGACAAGTGTCTGAGACTTTCCTGTAATTATCACTTCACCCTATTTGTTTGCCACTGTTTGCTTTGCTTGTCATGCTACTTAAATTAACTAAAATACAACAATTAGCTTTCTTCAGGTTGCTTGTGCTATTGTCACTGGACTCATCTTCATGTTCATTTGTTTAGTTAGAGAGGTGATCAGCGAGCTGTTTTGGTTAGCTCTGCTCTTGTGAAAGGTAATGGCTCATTATTTCAAATCTGGGCCTCCATTTCCAATTATTTTTCAGTTGTTGCCTTTATTTTCCTTTTCTTGCAACCTCCCCGCTGTTCCTTCTGTCTCTGCAATAAAGGGTAACCATCATTGCTGCTGCTAAATGAGACACAAAAATCTGTCCCCCGATCAAGTCTTTATAGTATGATCATAGCTCTGGTTTGGCTTTTAGTTTTATGTATGTTTGTCGTCACTGGTCTCATTTGCCAGATGTCTTGAAGATTAGAGAGTTTAAGAAAATAATCCTGGATTTTACTAACTTTAACTAAATTTCAGTACATAGATTATGTAGCAACATTATGGCAGTGTGCTATTATTAAAAAGTCTCACTTATAGACATTTATTGTGATTCTCCATTTCCTCACACCTGCGCAAAGTGGGTATCAATTGCTACTAATTGAGAATGATAGGATTTGACACCCACTTAGCACAGGTGTAAACAACTACAAAAGATGCCAGGCAGTGGCCAATTTATTGGGCCTTCCACTGTCTTATATTTGGAAATTAGACTTTCATACAATTGAAAGAACAGTAGATGCTGGTCAGCAGCAACCTTGGGCTTTATTACATTGTTTTTTTGAGGAGAGAGATTAAGATAGCTGTTGCCTTTCCGTAACTTGTAAAGCAGATGATTAGGGTGTACCTTTAATTTTGTGCAAAGCCACAAGGACATATTTCTTCCCCAACATGTTTCTACTAACATGGCTGTTAACCCATGGTTAGAGCAGGTCAAAAACAAAAGGGGAAATTGTATGTTTTTATGGGTGTTGATGTAATGTAGTGGAGTAACATAGCATCTGTCATGCTGCTGGTAAACTAAGTGCCAGTTCGGCTAAGTCAGTAAGCATTAGCTTAGAGCTGACAAACTCATAGCTAGAAACCAAACCAGCTCACCTGTATGTTAGTTTTGTTCAAAATAGGTACGAGTCTTATAAGAATGCATTTAGAGTTTAGACTCTATGAAATGCTTGTAAATTGCTGCATGCATTAATCTCACTTCTAATGTCTGTATTCCATGCTACAAGGAAACATGTAAATTTTGCTTTATAACTTTGAAAATGTTTGGTCTAAACTTGTGAACCCAGGCACAGGAATTAAGAAGTCCTATCAAGATTAAATGGATCATTAATTAAGATTATGACACAAAGGATTGGTGAATGTCCCTATCTCACCTTGGAAATACTATCTGCAAGGGTGCTCATCTCATGGACTGGAAGACTAAATGTAAAAGATGCAACAGGATCACAAGTAAATGTATTTTTGCTGTTTGAACTCTCCCAGGGCCAGAAACACTAAATTAGAGATCCCTAGGGTCAACCTGGTTCTGCCCTGAAAGACATTTTGAAGGACAGATTACTGCATCTCTTGTACCTTTAGGAATCATAGATTGTAAGTCATTTCTGTGTATATATTTGCTTGCTTTAATCTGTAAATAACTCTCTTATTCTTTTTGCCTAGTTAAAACAGGATTGGCTACAGGTGTTGTCTTTGGTGTAAGATCTAGAGTACCAATTGTTCTGGGGTAAGTGACTGGTCTCTTCTGGGGACTGGAAGCAACCTGAATATTTTGTGATTGTTGGTGTAAGTGACCACTTATCACTAAGGATTTGTCTACACTGGCAAGTGAAAGATAAAACTTTTGTCATTCAAAGGTGTTAACCCCCCACCCCCAAAAAGATAAAAGGCTTGTTGACAACAAGCGCTGGTGAGGACAACGCTTTGTCAGCAGGAGTGCTCTCCTGACAACAACGCTAATGCCGCTCATTGGA
Organism: Dermatemys mawii; assembly: GCA_007922305.1. Lineage (NCBI taxonomy): Eukaryota > Metazoa > Chordata > Testudines > Dermatemydidae > Dermatemys > Dermatemys mawii. The sequence goes on from ML677326.1 coordinate 45,775,868, forward strand.
GGTGGAAGTTTTTTGTCAGCAGGAGAGCTCTCTCATGCCAACAAACAGCAGCTACACTGTGTGCCTTTTAGCAGCATGGCTGTAGCAGCACAGTTGTGTCATTAAAAGCTGTATAGTGTAGATATAGCCTAAGTACATCTTGCCTGGGTGGCAAGAGAGACTGGGGAGCCTAAGAGGATGGTCTACGTCCATGGTAAGCATCCTCCACATCTACAGAAGAGGGGAAGAGTGTAAAAACAAGTAACAAAGTGAACTTTTAGCAAAATAAAGATGAGATACTGACCAATTGAGACTTGGGAACACAATTCCTTTCAAATCAACTCTAATACTTTATGTATTAATATAATTACCTTATAGTAGTTGAAGAGTTGAATATATTATGTTATTACATTTCATTAAGGTTTTTGATAGTACAATCAACATTAATATCTCATGATCACATAAGAAATAGATCTCCACATAAATTGCATCAACAGCAGAATAAACATAGTTTGACTGCTTATACAAAAATAGTTCCAAATTTTTCAAGCAGCTGTTTCTTAGCCACATAAAATGCCATATACATTTTATAAGACAGGTTGCCAATGAAACCATTTGGATGAAATGCAAGATTAATATAGCTATATCATATAAAATGTGTGTTAGCATTTTTAACACAGTATTTAATAAGGTTAAATGTAAGGGTGGCCTAGAAGGTGTCATATATCAGAGTAACAAGTTAAATCACAGATTTGTATTTTCCTGGAAAATATAGCAAAGGCTTCAAGTTAATTGTCTTTTCTGGATACAAGGCTCTTAGAGAGGAAATAATTCCCCCTCCGCCACTTTCCCCACATACTGTCTAAGCAAAAGATTGTATATAGCCAAGACTTCAGGTATGTTTTCAAAGTTATTGGGCACATTTTCAGATCTCCAGCATATAATTAAATAACTGAAGTTTCTAAATTTTTGTTATGAACATTTTTTGGGAAATTTGGAAAAAATTTATCATCGCACAGTTTTGTCTGCATTTTGTAGAACTATGGTTTCCTTTCAAAGCTTACAAATGAGGGCTCTGCTCCTGTAAACACTGACCCACTGAGGTCAATAGAAGTTTCAACTGAAAACAGGGATGCTTTGTCATCAGCAATGCAGAGGCTATCCCTAAACATTTCTAATTCTACCTTGCTTAAGTAAGTGTTGTTATGTCAGCATTTTGTAAATAATCCTATGAAGCTTTAAGAAGGATGAAGCATGGAAGCAGTGAAAGAGAAACAGGATGTTCTGTTACTTGTCATTATTAGTATGGATGAAGTACTGGATAGGGACTCAGGAGTCCTGGGTTCTATTCTTAGGTTGGCCACTGGTTTCTGTAAAGGGAAATCATGTCTTACTAATCTATTAGAGTTCTTTGAAGGAGTCAACAAACATGTGGACAAGGGAGATCCAGTGGACGTAGTGTACTTAGATCTCCAGAAAGCCTTTGACAAGGTCCTTCAACAAAGGCTCTTACCTAAATTAAGTTGCCATGGGATAAGAGGGAAGATCCTTTCATGGACTGAGAACTGGTTAAAAGACAGGGAACAAAGGGTAGGAATAAATGGTAAATTTTCAGAATGGAGAGGGGAAACTAGTGGTGTTCCCCAAGGGTCAATCCTAGGACCAATCCTATTCAACTTATTCATCAATGATTTGGAGGAAGTGTAAACAGTGAGGTGGCAAAGTTTGCAGATGATACTAAACTGCTCAAAATAGTTAAGACCCAAGCAGACTGTGAAGAACTTCAAAAAGATCTCACAAAACTAAGTGATTGAGCAACAAAATGGCAAATGAAATTTAATGTGGATAAATGTAAAGTAATGCACTTTGGGAAAAAATAACCCCAACTATACGTACAATATGATGGGGGCTAACTTAGCTACAACTATTCAGGAAAGAGATCTTGGAATCATCGTGGATAGTTCTCTGAAGATGTCCATGCAGTGTGCAGCGGTGGTCAAAAAAACAAACAGGATGTTACGAATCATTAACAAAGAGATAGAAAATAAGACGGAGAATACTTTATTGCCCTTAAACAAATCCATGGTGCGCCCACATCTTGAATACTGTGTACAAATGCGGTCTCCTCATCTCAAAAAGGATATAAAGGCATTAGAAAAGGTTCAGAGAAGGGCAACTAAAATGATTAGGGGATTGGAACGAGTCCCATATGAGGAGAGTTTAAAGAGGCTAGGACTTTTTAGCTTGGAAAAGAAGAGACTAAGGGGGGATATGATAGAAGTATACAAAATTATGAGTGGCATGGAGAAAGTGAATAAGGAAAAGTTATTTACTTGTTCCCATAATAGCAGAACTAGGGGCCACCCATTGAAATTAGTGGGCAGCAGGTTTAAAACAAATAAAAGGAAGTTCTTCTTCACACAGCGCACAGTCAACCTGTGGAACGCCTTGCCTGAGGAGGCTGTGAAGGCTAGGACTATAACAGGGTTTAAAAGAGAACTGGATAAATTCATGGAGGCTAAGTCCATTAATGGCTGTTAGCCAGGCTGGGTAAGGAATGATGTCCCTAGCCTCTATTTGTCAGAGGGGGGTGATGGATGGCAGGAGAGAGATCACTTGATCATTACCTGTTAGGTTCACTCACTCCGGGGCACCTGGCATTGGCCACTGTCAGTAGACAGGATACTGGGCTAGGTGGACCTTTGGTTTGACCCAGTACGGCCTTTCTTATGTTCCTATGTTCTTACTGGTCTGCTGGGTGGCCTTAGGCAAGTTCATTTCTCTGTCCATCAGTTTCCCTATCGATGAAATGGAGATAATGATCCTGACATCCTTTGTAAAGTGCTTTGAGATCTATTGATGAAAAGCTATATAAAAGGTAGGTATTATTTTTACTGATTGTGACGGGGTGGACCAGCCCTGCACTGGGATGGAAGGGGTTAACCACTCCTGTAGCAGAGGAAGCCCCACCCCGGAAGTCCTACTGGGCATGCTCATGCTGCCTCAGCAGTATAAAAGCCTGCCAGATTGCTCAGTCTGGGTGGACCGCCGGAGGGGAAGGACGCACCCTGCCAGCTCCCACGGAGATACAGCCAGGATCCTGGATTCCAGAAGCCAGCCTTGCAGTGACGCGGCCTGAAGCCCAGCCAGACGTTGGCCTGGAGGGGGAACGCTACCGGAGACCCCTGGACGCCGAAAGCCCAGCGGTACGGGTGAGAAAAGACCCAGGGGCCGGTTAAAGGGATACGCACGCTCAGCGTGTTGCGGGTGGATCCCCGCCGAGCTAGAGGCAAGGAAGCACCCCCCTCCAACAGGTGAGCTCTGGGTTGGGACCCGGTGGAGTGGGCGGGCCTGGGTCCCCCTACCCCCACAGCCGCTGGGCTCCATTAACCCTTGAGAAAGGGGAACCCTGCTGACTCGGGCCACTGGGCCGTGCTACCCCTGAGTGAGGGGAACTCTATGGACTTTGGCCGTCGGGCCACGCTAACCTTGAGAGGGGGAAATCCCATTGACTCTGTCCATTGGGCCCGCTAACCCCAGAGCAAGGGGAACTCTGTTGACTTTGACCGTCGGGCCACGCTACCCCTGAGAGGGGGAAACCCCATTGACTCTGGCCATTGGGCCACGCTACCCCCGGAGCGAGGGGAACTCTATTGACTTTGGCCATTCGGCCACGCTACCTCTGAGAGGGGGAAACCCCCATTGACTCTGGCCATTGGGCCACGCTACCCCGGAGTGAGGGGAGCTCTATTGACTTTGGCCGTTGTGCCACGTTACCCCCTGAGAAAGGGGAATCCCATTGACTCGGACCCTTGGGCCACGCTACCCCCTGAGAGAGGGAAACTCCGGGGATTCTGGCCATTGGGCCACACTACCCCAGGAGAAGACAAGTGGAGTTGTAGAAGAGGCAGGAATCCCTCGCCCCCTCCCCCTTGGGACCCCAAAAGGAGGCCGGTGAGGTACGAAACCCGCCACACTGATGTTAAGGAGAAAATATATTATTCTTTTATGTGTGCGGTGAGTAAAAAGGAGTAGAAGTGTGAGCTCTTGCAATCCCAAGATGAAAGTAAAAAATGGTTGGAACTTGGATGATCAAAAAATTAGTCAGAGGAGGGGGATTTTACACAGAAAATGTTGATTTTCTGGGTTAAAAGCAAAGCAAAAATGATTTGGGTGCTTTTTTATGAAAATTAAACATCTTCTACAGATATTTTCTGAGGAACATTTCAAGTTGAACTCAGTTTTTCATCAAAACTACTTTTGAAAGAAATTTTTTAATCAGGCATAATTAAAAGAAAAATTAGAATTGTCTTACCAATTCCATTGTGAGTGGGAGGTCAAAAATGGTCACATCATCCGCAGGAACTCCATAGAATGAAAGTATTTTTTTTTATTTCCTTTGTCTCCATACTTTTCTTTCTGATTTGAAGTGAAAAGTTTGGCCAGAGGATACCCAATGCATCCAAGCATTTGCTCTCTTTTTGTCCTTACAATTTTTTGTTCCATTTTTTTGTTGGATTTTAAACCTTTCCTGTTTCTGGCTACTTCTGCATCAAACTGCAAAAGAAGGTATCTAAAATGAAAGACACATTATTTATAGGGCACAGAATTGATTCTGTTAATTTGGGAGCATTTATAGGCACATCTAATGTTGAAACTACTCAGTCTGTGGTAACTGTGGATGAGAGAAGTTGCTGGTGAAACCCATGTAAATTATAAAAGTTACCAAAAGGTTTCCAATCTAATGCCTTGTTTTCAGCAACTCGTAACTTTCTGAAACCTTTTGGTTTAGAATTTTCCATACTTGGTCTCCATCTTAAGGTGAATTTAGAAGTTTGTGAGGGTAAAAGTTGCTTTATATAAAATGAGATGCTGCTCTAAATAACATGAGCAGTAGACATCTGAAATGGAATCATTTTTATCTTAACATGGTAAGTGACCTATATCTTGTTTTACATAAAATTATCAGAATCTTTGAGATGCAAATTAGATAATGGTCTCTTTGATATTCAGCATTTAGTTGCAGATATGCTTTTAGTATTGTGTTATCATCTGGATTTAGACTCCGAAGGTTCAAAAATGATACTGTCATAGTGTTTGGCTTCAAAACCTTACTCATTCACCATTCTAATAAGTTTTGTTAAGAATGAAAATATATCTTTACTGAACTTTGAGTGACTGCTTCCACTCACACTCAAATAGTGTAGCACAGCATGACTTACTCAGTCTACACAGATGACTATCAAATCTCAAGACATACCCAGAAGCGATTCTGTTTCTCAAAACTCAACTGCTCCAAATTTATTTCAACCCAACTCCTTTTCCCTATGCAGAGCCAGACCTTTGATTAGCCTGTCCTCAGAAAACAATTCTTAAATTACAGATTCCTGGTTTCCATTCAAACCTTTTGTTCTTTTCATACAATTATTTAAAATATCTGTTGATCAAATATTTGCTTTTCTATGCTGAGTTAGCTATTAAATCTAATTTAGCTATTCTAATTCTAGGCAAGAGAGGTTTTAAATCTGGTTTAGATAGGAAAAACATAATTTACATAGCCGAAGATTCTGCCTAACATTTCTTCAGGTGTGCATTCTGCCTAATATTTCTTCAGGTGTGCATTCTGCCTAACATTTCTTCAGTCGGGGGGTGGGGGAGAGGAGGATAATAAAGGACACAGCCTGTGTAAGGAACCCCTCTCATGATCCACATATGGACTGATGAGAACTGCAGTTTGTGTGTTCAGGGCCAGCACCCTAGCTACTCCCCAGGCATGGAGGCTCTAAAAGGAGCTCAGGTACTCTGAGAGTAGATGGAATTATGGTTCCAAGCCCCACTCTACAGATGGAGTATGCTGCATCCCTTAAAAGTTTAAAGCAGTTTTTTGTGCTCCCTTCTCTAAGGAAGAATACATACAAGAGCACATTGGGGCAGTACAGAACTTCATAATCTCCAACAAAAGACTGTCACAATCTAAATATTAGTTTTCAACCATACATCCCCCTCAGCAGCACTCCCCCACCAGTACTTGATTCCCAATTAACAATATTGATAAAGAGGTCATGATCCTCAAGTTGAAACTTTTGATCTGGGATATATCTGGGAAGGATATATATCTATATATTGTAATTCCTGAGACTACAACAGGTTGCCTCGTGCTAGATACTGCACAAACAAATGGCCATCCCCATGACGAGATATAAGATGGAGATAAGACAAACTGGGGTGAGATGGGGGAGAAAGGGTAACCAATAAATAATAGGAGGTACACTATTCTCAGCTGATGATTAGCTCATATGGTGTGATTAAATCAGAAAAGGCTATGTAACTAAGGACAAGAAGTTTGTATCTGATGTATTGAAAGTGGAAAAGGAGCCAATGGACGGACACAAAGAATGAGGTGACTTAAAGTAATGAACAAAGGAGATGCTCTTAGCAGCAGTATTTGGAATGGATGTTGGAGGAGCACGAGGGAGAAGGTTGCAATCACGGGACTGAGAGAGGATGAGATGACAGTTGTTAAAGACATGAAGAAGCCAAGGCCTAGAATGAGAACTTTTACAGTGTGGGCAGAGAGGAAAGGCTGGAGCCTGGAGAGGCTATGCAGAAAGAAGCAGCAGATTTAGACTTCTGGATTGTGTGGATCAAAGGAGAGGGCTGAAGCAAAGAAGAAGCTAAAATGATAAGGAGGAGTCAACTAAAATAACCTTAGAATGTGAAGCCAGGAAATAAGAGTGTATTAAACTAGATAAAAATAACATTTAAGTAGAGGCAGAATGGAATTATGTCCTGAAAGAATGAATTGAGCAAATCTATTACAAGTTTTATTGTACATTGGTAAGATGAAATGTTTGCTATCTTTTTAAACTCTAACAAAACAATCTATTGATAAATTGGACTATCTAAAGAGGGGCTTTCAAAGGAAACTTGTTAAACAGCGTAATTGGCAAGAATATGCCAAAAGTTTGAAAACATAATTCAAATGCTGGGGTTTTGCCAGGAGCATGAAAGAGAGGTTTTTCTGATGTATTTTGTGAATTTTTTTATAAGCACATTGCATTCTATGTTATCCAAACATTTTTTTTGTCCTTTTTATAAGCAGAAGTGTTCACAAAGAGATATTACTTCAATGAAATCTGACTTACACCAGCAGGAAGGAGAGACAGACTCTTCAGCTCCAGCATATGCCTCTGGGATTTCTAATCTACATAGTCAGCATCACACTACTAGCTACTGAAAAGTCTGAGAGAAGGGGCATACTTGGCCCATTGTTCCTTGATGACATGGGGTTTGGCCCTTGTGCATTGGCTATTTTAGTCTCACTTCAATACTGTCATTTCCCTTCCTCCCTACTTTGCAGCATATCCCCTCTAGAGAGTATGAGTTTCTGATACTTGGGTTATCACCATAGCAAAAATGCTTACATAAACTTGGGATATGGGCCTATTTTTTTTCTGAAAAATTAAAGCTAAGTCTGATTGTACTTTTGGAGTTAATTTATAAAATCTTACATTGCAACCCTTCTTAGAGTTTGCGAAGCTTTGAAAACTTTCCCAGTGTTTTTGAAAAAATTTTCAAAGGGGATATTAGATGTTCCACTCAGTCTTCATAACTGAAAGAGATGCTTATGCATGGGACTTTGATCTTAGTTACAGCTACAGAGAAGGGTCAGCCTCTCTGTATCAAATTTTCTGCCTAAGGGCTACAGTTTTTCTATGCAGATATTTCTGTAGGAAGTGCCTCTGTACTCCCATATAGAGCTTTCCTGAAATTGTTCCATTGTGGGTGGTGATTCCTTTCTGCAGAGAGGACAGCAGCTGTACTCCAGTTGAACATGCTCTGGGAACAGCTACATCTGCATAGAGGTTCCTGTGAATTCATTATAGTTCTCTTAATATTATAAGAGAATATTATAGTTCTCTTAATATTGCTGCTCCAATGGAGGTATAACCCACCAAAAGTAATGGGCCAGATTATGCAACCTTGACTCATGCTGCATAGAAAATTGCTTTGCAAATAGTCCCCCTGATTTCAGTGGAACTTCTCACAAAGCAAAGTACATGCAATGTGAATACAGGATGGCAAATCTGGCCCTAACATTTGCAAAATGAAGCCACATAATGCCAAATAATGTTTCCCATCCCTTTCTGAATATGACATATAACTAGTATACTGAATGAGATGTGAAGCCTATGGACATAATAGTATGCAATCAGGGACTGAGAGTGTATCATAATGCATATAAGGAAAAATCCAGTGTTAAGTTTAGTAGCTAGACTTACATTTGGCATTTCCTGACTTTCTGTTGCTTAATTTTGAAACATTAATGTTCTCACAAAGTAGCCTATTTCTGTCTGAATAAGTAAATAATATGGTGAAGGAGCAGCAAAATCCACTCTTCAGTTTAAATTAATGTTTCTTTTCTAACCCCTATTTTAAGTTGTAATCTTTCAGGCTGATCCATACACCTGAAAGACCATTTATATATAGCCTGTTAACCCTACTACATGTTCTCAAAAGTGCCTGCTTCATAAATTACAAATAAAACATCTAAACTGTCAAAAGAGAGAGTGTGAGGGAGAGAGAGAATGCAGTGAGTCTTTGGAAGAAAGATTTTATATTTTGAGTTTGAAAAGATGCTCTCAGCCCAGATATATTTTATTGTGACCAGACACTTATAATTGAGTTTATTTCATACTCTGAATAGACACTTATACTGTCAGCACAGTAGGATGCAGATGAGAGAGCAGAAGAAAATTCTGAGCAAAATTAACTGGAAAGGAGAGTGAGGCACAGGAACAAATTATTATTTTATTAGATAAATATTATCTTATTAGAAAAAAATAAATTTTAAAAATACATTTTTTTTATTTTCAGTGTTTATGTTGTAGCTGTGTTTATCCCAGGATATGAGAAAGATAAGATGGGTGAAATAATATATTTCATTGAACCAGCTTCTGTTGGTGGAAAAGACAGAGACAAGTTTTCAAGCCATTATAAAAAACCAAACAATAGAACCCCAAGAACCCTGGAATAAACCATAGCATGAGCACACTTGCGAAGTTTATTCTGGCTTTTGTGTAAAGATTTCAGAAATGATCCAAGTACATAAAGTATGGAATACCACTGGAACTACTGATATCTCTTAACTTTAAGCACATGCTTAAGTATCATTGCCTAGCATACTTTCCTGAATCTGGACCTAAAATATGGATAATGATACTGTCTCTGCCTTAGTAGAGCATTTTAATATGCCCTTACTGAAAATGGATGAAGAGGGTACATTCTTTTGTAAGACTATCAATCTTCTCATCACTTTCGTATGTAAAATCAACACCTGAGCATGATAGTGATGGCATGTCCTGAATGTTTACTTAAACAGACTGCTATAAATGCAAACCAAAATCTTAGTAAATAGCAATAATTAATAATATTATTACATTTATAATATCAATTATAATTCTACCAAAAATGCATCTGCCCTGATAGCTCTAGACTATTATAATAAAACAAGTAAAACAAACAACATAGGGTTAATAGTAATATAAAATGGGTCAATAATTGTGTACAACTATTTTGATATTTATCCAATAGTTGTGCACAACTATTTTGATATACTTCAGCACTGCAAAATTAGCATGAACATATTTCTATTGCAATTAGTCAATCAAGTCCTATAGCAACTAATGGGAATGTTTATACCCTCAAGCAGGCTACCACAAAATATAAATTGACTTCATCCATCCAAGGCTGGGGAAACACAATATATAGCATGTGACATTTACTCATTTTACAGTGTAACAAGTGAGGAGTATAAAAGCAAATTAAAAACAAAACAAGAAAATATGCTCACATACAGAAAGCATCACTGAACTGTTAAAAGGCATTTGACTACCTCAGAGTTCAAGCTATAGCACATAAGCAGAATGGTTCATGGAACTGCATTCTCTTTAATACAGGTCAGATCCAGATTATTAAAACTGATATATATTTTAACAAAATTCGAGCAGGGAGCTAGGAGTGATTTAAAAGACTGGGTTCAAGAATAAGAGGATTGAAGAGGAATGTAAATCTAAAAAAAACCACCTGAATTAAGCAAGCAAGTAATAATACTATATCTAACAAATCATATGAATTGCACAAGGTGATTCCAAGGGCAGATCATAATTAGAATGCTTTAATTTCACAGTACATAAAGCAAGGGTCAGAGAATTTACTTATGTTTTTCCAGATTTTGCTTACTGCACAGATTCCTAGGTGCTAAAGAACAAATGTTTAATTCAGAGTTTTCAAACTCAAAAGAGGTTACCAGAATTTGGGGGAAGAGTGGAAGGATCATTAACCTGTTTTCATGAGTATGTTTCAGTGGCTGGACTCCCTCGTCAAAATACATAGGAAAAGAGAGAGTTGGGATATTCTTTATAGGAGGAAGATGAGGTGCTGTAGGGTGGATCTCACAGCTTGCTTTTAAGGGCAGGGGGGCAGAGCTAATTATATCAGAAGTTTCAAATAAACTCCAGCTGTTTATCCTAACCAAATCTGAACTCTAAACTTTTCAGATTTGCTCATTAGTCTTTCATATGTAGAATAGTTCAGGAGCACTAACTTGTCTAGAATAGACCTATTCACTTCAGAGGGCCAGCCAGAGATAATTCTATAACCCAGCAGGTTAGGCACCCACCAGGAAATATATTCATATCCCTAATTCATATTAGGCAAAGTGATAATCCAAACTTGGGCCTTCTGTCCTTGGTGAATGTTCTACCCTCTGAACTATAGAAAGGAGGTGGCTCCTTCTCCTTTATATGTTTTGTGTGAGGCTTGATCCAGTAGGTGGTCTCTAAGAATGCTTACCAGATCGGGTCCAGGAGTTGAATTATGCAGAACAATGCCTAGCTGGAGAATTCTGTCAGTGCTCAGTGACGTCAGGTAGCTTGGCATATGCTCACTGATGGAAACAGAGGTGCCTTATTGAGTTTACTGGCAGGAACCTAAATACCTAAGGAATTTAGGTGCCTACTGGATTAGGCAGCATCTGAGCAGGGGTTTTATAATCTGAATTTTGATTTTAGGAATCTAAATTACCATTTTAGGGACTTAATCACTTTGAGATTCTAGCCCATTGTGTCCAATATACGTGTAAGTCGACATCTCACTGTGGTGCCAACCAACATTTTATAACTGCAAATCAGAGGTCAAATTCATCAGTTTGAGGCAGCATCTTAATATTGTATCATACATATTGGATAATTTTGACAGTCTTAGATAATCTAGCAAATTGCAATTCCCAGGAATACTGTGTTTGTTAGTCTGTAAAAATAATATGAGGTTTTCAGTAATGTCTTCTATTAATGGGATCGCTCTCTTAAACGAGTTTCTACAACAGGATGTGTTTAATTGGTCATTAATCATGAGTGGGAATCTGTTTCACAGTATCAGGGTATTTTATAATACAGTTTGTCAGTCTTGTCCATGTGTTAAAGAATAACAGATGCAATATCAAGGATCCTAGGACCTTCACTGAAGCATTAAAGGTGGACACAAAGATGTAACTTAACAAAGAATACATTAAACCTAAATCTAATGTTTTTAATTAATCTAGCAACTTTGATCTCAAAGTTATATTTATAAGAATAGTGTCACAACAAATCAGCACTGCTGAATGCTCTAACATCATTCCCTAGCATCTTTTGGTCATACTTAATAATGGAACTGCATCATCAGTTTTGAGTCCAATCAGTCAATAGGTTGCTTATAACTATATCTTATAACCACGTGTATCCCCATCTACCTATATGCTTAGAGGCATCTATCACACATATGTCAATAATATACTTTTAACTATAGTGGATTGGGAATTTTCCATAGGAATGACTTTGCAATAGAAAATGCAATGCAGAGCCCAAAGTGTTTACAGCTTCCTGGGAATCACATGACTGGGTACATCATGGGAGATGTAGGCCATGTCTCAGCAGCAATGTATCCTCATTACACATCTGAAAGCAGAATTCCTCCCCAAGGTGGTGCATATATCCATCACCTCAAATGGGATATTATGCTGAAATCAAAATGCAGTCCTCAATGATACTATCCTATGTCATGAATGGCCTTTTATTTTTTTAAAAAGAAATAATCAACATAAAGCAAAGGGGAAAATCTTTATTTTAAATATGAAGCTAACAGTTAGTTATAGTTAACTTTTAAATACTCAGTCTCTGTCTTTAAATTATACATTGTATTAAATGACAATCAATTTGACATATTAAGGTGTCACAGCCCAGGTAAAGTTCCCCTCTGCTGAGTACTCTTGAGGTTGATGTATTTGGGTTCCACACACTGGGCCCATGTGCTTTTCTGTTACCCCTTCAAGAAAATTAGGCTGTCCGCACACGCCCCCCCCCACGACACCACGGTTGCTTAAGCACATCTTTCAGGCATTCTGGGTTCCCACTTACCTCTACAAGGTCACATGATAAAACCCCTTGCAAAGCAGGTTGCAAATTAACACACACATTTTTTTCTTTAGGTAAAAGAATAACACACCTGTATGCATTTCCCTGCCTCACTTTCCTCAGCACTCTTGTATGTTCTTTGGGATTAGATCAGAGTACTTTAAGAAGTCCAGGAACCTTCCTGAGTATGGCTTTGCAACAGGGATGAAAGTAAAAATAAGGACTTACCGGTATGGGGCTGGTTGGAAAACCATTCCCAGACAATAGTTATAAGTGGTTCGCAGTCATGCTGGAAGGGCATAATGAGTGGTCCCACAAGCATCAGTTCTGGGTCCGGTTCTGTTTGATATCTTCATCAGTGATTTAGATAATGGCATAGTGAGTATACTTATGAAGTTTTCAGACAATACAAGCTGGGCGGGGTTGCAACTACTCCACTTGGGAAGGAACGATCAGTTGTACACACACATAATGGGAAATGAGTGCCTAGGAATGAGTACTGTGGAAAGGGATCTGGAGATCATAATGGACCACAAGCTTAATATGAGTCAACAGTGTAACTGTGTTGCAAAAGAAGCAAACATCATTCTGGGATATATTAGCGGTAGTGTTGTAAGCAATACACGAGAAGTAATTCTTCTGCTCTACTCTGCACTGATTAGGGCCTAAGTGGAATATTGTGTCCAGTTCTGGGCATGACATTTCAGGAAAGATGTGACAAATTGGAGAAAGTCCAGAGAAGAGCAACACTAATGATTAAAGATAGAGAAAAGATGACCTTTGAAGGAAGATTTTTTAAAAAATTGGGTTTGTTTAGTCTAGAAAAGAGAAGACTGAGAGCGGATATGATAAGTTTTCAAGTACATAAATGGTTGTTTAAATGAGGAGGGAGAAAAATAGTTTTTAACCTCTGAGGATAGAAGAAGCAATTGGCTTATATTGCAGCAAAGGAGGTTTAGGTTAGACATTGAGAAAAACTTCCTAACTATCTGGGTGATTAAACTGGAGTAAATTGCTTAGGGAGGTTGTGGAATCTCCATTACTGGAGATTTTTAAGAGCAGGTTAGGCAAACACTTTTCAGGGATGGTCTGGATAATACTTAGTCCTGTCATGAGTGCAGAGAACTGGACTAAATGATTTCTCAGGGTCCCTCCAGTCTTATGATTCTATGATCAACTTCAACAGGTGATCAAAGTCCCCCACCATGTGATCTGTTGTTTAGCTACTTCACCTCTTAAGTTCAGACTTTGAAAAAACTATCTTTCCCTTAATAGCAACTAACTCTTTGCCCAACGGGTTTTCACTGGGAACAGAGGACCACCAAGGTTTAATGACCCTCTATTTTTAGCTCCGTTTGTGTCACCACACCTTAGAATTTCAATCCCAGATGTAGTTAAAAAGACACAGAAGACAGGCAAGTTCAATATTCAAAATTAAGTCTGACACAGATACACATAGAGAATCCCCAGTATCAAACAGACTTCATAAGATGTACAAACACAGATTCCCCAGATCATCACAAAAATATATTAAATATCTGATAGACCCCCTAACTATCAGCAAGGAGGAGTACATGTCAGGTTGATTTTTGGCTTGAATTTGTAAGTAAAAACTATTCAAACATCTCCACAGATCACTTTAAAATGCTAGCTGATTTTCTTCATACTTGACTGATTTAGTAATTTACACTAAATCAGCTAGCATTTTAAAGTGATCTGTGGAGATGTTTGAATAGTTTTTAATCACATTTTAAATATACAAAATGCTATATTAGTTCTAAACATTACTGTTTATTTATTTAATATGTACATATAGGGAAATGTTGACAAATCAAATCCCAGAGTATGGCCTAAATTCCACTTTCTTCCCATTCCAATTGTAAATTGGATATTTTAATAAAATATCGCTCCTATTTCTTGTAATACAATTACATCTTTTTTGTTCACCAAAAAAATCTCCTTTCCTTATCCTTGTTTTATTCTAAACTATCTGAACTTCTCTATTCTACTCTATACCTATAACTATGTGACTAACTTTTTCTCAAGAAACTATCTCAGCTACCTCAAGAGATTTAAAAGAACCCATCAGGGATTCCATACTGTTCCTGATTTAACAGAACAGAAATTTAATTAAAATACACCTGCTGTCGGTAGTCTGCCAGGATTTAATCATTTTTAAATGGCAGATTTTTACAGATGGATGAGAATGGCTAGTCTCCTTACTTTTGAATTGAGTAAAGCATAATAATTCAAACCTATTTATTGTCTTTTAAAGTTCAATGCCTCACCATTAGTCAGAGCTGGGCTTGGTAAAAAGTGCTATAACACAGTAGTATGCTATGAGAGCGCTTCGTTTCGGATTTTCTTTATTTCAGAGATCTCCTCCATGCTCATTCCTAAAACACAGATACGTTAAATTAATGTCCAGGTCTCCTGGAATATTGTGAATAAAGAGACTCTTTGGCCATTCTGAGCATGTCATCAGCAACACTAAGAAAAGAAATACGAGGAACAATCCATTACTTTCTTCTTTCCTTTATAGGTCAATTTTCTTATCTCCCTTTCTATTCCCTACTGCCTCTCCTTTTTGGGTCAGAGGAAAGATCTTTAATTCCTGTGTTAATGAAGTGCAACAGGCATTGATATCACGAGAGAATCATTAACTGGTTCCCTCATTGACAGACTCAGCAATGTGGTAAAGCACTGAATGGATCATCTAGAGACTGAACTCCCCTCTGGCTACTAAAAGGTTCCCTCCATGTGCTGAGGCACAGAGGTTTGGTCTGCTGCTATCCAGATTACAGTCCCTCTGGGGCACACATGGCACAGACATAACAGAGACTGAACCAGTGCCATCCAGATCTACAACATGAAGCTCTATACCTTCAGCTAAAAATATTAGGCTTTATATCTGAAGCTGTAAGATTCACATTTTCTAATGATCAGAGATATGTAACACACACTGACATATTTCCTCTGGAGAGAGGAAGCTCATTCCAAACAGCTGAGGCCCACAGAAGTTCAAATCCCAGGTAAACCCCCACATTTTTTGACAGCCACCATCTTGGTTGATGTTCTGGCTAATGAATTAGGAACCTCCATGTAGTGTTCAGTGATCACTCTGTGCTTCATGTGCTTGCAATTGTTCTGCTTTATTCTATATCTGGTTCCAACTGGCTGTGCATAATAACAAGAACTTCTAAATGTCCTGCTCAGACTATGTTTACACAGCAAAGAAAAATCTGTATCTGGCCCATGTCAACTGATTTGGGCTGGGGCTGGGATTGGAGGGGGAGGAGGAAGGGGGCTGTTTCATTGCTGTGTAAACTTCTGGGCTTGGGTTGGAGCCCAGGCTCTAGGACCCTGCAACCAGGCGTTTCTTTGCTGTGTCTCATACTGACTCATATCGTCTTTTGATTAGGCACAGATGTGGGGACACAACACACATATGAACCAGTCATCTTTAGTTCCTCCACTCACTCATAATATGTGGCCCAGGCTCCCTTCCAGCACAATTCCCTCTCTCCCTCTCTGTCCCGCTTCAAATGAGTCCTTTTCTATCTTCCCGATCCCTGATATGACTTCATATCAGGGATCAGGAAGGATTGGGATCTAAATAGGTAACTTTGAAACAAAAGGGTGGTTCCATAAAGAGGCATACTAAAGACCCTAAACATGGGTCTCATGACAGTAGTGGCCCCAGTTCCTTCTTTGTTTCTGGCATAATATTTCCTAGTGATCGCACAAAGTGTACAATCCAGTGAAGTCAAAGGCAAATGACTAATGACTTCTATGGTGATGCATCAGAAACCAAAAACTTTAAATTAACCATTCTCCGGAAGACATTTATCTGAGCTCTCACCAAGTTCCTAAAGGCTAAAAGAAAGAAAATGATTATGTTGAGAAAAAGATATAGTATGTTAGTTTAAACTAGCTATTTTTCATTCTGTATAACACAGAATAGTTCACTGATGGGTAATTGTGGTAATGTTGAAATATTTTATACGTACAATGTTTAAATAAAATATGGTGAAAATTTAAGAAAAACGTCATCAAGAGATAGATCTGTGAAGCTAGCTGATTGTAATTTAGATTTGTAACATATGAACTATAAACAAACTTCAGTGTAGAAAAACGCAGTTGTGAGCATTAGCATCTGCAACAACTTAGTCATGTACAAATGAAGTGTCAGCTCACTATATAAACAATATAAATGATATCATGTAAATGCTATGATAATATTAAGAATAGATTAATTTCAAATATCTGTCTTTCAGCACTTAAAGACATTGGGCTAAATTCACTGCAGTATCTATATGAATAGAAACTCTGAGGGAGGATAGGCAATTGCTGAATTGCTTACCCTCACTGAGGTGAATCCTTCTCTGTAGGTACAAGTGGCCATGTTCACTGAGGGAGGTATAATTTGGTCCATGTGATGATATATGACTTGATATCAGTCTGAGAGAAACATTTATTAAATTAAACAACTACAGACACAAATGGGCTTCCACAGGGCCTGAGTCCCAAGTTTGTCTCCTTTCTTTACCAGGTACCACTTCCTGTCTGGAAATCTATGTTGCCCACAGAGACATCTAGTCCTGAATAACAGAGTCCAGCAGTAATGAATTTCAGACAATAGATACACCTCTTCACTAAAAAACATGCTCATATTTTTTGTGGTACAGTTCTTTTCAGTTCCAGTACCTGAGTAGCATCAAGTTAGGATTCAAATTCATTTCCCAAGTTAAAAACTCTATGATACATTCAACTCTGACAGTAATCTCATCTTTAAAGATCCTTCACTGGGCTGAGCAGATACTGGTGTAATGATGTAGAAATGGATATTATACTTTCAATTAAATCTTGATACAAATTCAGTTGTCTAAAGAAAATCCTTTAGAAAACATTATGTATTGGCTTCTTCTTCTTCTATTAGGTGCCATGATCCTAACTATGAGCATTCCACACATGGTTGTTGAATTTATTCAAAATTTTTCTTCATAGACAAAACAACCAGCTGGAGGAAGATTCCCAGTGAAATCTTGTGCTCATCTTTATACATTGTGAAGTATAGCTGCCTTCTTGTCTCTGGTAAAGAGGAAACAGATTTTAAGCTTGCAGAACAGGACGGCATATTAA
This sequence comes from Dermatemys mawii, assembly GCA_007922305.1. Classification (NCBI taxonomy): domain Eukaryota; kingdom Metazoa; phylum Chordata; order Testudines; family Dermatemydidae; genus Dermatemys; species Dermatemys mawii. The sequence continues at coordinate 45,793,441 of ML677326.1, forward strand.
AGGACATTTTGTGAAAAGATAACAAGTGTATGGAACAGATTTTCAGCTGCACCCAAGAAGCACTAGGTACACAAGAGGGCCTGTCTTCCCCTGATCATGGGGCCAGTTATGAAATGGCACAGTACAGATTAGACCACTTACAGAGTTGCTATAAATGTTGCCAGTGCTCAAAGGTTAGCAGGTGCCAGCCATAGCAACCCAGCCATATTGCCTTCTTTTCAGACATGATCTCTGTGCTGGGAACGGGGAGAGTGTGATACAGAAGCTGCTAAAGCACCTCTACACCATCCAGTGGTCCTTTGCACAGAAGGGAATTTGTAGAGGTCAGATGCCTCAGCTTTAGGGCAACTTTACTTCAGGAAGCCATTTTGGCAGTACCATAACAGACTGAAGGATCAAACCCTCATTCATTATTAATTCGTATCTATTCCCCATTAGGAATACTTGCCCAGCCCTCAGCTGGTGTACAGCTGAGACTATAATGGAGTGATGGCAGTTTATACCATCTGAGGATTTGGTCCAATATTAAATAATATATTTTCTGTGACGGAGTCAGTCCAGAAGGATATAAGAGAGTGCTGGAAGGCAGGTATATTAGTCTCAGGATATGCAGGTCCCTGTTCCCTGGATAGCCAAACAAAGGCTATTCCAGGCCAATCAAGACACCTGGGGCCAATTAAGAACCTTCTAGAAAGGAGTAGACACAGCTAGCCTGACTGGGACACCTGAAGCCAATCAGGGACTGGCTGAAACCAGATAAAAACCTCCCAGTTAGTCAGGTGGGCTGTGGGTGTCAGGAGCTGTGGAAGGAAGTTATGCTGTTGGTGAGACTGAGTGTTGGACAACATATCATCCAGAAGGAAGGAGGCCCTGAGGTAAGGGTGAAGTGGAGTTTGAAGAAGTGGGGACTACTGTGGGGAAGTAGCCCAGGGAATTGTATTGTGTTTTGCGAATAAAAGGTCAGCCATCTTAGCTGATACTATTAGGGTCCCTGGGCTGGAGTCCAGAGTAGAGAGCGAGCCCGGGCTCCCCCCTTTTCTTCCACCTTCCATACTGGCCTGTGATGAAGGTAACTCACTAGGTGGTGACTCTTGCCAATTATGCTGAGAAAGGGAGGTCACTCTGGGGCCTAGATGAGTTTCTGAGGCCCCTAAATCTGCCAAGAAGTGCAGGACCCACAAGTACAAACTTGGAGTTTTGTCACATTTCAGATCATAGAATCATAGAATATCAGGGTTGGAAGGGACCTCAAGAGGTCATCTAGTCCAATCCCCAACTAAGTCAGATATCTTTGTCTTCTTCCATGTGTCCAGTTCAAAATCAAGACAGGCAAGCTGTGTTTATAGAGAAGTCAAACTTGAAGTTCTGGCATGAGGATTTGCACAAAGGCCTCACCTTATGTCATTTTTAGGGCACAGTGAACATTATAAATATAGAAAAATAATGTGTTGTTCCCCCTCTGGAAGAACTAAAATTACCTGTTTTAAAATCAAAGACAGTCTATTTGTATTAATGTATTACATAAAGTACATGCAATATATCAGGTACTGTACAACCTTTTCCGAGGATGAAGCTCTGTAGATATCCACTGCTTTTATATAAACATCCTACCAGATATACTTTATCAATCAAAATTAGGATAATTAAATCCTAACCCTCCCTCATCCTCATGTAGGTATCCTCTAACTAACCTTCGAGTGCTGTATATTAAACAAAAAGGGCAATGTTACATTATATATTAAATTGTCTTAATCTAAAACCTGAATTTCTGGTGTCTTCAGAATGATCACCAAACATCATGACTATATACAGTAATCAAGCAGGACTCAGCCATGCCTTATAGGGATTAGCCCATTATGGGAGTGGGGTGGAAGTGAACTATTCCAGGAAAATCTCCAGGTTTCTTCCTAATAGGGGCTCTCTCTTGAAGTCACAGCACACAGGAGGAATGCATCCTCTGCTACACAGTTGTAGGGAGAGCAACTTCCTTCCCAACTCACCCGGTCAGCTTTGCTTCCTGATGCAGATTGTGGGAAGGGGCTCTAGGAAAGAGCCTTTATGCCTGGTGGATGTGGTGGGGCAAGGAAAAAGGGGTACCTTTCTCACTTTCTCCTTGTATCTTTGTGTATACCCAGGCTAAGGTGACCAGACAGCAAATGTGAAAAATCAGGATGGGGGGTGGGGAGGATAAGAGAAGCCGTATAAAAAAAGACCCCAAAATCGGGACTGTCCCTATAAAATCAGGACATCTGGTCACCCTAACCCAGGCCACAGTCCAGAAAAGCACTTAAGCACATGCTTAACTTTAAGCATGTGAATAGTCTATGGCAGGGTCCTCAAACTGGGGTTCACGCACCCCCGGAGGTGCGCAGGACCACCCACAGGAAGAGCCCGGTCCCATGGCGGCAGGAGAAGGCTCCTCCGCAAGCGCCGCGATGGCCCCGACCAGAGGAGCCGGGCACCACAGAGCTTGCAGAAGAGCTGCGTGGCTCCTCCTTCTGCGGCGCCAGGCTTCTGCCGCCGGGGCTGCCGTGGCGCTGGCAGGGGAGCCGTCGGGGCTGGCCGGCTCCTCCTGCCTTATTGGAAACCTCCCGCATTTCTAATAAGGCACGAGGAGCCGGGCAGCCCCAGCGGCTCCTCCACAAGAGCTGCAGCAGTCCTGGCCGAAGGAGTCGGGTGCCTTGGCTGGGACCAGCCCCGGGCGCCGCAGTGGAAACCGGCCCCAGGCACTGTAGCGTGTCTGGCCCCGGGAGCAGGGCATCCGCAGCTCAGACCCGGCCACGGGAGCTGGGCGCCCGTGGCTGAGACCCACCCCAGCAGCCGGGCACTCAGCGCCCGCGGCTGGGATCGGCGCCGCGGCAGAGACTGGCCCCAGGAGCTGGGTGCCGCAACGTGGCTGAGACCCGGCCCCAGCAGCTGGGTGCCGCAGCTGGGGGCCATCCCTGGGAGCTGGGCACCCTCAGGAACCGGTCCCGGGAGCTGGGCGCCCACGGTGGGAACCGGTCCCGGAAGCTAGGCTCCCGCGGTTCAGACCAGCCCCAGGGGGCAGTTTGGGGACAACAAGGGCACAGTCATGGGACATGGGGCAGGGAGGCTTACATAGAGAGTGGGGTTCTGGGAGGCAGGGGTCCCAGGAGGGAGCAGCCAGGGAACAAGGAGGGGGCAGTTGGGGGTGGGAAGTGGGAGGGAGTGGATGGGGGAGGGGCTAGGGCAGGGCTAGGGTGTACATGCAATATATCAGGTACTGTACAACCTTTTCCAACGATGAAGTCCCCCATGGGGGAGTGTGCTCAAAAAAAATATTCTGCTAGGGGTGCATGATCAAAAATGTTTGGCGACCACTGGTCTATGGGACTTATGCATATGTTTTTAGCTTTGCTGGATATGGACTCTTGAGAGTATCGGAGCAGAAACTGATCCATAATTACATATCCAATACACACAAATATTAATATATACAAACCCAGGAGTCTGTTATGTGGAAGGACCCTACATTTCCTTAAAAATTGTAGTAGACTAGATTTTGATCTCAGTTTCAATATTGTAAATCCCATGTAAGTTCAGTGAATCTAATTCAGTACTGTAGCTGAAATCAGACCTTGGACCTTGACTGCAGATGTTTTGCATGACAAGTTATAAGGGTATGTCTATACAGCAGCTCAGAGGTGTAATCCCGAGTTCAAGTAGATACATGAACATTAGCTCTGCTTTAGCTATTGCACTAAAAATAGTGGTGTGGGTACAGTGGTTTGAGGAGTGGCTCAGGCTACCTACCTGAATATATTCTCGGGGTGTGTGTGTGGGGGGGAACTGTATATTTACCCAAGCTGTGAATTGCACCTCCCAGCTTCCTGTGTAGACATACCTAGGAAGGAAAGGGTTAAAGAGGGACGGGGCATAACATAAATCAGTTCCTGCAGCCAAACACAACTCACACTGAAAGGAATGGAAATTTTGCCTGAGTCAGGATTAAGGAGAATCTGCATAATATGACCCACAGTAATAGATGGTGAACAAAAGAATACCATCTTATAAACTTGTAATAGACTGAGTGTGAAATTTAAAATGACTTATCTAAGCTGACACATTCCTTATCAATAATGCATCATTTTAATATTTAAAAAAAGTATCTCATTAAATATAATGTATCACCTAATCTATGGCAAGTAAAAAACAGCATCATTAAACAGCTCCTTTTCTTCTTCATAAGAGACTCTTTAGATTCCATTATCAGTGATATGGAATTTCATTCTCTGAGCTAGCCAGGAATTGGTGTGTTGCTTTTTCTGTAGCTAATAACTTGGAAACAACTTTTGTTCACCAGAAGAAGATTTCCTTTTTATGTCAAATACCTTTTTACCTGTCCTCACTTTTTTCTTGCAATTATAGTGATTTCTTGATTGAAGCTCCTCTCTGTTTCCTGGAAATACTAGGTACAACTCTTCCCTCAAACTACTGACAGTGACTTTTGTAAAAAAAATTAAAATTGCAATTGGTATGCTCTGGATTTATGTTGCATGTGGATCATTAAAATACCTTTGCTTGTCTTCATTTGTCATTATGGCAGAAGCACAATCAAAAGATTTTATATTTCAAGGCCTACGTTTGCAAACTCCGATTATCTGAAACTACAACTGTAAATTAAAGCCATAGGGCAAGACTGCATTCCCATGCTCAACATAGCTGTGTAAGACACCCCTTAACATTCTTACTGAGCTTCATGCCCTTACAATGGGAAAGCAGCATCCACAGCGCTGTTACTCCCTCTCCCGTGCAGGTAGGCAGGCAGAGGTGGAGACTAGGCACAGCCTTGATTTTATTCCTCTTTTCTATGGCACCAGCAGGGGGTTGAGAAGGAGTAATTTGCAACTAATCTAGATTAGTAGCAGATTACTTCCTCTGGAACAGGAGAGTTACAGTTCAACCCCTGGTCTGTTCCAGGGGTCCATAGGTACACACTGCTCTTCACACAGAGCACACTGATAAGTCACTAAGTACCATAACAGCTACCTTAGGAGTATTTGGAAGCACAAATGTAAGTACCAAGGGTTGAAAATGTTGGCTCAAATTAAAAATAATGGAGGTTCAAAGTAAAAACAAAGTGCCATATTCTGCTATCTATTATAGTAGTGTTCCCAAAAGCAGCATTTTCTCTTCTCTGTTCCAATGTAAATCCAGGATCAGGCCCATGCAGTTGGTACACATACATTTTGTGTGGATCTCATTGCACTAGGCTTTGTAAATTTGTCCCACAGTGATTTGGATGAACTTTTATATCAATGAATAGTCTATTCAAAATCTATGGCCTGTTTCAAATCATGTATTGTATCAAGAAGCTTTAGATGTTAATGAAGATGATCATTGTCAGAATGAAAGCTTTTATTTTTCTCTTTGATAGATTTTTTATTTTCTCCCTCTGCTATACTTGACTAGCAATAATCTAGTGCAGTCTGATTACTACATACCATATTCTACTCTGAATTGTCGCAAGTATGCCATTCACAACACCTATCTTAATTCTGAAGATACGGTGAAAGTCCTTTGAATCTCAAAGTTCCTGAGTACATTTTATAGTGACTAACAGGATTTAAAAGAAACTAGGGCCTTGATGCTCCCTCCTCTCTTGCAGAAAAACACATCACGTAGAAGAGCAACTTGAACAACTCCATAAGAATCACCTTGTGTGGAGTTGGAGAAGTCTCCACACAAGGGTTTGGGGGGGCTTGTTGGTGTGGGAGAACCACATGTTGAAAATCCATTGGATCCTGATGATACATGTGGGAAGCAGATCACATCAGGGACAGAGATATAGCTTTACCTCCTTACCACCTCCCACCCCTACCCCTCCACCCCTTGGCAGGAAGCCTCTTTGGAAACTTTCTGCCACTTGTTGCTTCCTCTATAGCTATGTACTGTCACCTCTCTCAGGTAGGGAGAAGCAAGAGCCATGGAGGAAAGTTGGTTACTGTTGGTTACAGTTGGTTCTAGCAGCATTTACTCCCTCATGGATTTCAATTAGAAATTCCCCACAGTGGAAATATTGGATGTTCCCTCACAGCTTCAATCCCTCCTGACACTGATACGTCCACCCAAGCTTCACACACAGGATAGGATTTATGGGCATCTGAGGAGGGGGAAGTGTGTAATGGAACCACTGCTCCTCCTCTCCTATGTGCCTCTGTCTGGATTCAACTGTTCCTGCTGCAAGCATAGGAGGCATAGGGCAGGAGGAAGGTATCAGGGCCTTAGAGATCTTTCCATCTAATTTAGTTTAACTTAGTCCAATTTTTAACTGAATTAAAATGCATTTTAACTGGCTTTGTTCCTTGAGATATTTTGAATTTGACATAACATGGATCTTAATTCTGGAAATAACTGAAGCCATTACTGCTCTCGGTATAATAATAATTGTACCTATTAAGAAACACCCCATCTGAAGCGCTGACCAGCAAGAAACAATAAAAACATTAGTAAGAGTAGCGCCTGCTTAAAAAATATCAAGTGGTACCAATTAATTGGATCCCAACAGAGGAGTAAAGAGATCAGGGAAAAGGTACTAAACAGTGCTGCAGAAGTGACTGAATCTTTTATTTTTTTTTAAAAAAAGCCATCATCTTTAAAAAGGAAAAGTTTCACGTGTTTTAAGTAAAAGGGGGGTATGGACATTCATGGAACCCAAAGAAGAGAGTATGTCCTTCATCCTACAGCCCACCACAGCAAAAGCACAATCATCGCTTTATGGTCACTCTGCATAGTTGTCTGAAAATGTCATTACAAACTGTAGCTTACTGATTTCTCTCAAAGTGATCTCTCCACTCACTTTCAACCCTGACAGAGCATGATGACAGGTTCAGTATTTTGCCTCTTTTGTAAGAAGGCGATAGCATTACAGCATTTGGACATTTTTCAAATTATTTCGGTAAGTTTTTTTTTTATTATTATTTTCCTAGATTGCTGTGCTGCTCTTCCAATTTTGTGAGGCAATCTTTGGTGCCACTTTGTCTCTTGAAACACTGTAAATCTCAATCACTTGGTCCTTGATTTCATGCTCTATATGTTTCAGGTTACCAGTAAATCTACAGAGCTCCTAGGATAATTTTTGAGTGTGGAGCTGACTTTTCAGAGGGAAGTAGCTTATATGGCTCCATATTAATTAGTATGGTTTATTTAAGAAAATTACCATTATATCTGTCATCTTGTTAAGCTGTCTTGAACTGCTTGTGTTTCATGGTTTTGTCTCCCATCTTCTACACTGAATCCTTTTCATTTTTGTCAGTGTTAGAAATTCTAGTAATCATTGGTATCCTTGTACACGGAAACAACATTCCGAGGCAGGAAGTTCAAAGGCTGAGGATGCTAGTTTCTTTTCCAGCTTTCTGCTTAACACTGCTTTGTATTTATTTCTGGAATAACTAATGAATATTATACAGTATAAAAAGTTATCCATATTGCAAAATTAAAAGAGGAAATACTGTCAAGCTACTTAAGTATACAAATACACATTATCTGTATTTTGGATCCTCGTTGCTATATAAAATACTCTTTTTAGAGTAGATATGGATTCTAAGAAAAAATCAATGAATAAAAAAGTACAAAGAAAATATAAAGTGTGAAAACTTTTATAAACATTTCAATTATTTTATGCCAATAGATTCATGGTAAGTGAGAAGTGGAGTTAAACGTCGTTTGATGTCATTCAGTTCAAAAAGTCATGCATGCTGCCTAGGGGGGAATGAACTAACAATTTTAAAGTCAGCCACTTCACCTACATAGCTTGCTATGATAAACATCAGAAACAAGTGAAGCATATTAGATTTACTACATTTCTGACATGGAAGAACATGTTTTTACAATATAGATATAAGAGTGATTATATACATATATTTGATTAGTTTGTGTCTTTAATTTATATCGGCCTATTTACCAGACAAAGTGGGATTTTACTATTGTTGGCCCCATGGAACCAACACAGCTACTGGAGGGAGGAAAAGTGCCTATGCATCTTAACAATTAAATTCTAATGAGACTGTCATAATTTTCAGGTTACCTAATATATCTGTCAAATAATCAAACGATAGTTTTTTAAAAATTGTGTAGGTTTTAGTTCTAGGCCCATATTCTTGAAGGTATTCAGGCAATGCAATGCTCAGCAGAGCAGTGCCTAACTATTTTAGGAGCCTAAGTCAGATTTTCGAAAGAGACAGACACTTACACATCTAACTGTCATTGACATCCCCTTTTGCCAAGCAGACTTGGCTGTCTAAGCCACTTAGGCCGGGACTATGTCAATAATTCAGGAATATATTAATTTGATATTATATGTGATTCATTTCATGCAATGTTTTCAGTGGTTTATTCAACAAACTATTTTTCTTCATTAGAATTGTGCTAATTCTAATTAAAGAATTTTTATTTCCTGTGCCAGTATAAGAGAGAATACAGTTATTTTTTGGAGATCTTTCGATAGTACCATATTGGCAGTTGTGGGAAGGATGAGTGGGAAATATTTTGCCTTATACACTGAGCAAGTTCCAGTAACAGAGAGAAAATAAATATGAAATTCCACTGTATCATTTTTTTCAATATATAACCATAGTTTGAGAGATATCGAAATGTACATTCTTCAGAGAAGACCGTATCCTCCAGGCAAAACTGCATTTCCTCGGATCAGTATTCCCAGATCAGTAGGCCAGAAAGAAAGCCTGGGGACACCACACATATACTCAGAGAACACATGAAGTCTCTATGGCACATGAGTGATGTATTATATTGTATCAATATATGTTACTATTAACCCCTTATGTGCCATGCCCAGACAGCAAGAATTTTAATTCTTCCTTGTGGAATAGCATTATTGGAAGTAACTATGTGGTTTCAGAACTGTTGCTATTTCTTTGACATAGGTTTAAATTCAGTGTGCCATAAGGCACTTATGATGACAGATTGTATTGAACGCTGGGGGCCTTCATGATAAAGTAGGCTTTATTAAATGACTATTTGAATCTCTAGATACCTTTTCTTACTGGCAGTTCTTATTTACTCTCACAAAACAAGAACATTCAATGACTATGAAAGATAACAAATTTAAAATTGATAAATGGATTTTTTTGTACATTATATACAATTAACCACTAAATCGCACTGCCACACATTCACACTGAGGCTAACAGCTTACTAGGATCCCCAAAAGCACTGGACTTTTAGATGGATAATGAGAACAACCCAAAGGTTCATTAGGTCTGACACATTGTATAAAGTGTATAATGCCATTCTCTAACTGTCCAGGGCTAGAAAGAAATATCTCTATATGCATAATTAATACATAATTGTCCAATCTGGTGGATTTTACACCTTCCCCGGAAGTATCCAGTGCTGGCCACTGACAAAGGACAGCTATTGGGCTAGATGGACCATTAGAGTGCCAGTTCCTGCATTCCTACCATATACATATTTTTCTTTGGCCATTTTTGTCATTTGCACGCTGAGATGTGGACTGTGTCAAGTTTTTACTGATTTATGTACTTTTTGTACTGAAAGGCACAAACAGTCCAAACCATCTGTTACTTAATATAAAAGAGTTTTTTTAAAAAAGAGAACACCACAGACTGCCCCAGGGCAAGTACCTGGAGTCAGTCTGCTTCAGAGAAAATGGACCCCATTGCTCCCAGAGGCACAGACACACTAGTTCAGCTACGTCCTTGAGCAGGTGCGTAGCTTTAAATACATGAATAGTCTCCATGGAATTAATGTGATTAGTCATATGCTTCATCATGGGCTTTAGAACCAGAGCTAGACGTGGTGTATCAGCCGATATACTTCTTCATGAGATTCAGCTCACTTTCCACATCCAGAGATAGCTAGCTGTGATGGGTTTCAGAGTGGTAGCTGTAAGTCTGTATCAACAAAAAGAATGAGGAGTACTTGTGGCACCTTAGAGACTAACAAATTTATTTGGGCATAAGCTTTTGAGGGCTAAAACCCACTTCACCAGATGCATGGAGTGGAAAATACAGAGAATATATATACAGAGAACATGAAAAGATGATGGGAGACCTTGCCAACTCTAATGAGACAAATCGATTAACTTAAATTGTTAGATCTGTAGATATCTAAATCTGTAGGTAGATAGACAGATAGATAGATAAATTAGCCTTCTAGCTGTGATGCTCACTGCATGGCGACATGCCTCCCGACAGGAGTAGGGAGGGTCTATCCCTGTAGTGCCCTAGTTGCAGAAATGACAGCTATGGTGGGTATTTACATCTGCCATGTACATAAAAACTAGGCACAGCTGGCTAAAAATAAAAAAAGACTATTTAGATTGTATAGTATATGGCAAACACCATATAAGGATCCTTCATTTTTACTTTCTGTTTAACAGGTCTTTACCAACAAATGTCTTGTTGCTCTAGCTTTGGGATGAATCTTGCTTGTCTCTTAAGCAAGTTAATAGCTTCACTGAAATTAGTGGAATTACTTGTGTGAGTAAGATCAGCATTAAACCCTTTGCTACCCTATTTTCTGCAAGGATTTTTTTTTCCATTTATAGCCATTTTACAGATGCAGCTTCCTTCCATTTCATATACTCTGTGAATCTGAAAATGTCTTTATGTAAAGAAAAAAATGGTTGTCTTCAAAATTGTTTGTCCCAAAAGTCACTGGGATATAACTTGGGTGTTCAAAAATCATTTCTAATTATCAGTAGTACATAGCACACATTCCTAATTTCTAATCTGTTTGCAGTACGACAAAGAAACCTGGTGTAAGTTGACTTTAAGGCTTGAAGTGAATGTAGTTTTCTTAGTAAGTAAAACTAATAGTTCTTGTTTATGTCTTACAACTCTGCTCTAAAGGAAATGAAGTCATATTCTCAAATGAGCAAACTGCAAGGATGAAAAATAGCTTTTAAAAGGTATTATGTTCCACTTTATAAAACAGTGCACCATTTTGACTTCTTTTAACCAAAGACGTGGCGAAAACATACAAGGAGTGAGTGAACTTTTCTCGAGGGGTAAGTTAAATCATTCCTTTTATAATAATGGGCCCCATTATATGGAATACGAGTCACAAAACGAAGGGTTTTTGTAATAATATGAAACAAAAAACACCTATTGTGCCATTAACAAGGATATTTGGTGTTAGAAACATAAAAAGTCTCAAATGATATTTGATGCTAAGTAGCTCATTTACTTTAATTAACCTTTCTGAAAAGGTTTCCAGGAAAAACAAATGCTGCTGGAATACAGCTTAATGTATCAGAACAGGGTAGTTGAGTGTTTTGATTTCTGTATGAATTCAAGGACTTCCCCTGCTTCCTCCATTGTGCTATAATCAGTGATTAGTTTGCTTAAACAAATTCACTTTCTAATTAATGATGCATCAGAAATGACATTTAGTTGAAGATGATTTTAAAGTTTGTACTTTTTTAAAGTGTTTTCTGATTGTTTGTAACCCTTTTGGACTGAATAAATATTGAACTAAATGCAAGCTAATTTTTCTTTGGCCCTGCTATTTAGTCTTCCGTTCTTGGGTCTTTCTATCTAGAGGTTGCTTCTCTGTGTATCACTCTGCTTCCTGTGTAGCTCCCAAATTTGACATTCCTGCATATACCCACTGCAGTCAGCCATTTTGTATGTTCAGCCACTGCCAATTGAAACCCAAACATCAAATAGCTAGGGATAATCTTAGGCCCTGGGAGGCAAGGCAATGCAGCTGCATGATTGCAGCTTTGCTGTAAGAATGGGAGGTTGGGACAGGGAATTATGATTCCATGAAAATAGAAGGAATGTTTCGACAGCCAACCTTGGTTTTAGCTGCCTTTGATATGTAGGTTTTATTGTTGTTATGATTGGAAATTCTTTGCTGATAAGGAGAATAATGAATTGTTATTGTATGTTGCTAGGAAATTTTTTAGACTAATAGGGGCTATTATGAGTTATGTGATTTGTTTGGAGAAAATTTATAAAAAGTTAAGTTAGAAAATGTGCTTTGGAGCTATCCGAGGAAGCTTTCTTTGGATAAGGAAACTGACACCTAAGTTCCCCAGCAGCTAGATAGAAGGAAGGCCTCCAGAAACCTGGCTGCTGATTCCTTGAAACCATCTTAACTTTGGTAAATATTAATTTTTAAGATGCTCTAAACCTATTGCTACAACTTATATGTGTGTGCTTGAGAACCTAATAAAAAGTAGTTCTATGTAAAAGCACTCTGGTTTGTTCAGTCATAATCAGGTGGCAGAAATGTGTCCCCATTGATTTATTCCAAACACCGTCTGGAAAGAAACACTTAAGTTACCACTGATTTGGGTTCTGAAAACTCTGGGTAACACCTGAATTATGCAATGTGGGTCTTACAAATTCATCTTTGCTTTATCTTTTCTGCCTCATATTAACTCTGTAGTTAACATTTGGATGGGTTAAAACCTTTCTTGTTGGTCTCCTATTGACTGCTTTTTTACTGTGCTTTGCAATTATTCAATGTTGCCCTTAATACCCCTCATTTTCTTAGGAGCCAGCATTAGTCCTTCTTTCCTCCATAGAATCTCACTCTTCTAAGCAGGTCTCTTATTCATAAATGACATTTTTTAATGTTGGAAAGGGGATGGACGTTCCATGAAGAGGTATATTTTAGATTTTGTTTCTTCAACATTGCACGCAGGAACTATTCAACACAACTATTCAAAGAATATAACTATTCAAAATTTGTCAGAGCTATATGGGATTCAGGGCTACCAAGACTTAGTCAGGACTCCAGCAGCCAATGTAAGTTTCCACAATAACAGAATTCACCATCACTAGGGATTTTTACCACAGTTTATGGGGGCAGACACTGGTGCAGATACAGGAGTGAAGTGGGCCATTTGATTTATGGGGTCATAGGCACTGCTGGTGTTACAAACAGCACAATGGGTACAAAACAAAGTAGTTTGAAAAAATACATTCATGGCTCAGTTACATTATCTGTCCTACTTCTCTCTATTGCGTTCATCTTCTGGTCTTAAATTCTAGCAATGAAAGATAAAAATAAAGACTTTTCTCAGCCTGCCTTTCCTCCCACCCCCGTCAGACACCTTAGCAATAATAGGGCATTTTTACCATAACTGAGAGCTTGCATGGGAGAACAAATGTGGATGCATATTATTCAATAGCGCAGTTCATAAATATTTCACAAATAGCAGCATTGGTTATGATTTCCCTTTTCCCCATTCACTTTTCCAGCACTGTATCTCCTTTTCACAGTGGGGCAGGGGTCAGGCTTCTATGGGAGCCAATGCTATACCACAGATTTGTTAAAATAGTCATGTACTCTCCCAGGAGCTAAAAATAGTCGTACTTATCCACTCTTTAATTTCATGGCTGCTATCCCTGTTACCATGGTCAGTTAAGGAACTGGAAAAAAACAACAACGTGTTTTAGAACTTAAGCCTTGTAGCTGTGGTATCATGGTTTACTATACAATCCCTGAACAATATCTGCAGCTGTTTTATTTTAGGAGATGGAAACTGGTATTCAGAGATCTCCTGTAATTTCATGGCTGCTATCCCTGTTACCATGGTCAGTTACAAAGCAGGACTTAGCTCTGAAGAATGAACATTGCATGCTGGAATTACACTGCAAAGCTAGTATGATACAAACAATGGTTACAAGCTGAACTCTGTAACTCCTTTAGATTTTGTTGTTCACCTACAATGCTATTTGAACACTAGGGAGCTAATTCATTTTGTCTTAATCTGAGTCCATTGGATAAAATGGTCACAAGCCAAACACTGACAATATTGTTTGATTTTTTTTCCTTCCATATAATGCCACTCAGTGAAATACTGCTTTTGTGGTAAATTCAGTTGAGGTACAAGTTATGAGATATTTATCTGAAAAAAATATATGATACTTAATTGAAAATATCTCTGGAAGCACAAGACTAATTAGAAACATGTTTTCCCTAAGAAAATTATATAAGCTCTAAAGAAGACATGGTGCTGAATGAGCCAAAAAGATGAGAGAAGACTTAAAGTCAACTAGGCAGATGTGATAATATAAGTGGGAATTATTTTCTGGTGTGAAATGTTCTGCCAGTGATACAGGTGATTGCCCAGAGCTATTTTGTTATAGTTATCAGCAGAGATATGATACAGTTGCCAATGGTCAAAGTCTGAGGCTGGTGTACTTTGTTGATAACATTGAGCCAATATAATAATATATTAATTAAAATATTCTAAATGTAAACCAATATTATTGTAACACATCATGACCAAAACTACTAATGAGAATATGACTAAACTTTTCTTTCACTGAGTCCGATGGTATTTTTCCTTCAGATTATAGCTGCAAGATTTCCAGAAGAGCTATTCAATCTCTTTGCTCAATAAAATTTGTCAAAAATAGTACAGCTTGATTGATGTTAAATACTGGTTTAAGTGCTAGAAGATGTCAAAACCCACGAAAGTCCTAGAACTGCAACAATCAAATTATGAATTCTATAAGCTCTCACACCCGTCACACTGTTACTAAACAGAACACACATAGATTCTTTTCAGAGGTACTTTGCTCAATAAATTTAGAGTAGGGTTCCTCAATCCATGGGCCAGGATCCAAAATTAGGTTGCCACAATGTTTCAAAGGGTTGTGTAGCAGCTCCTGTGGCTCCTGTCCCATGGAGCTGGTTGGGCTCGCCTCCCTGCTCCAGGCACTGCAACCTCTGGGGTCCCAGTGCCACTCATGTTTAGCCCAGTTGTCACAATGATGGGAGTTCAGGTAGTTTGAGTGAGTGGCACTACAACCCAATGAGCCATATCACAACATCACTTACATAAATTTGGTCCCATCATGGGGATGAGACCAAACCTTAGCAGCGCTGGAGGTTACAATGCCCAGCATGGAGAGCCAAGCCCAGCCAGCTCCACAGCACAGGAGCTGCAAAATCCACCATTGTGGGGTGAATGCTAGGCATGTCCAAAATTGCCCCCTGGGGGCAAGGCAAGATCTGACTAAAACCATCCCAGGGGTTCCACCTCTAGATTATTTACTAGGTTGCAACAGGCCATAACATTTATAAATGGGCCCTCAGCCCAAAAAGCTTAAGAACCTCTGGTTTAGAGCATTCTTATAGCAGAAAAACTCGAACTCTGCAGCTGTGTCCTTGTAGCATTTTAAATTTAGATGTATCCTTAGTGTATTAAAAGACATGAAAAGTCTTCATTACTTATCTATTTGGCTGCCATTTCTAACATAACAAATCCATTTCTAACATACCTATATTCATTTTTACATGGTATGACATGTTTAAACTGGATTTATAAAAACTATCAGCAAAGGAAAGCTCTCAACTCCTTCAACTTTCTTTTGTTCCTACTACCAAAATAGCAACTTTTTTTTTCCTTTTGACTTTTTTTCCAGTGCTGTGAAACCGCTTGTTTCAGATCTTACTTTCACACCCTTTTTTTGCCTTTGGTTTAGTTCTTTTCTGCTCCTACCTTTGTTTCCTCTTTTCAGGTTTCTCGATGCTCAGTTCATGAGTTACTCATTGTTACTTTGTTTTTAGAGCAAACATTGTAAGAATGGTCATGAAAAACAATTTGATTGTCAGTTTTTATAATGATTTTAGTTACTTTCCTCTTTCCTGTTGAAGGGTTTGGGTGGGTTCCTTGTGGAAACAGGGGATTCAGGTATATGGGACCTATTTAATTTCAAGATGAAGGAAAGGTTTGTTTTTCCCTTTGTATCTGTTCTTTCAAGCACATTTTTTTCTGAAGCAACTCTGAGGTCAGGGCTGAATGCAAAAGAAAAAGTTTGTGTAAGTGGTTAAAAAGTGAATGTACAACTTTTAGTTATTTAATCTCTTAGAATCCCCAGTCAGTAATACAATAGGGTTGTATTTCATGTATGTGTAGTCCCCACTACAAGCACATTTAATCATCTCTAAGGCAACTAATAGTTATTATAGAAATGGTCTCAAATGAGGAAAAAAGTACCAGGAACTAGTGGACTCTTAAATAGATTCTTGAGATGCCTGTTGAGATACAAGTATATAAATATACCTAAGGATAAAAAAAAAAGCTGATGATAAGCTCATCATAATCAAAATGATCTCAGGAGACAATTGATAATTAAGGCTGATTCAACAAAAGTCTATACATGGGCTGAGGTCCACCACTATTCAGCAATTTACTGAAGTGTCTAGTTAAGTTCTGTGCTGAATCGGGGAATACTAGCCTATGGATCACGTTGTCTGACTAATTTGCCCAGAGCAGTTTTGCTTTTTGGCTTGATGTGAAGATTAACAAAACAATATTACTGAAAAATATTTTTTCTCCTGCATTGTTTTAAAAGTAGAGTGCCAATTTTACTCACTTTTACCTCAGAATGATTACAGTGAAAACTGTTTGTTATACCCTTGACCAATACCATACTGTAATGACACCAGACTGTTGCAAGCAGACCCGGTCATGGTGCCAACATGCTTCCAAATCAAGCTCTGAGTAGATTTCAGTCACAGTTTCTACATCTGGGATTCTAGGGCACATTTTCAGGTTCAGACCTCTTGTCTAAGGCATGTCCTTGGTCCATGGGACTACCCAACTGCCTAAAACCAGTGCCTCTATCTCACCCTCTCCCCTCAGTCAGCTATACATGTTCCCTCAGAGTTTCACCTAAACTGTGGGAACTCTGGCTTCTAGTTTAACCCCTTTGGGGACTATGTATCAGGAAAGCAAGAAACACAGGCTTAGCAAAGGAGTATTGCACCACACTTTTCTCTTAATGTATCTGAGAATTACATAATTTTGAAAACATTAAAAGTCCTAAGACATACCTTTCCCTAAACTAATCTCACCCTGATTGTGAGCCTGAGATTTGTCCATGTTTTAGGCTGGGCAGAGCTCCTCCTGCCCCCTCTCTCTGTCACATCTTTCTTATGTATGGAGATGGACAACCCCATCCACAGAGCAGCTTTGTGCTCCACTGGAACATTCCAACCATCTCACCAGTCATACTTGCCCTACTCATGGGCCCTTGTGTAGATACCGCAGTGTAAGCCCAGGGTTAGTAGAACATAAGTTAGCAGACGATTGGTTTGTTAACCTAGGAATTGAGCATCTACACTCATTTTTAATCCCAGGTTAGGAATTGTTGAACCCTGAATCCCAAATAGGGCTCCAGCATCTACACTGCATTAGGTCCAGGTCCAATCACCCATATCCTAGACTTCCCAGCACCTTCCCAATATGTGCCTCTTCTAGCCTTTTGTTTGTGGTATAGTTTGGGAAAATTTTACTGCCCAGAGAACAAAGAAGGTCAGTCTTTAGCAGCCTTCCACAGCATGAACCCTGTGGGGCTGCATCAGCACTGCAAAAGAACAGTGCTTGAACCCTAGGTTCCCACTTGACTCAGGTTGGGATCCTCCACCTAGTGTGGTCTTGGGACTCTGCGTTCAAGCCCTCGGTTAGTGCAATTTTTATGTATATGGAAGAGATGGTTAGGCTTGAGCCTGAGTTTGAATCATGGACTTACTTTGCAATGGAGATATACCTTCAGTCCCTATTACTAGACTGGAGCCTTGAATTTTCATTGATCATCCTACAACGTGGTATAAAGCAAACTTTCCGAGATAGGGTAGCTGTCTGATATGCTGTTCTACTGTAAGTTTAGACTTCTTTTCAGCACATAATTCAAAACGGAGACATATCCCCCTTTGTCACACTGATTATAATTCAAGTCATTTTAAATTAAAGTGAAGTAAGAATCTTCAGTTATATTGTGCATTTCTGTAAACTTTCATTGAGAGGCATTGTCCACTGTAAAAAAAGTGTACATGCTTTCTAGAATCAGTTCAGATGCAATGGTACTAGCAATCAAGTAAGCACTAGACTAGTCAGTGATGATGGAGAATCTCTGAACAACTGATCAGCAGGCCAGTCACTGAAGTGTTGCTGGGAGCTCAGGGCCAGTTCCCAAATAGCTGGATAGCTGATTAGCTTCTGAATAGCTGATTGGTAGCTAGCCCCCAGGGCCATCAGAACAGCACCCCTGGCCAGTCCTGTGAGCGCTGAGCATCCTTTATTTTTTCTCTGTGGGTATGTGAACCCCTAAGTACCCCTGAAGAAAGCACCTATTTATCTTTCAGATTATCAAACCTGCAAATACTTTCAGAAGAAACTCCTTGGCTATCTCGGCAGGTGACATCTACAGCCAACCTGAGGTGCTCAGATAACTTCTTGACAAACATATTGTATGGCAGAGCTAAATATTCTAATTTTGTTCCAAAGGAAAATTTTCAAGATGGTGAATGCAGACAGCTGAGAGCAAATTCTGGCTCTTTCATGTTACTGTACGTCACATACACTAAATTCAGTGGTAAAATACAGTCAGTCAAAGTTTTGCTAGGTGTATAGTAATTAGTGTGGTAACACAAAAGGCACGTTTGTTCTAATCTCTCTCTCTTCCATATATATCAGTTCTGTAACTTGCAATAGCAAGAAACATTTCTATTTAGATCCACACTTCCAGGCCTAAATCTTGCTGCTTCTCCCTGACCTCTCTAAGATATGACCTTTCCTCTCTGCACACACTGCCAAGTCCTGCTCTCCAAGGCCTGCTCATCTCACACTTTGAGTACTATAAACTCCTTCTCTACTAACTATGCTGCAACCTCATCCCCTCACATCCACTCAAAGTGATTCTGCTTAGATCTCTTCCTCATTCATTGCTCTAGCTACATCACTCTCCTCTTTAAGTCTCTCCACTAGAAGACAGTAGGGTATTGTGTTATTATAACCATGTAAGGGTTTTCACTTGGGATTTGGTTGGGAAGCATTGCCTAATGGCTAAGGCCGAATCAGTGGCAGGCATGGGGGTTGTTGGTAGGGAAGCCTGGGCCCTTCCACTCCACTGGGCTCTGCCCCAGGACCCTTTAGGCTATCAGTGGTCTGACAACTGAGAAGGCTATCCTCCCTGGGCTACATCCTATCTTCCCTGCCTCCCCCAGGTCATCTTAGTCCAAGGTTTTCCCTTTCTGGGAGAGACCAAATCAAGAAAATAAGAGTGGACTACCAATGTCCAGGGTCCACATGTGGGACAGAGGGGAATATTTCCCTCTTGGGTTTCATAAGAGGTCTGTTTATCACTTAAAGTCCTTGCTTACCAAATGTCTGTGTACCCTTAAGTAAACTTTTCCAAAGCACCGTGGTCACTTAGAAGCTTAATACCCATTCACTTTCAATGGGACTTAGGCTCCTAAGTAATATAGCACATTGGAAAATTTTATCCATTGTCTACACTAGGAAAAGATGAAGTGCTCACCACAATTGGACCTCTTTGCACACTTATTACACACCTTGTGGCCACACTACCACCTCAGTACAACTGGAACAAAGATATTCACACCACTGCAGAGAGGCCTTTCATACTCTGGCCTTATAGACTACGCACTAGCTCACTGATACTCATGGAGAGGAAGAGTGGGAAGATATGTGAAAATGTAAGGAGAAACTTTAGGCCAAAAGAGAGCTGAAGTGGCAGATCAGCTGCATGTCTACTTCACAAAGCGTAAAATACAGAACAATGTTGGCTCCTAAAACCTGCAAGAAATTCCTGTTATAGGGCATTAGCATAAAACTTAATTTGTTTAAAATAGAGTAGACATCTATGACAAAATGAGCATTTTCAGTTACCCTACAGGAAGATGAATACAGTACCAGAGTGATCAATCACTCACTTCAGGGAGACTGGAAGAAATCCCACCTCCCCTCCCCTATATGGCATTATATGGTTTGACTCCCATCCTGCAAACACAAACATAAATAGTCCCATTGAAATTAGCAGGGCTGTTCACTGAATAAAGTTATTCGTATGCATGAGTGTTTCCAGAGTAAGATTTTTATGTTTTGCATTTTTCTTCATGGTATTCAAGTTCGGCCACTTCCAGAGACAGCTCCATGGATTAAGACTCCATGAACCGTGGTCTGCTCCAGCAAGGCAATACCTATGATACAAGTCACCTTGTGTGTGTTTATTTGTATTCTCACATGCTCCGAAAAGTTGTAATGCTGCATTTGAAACAGTTCAGACTGAGGGATCTCCAGGAATACAGATTTATGCAGATTTGTCTCTGCTCTCATTTTGTCTAACATAAAGAACCAAAAGAGCAAGGGTCCTTTGTGTGCTGATTAAAATACCTTGGCAGTTTATGTGACTGCTTCATGCTTGTCCTTCCAGATAACCCATTTCACTTCTCTGTTCAGAGAATAAAAACAAACTATAATAATAAAAAGCAAACACAGAACCTTCTGTTCTTTGTGGGAAACTCTTGAATCTTGGCAGTAATGATTACCTGTATCTGTTCTTTTTAAACCTTTTTAAAATCCCAACCCCTTAAAAGAAATCTGGCTCCAGTATTTCCACACACATTCTTCTTGGTCTTTGTTGACAATTCATTTTATCTCTAAATAACTGCCTTTGTGGCAGACCATTAGTAATCTAGGCTGTGAGAATTACAGTAGCATGTTGCAGGTTCATCTTTGTGAACTAAGGCTCTGCTTATTTTTCCTCTTTCTCTTATCTCATCCTTTCCCAGGTTGAATGAAGCTGAAAACTGAAATAGTGCATTATTCTTCTATCCTAATTGGATTCCTCTTTCTTTCTAAGTATCTGGACTTCAGCTGAATTATGGGGCTAACAATTTCATGTCAGTGTTTAGGTCCATTCTCTCTCATTGCGCCACAAGGTGGTACAAGGTGACTTAGCAAGATCTTCTGACCAGTACACTCCATAGCTAATCATTTGTGGACAGAATGCTAGTGAAACCCATTTAGGTAATCTACAAGCATCTTTACCAGATGTCTCAGTTGCAGGTCTAGCTGCACCTGTGTTCCCCTCTCTGGTCTCTCTACGTACACCTCTCTCAGGTGTTATGTCTCCACCTCTTACCTGTTTCAGGGTGGAATCTTGCAGTTCTTCCACTTTTAGACCAGGACCCAGAAACATTTCCATGTGTATACTAAGTGCTATCATTCTGCAGGCCTGCCTAGGTTCTGGGACCTGCATTTCCTCCCTTCAGAAACCTGTGACCAGTGATACTGACCAACAGTCTTCTTAAAACAAAGTATTTTTATTTAGCAGTTGGAATAAATCATCAGGTGAAAAATAATAGACAGCCTGCACATGTATTTAGTCTCATCTAGCCTTTCACTTCACTATCTGCAAAATTAGATAAACTTACCTCTTAAATTCTAGGAATAAAACTAAACAAGCTCACATTGTCTTTGAAAGGAAAGGTGCTCCTGAGACTCACCCAGTCACAGCTGATAGCATGACCTACTGTTCCTTTCCATTTCTTGTCTGTGAGAGCCTCTCTTAAATATAAAAGAGAGCTTCCCATTCCAGGGTGTTATATTCATGACACACACAGAGCGAGCTAGACAAAAACCATCCAACTGAACAAAACTTCCTGAAAAGTTGCACCGTCAAATTACTTTATTTCTCAGACCCCAGAACTCAAACAAACAGTCAGATACAGAGAGAGATAGCAGGCAGCTACCTGAGGCTGAGATGCACCGCTCACCCTACACTGAGCCAGAGTTCTCTCTTGCAGGCTGACTGTATGAAGAACCCGATCGCACATTTCCCTGAAGAGCCCCTAGGCTGCAAGCAAGACCAGGATATCCCTTAAAACGTGACATCATAGCTTGTAATTTTAACATAATTTTCAATACAAAACACAGACTGAATCCATTGCCATAGGGCCCAATCACTTGCTTTGTTTCAAGGCCCCCCTGCAAAATCTCCTAGCGCTAGTGTAAGGGGACTGTTATCCCCTTACTAACACTCAGTGGGGTGTTTTCATTGTTAGCTCCCAGGACCAAAAGGGGCAGGGTCAATGGGCAATCAGGACTCTGAGACTGACAGTCCCCAGGAACAATGGTGAGAGGCCAATGCTCCAGGTCAGCCTGATTGACAGGGCGGGCATGTCAATCAGGCCCGGAGTCAGGGGGCCAGAGTGGGTCCCATCCTCTGTGTGAGCTGGGATTGTCTGGGTCAGACAGAGAGGGGCTGAGCTAAGGAGAGAGCAGAGGCCATAGCGGAGCTGGGCCAGATCCAGAGGGGCCAGAGCAGTGGGCCAGAGCAGCAGCCAAGAGAGACAGACCCTGTGCTGGGAGCAGAGCTGCAGCCCCAAAGTTGTAGCACTTCCCAGAAAGCGCAGACCTCCCCTGGGAGCAGCTACAGGAACCAGAGGCAGAGAGGCCAGAAAAGCAGCCCACAATGCAGATCAGTGCTGGGGGCAGAGACACAGGAGCTGCCTGCAGAGCAGAGCTGTAACAGCCAGAGCCAGAGGGGCCAGGACAGCAGCCCAGGAGGCTGGAGGCAGAGCAGCAGCAGCAGCGGTGCTGAGGCAGAGTGGAGCTGAGACAGAGCGGTGGAACTAGAGCAGTTCAGAGCCTGAGAGCGGGTGGCCAGCACCAGAGGAAGTGCTCAAGTCACAGCATCCCTGCTGCACAGCTGAGAAGGAGACCTGGGACCTACCAGAAACAGACTGAACTGTCCTGACATTTGCAGAGACACTAGTTTGGATGTTCCCTGCTACCACAAAGCAGGGTGATGTGTTTTCTTTAACCTTTCTAATTTTTCCGTATTTGTTTTAAGACACATTGTTGATTAAATAATTTGTATTTGCTTTAAGTTGTATGTAATGATCAGTGGGTCAGGGAAGTGCCCAGTGCAGAGGGAGCACCCTGGAGTGGGGACACCCTAGCCCCTGACCTAGGTAACCACAGCAGGATTTGGAGTCAAGCCCCCCAGGAATCCTGGGCCCAGCCTTGTTGGGGTTATGAGGACTCCACCTGACAGGAGAGTGGAAGGGGAGTCCTCAAGAGCCGGGAGGCCTCTGGGTAAAGGAAGTGGGAGCAAGGACACAGATCCTTCCGCTAGCCCATTTCACCGGGGTAGTGCAGAAGCCAGGAAAGTTCCCCACAATAGCGGGACTATTCCCCCGCTTACACTAGAGTGGCCACTCATGCATTCCCAGAATACTGGATATTCTGGGACTTCTGGGAGTGGCATAGGCCCACTCCTGCCAGTGGAGTATCTGTGAGGTTACCCCATATGGAGGATGCCATTTTGAGGAGTGTGCCACTCCGTCTAACCTAGCATGCCCTCATATGCACAATATATGCGAGGTGATCCTTGTGGGACCAGGGTGGCAAAGTTCTTCAAAATGGTGAATCCTCACCCCAACCCCACCTTGTACAGGACAAAACCACATCCATTATTTTTCTCCGTACTGTAAACCCAAAAAGTTTAAAACAATGAATGGCCTCCCTTGGTACCTTAAATTGAATTTTCCCAGTCATCCAGAGCATTCAGTGGGGTCTACCAAAGAGGGTGCTGACCTATCATGGCTGCTCTATTGTTTGAAGGGTTACACCAATTCATTCTTAATGGATTGTAATCATTGGTGTGATGGCTGTGACTGCCATCTAGACGTGGCAGGAGCATAGCCACCTAGTTGGCCTGGGTGGGTCACATATCACCCGGTAAGCACCCAGTCCCACACAAAGTTCACCCGCTGCAGTCCCCTGCCCTGATTAATGTGTCTGCTGCCAGTGAATGAGGAGAAGATGATCCTGGTACCCTCCTCTGCACAGCCAGAGCCAGGGCTCCTGTCCTATGCCAGCAGTGGGCTCTTTCCTTGGCAGATGCACGTGGCCGGGCTTGTGGCAATTCAGGAGTGTTGCTGATGGGGAAGATGTGGAGCAAGAGCAGGTAGGAGAATTGGTCTAACTTCAGGGACCTGGACAGATCCTACAACCAGCTCACGGGTAAGTACTGCCTTTGAGTGAGGGGGTGGAGGAGAAGGTGCAACATCTGTTTCACAGCAAAATGAGGGGTGCAACCAGGCTGGGGCTTCAGTCTCCAACTCCCGGACTTGCCCCAGAAACAGGACAAGGATTCGCCCAGTGGCAGATGCCTCCTACACATTTCCAGAATTAGCATCTTATTCCACTTAGACACTTCTATTCTCCATCACCTGTTTCCCCCCAAACCTCCCTTCCTCTGCCTTCCCAGCCCTACCCATGTTTATGCATCTGGGACAAACACAGGAGTAGGAAAGTTTGGTATCCAACCTCCTGTACTTGCCCCATCCACCCGATAGTGGGAGTCACCAAAATTTCTACTTCTAGCTATACACTGAAGTGAGAGCACTGAAAATGTCTAAGTTGGCCTCTTCTGCCCCAAGCCCCTTCAAAATCAAGCACATTAATCACATTTTGGATACAGCTGGGCACAAGCTGGCCCTATTTATGAAACTCACCACAATGGCAAAGCTCATATTCATCTGACTCTTGTCGAATTTCTTCCTTTTTCTTACTAATCTGTTATGAACAATCTAACTTTCCATCAACAGGAAGTTTTGTGCATTAATTGCTAAGCTACATGCAATAATGAAGCATGAAGCAACCACCACCTGCTTAATCCACTAAGCAGCTATGATTGTGCAATGTCTACCCTGTGTTTTTAATGATGGTTGCCTATGAAGTGACAGGTTGATTTTAAAATAGTGCTGTGGCTTTTAAAGCCACTAATGGAGAAAGACCTGTCTGTATTTGAGGTCAGACTTGACAACCTAACTCTCCCTTTAAATCTATGAACATTCAAAGCTTCCTCTGCAAAGCTTAGTGCCAGACATCACTCTGCTTTCAGGAATTGCAGCACTGAGCTGCAAGTCAGATGGTTATCACCCTAAGGCAGTGGAAATCACTCCTCATGAACATCAGCCTATCCTTCTTTACTTAAGAACATTCTGAAAACTTTACTTTTTCTGAGGCGTATTTAGATTTTCAACATTGCTAGCCCAAATTTAGGACTCTTTCCACATCACATCCTTTTAAATGATGCCACTTTGTCAGGCTTTATTACATCGTATTCAGTTTTTATACTACCGTTTTTACTGGATGCTTTTCGTTATAATGTGTTTTATCTTTTTGTACAGAGGCATGTGTGAAATAAGTTTGCTCTAATTCTAATGCCCAGTGGTTTTCTGTCTAAAGCTGCTATCTCAGTTGGCACCCTTGTTGGCAGTCACAACAGAAAGAAATAATGAATGGAAACACAGCTTAAATTACCCTCAGACACCAGGAGGTGCTCCTTTTATGGATCAGTGTAGGGAAGCTTGTACATGTTCTGTGGTTGAATGGAGAATTTAAATCGACACAGTAGAGTTGACTTTTTCTCAACAGAATTTGCCACAGGAAAGATTCCCCTTTAAAAATATTTCTGTCAAAAATGTTGTTTGTATGTGGGACATTTTTGTTTTGAAACCTCAGTTTAAAATGAAACAAAAATGTTTTGTTTTAAAAAAGTCATTTTGGGTTATTGGAAACAAAAAAAAATGTTTTCCATTTCAGAATGGGTATTTTTAGATTTTTTCCTTTTATTTTTCCTCTTTTTTACACCCCACCCTCATCCTGAAAAAAATATTTTGTTCAAAATACAGTTTTAAGATTCCCATTTAGCAAATAAAACAAATCATCTAAGTTGGTAGCTTCCCTTAGTAATGTGTGTTTTGACAAAAATCACATTTTCGCACAGGATTCTTTATTTCGGTAGAAAATGTTTGACATGCTCAGTGCAGGAATCAAGGATAGGACCTTTACTGATCACAAAATGCAGATGAAACATTTTTTTAAACTTGTCTGTGTAGCAAAGTACCTTTGCGGGGAGGACTAGAGGAGGCTTATACACAAGTATGATGATTAATAATACAAAATAATTATATAATTTACCAAGTCTCTTTACTTTATTCTGTTCCTTTACACCTTCAGAATTTCCATCAGAAGTAAACAGTTTGGTAATATTATGCAATTATAAGATAGTTTTCACTCACTTGTGGACGCTGAAGGTTTTTAACTGTTACCCAGTGTTGGTTTCTTCACCGCTCAAGATTACATTCATGTGAAAGTTTACGTCTATGTCACTACTATACTATATATGCAAAGCCTTTTGTTTTTGTTTTTTATTTTGTTTAAAATTTCCATGAATTTATTAAAGATTTTTTAAAAATGGTGAAAATTTGTGCAAAATTTACATCACAGTTTTCTAGGTAAATATTAATAGTGGGAGATGATGAGGACAGGGAAAAAAATCCAACAAATGGAGTAAAATTAAGATTATTAAAGTAAAAGCAGTTCAGTGCAGTGTTAGTTTACTGAACCGTGCATTAACATTATATACACATATTCATACCCATGTGTGTGTATATACATCTACCACTACATTGCCTTTTCTTAAAAAAAGCCTCACATTTGCACTTAAAATAATTTATTATTAACATCAATACTTCAACCTAATATAAAAAATTGGATTTTCTTAACCTAATCAGTATTTTCATGTATTTTAGTGGTCAAAAACTCAGGTGAAAATCAGTAAAAAAAAAATAGTTTTTGTGAAACTAGGGAATTTTTCAGTAAAAATCAGTAAAAAGAACTGGCCTTAAATGTAAAATACAAAGTTAGAGATAGAGATCATTGAATTCTATGACAATTTTCTATAATAGTGCTAGATCAGTGCCCCAGTCCCTCAAACACTTATACACATGGATACTCCTACTGACTTGAGTGATTTCTGCATGTAAATATCTTCAGAACTGGCCCCTTATTTTCTAGTGTTATGTATCATTCGTGTCAGCACTTAAATCAAGGTGATCAGATGTTAATTTCTTCCACTAATCAAAGGCAAATTAACACAAAAATTAAAATGAATACACTGAAACAATGTATTTTTTTCTTTTTCTTTTCAATTATACTAAACTCTTTTCGGGGGTGGGGGGAACAAGTTAAGAGCAAGTTAAACTAGTTAGCCTGCATTTCAACTAATGCATTGCATGGAAAATTACACTGCTGAGCAAGGAAATATTTGATTTATCAATTTAATAATCATGCAGCAGCATTCAAGGATTAGATTTCCTTCAAGCAACAATTATAACTGAGTAACTATTTTGAAAAATAACTTCTGAAGACCTAACAGAAAACAATACAACAATGTAAATTGAGACATAAATTCACTTTATATGAACCAGTAACTACAGATGTACAAAACTATCCAAATGTGATATGGATTGTTAGCAAATTAAAGTGACTGCCTCTTTATAGATACTGTGTGTAGTAAAGTCAATTATTGCTGTACAGACATATTTATATCTATTTGTTGATGTGTTACTGATAGATAGGTAGCATTTGTTTGGCATCATGGTGGTGCTATACACAGCCTGGATTGATAAATGTGATACACTTTCATGTGTTTACACACAGAAGTACGAGTAAAGAATAAGCAAAGGAAAACAAATGACAGAGAAACATATTAAGAATCAAGAATAACATTTTATGGAGAGAGCACATTTTAAAATGAGCATTTACAAGACAATTCATGTTAGTTTTACACTCAAACCAAAATGACATTAAATAGAATCATAGAATCCCAGGGTTGGAAGAGACTTCAAGAAGTCATCTAGTCCAACCCCCTTCTCAAAGCAGGACCAATCCCCAACTAAATCATCCAAGCCAGGGCTTTCTTAAGCCTGACCTTAAAAACTTACAAGGATGGACATTCAACTACTTCCCTAGGTAACCTATTCCAGTGCTTCGCCACCCTCCTAGTTAAAAAGTTTTTACTAATAGCCAACCTAAACCTCCCTCACTGCAACTTGAGACCATTACTCCTTGTTCTGTCATCTGGTACCACTGAGAACAGTCTAGATCCATCCTCTTTGGAACCCTCTTTCAGATAGTTGAAAGCAGCTATCAAACCCCACCCCCGCCGCTTCTTCTCTTCTGCAGACTAAACAATCCTAGGTCCCTCAGCTTCTCCTCAGAAATGATGTGCTCCAGCACCATAATCATATTTGTTGCCCTCTGCTGGACTCTTTCCAGTTTTTTCCACATCCTTCTTGCAGAGTGGGCCCAAAACTGGACACAGTACTCCAGATAAGGCCTCACCAATGATCATGAGGCCTCACCAGTATGATTATGGTTACTTTCTAGTTAAGATTAAAAACAAATATCTTTATGATTTAATTTAGGTTGAGTTTATTCTGCCGCACAAAAGCTTAATCAGAGAATCCATTTGTGTAACTCTTAAAATTAACTTTCTCCTCTTTAAAGACACATGCATTGTATAAAAATAATTTTACAAGATTAGAGGTGTTTGAAAAATGGGAGTACTGTTTGCAAAGATTTTCATGGAATTTTTTTACTTTATTTTACTTAGACAAAATATTTTGTTTTAGCCTCTACTCATGGTACATTGATAAATTTGACAATCACCTCAGTTTGATATAAATTAGGGCTAAAAAGCAGTTCTGGTGGGTGGGTGTTCCTTCTTACTCCCAACACTGGAACATATATAAGAGTTTTTCAGGTGGTCCTATTTTATAAATGTATAAGTCCATCATCACAGCTGTGAAATAACAAGAGCACTGATGGTTGTTTAGCTGATCTATAGTTTACACATCATCTGAAACATATTCTGCAAACAGGTTTAGCATTTACACTCTGACAAAAATTGACAATGTCCTTGTGAAATTGAGGTACTGTCTAAAAGAATGCCTACGTACTCGAAG
The DNA here is from genome assembly GCA_007922305.1 of Dermatemys mawii. Lineage (NCBI taxonomy): Eukaryota > Metazoa > Chordata > Testudines > Dermatemydidae > Dermatemys > Dermatemys mawii. Next base: position 45,822,043 of record ML677326.1, read on the forward strand.
GCTATTATTTTGGGTGAGCATTTTTTGGCAGTAATTACAAGCTTGCATTTAATAGTTTGTAGTTTATGAATAGACCAAAAGTGCCTTCTATTAGTTTTAGCTTTCGCAGAGTGATCACTCTATATCTGACCTATCAGTCCTTAACCTCAAAGAAAACCCACAGAACATTTTTGAAAGATGAGCTGTAAACTTATATTCATAACTTTGTTAGAAACTAAAAATCATAGACTGAATGGAGACGCTGTGTTTATGGCTTATTACAACAATCTATAGCCCACTAACAACTCCCCTCTTACTCCCCAGCTGCTTTCTTCTCCTCCCTCCTTTATTTTTCTTCTGATGACTGGAAGGATGTTAATGGGCTACTTCACTTTGAATGGTTCCTTGAAATGCATTAACTACTTATGCTAAGCAATGCATTCCAAATAGTGACACTCCAAGGGCTTCTCTACACTACAAAATTAGTTCCACTTATTTTAGGTCAACCTACAGCCACTGCAGTAATTCCATCAGCTGTTGGTGTCTACACTCCACTCCTGCTGGTGGTGTTTGTCCTCATCAGGAGCACTTGCACCAAGTGAACTGGGTCATTGTGGGGCACTGACATTTGTGTGGGGCATTGATAGCCATGAAGGGCTCACAGCTGGAACCCCTCCCTCCCCTCCCTCCCCCTGAGGTAGCAGCCTGAGCCACAACACGCCTTTCGAGATCCATGGATCTTACACTTGCCTATCACAACATATGGTTTACCTCATCCAGTGCATCAAATTCCCCAACAGCTAGGTGATTGAAACCAGACAACAACTATGATCTTGAATGAATTTACACAGAAAAATTATAAAGAAAAAAACACCTTGGTCTAAAGAAGTAACAATGTAAACCATAAAGAGTAACTGGAGTATTGTGTCAGGGCCAACAATACAGCTAACCTAACTCTATTCTATACAGCTTGACTAGAGTCCATTTTAGAAAATGTGTAGGGATGTTCCATTCCTGTTAGCTTACAGAAAACCTTAGTTTGATGTATACATTTGGTAGAAAGAATCAGAGGGGTAGCCGTGTTAGTCTGGAATTGCAGAAATGACAAAGAGTCCTGTGGCACCTTAAAGACTAACTAAAGTATTAGAGCATAAGCTTTCGTGGGCTAATGCCCACTTCATCGGATGCATGCATGCAGTCCTGCCCCTGGATACTTCCACTGCATGCATCTGACGAACTGGGTATTAGACCACGAAAACTTATGCTCTAATACTTTAGTTAGTCTTTAAGGTGCCACAGGACTCTTTGTCACACTCGGTAGAAGATACACAGTACTGGATCCAAGGAAGCAACAGTATTAAATATTCTGAGAAGTGGCAATTCAGTGTTCCCTCAAGCAAACATCTGCTGTTGGTGTGATAGATATGATCTGATGCAAGTAACAACTTTGGATGACATACAATCTTCTCAGAACTTATTCAGTGCATAAACCATCATCATTAACTGTGTAAAAGGATTTCTTTATATCCTCCAAAATAACATACGACAGTATCATATAAATGTCAAAGTAAATTTCAGCAAGACATTTCCTGTATGGGAATTACAAGGGGTTTATGAGATATATTCTGTGTTTGATTCATGTGTGTCCTTCCGTTAATGGTAATAGGAACTCTGAGCAGGCATCAATGGCAATATATACCCCTTGGGTCTACTGCAGTAATTCTGCGCAGGCAAAATTCTCACTGATGTCAGTTTTCTTTACCATGAGATTATTTATTAGAGGACACATCTTGCTTGCATTACTCATGTGACTAATTCCCATGGGGACTAATGTGAGCATGATCTCACCCTAGGTGATTTAATAAGAAGGTTGCACATTGCAGGCAGGAAGGCAAATTTTTCCAAAAGTAAAAGGAGAATCATTGTTTAAATCTGTGACTAAACCACTGTTATGAGCTGACATAACATTGTAACTTTATTGATGGACTGGTGATTGATTAATGAATATTGGTTAATATCTTAGATCACAGTGATCAATAAAGTTTCACTCTCCTGAGGGTTACAGCATCGGGAATGTTATCAGTATCATTAGAATGAAAGACGCTACAAACACAAGAAAACAATTGAAATCATTATCTTCTTCCTTCTCCTCCTCATCATTCCCTATGGCTTTCATCCTGGCATCTCCCACTGAGTTTCCCCTCCTCCACAGCACACAGGCTGGACACCATCTTTTTAGCCTGAGTTAAGCTTAAACCTACTAAGGCTCATGCATATGCATAATGGTTCCAACCTCTTTTTCCTTATCCATACTTCCAAATCTCACTAATTTAGGGGTGCCCCATTTCTCATTGGCTATTCCATTAGTTCCCCTTATTCTCATTAACATCTACATCAATGCATTGCTATAGTAACCTGAGGTTATTACAGGATCCTCCAAAATGCTACTAATATCTTGCAGTATTAACAGGAAGATTGCAGCATATTTTCAAGTCTATTGCTACATAATTTCCAGAAAACCAACACATAACGTAATCTTGTGCTTCATTGGCACAGGCTTATCTTTTGGTCAGCTAGACATGCCAGCCTGTTTCAGGCTTTTTGTAGCTAAGCTAAATGTCTTATAGGCATGAGGGCTGTAGACCCTGTGTTACAACATTAATACATACTTGCATTTTACCTTGATATATCCTAATTATACTTAATATATTTTATTCTACAATATTTGCCACTTTCCTTGCCACAGAACATACTCTTTAGTTAAATCATTTTGATTATAATATCCCAGTGGTTTGACTGCTGTGCCTTATTTCTTGTAATGTTTATTTGCTCAATAACTAGAAATAATGGTGTATTATAAACCAAGAAGACAAAAACCTGAAGATCAAGATAAATTGCCATTAAGATCTGTTAGGCCATGGGACAGTCTTCAATGGTAAATAAAGGGAAGCCTGCTGTTTGGGTCATTTTTAACCATAAAATATATTCTTGGAGAAAATCTTATATTGATAAGGGGGTTGGAAAATATGGTCTAAAAAGATCCATTACCTCTGCATTATTAGGGGTAACAGTAGGAATGAATTAAAGCCTCTGCTACATGTTTTAATCTATAAATTAACAAGACAAATAACATAATTCTGGGCACCATTAACCACAGCATAACAAACAAATATTAAATAGTTGAAAATGATCTTATGGGTGGGAGATATTAGAAATCACAGTGTAAATAGTGAGGCAGTAGCTTCTGGTTAACCTGTTGTGCACACTAGGATGAAGACAGGGAATAATGAATGGAGAGAAAGCAAAACAGAATTACCAGCACTTAGAATGTCAATCAAAAATTTCCAATTAACCTTCCTGCATATTACTGGGCTTTGTACATGAACAAAGTTCCCTTGATGGGAATATTTCCATTTTAGGCACTGTCTATTCAGGGCAGGTGTTAGCAAGCAGAGCAGTTGCCCAAGGCCCCACACCACAGGGAGCACCACCCGGCATGGCTCAGGCTTTGGCTTCAGAAACATTGCAGAAACTCAGTGTATGAGCAGGTAAGAGAGGTGGGCTGGGAGCCTACTCCTGAGTTTCTGCCTGGGGCTCCAGTGTGTCTAACACCATCCCTGCATCTATTATCTGGGGTTTATCTTAAAAGTTAGGTACATACAATAGTAGATTGTTAATGTTCTTCTAGGCAATCTTGGAAAATTGGGGATATTCCTTCCCCTCTGATTTTCTGTTTTTTCTCTGTTGAGATGATATTTAAAAGCACCCTGCTGACATTTTGTTAAAGAATCCTGATCCATTCCAAACATAAAGGTAAATGGCTGTCTATTGATATCTAATGAAGTAACATGAGGTGGACCTTCTTCTGGGAATAAAGATGTTAGCATTTTCTAGTTCTTTTGTATTTGTATGGTTACACAGTGATTGAAGAAATGCTTGGGTTTAGATTTCTGGCATTTATCTTTTTTAAAAAATCATCAGTGTTTTATAAATTATTTTCTGTACCTTTTCAAAGTTACTAAATCCTTGCACAACACAGAAATTCACCTCCATTATCTATTGAAAAGTCGCAAATAGCAACTTCTAAGTGACTCAGCCGTTTGAGGGGAAAACGCTTATTTTCTATATCTGATTATTTTAGCATTTCACAAGCATATAATTCTATAGTAAAACATGGGTCTTGACAACTCTTCCTAAGTAAATACTCTAGGTCAGTTCATCAGCTATTGCTGAGAAGCACACAGCTCAGTAATAGTGGGGCTGGGTAGGTTGTTGGTGGTGCAAAGGTGGCACAAAGTTTATCTTTTAATTCTCTTAGTTCTGGGGGTGGTCTCCTGCTGTAAGTTAGAACAGCTCCGAAGCTTCTCTACATTATTTTTGCTGTCAATTACTCAAAGGGGCTTCAAGTTACCATAGACATGCCATAGGCAACCTTCTTTGCCCTGCCCACAGCCCACATCTAGTAATTCAAATAGGTGTGACAAAGGAAAGATTTCATCATCTCAGTCCCTCTACATGCGGCTGATCATCCTGGTAGAATACTATTGGTAGATTTTTCTGTCCATCTAACACAGGTTTCTCAAATTGGGGGTTAGGACCACACTGAGGATTGCAAGGTTATTATATGGGGGGGTCATGAGCTGTCAGCCTCCACCCCAAATCCCACTTTGCACCCAGCATTTATAATGGGGTTAAATATATTAGAAAGGTGTTTTTAATTTTTAAGGGGTCACACTCAGAGGCTTGATATGTGAAAGGGGTCAAAAATACAAAAGTTTGAGAACTCCTGATCTAACACAAAATGGCTGCTGCACATCTGGGAATCTGTTCTTCCAATTGTATGTGGGAGTGGCTAATAGGACTTAGTCGAGTGCTCTCCTATATTAAGTGGATTTATTACTTCAGAAAGGTGACAAATTGGCAATACTTGAACATGAAAACTTTTATTTGTCCAAAAATATATCCATTGGCTGGGTGTCAGCACTACATACTACCCTGCCTTCCCAGGTCCATGAGCTTCATGCCTATCCCTTAGTGACCATCTGTCATTATAACTGAGGGACAACTGCTAAGTGATGACAAGGCAGTTCAGTCTCTAGGCCCATTTAGTCTGGAGCCACAGGACTTCCAGCAAGATTGCTAATCATAGTTCAATCCAACTATTTTATAGAACTATCAAAATCAATGGGAGTTATGCCAAGGACTCCAGTAGGAAGTGGATCTGGCCCCTCATGTGTGAGGTATATTTTTGATTTCAGGAGAGTGCATATTCTGATATTTATGAAGAACAAACTGACATTAAAAAGGGCAAAAATTAAGTTGAGCTATTTTTCATTGAGCTATTTTATGAGATTTTTAATTGTAGAAATGTGTAAGAAACTCTGGTTTACTTTTTCTTGGAATCTGTTACATTTTGAATAATCCTGTGAGTAGTGAATTGATTTTATTTCAAGATCTGGAAATCAGGAGAAGATTAAATGTGCACAATTAAACTCTTTCAAAATAGTAACTCAGTTTTACATCATTATAGTTAATTAATCAGATGGTGTTATTTTTTGACACTGATGTCCTCTCCTATGCAAAAAACAATTAACATTTCTGGAGAGTTTCCAGTCAAATTTAATAATTTACATCTTGTCTCCACCTGATATCCCAGTTCCTCACACCAAGAGAAGCTAATTTTCTTGCTTATCAGTCAGGTACATTTTTTTACACAAATAATTTATTATTCATTATTTGGAATTAATTAAATGCCAGCAAAGACTGATTGGCATTAAATATGTATTTTGGAGCCCACTTCTGCAACTGATGGTAAGCCTCCATCCCTTGGTTCAAAAACGTGATTGTTATCTCTTGGCATCAAATGAAACATTCAGGAAGTTTTTATTGTTCATGTTAAGCCAGGCTGTAGGTGACTTTACTGTTTTTATCATCAAACTCAGTTAACAAATCATACTGTTGTTTAAAAAATGCAAGGTGAAGCCTGCCTTACTACCTTGTGTTCTTCACTAAAGCATTGTAATAAGCAGGAATAAAGTCATTATACTATTCAAAGTTATGAAACATTTTAACAAGTGAGTTATATTAAAACTGCTGGTCATATTTGTTTGCAGTGGTGTAGGTCATCTGGAATTTCTGTAAACAAGCACAGAAGGGCTAGCTACTGTGCCTGGAAAAGGCATCCATGCTTTCTTGTTTGTTTAATTTCTCTATATCTCATATGGGGAGAGAGGAATAGAATAAGTACTGTAGATGAGAGAAAGAGCACAATCTTTTCTAGTTTAAAATAATGTTGTGATGAAAATAATGGAATAGCTTTGTGCTCCCTTATTTGCAGTATATGGATGCACAAATAAGAAAGCCCTGAAAAGGAAAACAGGCTATGAAATTGTAGGGGAGTAAAAGAGGTGTCTGAAATGAACAATAGATAAGAATACAAACAGTGTAGTGGAACACTTGCTGCATGAAGAGACTGGAAAGATGCAGCAGTGTGGAAGGAGAAAAGGTCATTAATAGGGTCACAGCTTCAGATTTGACCATGAGCACAGTGGTCCCCTCCCAGTGAAAAAAAGTAAATCTGGGGGAGGAGATTCTTCAGTCTGATTCTTCTCTTCACCCACCTCTCTGACAGAAGAGTTTTGAGACTTCACAGAGTGGGGAATAGACATATGGCTGGATCTGTTTGCACTATTTTTAATCACTGCATCATTATTTGTTATGGAGTAACCATGTGTTACCATATTTAGAGTAACGTGTCTTTGCTTGCATGCTAACACGGTTTAGTTTTTATATAGTAGAACTACTGTTTCCTCATGTACCTGGTTAATTTATTGCCTGTTTTCTTGGCTATTGTGACACATCCCCAAGTGAACAATCTGTTTTTTTGTTATGATCCTTGTTTCCATAACTCTATCCCAACAGAAATGACTCATTAGCTAAAACCTTTTCTTTTCTCTCTTTTTTTTTAAAAAAAGAAATGTTTGTTTTATCTGAAGGTTATTAATTTTTCAAAAATTCCAAATCCCGAAGTTCCAAAAAGTTATTTTTAGAAATCATAAACCCATTTGTCCCTTTGGACTATTTTTGTTGGTGTTGTTTCAGTAGCACCCAAGGGACCCTAATCTAGGATCAGGATTTATTGGAGTAAGTCTCCAGAAACAAGAAATAAGAGACCCTGTTTCAAAGAGCTCATAATCCAGGTTTCTGACAATACACAAATAGTGGATAACACCTGGAGATTCTGTGGCCTGAAGCCCTGAGAAAGTAGGGATTGTCACCTGTTGTGAACAGTGAGATGAGCACCCTGAGCTGCTTGAGGACTCCAGATGGACAGTAAGCTCCATAGGGCAGTGCTACTCAAAATGTTGGTCCATGCACTGTTGCCGGTCCACGAGCTATCGGCTGCCAGTCCTTATGAGTTTCCAGAAAGAAAGAAAGAAATAATAGTATAATTTAAAAATTGTATCAGGCCTCTGATACAAGGGCTTATGTTTCAGGCCCTCTTCCTACTACACCAACCACCCTTGTGGCAGCAGCAGCATAACACTCCCTTCCAACCTCCTCTTGCAAGTAAGGAGAGGATAAAGACTCTGAGAGGCTTGGAGTGAGCCATCTGTAGGAGACAGAAGGTGGGTTGGAAGTCCTTCCTGTTGTGAAGATGTGCAATGCTATATATTTCTCTGAATTCTGCTGTTTTGAAAGGGAGGAAACTAAATTGGTGACCAGCCAAAGGGCCAAGTCATCACCCACCAAAAGGTGGGACTTAGCAATAGTGGAGAGTAGTTGCTGGTGAGAAGCATTAGAGAAGGGGGAAAGTGGAGGCCCAGCTACCTCACTACTAAACAACACCACCAGTAACCCAGCCTCCCTTCACAGTCCTCTTTACAGAGGCTATAGAGTTGGCTCAATTGACTGGTGATTTCCTCTTATAGCCATGAAGTATAGAGACAACAATGCAGCCCTGTGCCAACTTCTACCACACTGGTGTAGGGGATATGGCTGGGCAAAAGGGCACATGGCCAGGTTACTGCCCCTCTGGCTAACAGAATGGCAACTTGGATCTGATGTAGCCAGCAGAATTTAAAGTTCCCAGAAGGTTGCTATAATTTGTTTGTTAAGACTGATCCTGCCAGAGACTCATAAAGGAGGCCTCTTCATCTGTGCTAGACACCAACTGTTTGGACCACAGAGCCTAGTTTCTAGTGACTACTATTTTATTTCTGCTTTTTGTGTTTTACTCTTTTATGCTGAAAGATTTGTACTGTACATCCTTTAACTGCTAATGTTGTGTTTTTACAACATAAAGCGGCATCCAGGAACGTGTGTTCAGTTATGTGACTGCCATTCTAGAGCAGACTCCTTTGAAGGATGAGCACTGAAACTGGGATACACAGTGTATGTTTTTTTTTAAAGGTTAATATTATTTCCTGTCACACATATTCTAGGTCTTCATAAATTTAGTTCTTGATGAAAAATGCCAAACAGCCACCTCAAATGTTAATGAATAGCAAGCAGCGGGTCATATTGGCTTTAACTTAGGTAAAGTGCAGATCTTTAATTTGTGATTATTAAAATGTGTCTCTATCATTTGAGATGGCTATTTTAGAAAGCCAACATATTGTGATGCAAAAAACATTAATCTGAGTGAAATATTATTAAGAAAAGATTGTACAAGATCCCTATCCAATTGATTGTGTGACCTTAACAACAGATTCTTCTTGTAATTTGCAAATTCTACACCTCACACTGCAGCTGGACCCCTTAAGAAGAAATGGTCCCAGCCTCACCTGTTACAAGCTTCCTTCCACTTCAAGTAGGAAGGATGAGCAAGAATCAGGGGTGTCATGTCACAGATGAGTCAGGTGGCTGAATCAAGACTATGGTTATGCCTGCAGACAATACAGAGAGTAAGAAGGTTCCTATGGGGTCCTGATTCAGCAGGGGGAAGACACCAGAAATGAAGGATGCCCTGTGGAGAAGGCAAACAAGGCCTTGGGTTCTCTCCGGGGTGAGAAGGCCAGACTCCAGGGGAAAAGTCCTGAGAGTTACTGCTGGGAGAGTAGGATGACAGACCTGCCCAGAGCAGGTGACTGGGGTGAAGACTCTGAGTTCTATTTTGAAAGACTCTAGAAAGATTTGATAAATTGGACCCTAAGGGGGAATGCTGTGTTATTTAAACAATGTGATTTAAGTGCCCTGAGTAGAATGAGTAACTGAGTCAGAATGCCATACAGTCACGCCTGGCCATAAGGGGGCACTTATGGCGGGGGTGGGGGGTTCCATATGCAGAAAGAACATTGTCTAACCAAGGATAGGAACACAGACAAATTATATCAATTTTAAAATTCAAACCACTATTCATGGATTTTATTTTATTTTATTGTTTGCCCTTTTCACCTAGCTCCGCTTCTAGAAGAGGATTAATCTGTAGGCTGCATGTCACTCTACTTAACAATTTTGAGAATGCCCTTCTATAAATTCATTGATTCTGCAAACCAGTGCCATAAGTCTTATATACAAGTGCTGTTCCACAGCTGCGTGAGTCCCTGAAAACATGTGTTGCATGACTAGAATATGTCTCAAGAAAGCTGTATATGCGTTATATCAGATATAATATTTGTGAGCCAGAGATAAAGTTCCCGTGTGTATCTGCAAAATAGGCAATTTTTAAAAGTTATATTTAGGCTGCAGCACTTCAATGAATGAACAAGACCCTATCTCAAAAAACTCAGCAGTCTGCACAAAGTAGTATGTACGGTATAAAATTAAGGTATAAAGTCATCTCTAATATGGGAGAACCAGGGAGGTTTGATTTTTGAAAATTGAAATCCACAGGTTCTGACTCTGATTTCCATTTTATCCACTCCACTAAAGTTTGGGGGTGGAAAGGCATTCAGCTAAAAATATCCAGTTTTGGTAAGATTGTATTTTGAAGTATGGGTGTAACACACATCTATTTTGTCTGTAGTTTAAATACGGATGTCAATGAACTCCTTGAGAATAGATAACTTGTAATAACCCCTACTACTCTGACCAGGTGAGAAGGTATGTCTCAAATTTCCTTGTTTTGAAACTTAACTTTTCAAATGTTCTGTTGATATTGCCCGAAGTATTGAATTTCAATCTGTCTTTAAAATGACAGGATTTTTTGTGTAGTTTTCTCTTACCAACATTTCTGCTCAATATCATATATGTTTATATTTCTTATTAGAGCTCAATACCGTGATATATACAATATAAAACACACCACAATAACCTATCAAATACACAAACCAACAATATTTTACAAGAGCAAACTTACAGAGCTGATAGGAAACAAGAAGAAAAAATGTTTACTATAAACCTTTATGTCAAAGTTTGTCATAAAATAAAGCTTTTGGTCTAAACTCTGATCAGTTACACTTATATCAATCCAGTATAGCTCCATCGATATGAATGGAGTGTATCTTGATTTCATGCCAGAAAGATCAGAATCTGTCCTTCTGTCTCCTTCTATGTTTGGAAACTAGCAACCTTACTCATATGTTATCAGGAATAAATGTGTAATGTCGTTGTGGTGTTTATTTTTGTTTATTGACAAGCCCAACATTTGCAATGTTTAAAAACAAATGCATTTGCTTACAATTATTCTTTTCAGCATGTTTTTACAATGTATAGAGATTAGTCCAGCTGTTTTAATGAGTTCAGTGTTATCCTCCCTATTAAGAATAATTGGCTTCCACAGATGTTAAGTGTATCAGGTAGTCTGTTGATATACCAAACAGCAGCATTTGGTAATACTAAAGATTTAAGTGCTAACTTAGATTAAGTCTCAGTCTGGATTATGATTCTGAATATCTGTGCAGACACCAAAGGACTCTTTGTCACTTTTATATACATTTTGTCATTCTGGGCATACCTTTTAAATGCACTTATATTTGTCCAATACAGCATGCACTGGTGAGGGAGAAGGACATGGGATTTGTGCAATTTAGCGGGTGCCCAGCACTCCTTATAAAAAGAAAAAGAGGTCTGAGTAGAACTGGTTGAAATCTATTTGACAAATATAATATTAAATGAGTTTTAGTGGGGTTGGACAAAATTTTAATCAATCAATATCTCCATTTATATTAAACCAGCTTTATAACTTGTCAACTGTCACTAGTCAAAGTATTCATTGACAGATACATAACAACTGTATTGATATACAGCCATATTTAGGACAGAGTAGCTGAAATTGATCAGTGCTTGTAACACATTAATCCAGACCTTCTCTTAGCTGCTCCAGAAAGTAAATGGAAGTTTTGTCATTGATTTCAATGGGAACGGGACCGAGCCTCTCATCTTTTAGGAGAATGTCAGACATTATATTTTTATTCTGTACCTAGGGCATGCTGGCATGTGATTTTTAGGTGTGAGATTTCTCTCAGGTCGTATAGCTTGGAAACACTATGAACTAAACTGCTAGTAGTTTTAATGATGTCATCTCTCAGAATTCCCAATTCCTGGAAAGAGAGAAGTAATATCATGCTTGCATTATATACACTTAAAAGTGCATTCTTACTGAAAGGCTCTTCACTGTAGGATCTTTTACTGCAGATAAGGATGAGTTCATTATTCTTTGTAGTGTGTACGTAGAGCTTAGAGACTAATCATACACATGGACCTCACCGTGCCAAGTACTATACAAACAGAGAACAAAAAGACCCTGCTCCGAGGGCCTTACAATCTAAATAATGTGCTCTCTTCGTTAGAGCACCAAGAAAGACTATCCCTTTGGAAAGGGCTTCCCATACTAGAAACAGCCACCTGTAAACTAACAAGCTACCTTTCCCTGAAGCAGAAGGATTTAGAGAATATAACCCTCATGGAGAGTGGCACAGAGACTATAGTTCTCTAGGTACAATGGAGAAATAATAATTATTTTATTTAGTGTCCCAATTCAATGGTAAACATGCACTATAAATGAATAGGCAGCTAAGAAAGGGACTGTATATCCTTTTGTGTTATCAAATTATTTCATATCTCACATAGTATAAAGAATGAGAACTTTCTTACTATTGTACTTTAGATTAACTCAACCAATACATTCTGGGAGCAGGAGTTTTTCCCTGAAAGACAACCATTAAAATGTAATTCCATAAATATTACCTCAGGTATGCAGTTATTTGGCTGTATATTGCATATAAAAAGAGAACTGAAGCTTGCCTGGTGTTTATAACAACAAGTGTTACTGTCAGGAACATTACAGGTCATAGATGTATAAACAAACAGGATGAAATTCTCACTACACCCAAGTATTAAGGGAATTGTGGCTATGTCTACACTAGCACTTTCGTCAGTAAAACCTCTTTTGGTCAGGTGTGAAAAAACTAATCCCCGATTGACATAAGTTTCAATGCCAAAATTGCCAGTGTGGACAGCCCTATGTTGGTGAGAGACACCCTTTTGTTGACATAACTGCTGCTGCTCATTGGGGATAGTTTAATTATGCCAATGGGAGAGCTCTCTCCCGTTCGAATAGAGCAACTACATAGGAGATCTTACAGTGGTGCAACTGCAGGGTACAGCTCTGGTGCTCTAAAATCTGTAGTTAAATATAGCCTGTATGAAATAAAATTCCCTTAGAGAAGTGCATACTTCTCTGAATCTGCACAAAAAGCAGTGCTAAAGGCCAAACCATCTTTCCAAAGCATGCAGCTAGGACACAGGGGATTCTTAGACAGGAAACTCAAGGCCTGAGAAACCAAGAAGAGTCAGTGTGTATTAGCAGTTAAATCTGAGTGAGAGGCTAAGATAGGCAGAGAGACCAAGACAACTGCTTCTTTGTGATTAAGTAAGTGGTGCTTTAGCTGAGATTTTGGAAAGACAGAATTATCTATATGCATTTGATAACTGTGACAGATAGGACAACTTTCTATGATATCTTTGGGAAACATTTATATTTAGTATATGATTGGTTTATATATCAGTGTGGGCCAGAGTTTGTGTGCATTTCCCAGTGGGGAGGGATAGTGAAAACAGGTGCAGAAGTTTAAGGCAAATCACTCAAGTTATAACAACTCCAGAGATGTACCATCTTCTAGGGAGGCTTGCATATTCTGGTTCAAACTGTATTCTTCAAAGACCACTATCCAAAGAAAGGACTTTTGGATAAATAGTCCAAGCTTAAACTGATGTGGGGCCTTCATTCTGGTTCCTGATCTAAAGAGCAATATGAACTTGTAGGCACAAGGAAAACCCAACTCTGACATGTGAAGGACCAGTGCTTACTGGAGCCCTATGGTGGACTTGGGGGTGGACCTCTGGTAAGTTTCCAAAGCTGTTAGCACTTATGGGCATTCACACTGTCATATGTCCCACACATGCTGACACCAGACATGTCACAATAATATTTCAGTTCATGGAAATGGATTTATGTCCATTCTGTACATAAACAAGTTATTCTGGAAAATGTTCTCACCAAATTACTGATTTCTGCTCCAGTGGAAAACTGATCTTCAAGTCTCAGAAATATGCTACTACTTGGCAAAGACTGAACAGTATCATTTGAGGTGTGCTAATTATTTCCGTTTTTTAAATGCATTCCTATAAATCGTATTAGATTCAACAATTGCCTTTAAGGCCTCACTCCTAAAAAGTGCTCCATGTGAGCAAATCCTGAGTCAATGCAGAACTCATTGCAGGATCAGGAGTTTAACACTATGTTCGACAAATTAACAGAAACAATATCTGGTGGATATTTGACCTCAAAATAATTTATTCCTCTTGGCCTGAGTTTCATTAGAAGATACACTGTGCATTCAAAGGGAAAACTTATTGAAATTTTAATTGCAAGTGAACAAGAGGCCCTTGAAGTTTTAGATGGATTCAAATCATAGGATATTCTGTTTCTGAAATAAAAATAAACAGTCCAGCAGCATATCATCTGTGTATTTTATTTAGCGGAAACCGCACAATATTTTAAATGACTCTGGCTAATAGCTAAATGACAGGCAAAAATACTAATCTCAAGTGCCAGAGTGAGGGGCACTACAAACTGAATATGGGGAGTTTGGACTGCATAGAAATTTCATCTCCATTCATTGAACATTTTACACTGAACTTTAGGATTTAAACCATAATCTTTATCATTAAAAAAAGGCTGGACAAAATGGCAGTCCCTGCGCAATTGAAAAGACTGGGGGATCGTTTATCATCTTCTCTCCAAACCAAAAGGATGCAAAATACTTCATGGCACAAAGAGGTAGACATGGGGCTTCTAGTTAACCTTCTTAGCACAAGGAGACAGTCAGTGATATTCTTCTTAGAACAAGGAGACAGTCAGTGATATTCAAAGGCAATATATTTAACACTGGTAGTAAACCCTCAAAGATTCTAGGCATAAAATAACTATTGACCGACATTGGTAAGATTATTTAATAATTGTCCACTACAGAGTTTCCTACACTTACATCTGAAAGCAGTTGTCACGAGCTACTGGCACAGATAGGGTACTAGACTAGACAGACGACTGTTCTGGTCCAGTCTGGCAATGCTTATGTAAAGACAACCTGATTAAGTACATTTCTGAAATATGATTAGAGCTAGATGAATTATTTGTGTGTAAGTGGTACTATTTCATACTTGCTACAATTGTTGACTTGCTGCGAAAAGCATTCATTTTTCACAGAATAGCATTAGTATGTAGCAGGTGGAATTGGTTGACTAATACAGAAAGTGATTAATGTTCAAGCAGGTAAAAATGATGCTGACTAGTTCACCTTGCAATTGTGAGGTCATCTGGCCAATATTTTCAAAACAGGTAAAGGATTTAGGAACTTAACTTTAGGTATCAATTTTTGAAAAGCTTGGATATTATTTATTGCTAATGAAAGAATCACTAGGTCAGTGTCCCAATTTTTTTGCAAAAATAATTATTTCTATGAAGATTCATGCCATATATGAGTTATTTGCTATTTTTATTCTCCTGTTTTAAAGGTTTATCATCCAATCACAGAACAGAAACGTCTCTATTTTAGATGATTAGTTATAGACCACAAATAATAAATAATGAGCAATTTGCAAAGAAACAAATTGGGAGTGGATGCATGTATGTGTAAACAGCGAACTGAATGCTTACCAATAGCGCATATATTCACATAAACTGGGATCAATTTGGGAATGATTTGTAAAGAAAAAAACTGACAAAATTCACAACAACTTTCAACAAATAATTAAGCAAACTGTAATTGTGGGTAAATTAGTGTCTTTATTTCTCTAATCCAACTGTTATAGATTTCAGACTCTTTTCGCATTTCAGGAACAGCAACCCTTTAAATACTACAGCATCTGTTTGCCATCCTACTTACTGCACTGTTCAAGAAAATCATTATAATACTCAAACTAGACTTGGAGCCACATCATTAGAAGGATTTGTGGATAGACCAAGTGCTGCAGTGCATCCCACCCAATTTCAGATCATTTTTTTCTTGGATCTGAATACTGCCATGTGGATTAAAAACTGGTTGAAGGACGAAAAAGAAGAGGTGATGGTAAAAGGCAATGGACTGAATTTTGGATGAATGTCTAGTGATGTATAACAAGGATCAAGGTTTGATCTTGTCTTACAGAAACTTAATTATGTATCTAGATGAGGGAGTAAGTAGCACATTTAACAAAAATCATAGATGATACCAAGTTAGGAAAAAGTAAGAAAGACTAGTGAGGACAGATAAGTGATGAAAACCATAATTGCAAACGTGGATAGGAAACTTAATGAGATTCACCTTGAAAAATGGAAGCTACACTAGTTGAGGAAAGATAATCCAAAATAACATTATTCAGTGGAAAGCAGGGGAAAGCAGGAATGTTGAAAGAAATGTAGAGCAAATAAGCAGATAAAAAATTGACTTTGCAATGTGATTTGACAGCAAAAAAAAAAAGCCAGAGCAATCTTGGACTGCACTGAATCATAAAACATGGTAGTAATATAGGTCTACTTCAAAAATAGTGTAGTGTTAATTTTCATCCTGGGTATCTTGTCACTGTAAAGATACTGTTAACTTGGAGGAAGGTATTAGGAAAGATTAATAGAGTAATTTTTCAGGCTAGGGAATTTAGCTTTCAAGAGCAGTAGTGTAAGCTCCACAGCTTTGGACTCTTAAGACTATATCATAATCATGTTATCTTAGAAATGATGTTCTAGCACTATTATAGTAAATGGTAAAATTCCCATTGACTTCAAAGGGGTTGGTCAGTATTTCATGCTAGCAGTAAGTCCAACAATGGCAATGTAATGGATTAAATCATTAGCAATTATATGTCAGTTGTAACTGTTTAGGTGACATTCTTCTTTGCTACCTGTAGAAATCTATAAGAACCCAATTAAAGTCAATTGAATGACTATGGATATACATGTGTGTAAATAGGAGTAGAATTTAATCCTTGGATTCTTCTTTACTTCCTTCTCTTCTTCAGAAAATTCTGTACCCAGGCCAAATCGTACATCATAACTAATATGCACAAAACCCAAAACATAACTCTTCCAGGAACCCATAAGTGCACAATCCACATTTCTAAGGGCGGTATAGAGCATATGGATGACAGCATGTGACTTCTGACAAAAGCTTTTAGAGAACCTCATTATGCTGGACGAATACTCCCAGATAACCCATACAGAGGTCCCAGGAAAAACATCATACTACACTGACATATGCGAGAATGTCTATAACCATAATTTATAGAAGACTGTTCGCCACCGGGCTATTGTCTTCCTTCAGATTTGTACTCAAGAGTATGTTTCATGGTATTCAGTGCTGCTGAGGGACAGTGTGTCCAAGAAAGCGTTACTTCTTTCATATCCATATAATACTGAATATTTTATTCTTATTAATGTGAATCTAGGAGTCTCACACCGTAACCTGAAACTTAAATTTTGTGCAGAGAAGATGATGCTGGAAGGAGTGAGTCAAGTAAACTCATAGGACATGATCAGTCTCACTACAAATAATAAATTACAAGTATTGGAGGGAATGTGTAGTTTTTGTTTTGGGGATCTCAGTACTGAGTCTTGCTTTGGAAACAAGGAGACAAGACCAAAACAATAAGTCCTGTTATGATAGCTGGGCCTATAAATTTACCCTCATTGTGAGCTCAACTGTCAAAAGTGAATGAAAGTTCATAAAGTGTCACAAATTGATTTGGGAAATGACTGAATTAATACAACAAAAAGACCTAATGATATAATTTAAGGATTGTGAACATGAACAAGAAAATTGTGGGACTGGAAATCAATGTATCAAAATTAGACCATCAGAAATTAGGCTTAATTATTGGACCAAATAATGACGGGATGGGATATTCCACCCATCACTCCCTTTTGGGATCCTTAAAAGAAAGACTTTGGCTACCATGTCATGGCTCCCTTAAAGAAGGAGAAGGAATGAGCTTCACCATCATGCTTCTGTCACCATCTCCTGGGACCCCGGACCTTCTTGGTCACAATCCTGAGAGATGTCCTGACCAGATGGGGCCAGAAAGAGAGAACCAGATGACTTCCATTAGCCAGATTCTGAACTCCACCAGGGATGTGAGACTGTCTCTCCTCCCCCTGTTCCCTCATTCCCAGTGTGTCTTCTTCCTATTTCCTTTGGTCTACTAAGAATCTGGATTAGCCAGACAAAACATTTTTTCCCCAGCACTGCCGTAAGCCTGTGACCAAAAAGGCAGCTAAAAGCAGTGTTCTAAGTAGCCCAATGCCAGTATAAATTTGTATGGCTGCTAGGACTATATGCTGTGCCTGAGTTTCTACTGCAATGAGATTTCAAGTTAGAGTCAACAGTAAAGACAGAAAACGCATTTTCTGTCTCTGCTGTTCTTTTTTTCCCCATTTTGTGTTTGTGTCTTCTAGGAAATGGGACCTGACTTGAACAGATCCTGCCCATGTCAATTTTTTTCTTCCTTGTTCCCCAAAAGGACAGTTATTAACATCTTTAATACCATCAAAAAACCTATCCGACAATTTGTTTTTCCTTTTTTTATAAAACCTGTCTCTAAGTGGAGAGAAAGAAACAAGGAGTGTTTTTTTAGAATGAAAGCCTTACTTAAATTATTTAAAATATAAAGTGTTTTTCCTTGTCTATACCTTCAATAAAAAGTTAAAAGGAATTTTAACTATGTTTACCATGACACTAAGAAGCCTGAGTTCTCTGCATAACAAACCTTATTTAATGTTCAACAGTGATAGGGTCATGTTAACGTTTTTAACACTTTGAGCCTTTTCTCCTCACTTTAATTAATACTACAGTCACCTAGCTTAAAGTAATGTTAATGCAACTGAACAAGTAGAAACAAGGGCTCAGATGATCAGCTGTGGTAAATCAGTGTAGCTCCATGGATTTACAGCAGCAGAGGCTCTGGCCCAAGATCCCAGAAGTCCATTTTAGCTAAGCAGCATATTAGACATGTCACAACCTTGGAACCACTTCATTACCTGTGACACTATATATCAGAGCCCACATCTTCCTCTGTGGCCAAATCAAATTGGCAATGCAGACCATCCATCTGTCCTAAGGAATGAGACCCTTACTTTTCTCCTTAATGGTAGTGTGCTACATTGTAGATCACAGGACTGCAACTGTGACAGTCAGGACCAGCTCTTACTTTCTATGAACAGAATATGCCCAGGTCAATATCTTTAATATTCCATGTTCAAAATGGATTGTAAATTGTAGACATATTCTCAACATTCCCCATGAGCATAATATTGAAGTCGTTAAAGGGATTTAATTCATTCCAAAAAGAAAATGTAGCTTAAATATGTTTTCCCAAAAAGCCATTTTCTGTCTGATAAAGAGGTAACTAATTACAAAATGATTCTGTGTTGATTCAAAGATTGAACTCTTCAGGCTGCTTTCTCAGAAGTTATCTAACGCGTCTTTCCAGTTTGTGCCGCTAAGCTGGAAATACTAACAGTAAAGTCAAATCTGTGTGATAACAGGATGTTAAAAATAATTAACTTCATTATACAGGAAGGTACCAAAACATATCTACCCAGTAGCATGCAAGAAAAATGAAACTAGTAAAAATGGAGGGAGAGATTCTTTTGCAGATTTTGTCATAAGTAAGTTTTTCGATTAGTAAAGTGAAAATTTATAGAGCCCAACACAGATATAACATTTTTATCTGCGGATGTGGATGGATATAAATTGGTATCCGCGGAGCTGCAGGACACTACCAGGAACCGCAGTGGTGAAAGCAACAGCCTTATGGGCTGACACTCCCAGGAGCCAGTGCCTCGCACCCATCTGCAACTCTGGTGTTGCTGTTCCACCCCCAACTCAAAATGCTCTGAAAAGGACTGTGAAGACAGTGGAAAGACTCTCGTTGATTTCACTGGGCTTTGCACCAGGCTCTTTCTAAGAAAACCACATTGCAGAAACCTCTGGGGCAGATGTCTTCCAAAAACAAAATTCTAACAAGTACAGAAGCATTGTGTCCAAGGTATCTTCTGTCTCCAATTCCCAGATGGGAGAAAAGAGAAAAAAAAAAGACATCTTTAAAATGAACTTTTAGCTTCCACTCCCAGTCTTTCGTTAGCAAGAGGAGTGAAACATATTAATGGTGCGGTGCAACTTTTAATTAGATATTTTAATGCTAAACTGAAATAAAAAAGGGATGCCTGATTTAGCTTATCAGTGATTTTAATTATAAAGCACCAAGTAGTGGTCAGCCCATAAAGTCACTGTTTGGTATGATTAACTCTCTAAAAGAAAATAGTATGTGTTAGGGAAGTGAATGGCTTTCAGGTAATGAGATTAAAAAGGCTTCACCTTTCTCTCATTAGATGAAATGTGGCCTAGGTTGACAGCAACTGAAAAATCATTATTATCTCAGAAGTTGGTTGCTTTTGAGAAGTTGCCAATGGCCTAAATATTACCAATATACCTGCAACAAAGGAATGATGCACAAGTGGGCTGCTAAGAGACAGATCTTGAATTCTGATCCCAGTCACATGACACTGAATAGGGTTACAAATAGCTATATTACTGGCACATGGCACATGGCAATCTACTGAGGCCCAGTTGCTGCTGTTTCCATGCCTATGATGACTGGCATTTGAGAAAAAAATCATACATGGAGAAAGGTATAAAGTGAGTGAGTCTCAGCTAGTAAAAGGGTATGCACATCACAAAAAAAACACTTCCACGCTTCTCACTCACTGGCACTCTTGTGGCTTCAGATGGTGCCAGTTTCAGAGACAGAAGGAAAACTGAAATATGCTGTCATGATTAGAGGGCCCAACAAGGCCAGGACTGAGCCACACCAAATGGGGAGATCTTGGGTGAATTTGCTCTGCTACTACTCATTCTGTACTTGTAATGTGAATGTAATATCCTTCATGATGTGCTTATAAACTCCAGCTCACCTCTGTTGGGGTTAGCCTCATGCACCCTTCAGACAGCTCTTCAAATTCCTTTGTGCTATTATCATCTGAAGTCAAAACTGATTACAAAGGACTTCCTGATTACAGTATATGTATCTCAGAGCACGGGCTAAAATAGAAGAGGTAATAGAAAACACATTTTGATAACTATAGGAAGGTATCAAATGTTTACATTTCAAGTCCTGCTCAGTGCACAAGTGTTTTTCCCCCCTTTAACTAGTTCTAAAATATATGAACTTACTTGTAAAGACTAGAGGGTTCTGTTGGATGACATGCACTGGTATTAATAATGAAATAGAATGACTGGAAATTGCTAAAGTTCAAAAATAACATGCAGTGCCAGTGGCAAGTTAGCAGGATAAATTATCTTGTACTTTACTAATTAAAACAAGGTCAAGGGCCCAGCAATGCATCCAGCAGGAGCATTTATCATTGACAGAGGAACAGAAAATATGGAAACTAAATAACTTCCATTATTTTAATTTAAAAAGAAGAAAGAATAGGTGAACTTCATTTCAAGTGATAAAAGCTACCTTATTGTTTGGTTCTTCTTTTTCTTCTCCTTTTTTTTTTCACTACGTTTTATTCACTCCGAAATCCTTACGGATAAATGAACTGATGAGAACAAAAGTTAGAGATCTCTAACTTTAAAACGATTTGGATAACTACCTGTTATCTCCTTAACTTTCAACTGACTCCTCTGCCTTCTGTGACATGCTGTCAAATCCACAGTGGATTCAGCAGTCTGGTAATCTCTAATATGGTGTCTTCTGGCCTTTGAATCTCATCTACTCAACTGCTACCTGAGTATCAAAGGTTCACAATGTGATATGTAGAGTGCCTCTTAATCAAGGAAGCTTTGGAATCCATGAGATTTCAAGAGCAGGGCTGATACAACGAAGACCCTGGAAATCTGTGATTGCATTGTTGGAACACCAATATAAATATGACAGGTATGTTGAGGAAAAGGAAGCAAAAGAGGAAAAGGAAACAAATGGGAAAAAAAATGAAAGATGGGGAGTTATAATTGGTTCAAGAAGTTAGCACTGGCTGAAGAGATGATTCATGAGGCTCAGTTGGAGACTGGATCAGAAAAAAAGAGGGGTGGTGTTGTTCTTCTTAGCATATGTACAACATGCTTCAGGTGGAATGTGACTGGGATTCATCACCAAATTTGGTCCACTGGTTGGATCATTAACTTCCCCGGTCCAGGCCAGGTACTGACAGGGAGCATGACATGAACACTGATCTCTGCCCCCCCAAGGATTTGATTTGACTGTTGGACAGAGGGATGGGATGCAGAGAAATCGAGTAGAGAGAAAATCTCAAAAAGCTTGGATAAATTATGTTAAACATTCACATTTCAGGGGCTTTTTGGAATTGAGCTTCCAAACCCCATGAGGTCTGCTGATGATGCCTGACCCCCTAGCCTAGTAAATATTGCTAGTTTTATACAAATAATTTTTTAAAAATGTTCTGGACTAAGAAAGAAATTCAGGAGGTTCTGAGAACCGTAATATGAGCATTGGACTAGAAACAGAAAACCATGCCAGCTATAGGAAAATTTCAGGAGTTTCAACTTTAAGCAGTAATTTATTATAACTAGAATTATTTGCTCACAGTGAGCATCAAATTATAAGTGATTAAAGTGGAACCGTATATAAACTATGTGTAATAATAATAAACATAGTGAATGTATACCATGATAAAACAGCACTACATAGCAGTTATATGTACTATTTTTTATCTTCAAAGCATGTCACATGCATTAACAAATTAAACATTCCAGTGCAATAAATATTTTTATTCCTATCTTACTGATGGAAAACAAGCAGAGAGATTTAAATAAAAAATGTTCAGAGGTGATATCTTATTTTGGATGCATCTGTGTTTACTTGCTTATCTTGAGACACGTTGTGCCTTATTTGCAGAGGTGCTGAGCATGTGCAATTTCATTTTAATTAATGGTTTCAGGTGCTTGTTCAAATCAGACCCAGCATATTGCAAGTTGGAGGCCCAAATTCAGAGGCTGTTTTTGAAAATGTTGATCTATGTAACTTATTGACAGTATCTCCATCAGAGCTATAATTTGAACTCAGGGGTTCCAGGCTCCTAGTCGCTTAATCAGGTCACTAGATCACACCTAGTGCGGGAGGGGGTCAGGGCTCCAGGCTGGAGATTGGGATGAGGAGTTGGGGTTTAGGAGAGCAGACTCATTAATATATCTCTCTAAGTGGTCTCAGTGCCACTAGGGGCAGAGCACCACACCCAGGATATGAGTGGGTTACTCAGATACTATGGTACTGGAGGGCCAGTTAGGTACATAAGATAGGTAGGCCCATGGCAGGAAATGGATGATTAATGTCAGGGTTTCCAGACAACACAGTGATTTGTTTTGGGCAAAAATTTCGAAAGTGGGTACTTAAATTTAGGCTCCTAAATCTATAATGAGACACCTAAGTGGGTTGATTTGTAAAAATGCTGAACACTCTGCAGATGGTAAAAGCTACTAGATGTTCAGCACCTTTGAAAGTCAGCTGACTCTGAGGTCCTATTGTAATTGTGCAAAGTGTTGGCTGTCAATGGTGGTTTGGAATCTTGATAGCTCCCATTAACTAAGACAATAGTTTGTAAATGGCTCTGTTTACATGCAAGTCTTCCTGTGGTTCAGGCCAGGAAGAATGAGGCTTCGGGGTCTCACAGGACATGTGACCTTGTCATCTGGTACTGAAATCCATCTTCAACCTGGTGCTTTTCCATTTAGAAGGAGGGGTGGGGACCCAGAGAGACGAAAGATTCTCGCCTTGCGGCAAAGCTATATAAGGAGGTGGGACAGAATAAAATAGGATCCAGTCATGAGAAATCCCCTAGTTACTACATGAGCTGGAGCTAGGAAGAACTATACCAGAGAACTCCTTCCTAGTCTGAGATTGGGCTCAGACTAGGAAGGAGTTCAGTCTGTGAGAGAAGCTTATTGGAACATCTCTGATGGTGACATTTTATCTGTAATCATTTTCTAAATGTATTAAGGTTAAACTTGCATGTTTTTGTTTTATTTTGCTTGGTAACTTGCTTTGTTCTCTCTGTTATTACTTGAAATCACTTAAATCCTACTTGTTATATTTAATAAATCACTTTTGTTTATTAATTAACCCAGAGTAAGCAATTAATACCTGGGAGAAAACAGCTGTGCATATCTCTCTATCAGTGTTATAGAGGATGGACAATTTATGATTTTACCCTGTATAAGCTTTATATAGAGTAAAACTAATCTATCTGGGGTTTGGATACCATTGGGCGCTGGGTGTTAGAGACCAGAACACTTCTTATGCTGTTTTCAGTTAAGTCTGTAGCTTTGGGGATGTGGTTCAGACCTGGATCTGTGTTTGCAGCAGGCTAGTGCGTCCGGCTCAACAAGGCAGGGTTCTGAAGTCCCAAGCTGGCAAGTAAAATGGGCTCAGAGGTAGTCTCAGCCCATCAGGTGACAGTGCCAAGGGGGTCTCTGTGATTGAATCCCTCACAGTGGGTTCAAACCCTTGCTCTGAATCAGGAGTCATGGAGATTTGGATCCGAGTCCCTGACATCCTGAGTGAGTGCTCTAACACTTGGCGAGTCAGTATTAGGGGAAACTCCTCTCTGTCTTTTGTGCAAGTTAGGCATACTATGAGCATGCCTACTGGATCGGGTCCCATAGGCAAGACTGGTGGTGGAATGCTAATTTGTGAATCCCCACAGGGCTAAGGTGTGAGTTAGGTGGTGAACAGCTTGGTACTTTCCCCCATTACAGGATCCCCAAGCCTGAGCTCCAGCCCAAGTTTGAATGTCTACAGTACACCACAATTAAACAGCCTCATAGCCTGAATCCTGCAAACCCTCATCAGCTGACACGGGCCAGCCATTGGTTTTTAACTGCAGTGTAGACATACCCTTAGACACCTAGGGATGTTCAGTGCCTACACGATTAGGCAGCCACTGTGTGGTGGGTTTTGTGAATTGCAGTGGCAACTCAGTGTTGGATTTAGGTGCCTAAAGTGGAAGTTAGGCATCTAAATCCCCATTGTGAATCTAGCCCTTGATCTAAATGTCTCTTCAGAGCTTTTGGAAGACATCTATGACTAACAGTAGCTAGCTCATACCAGTCCATAGTAATTATTACACAGTTTTAATTTTATATGGTTAGTTACAGATTATTAGGGTGTAAAATGTAATAACTTTGTTGACTCTTGAAATGATATCACTTTCAGGCACCTTTCCAGTCAAATACCCAGGAGAATACATTTTTTTTGTTTCCATGTATTCCTGTTTAGGTAAATCTATGGTTTTATGTTACAAAATCTTAATGAATTAATGATTTAAAAATCCCTTCTTCTGGCACCTACCATATGAATACCAACAGTTACCATCCAAGTATAAATTAGTTAATATTGGCACACTAAAGTACAGAATTACTTTTGCAGGAATGCTTTGATAAGTCCTTGTAGCAGGGTGCTGGTGCAAAAAGCATCTAATTAGTCCCTGCTCAGACAGTCACAGTCAGGGGAAACGGACTGGGGCTGGGGAAAACCTGATGCCTGGCCTAAGGATTGGCTGCACCTGCTGGCCTGAGGACTATAAAGGCTAGGAGGAGGCCAGAAGACAAGGGAATGGTCAGGGAAAGGTTTGTTTGCTGACTAGGGCCTGACTCTGTGGCTAGAAGGAGCCAACTTGGCTGGTAAGTCTTGTATACAGCTGGACACTGGTGGTGGAACAACGCTGTAAATAAAGACATGGGTGCTGCACATCTGAAGCCTCTCAGAGCTTTATTGGGGTGGCCAGGGGTCCCAGGAAGAGGGGCAGTGGGTAGACCCTGTTACAGTCCTCCTTTTTTGTTGTGTAACCCAAAACAATACGCCAAAATGTAAAAAAAAATTTCAAGCCACACACACTTTTCTCAGATGGGATATTTAATATGTGGATTAAAAAAATACATTAAATTCTTGCTCTGAAATACAGTTAACCTCTTTGTGCAGAAGTATTGTATCTTAGGATATCACATAGCTATGACATGGAATCATTGGACTGGAAGGGAATTCAAGAAGATATATAGTCCAGTCCCCTGCACTCATGGCAAGACTAAGTATTAAGTATATAAGTAATACTTATATAAAAAGATGAGGAATGGAATCGGCAGCCTCTGTAAAGCAGTACATAATAAAGAAAAAACAGAGGTGTGTAGCATATACTGAAGTTGATTACATAAATAATATGATAGCAAAGATCATTGGTTTCAATCAATTTTTAAGGTATTATTAATGAAGTTTTCCTACCTCTTGAGGTTTAAGAGGTTATCAGAAAGAGCTCATCTGCAGATTTAAACTATTTCTAATTACTCCTTTGACTCAACTCTTTCCTTCACTTACAATATATAACAAAGCTTAGTTTACAAAAGCACTTTAAGGAGTTTAATTATATTCTTTATCATCTGTAGTGGTTTATGACTAAAAGTGGCAGGAAAATGACTATTCGAGTTTGCAGCAATTTTTGAGGTTTCAAAATTTGTTTCCTTTGTGCACTGGAAAGAAAACAAAACCTTTCAGATATTTTTGTGAAATAGAATTGTGTCAAAAGATCAGCTTTTCAGTCTGGATTTCTCGCTTGCCCTATGACTGGAGAATCCACCCAGGCCTGAGAAACATTCCCTTCAAAAACAGATACATTTCAGTTAAACATTTTGGCATGAACAAAACAGCATACAACAGGGCCTCAAAGATATGAACACTAGAGTTACAGACTGACTGGCCAGCTGGACACAATATGAAACTGGAAGTAACCAATCGGGCAGCAGCATAGACAAAAAAAAAAAAGGGCAAGTACTGTATTGATCTTAAAGGTAGGCACATCAGGGCTGCTTGTCCCTGCTCTCACTCATTGGGCAGCCATGGACAGAAAGGAGCTGTGGCTGTCAGCCCAAGGCAGCCAGAGCCAGCTGAGCAGGAACAGCGCTGGGGTCTGCACAGCTTTCACTCCTTCCCACCACCACTCCCAGTCAGGGTGGATGCATGCGCGCGCACACGCACACACATACCTACCTGCAGAGAGAGAGGGACAAGCTTGCAAACTCATGCTAGGGCTGAGTGGGGACCTCAGCTGCTGCAGAATCCCAGCCTGGAGTATCAGTTGCTGGATCTGGTGCCTGAACTTTGTTCAGAGTTACAAACATTTCAGAGTTACGGAGACAACCGCCATTCCCGAGGTGTCCATAAATCTGAGGTTCTACTGTATTTGGATAAACAAATGTTTAATGGGACATTTTTGGACCACATCTAATAATGACATAGTCAACAAGGTGATACAAGGAATAGGTTGATTGAACATCAGCTTTTTGTAACTATTGCATCACTTTATCAAACAAAATTTTACTTTGAACTTGCCTAAATTATGATAAAGATGAAATGTCTGGGTGGTACTGATTAAGAATGGACTCAACCAGAACCCAGACTGGAACACTCCCAAACTCAAAATCCAAATCCAGATCTGATTTTTCCCCCAAATGGTGTCCATTTTTATAATGAGTGAAACCAAATTCAAGATCAAAACATTCTTTAAGTTGAGGTACTGTGTATGCATGTTTAGTATGTATCATGGCCATTAAGGTTCAGGATTAGCTATCAGATTTACAGGAAGAAACTGCAAAATTCCATGGGGGCGTGTGTTCTTCCTTTACAACATGACCATGAGTGTAAGCAAGCCAGGACTAGAAAACATACTCATGAAATAATATCAAAAATATTGTTCTTCTGAAATTTCTAGGTCAAATGTAAGGAATAAGTTCCACATATTTCACAAGGGGACCTTCGGTTATCAGTGAATACCAATTTCCCTTAAAAAATAGTCCTACTTTCAAGCCAAAACCTGTGAAATCCATGGATTTTCTCAATATTTATTTTAACTGGAAAAAAATAGCACTCCTGCTCCCCAAGCTCAAAATCTTGACTAAATCTTTTATGGGGTTTAAAATAACATGGGTAATATTCTAATTCTTTTTTCATTAGGGTGGGAAGGGGTTACTTGGTGTGCACTTCAGGTTATGGCCAGAATAGTAAAGGAAACTGAGGAATAAAATGGGGAAGTATGTTGTCATAATATTTCCTGCTCCTCTGTTGTCTTAAAGTTCTGGAAATCTCATGGGCAATCCTGTATTATTCATGAATATTGGATTCAGTGTTAGCAAGTTACTTTTTTTAACACCACTAAAATTATTCTATAATTCATTTTAAAGTACAGGAAACATTTTTTAAATTAAATGCTAATTATTTCATTTGTTCACATTCAGATGGAAACTATATACATTATGCAAGGATAGTTCTGATCCTGGCAGTGGCTCATTGTGCTTTCTGTGATGAGTATCCTCAACTGCCACTGATTTCAATAACCACTGAAGGTGCACAGCAACTCACAGGAGGAGCTCAGCACCTAGCATGGTCAGGCTTTAATACTTTCTTGATGGATTTCTAAGAGTAAATTCTATTTAGTCTTGCTACTGGCATCCTCAAATGGTCATTCAGTAAAACCTGTGTTTCTGGGTTTGGGGATATCGGTTTCCTTATTCCCCTATTCATTCATGTTCTTGTAAAGTCAGACTCCATGGAGGAGCACTAACAGAGCCTTTTACTGAGATTATTGTATTGTTTGCTTTTTTGGACTCAGCCTCATAGACTTTAAGGCTTCAAGGGATCATCATAATTCTCTAGTCTGCCCTCCTGCCCATTGCAGGCCACAGAGCCTTATCCACTCTCTGCCATAGTAGATCCACAAACTCTGGCTAAGTTACTGAAGTCCTCAGATCATGATTTAAAATTTTCAAGTTACAGAGAATCCACCATTTACTCTAATTTAAACTAGCAAGTGATCCATACTCCATTTTGCAGAGAACGGTGGAAAAAAACCCAGGGTCTCTGTCAACACTGGGGAAAATTCCTTCCAGATCTGACATATGGTGACCATTTGGACTCTGAACACATCAGCAAGAACCACCAGCCAGGGAAATAATCCTCTGTAGTAATTCAGAGCCCTCCACATCTAGTGTCCCATCTCTGGCTATTTGCTACTAATAGTCACAGATGTGCTTACAATGATATGAGGCCATAATATCATACCATCCTCTCCATAAACTTATCAAGCTCAGTCTTGAAATCAGTATTCCCCCCCCCACACACACACACCACCACCACCACCACTTGTTTTATCCCCTTTTGACAGAAGACCCCAATCTCCTCCGTGATCTTTTTCATTAAGGGCCAAGTTCAGATACCCTTACTCACATTCAGTAGTACATTATTCAAGATTTCAGTCCAACTGTTTGAGTAATAATTTACTACTCGTCATGATAAAATGTGGTAGAATCTGGCCGTACATACTCTGATGTTGTATATGTAACACTTTGTACCTTATTGTATTCAAGATCTCAAACAATGAAAATATTAATAAATCATGATTAAAAGATCAGATTTCTTCAAATAATACTGTTTTATCTGTGCAACCCCCCCAAATGACACAATATAGGGCATTTCCCTCTTAACTGGACCCTTATCTTCCAGTAATAATGCTGACAAAAATACATTGGAGTTAAAAGTTTGAAGTTTCCATAGTTTCTGTTTCTGTAGAGAATGCCCAGAATACCCTAGGGTTTTGTTATTGTACTAGCTATGTTGCAATGATCCCATGAAGTGAGGATGTTAGTTAATTCCAAACTCCTTTTGGTTCCATCAGTCTGGACTTTCTAATCTTTAGTGTAATGTCCTCAAAAAGTTAACTGCAGAAGTCATTGGGGATCAAATCATTAGAGATATTTTCTAAACATCAGCATGCCTTAAAGCAGACGATTTTTGTATGGAACACTATCATCCTCAGACACTCTGACCTCAGTAAATGATGTGGTGGTACATGCAAGCACAAACAGTATTAATCAAAGTGACAGAAAAACTTTCTGTAAATTTAGATTCCTTTTAAATTTAATTTTTAAAAGGTGTGGAATGATTTCTATGTTTTTGTTTTTTAAAGCATATGTGCCTTCTTATGTCCTATCAGGGAATGATTTTTGGCAAAAGACTAACAAAGGTATATATTTTATAATGGCTTATTAATAGTCTCAGTTGCTCCTCCTTCCTCCATACCCCTCAGTGAAAGGGCAAGGTAAACAACTTCAGGCATAGGAGTCCTCAAGTGCATGAAATGCCTACAAGCAATGCAGAAATTCTAGGACTTTGGAATAGCAGAAAATATAATTTCACTCATGGCATATGCTCTTGCTGACAAATGCAGAACTCTCCTGGGGCTATTGCCTGTGTGTTACTTCCTTCAAGTAATAATTGCTGTTCCATTATCTTTCAGCAATGGAGACAGAGGAGGCAGAGAGAAGAATCTTATTTCTTCGTACTGAAAAATATGAAATTTGGTTTTAGACATAGGAAGGGATCATATACAATCCACAGGTAAAGCCTGAATAAACCCTATCATTTGCAGGAGGAGCTGTCAGCCCCTTCATAGACTCTCTTTCAACATCTGGGGGCTGAAATTGGGGGTGTGTTTTCATGCATTCCTAGTGGCCACAGACTTGTACTTCCCACAAATTTCTTCTTCAGAGTGACCGGTTAGAACCCAGTTTAACAGTATTAACTAAATGTGGATCCTCTTTACCTGCCCACTTCATTGCCACATACCCTATGTACAGGAATGAAGATTGTTCCACTGTTTTGTGGGCCTCTTATACTGATGGGTGAATTTCACGCATAATAATTTGATAGAATATACTGAATTGCTAAAGGTTTTCATTCTCTTCCTCTTATTTTCTCCCCCATTAAAATGAATTTTGTAAGACTGATTTTTTTCTCCCTGCTTTTATTTCTTCTCAGTGATTTATTACTATATTGCTCTGGAAGCCTTATCTTTCCTGTATTCTTTTTGACATCTCCCTAATATCTCGCCAAACTAGTTTAATGCTGTGTCTTCCTGATATTCTCAGCACACTTATTATCAATGATTTGTCTAATAGAAATGGTATTACTTTTGAAAAATGGTTGAACATTTTTTGTACTGTATTTTTACTGACAAATATGACAGTTGTGAAAAACACTAGCAGAAACAAGAGTCGTTTAAGGCAGTGGTGCACAAACTTTTCCAGTCGCACCCCCTTACCATTAATGGAATCTGTCTGTGACTCCCTCCCCTGCATTACTGAACAGCCAAGGCTTCCTGAGCAGCAGAGCTTGGGCTAAAGGTGGAGATGGGAGTAAAACTTGGCATGCGGGGAGGAATTGGGGCGAGCGGGAGAGCTGGGTTGGGAGCAGAGCAGCGGGCAGAGTGGAGCTGGGGATGGGAACAGAGTAGGGCTGGGGGCACGGTACTGCCTCTCTGGCCCCTGTGGGGGCTTGCCTGGGCCCCGCCATGTGCCCACCTGAATGTTCCTCCATACCCGACTACAAGGACATGCACCACAGTTTGGGGACCACTGCTTTAAAGGATGACAAAGCCAACCTTCTCTAGACACTATGGCAAATTCAGGCTCCTTAATGTAATTTAAACAATTATAGCTTTGCTGGATGAGAAAATTTGTATTTCTTTAGCTGAAAGTTTTGCTTGCAACTCTAGAAAGTTATTAATTTCAGTAGCATGAGAAGACACTGGACTTGCTCAGTGTCTTGAAGCATACACCCTAATGCATTTCTCCTTTGCAGTATGACTTTTCATAACCATCTTTTGGATTCATTTCACTTAAACTGCTGGTGGGAAGAACTCTTGCCATCCCAGTCTCCATATAACCTCAGAAGTATTGTTACCAGCTCTGGTCATTAAAATATAGATAGTAGCTGTCCCCACTGGAGTGTAATAAAAGAAATTATGATCACAGTCAAATGTTTTGTGTTTATCACAAGGATGGGGCAACAGTCGTCACAGTAGCAATTATAACCACAAAAAGCATTTTGCTGTTGACGACCATATTATCTTCTTAATCAGTCTCAGGTCCTTGAAAGGTCCCCTTGCAGAATAGGGAAAAAAAATCTAAATTCAGAAGATTAAGAAATGTATGTAGGTACACCAACATATACACAAAGAGTTCAGTGAGCTCAGCTTCACAGTATAAAAAACACAGGATTGATTTTTTTAACTTCTCTCTTCTGCCCCAAGCTACCTGATTCTCAGAGTACTGATGAAGAAGGTAGCATTCCAAGCCCTTGGGAGAAATACCCATTAACATTGAATCTCAACAGTAGCTAGAGAGAATTCTAGCTAAATAGTTGAAAACTTACAGTCAAAAGATTCTTTTCAGAAGGGATAACATTTATGATCAAAGAGTATAAGCAAGGAAAATAAATTAAGAGGGAAGAACATTCCAGCTGAGGGGGTTCAAATAAACCTTAACTGTGAAAACCTAAATTCCCTCTCCATCATCCCTGGGGAGAACCACTCTTAGGGTACATCTATGCTACCTGCCAGATTGGTGGGCAGTGATTGATCTATCGGGGATTGATTTATCATGTCTAGTGTAGATGTGATAAATCAATCCCCGAATGCATCCCTGTCGATTGCTTTATTGCACCTCCGCAAGAGGTGGAAGCGAAGTTAAAGAGGGAGTGGCAGTGGTCGACTCGTTGCC
This sequence comes from Dermatemys mawii, assembly GCA_007922305.1. Taxonomy (NCBI): domain Eukaryota; kingdom Metazoa; phylum Chordata; order Testudines; family Dermatemydidae; genus Dermatemys; species Dermatemys mawii. The sequence goes on from ML677326.1 coordinate 45,854,058, forward strand.
ATGCGGAAGGCCAGGTAAGTCAACCTAAGATACATTGACTTCTGCTAAACTATTTGCATAGCTGAAGTTGCGTATCTTAGGTTGACTCCTTAGAACCTTCCCCTCAACACCTGTTGAAAGGAAGTGGGTAGCTGAGCTGGAGTTAACCCTTTGTTCACTGGGAACCAGCTGGCATCCATTCACCTTGTTCTGAGTTACAAAATGAAATCTGATGTAAGGTTAATCAAAAAGTTTACACTGGGGAAAATTTGGCCTTGTTTGTGAGTGGAGCTGAATTAATTTATTGTTTTGTGTTTCCTCTGTATGATTTTACTGTGAAACCAGAAGGAACTGAGCAGTTTAGGCTCAATTTTACTTTGAGTTGCTGGGTTTGTCCAAAGCCAAACTTCAGAATAAATGAGAGGCTGTGAAAACTCTCAAACTGTAATCAGTAAGAGCATTCACACGAGTTCCTAGTAAGTGGAACTATTGAATTTCACAGAGCTCTAGTCTACACAGACTTCATATTCCATTAATGATTTGGAAAACATCCAGGCAGGATCCTCAGCTGCTGTAAATCAGTGTAGGTCCACTGAGTTCAACAGAGTTACCCTGATTTACAGCAGCAGAAGATCACAGTACTGTTTTAGAAGGTTTAATGTTAAAATGTTCTCACTTCACCTAGCAGCAGGCACAATGCATTTATATAACTTCAGCTGTTTGTTAGGCAATTGCTCACCACACCATTCCTACTAGCTGTGGGAGAGTTCCCTTGATGCCATTTCATTTTGTTTCGATTTTCTTTTTACATGGACATGCACACTTGTTAAATCTCTCCAAAGCTCTCATTAGGGAATCTATTTTATTTTCCATGAGCAGAGTAAACTGAAACAATAAATAAGTGGTGTGAGGCTGGGAGGCTGAAACAAGAGAGGCTATAGTTTAAATTTATATGAAAACTATATTCATTTAAAAATGGTAAAAAATGTATAGAGCATTTGAAGAAATCACAGCAAACAGCCTAGCTACATACCAGCCCGGGTGGCTTTGTGACTCCCTTGGAATCTGGGTTCTCTGTGCTTTTGTGACCCTCAGTGGGTGAGGTGTTAGCCAAAATCAATACTGCCTATGAAAAATAGTGCCAATATTCACTGCCATCACCATATACTTGTACTTCTGGAACAGGGGCCAGAATTTTATATCTTCATGCAACAGAAAATTGATTGCCCCCATCCCCACATGCCAGGCCATACTCACTAATGGTTGGAGTTGGAGAGGGGTGCTGTGCTGAGGTGTTCTAAAGCTGAAGTGTTAAGAAGCATTTCATATTAAAATCATTTATGGGAATAAGGGAAATACATTTTTAAATATCTTTCCTTTTCCTTTCTGACTGTAAATCTAGTGGTGCAAGTGCCTGTTTTTATCATCAGCTTTTGGGATGGTGGCTTTAAGGAGTGCTCCTTCCATATCATGGAATGCCTGACCCTGATGAGGAGGAGGAAGTGGACAAAGGAGAACATGCTTTCCAAGATCCTACAAGCCAGTGCTGCGTCGGACTGTGCGCAGTGGGCTTGGAGAGTAATGATGACTGACAGCATGGAAAAAAACAGAAAGGTCAGGCAAAAGGACTGGTAATCCCAGTAGGACAAGGAATGGAAAATACACCAGCATGTTTTCTGAGGCGTCAAACCCAAACGTTGCAAATCCTGGTTGAAGTACAGGTCCAAAAATCCCAGACTCATTGGCCTTTGCATTCCTTGGAGAACTCCATGATTGCTGCTCCCTATATCCCTCAGCATATCACACGACATCGCAGACTCCAGTCTTATACCTACCACTCCATTCTGGGGACAGCAAGGAAAACCTTGCTTTATATACACTAACCAGTGAAAACTACAGATTTGTATATGCATAGCCACAATAGACTCTGAGCGGTTTGTTTACACAAAAGGACATAAATGTTGAATTCTTTTTTCAATAGGAATTTTGAAAGTTTTATCACATTAAGTTATGTCTGAAGTTTGTATGGCATTGTATGTGTTTATTTGCATTTCGATTCTGTACACTTTGAATTTTTAAACTCAAAGAGAATCAGTCTCTTTATCAATTCACAATAAATATTAGAGACTGCAGACTGGCAGTCAAGAAATCAAACAATATTTATAAATGCACGCCGAGTAAGACAGAATTCATTGCCTTAGGAAAATATCCAGCCATATTTATATGTACAGCAAGCACCACACAATTCATAGTGTCAGGCCCAGCTGTATTTATAATGTGCAGCAGGCATGACAAAATGGAAACCAGCAGAAAAAAAAAAAAATCCGATCACAAGGCAAGCATTATTTCAAGACACCAAGCCAGAACACTGTTGTGGCTGACTGTGAAAATGAACACCTCAAACTTATAGGTCCACATTGTGCTCTTGTAATAGCCCTGAAATCTGGATGTTAATTCAGCAGACAGAAAGTCTGTTGTGAAGTACACAACAGTCAGCTATACCATGGAATATTTTTTGTTACAGAGCTCTAATCTAATGAGTAAACACTGCCAGCAATCATTCAATCTACCAAAAGCACATTCAACAGTCATTGTGCACCTACTGAGCCACGAGTTGAATCTTTTCTTAGTGCTGTCCAGATGGCCAGTGTACACTTTTATGAGCAAGGAGTAAGCTAGGTTCCTGAGAACTACTGCTGGCATTGCCATCTCACCAATGGTACTCTGCTGTTTGGGAAAGAATATCCCTGCTTGCAACTTTATGAACAGTCCTGTATCCTTCAAAATGGAAGTATCATGCACCTTTCCTGATTAACCCACACTGATATCAATGAAACATCCCCAGTGATCCTCTAGTACTTCCATAACCATGGATAAGTAGTCCTTTTGGTGGTTGTACTCAGTATCAATGCAGAGTGGTGCCAAAATAAGAATATGTTTTCCATCTATCACAGTACCACAGTTTGAGAACCCCATTGCTGCAAAGTCACAGTCACAGTCAGGGTCAGATCCTGTGTAGCAGGATATGATTAACTGCATGAGCATGGCCTCAGATGTGAATTTCCCAACTTCAAAATAATATTCCACAGATTCATAGCAGTCTGGTATTGAAAATTTCCAAAGCGTGATTGCTACTCAGTTTTTCCCTGTAGATTCTGGGGCAAGTTTGGCACACAGATCCAGGAAAATGGACTTTTGCATCCAAAAGTTCTGAAGCCATTGCTCACATCCCAAACTTGCATTTGATTTGATCCCACCAGTTGATGCTCGCTTCTCAGACTCAGAAGTGGTGCTCCAGCACATGCAGCTGCTCTATGAACATCACCATTAACCTAGATCCTCCCACCCAACCCCCATATATGTCCATCACTGAACTCACTATGAAGATATCCACATCTTCCTCTTGGTTATCCTGGCTGATGCAGTAGTTTCTGAAGTTCTGCAAGTCTAGGAGAATCATGCAGCCTGTATTTGCAATGCTCATGAAAATAGTTCCATGCTTCTGTCAGAGATGGCAGAGACTGACAAGCACCTCATAAATGTGTGGGATTTTCAGAAAGAGATTATGAGGTGTAAAATATAGTATAGGATGGAGAAAGTAGCATGCTGGGATTTTGATCTCTAGCTCCCCAAAATACCTGGGTGACCTGTTATTATCCCATAAAAAAGTATCAAAAACCACTGCATTGGAAGGTGGTGCGTGGCACCCTGGGATACCTCCCAAAGTCCAGCACATTTTTCATTTACACAAGCACTCGTGGTGAGTATGCACAATGCTGACGCAAGCAGACAAGAATGTCCAAGCAATATACAAATGTGTGGCTTTACGACAATGTAACTTGTGTCAATTGAAGTTTGTACTGTAGCAATGCCTAAGTCAGACCTACTAAGGTAATCACTGTTGACACATAGATCACCACATTCAAGGCCTGGTTTGAGAAAGGGAAAATTTGTGAATCAAACCTGAAAACAGAGGTTGCAACTAGAGATATAAAATCTGAAGAAGTTGCACTGGAGGAGACCAGGTAGAGGCAGAGGTGCAGTTTGGTTAGTAACAGTGATGTGTAGTACCTACCAAAATGTATTTTTATCACATGCAAACTCAGTAATAGCCATTATTCACAAATAGCATCGAAGTTTTTACAAAAGAGGGCTTTTTAAGATGTTCCTTGAATTTTGTCGTCCCCCAGAATCCTGAGGTTCTGAATGACAGCAGAAGGGCATAAGAACATGTAGATACTCCCATTGAATACAATGTATATCAAATACCTAAACATCTCTGATTTACGGCTATTCTAGGGAAGAGATAAATGAACTCACATTATTTCAACATACAATCTGCACTGAAAAGAGAGATGAGCCAGAAAATCCTCAGATGCCAGCACCTTCAAATTTGAGAAGGTTTGGATTAAACTTTGGATCTGGGATTTGGTTTGGCTTATTACAAATTGGAGCCAGACACAGATACTCAGAATTTTCAGAGTGTTTGAGCCTGGATCCATAGTCCAGCTCTAGTGCTTGGGCCCATCCCTGATTAAAATGACATAAATACACAAAAGGAAGAATTTTATAATTGAATAATAAATGCACAATATTTAGGAACAATACTGTATGGAGTAATAGGATGATATTTTGTGAGATACCATTACTGTAATGTGATAATTTTAAAAAATATATATTTGGTTTGCAATAAGCCCTTAGAAACTTAAAAGTGAAATATATCACTTTATTACATTGTTTAGCTTTTAGTGTTTAAATAGTTTTTAAAAAATATTCTGGGGCAGTTCATGAGCACTAGTACTGATAGTACTTGTATTAATAATTTTTAATAACAAATTACTGGATATGTCTAAAAAGAGGTATTAGCACAGATGCTGTACTGCATGCCGCATTCAAAGGGCCACAACAGATTTGCTGGGGAGCTTGATCCTTTGAGTGGTTCTCCAGCCCCTGAAGACTTAAGAACAGCCTGGAAGCTGCTCCAAATTTCACCAGATGGTAACAGTCTCCAAAGGACCATGCATCAAACCAGAATGTATTGCATTGTGGCCTTGCTCCCTCCCTCCTCTGACATACCCCTAAGCAATGCCTATGAAATTGCTGAAGATGCGTGTTGTAGGAGCTGGAGTCAGCTACATGAGGTCTAGGCCTGCAGGGACTTCTCTCTGCCAGGCTAATCCATAATTTGGGATATAAAGCCAGTTTCCCACTCTCTTTGTATCATTTACAGCATGTTTTGGTTTTGGTTTTTGCTATACAATGGGAACAGAGCAGTTAAGTGACTTGTTTAAGGTTAAGGAGTGGATTCCAGATCAGCTGGCTCTCAATACTGTGCTTTACCCACGATACAAACCTTTCATTCCCCCTCCCGCATTATTATCTGTGATTTTCCAGATTCATGCTTCTTTTACCTGTTTCCTCATGCAGTCTTAAGCTCACAAACAGCAAATTTTTTGTCTTTACAGTTCTTGTTAAAGTGTGGTGAAATCTGAATGTTCATTGACTAACTACAAAAGTACACTAGGATTATCAGTAGCTATCAAACTTTAATTCTTTATTCCTCCTGCCAAACAAAGAAATTGCTAGGAAAAGCAATGTATACATTGTATAGTAGCTTGTCACTGAACATTTTTCAAGCTTTTTCCAGTTCTTTCACTAAACACCTCATTTCCAGATTTTGGTCTCTTTAACTCCACTGTATCAAAGGAGCAGTGGTTGAAATCCTAGATTTATGACACAAAAAGAAAATGTAATATCCTCTTCTCATGGTTCTCTCTTCAGCAAGAATTAAATATTTTGAGATATCATAGTTTTGTATTTATAAGGCTTTTAAGAGTTGTGACAAGATCTTATTGATTCCCAGTGATATATAGCTTATAGAAGCCAGTAGTTCATTATAATAACATTGTTTCATTGCCAGATTTCTTAAAATTAGATTCTGCTGTTTAAGAACGGTGAGAGCTCTCTTAGGCCTTGTCTATACTACACAGTTAGGTCAATATAATGTACCTTACATCAACCTAACCATGTCAGTGTGCACACTACAGCTTTGTCCCACCAATGTAAGGGTTCTACAACAGCGGTCCTCAAACTTTTTCGGCCGCGGCCCCTTTCCAAGTTGCAGCATCTACTCGCAGCCCCCTGGAGTATGTCCGCCGAAATGCCACCAAACAGAAAGCTTCTGCTTTCTGCAGCGGCATTTCAGCGGTACCAAAATAGACCGCTGCCCAGTTCGGCAGGATTGGCGGTGGCGCCTGGGTCTTGCGCACCACCGGGGGTGATCTCGTGCACCCCCAAGGGTGCGTGCACCCCACTTTGAAGACCACTGCTCTACAACATGGACATAATAACTCTACCTCCACAAGAGGCGTAGGACTTATGCTGACGTTGTTAGGACGATGCAGTGCCTGTGTAGACACTGCGTTCCTTACAGGGGCTGTTGGCTGTCTTGTCAATTTGATGACTATGGAGCCCTGAAAAGGACCAGAAAACTGGGCAGCTAGAGTCCAGCTGCCCCAGCTCCCCGCTCCTAGCCAAGCTGCTGCCCAGAAGTTTCCTGCTCAGGGAGCTGAGAAGACTGAGTGGCTGATTCCCAGCTTGGAGCAGGAAGGTGAGAAGCTCAGGCAGATGTCTCCTCTTCCCCGCTCCCAGCTGGGACTGAGAAGCAGAGAGCCCTGGTGGCCAGTTAGGTTCCCAGGGGCCAGCTGCATGGAGCTGAGATCCCTGGCTCTCTGCTCCTCACATTGCCCCTCTTCAGTGGGTCTAAGGGCTTCTGGTGTGGACATGAACTACTGACAGATAGAGGGAAGTGTGGACACTAGTGCTGTGGCTGTAAGTCAACCTAACAGACAGTTGTAGTGAACACCTGCCCTTCAATTCTGGTTTCAAATGGGTTTAGCAGTTTACTAATGCAACTTCCTGTGAGTATTAAATATTTCACATTGCTCATTTTTTTTTATTCTTAGGAAAAGCTGCTGTGTCCTTTCCAATGGCCTGCCCAACCTCATCCACTTGTTGCCTCAAGCAGACGAGAGAAAGAGTTTTTCTCAACTGGGTTTTACATATATATAGGCTTTCCCAGAACTGGCTACTGTGCTGTGTCAGAAAGAGGGTCACTTTGTATGGGGTGTACCCCTCCTTAAAGAGATGCAGATGGAATCTCTCCAGAGGTTGTATGTGAAACTCTGCACAGGTGTATATTTCCTTGAAGGGATGACCTTTTGCAGAATCAGGGCCTAAGACTGACAGACATTGGAGTTCACATTCCATTGTTCTTCCATGAAGTAGTGAGACTACTAAGAAAATGTAAAATAATATTTAAGTTGCTCGGGTAATATTGTAGTATACATTTACTGTAGATGGGGGCAATTAAGTATAGATTTAAAATTATTGTTGCTGAAACCATTTTACAGTCAACATGATACCTAAACTGAAAAATGTGCTTCACCACAGAATGACATTTGCTGAAGAAAAAAAACATTAGCTATATACTGTAAATTATAGACTTGAGTATTTTTATTGGGTAAGGCTGGACTTTCGAATGATCTTTATATATTTTCATAGCTTAGAATACTTCCGAAAATTGTTTCATTGCTTTTATATAATAAATTTGTCAACTTACAAAATTATCTTTTAAATGATTTTCTCTTAAGAAAAAATAATATGTGGCTATATTTCTTTATAGACCTCCCAGCTCATGATTAAAAAAAAGGAAATAATTTATATTCTAAAAAATAATCCTGCTAGCCTCAATTGATTCATATGGTCCTGTGTATTTTAAGACCTGCTTTGTGCTTAATCCCTTTAGTTTTCCTCAGCATGAAGAATATAGATTTATAGAAATTACAGATAGAAACAACTTTGGAGGTCATCTAGTTTATCCTTTTTCCAGTGAAGCAAGATAGATTAGGAAGGTAAAACTAAATTAAATATGTAGAGTCTTCTGGCACATAAGATCCATTACAGCTCATTAATAATTGATTTTTCAGAACTATCCTGCTTAGAAGGGCTTAGTAAACATTTGCATTACCGTGAGACTAAAAATATGTTCACTTGTACAAAGTTTGGATTTATGCCAAACTTGGAAAACAGTCTTTTTTATTATTATGTTTTGTGATAAAGCTAGATATTTTTATTTTCCTTCATGAAAATGTCTTAACAGTTCACCAGCCTGGCAAGTTCAACAGGGGTCTCAGCACACATGATGCTGGCATGAAGATGGAAGTCAAGAAGAGGCTTATGTCCCATTGTCCCTCTGTTCAGGTTTGTTTTGTTTTGGTTTTTTCCAGTTGTTGGCAGATTTCTCGACAACTTGTCTTTAACCAGACATGTTTTTTTTTCCATTGTGCTGCTAGAATACAAATTGAGGGATGATTTTCCTCCACCTTTTATTTCTTTTTAAATAGTTAGTTTTCACTTTGGTTTATAGTGGGTTTTTTTAAGCGCTTGTTCCTCAGGCTTTGTTGCTATCAGCCATTACATAGCATATATTTCAGACACACGAAATGGCTATTGGATCAGCCCAACTTGCGTTTAGTGTACTTTGAATGAGTTACATTCATATTATGTATTCTTTGGGCTCAGGGATAGTATTAGAAACTTTTCAGGGTGGAAAAGGCATCTCTTCTCATCTCATGGCAATGATACTGGCAAACTAACATTTCCCAACTCCTGCTTTGGATTCAAGACTGCCTTTACCAATTATGATACAACTGAACTTGGAAAGGAAGTCCTGGGACTGTGTCACACTGGAGATTACTTCTGAGTCCTTAAAAAGAAGCACACAGTTCTGACAGCTGCTGTAGCACATAACTAGAGACAGTGATCCTGCAGCAATGGTACTCTGAATTATCTCTATCACTTCCTACTCCATTTCTTTTCATTCCTATAGTGGGGGCAGGATTGATTTGAAACTGAGGACCATATGTGGTCTTATGTCCACCAACTGCCTCATCACTATCAAATTCCTCAAATCATATGTCAACATCTACAAATCTGTTTCCTCAGGGATGTCTTCTTTGTTAGCAATATTGTACCATTTTTTCATTGTCAGCAAAACCACTGACACCAGAAAAAGAATAGATTTATCTCTTTATCAAGCTCTTTACCTGAACTAAACAGTTGTTTTCAAATTTATCATTTCAAGTCTACTATTCTATGCCCATTCCTGGTACCAGTGCATCCCTCAGCTCTATGTTAAATAATTCCATATTTATGGCAAATAATCAGGTACTTATATGAGGGGCTTGCTGGAAAATTATTGGATGGAGTTCTATGACAAGAGGTCAGATTAGGTTATCAAATTGTCCCTTCTAGCTTTTAAAGTCTATAACTATGATTATAATACAGTTTATAGTCCAACAATATTATTTGGAGAAACACGCTGTTAGGCTGCATAAAATTAATTACTAGAGATTTCATGTATTGGGTAATAATGCTGTAAAAGTATGTGTGATTATGTACCTGGATCATTCCTACCAGGCCAGGAGGTTGGTAGATTCTCTGTTGAATTCTATGGTGTCTTAGAATCTCCTTTCCAATGTTTTAAGAGGGCTTTTTTTCATTCAGTCCTCACCCTTTCTCATGATAGGAAGGGATGAGTCTAGCTGAGCACTCATTCAGTAGACAGACTTATTGGGCCAAATTCATTACTCATACATTGGTTCAAAGACAGAGCTGTTTAATTCTGCATGAATCACAGATCACATGGCTTCTAATTTCAGGAAGGTAAGATTGCACATTGTAGCTCCATAGATACTAAATAAGACTGGATAACTCTTAGTTTCTCTTGGTCTTCTGGTGCTGCTCTTGAATTCATAGGACAAACTTATGGTGATTGTGATGGGGGTGTCCAGCCCACACAAGCCCTGGAGTGCTTAAGATGACTAAGTGGGCCAATTAACTTCCCAGGCTGCACCTGAAGCTGGAATTTAATTAGAAGATGCTCAGCTGACAGGAAGAGGCCAACTGGAAGCTGGCAACAGATAGGGCTACAGGAAAGGAGTCGTTGAGAGGTGTGTCTGAGGTTAGAGTCAAATAGCCTGCAGTTACTTCCTGGGAGGGGGCGTTTGGACTGGAAAAAACAGAGAAGGGGAAAGCCAGAGAGTTAGGTAAGGCTTAGGGGGAAAGCAGCAAGGTCTGGAGTAGGCCAATGAGAGGGCCTTGAGCTGGGATCTGGAGTAGAGGGTGGGCCTGAGTATCCTTAACAGCCGCTGGAGGTGTGGAAATTCAGAGCAGTAAAGGGAAGACTGCAATTTTGTATCAAGGGATTTTGATACATGATTCTTCCCTGCTGCTCTTCCCTCCCTCCCCACCCACGACCGCTGCCAGAAGGGGAGACACATGTGGTGGGTGACCTGGCCAGAGGGCCAAGTCATGAAGAGTGGAAAATGACTTTTCAAAGATAATTGCTAATGCCTCAGATATCTCCTCAGTAAGCTCCTTGGGTATTCTAAGATGTATGTCATCAGGCCCTGGTGATTTGAAGACATCTAACTCGTCTAAATAATTTTTTACTTATTATTTTCCCCATTTTGGATTCTGATCCTACCTCATTTTCACTGGAATTCTCTATTTTAGACGTCCAATCACCACCAACCTTCTTGGTGAAAACCAAAACAGAAAAGTCATTAAACACCACTGCCATTTCCACATTTTCTGTTACTGTCTTTCCCCCTTCTTTGAGTAGTGTGACTACTCTGTCCTTGGTCTTCCTCTTGCTTCTAATGTATTTGTCGAACCTTTTCTTGTTTCCTTTGTAGTCCCTAGCTAGTTTGATCTTGTTTTGTGCCTTGGCTTTTTTAATTTTGTTGCTACATGCCTGTGTTATTTCTTTATGTTCATCCTTTATAATTTGACCGAGTTTCCACTTCTTGTAGGACTCTTTTTTTGAGTTTTAGATCATTTAAGATCTCCTGGTTAACCCAGGGTGGTCTCTTGCTGTACTTCCCATCTTTCCTATGTAGTGGGATAGTTTGCTTCTGTGCCCTTAATAATGTGCAGTTGAAAAACTGCCAGCTGTCTTCAATTGTTTTTTTCATTTTAGTCTTGCTTCCCATGGTATTTTAGCTATCAACTCCCTGAGTTTGATAAAGTTTGCCTTCTTGAAATCCATTGTCTTTATTGTGTTGTTCTCCTTCCTACCATCCTTAGAATCATGAACTCTACCATTTCATGATCACTTTCACTCAACTTGCCTTCCATTTTCAAATTCTCAACCAGTTCTACCCTATTTGTCAAAATCAAATCTAGAACAGCCTCTCCCGAATTGCTTTCTCCACCTTATGAAATGAAAAAAAAAATGCCTCTAATACATTTCAAGAATTGTTGGATAATCTGTGCTCTGCTATGTTGGTTTCACAGCAGATGTCTGAGTAGTTGAAGTTCCCCATCGCAACCAAGTCCAGTGCTTTGGATGATTTTATTAGGGGGTTTTTTTTGTGTGTTTTTTTTTAAAGCCTCATCCACCTCTGCTTCCTGATTTGGTGATCTGTAGTAGACCCCCTGCCATGACATCACCCTTGTTTTTTACCCCTTTTATCGTTACCCAGAGACTTTCAATAAGTCTCTCTCTTATTTCAATCTGAACCTCAGTCCAAGTGTATACATTTATAATATAGAAGGCAACACCTCCTCCTTTTTTCCCTGCCTGTCCTTCCTGAGAAAGATGTAACCTTCTATACCAATATTCCATTCATACATATTATCCCACCAAGTCTTTGTAATGCCAACTCTGTCATAATTTTATTTATTTACTAGCATTTTGAGTTCTTCCTGCTTATTCCTCATACTTTTCGCATTAGTATACAGATATCTAAAAGTGATTTGATTCTAGTCTCCCACCCTGTTCTGTCTTGTTTCTCCCTTATTTCTGCTATAACATCCCATGCTCCCCTCAGATTCTGACTATTCTCCCAGGTCTCTATGTTTTTGACTTACCTGTGGACTTTGGTCCCCACCCTCCCGGCTGCAAACCTCATTTAAAGCCCTTTTCACTAGGTTAGCCAATCTGTAGCCAAATAGCGACAAAGCGTCCTGTGCCACCTTAAAGACTAACAAAAGTATTGAAGCATAAGCTTTCGTGGGCTAATACCCACTTTGTTGGATGCATGGAGTGGAAGTATCCAGAGGCAGGTATAAATGAGAAGCAAGGACCAGGTTAGAGATAACGAGATTAGTTCAATCAGTCTGAACCAGTTTGTTATCTCCAATCAGGGAGGATGAGGTCCTCTTTTAGCAACTGATCTGGAGAAGTGACCACCGAGAGAGGAGAAACTGATTTTGTAGTTAGCAAGCCATTCATAGTCTTTGTTCAAGGGATTTTATAAAGAGGACAGTGCTCAATACTTCTCCATGTGCACTGAAGGTAGGACAAGAAATAATGGGCTTAATCTGCATCAAGGGAGATTTAAATTAGATATTAGGAAAAATGTTCTAACTCTAAGGGTAGTTAAGCTCTGAACTACGCTTCCAAGGGATGTTGTGGAGTCCCCATCGTTGGAAGCATTTTAAAACTAACTGGACTAACACTTGTCAGGAATGGTCTAGGTTTACTTGATCCTACCACAGAGCAGGGATGGGGGACTGATGACTTCTCAAGGTCCTTTCCAGCCCTACATTACTATGATTCTAACATATCTAACTATTAGAATGGAATGGTGTATAATGCTTCTGATGTGTTTATCAGTGGCGGAAGATTCAGTTTTAAAATTCAGTACAGTTGGATCATATGTCATTTCAGTCCCAGTAGTCTGCTTTATTCTTGTTCATGTATCTTCTTACAACAGAAAAATAAAACAAAACCATAAATTGTAGTGGAATCTCCTAATCCTCTCTCTCCAAAAGAATATGTTCATTTGACTTTCTTTTCTCTCTCAGAATAATGACTTCAAAGTTCTTTGGATCAGACACTACTTTGACTGAATTGCATACATGAAAAGTTTATTGGCTTAAAAGAAAGCACTCAGTATCATGAAGTTCTACAGCAAGATCTTTCCAGTGGAAAATATGTCAAGATTTAAAGCAGCACAGAGCAGTTGGAAATTTGCCTTAAAAAGGGCTGCTAAAGATTCCCCCGACTCAGGTGCAAACCTGGTATACCCAGCTTTAGGTCACCCATTTGAACATCATGCCTATGCACCCATCAGACAAGTTTAAATGCAGGGAAATGTATGAGGGGAACGTACCACAACCTAGCAGTTGGGGTGGAATGGACTGAAGCTCATGGTGTGCTGCAGTTCCTTAGCTGGATTAATATCTGGGTATAGAGCATAATTAAAGCATATCTAAAGCTGCCCTAAATCAGCAAGGGGCCATCTGAGTGCCTGGACAGATCAGGGTCAGAAAAGTGGATATTAAGGCTGATAGGAACATTTTGGATGAAATAAAAATTGAACATTTTGTGGCTTCAGTGAAAAAGTTGACTGTTTTCATCTAGCCTGGTAGTTAAGATGCTGGCCTAGCATGTCTGAAACCTTCCTTCCAGTCCCTGTGCTGCCTGACTGAGATTGATTTGGTATTTAAAAACTTTGCCCTGAACTACTCAGCACAGAGATTTAAACTGTGATCTTCCATATCCAAGCCAGTTCCCTATGTCTTCATCACACTTTCCTGAATCATAGATGAGTAAGGAGGCAGACACTGGGGCTGGTAAAAGGATGAATTAGGTTTTATGGCTACTTCTGATTTTCAGATTTGGTTTGAGTCCAATGCAGAATGAAACAAGTCCTTTAAACCTTTTTTGTCAATGAAATTTTGTCAAATATTCATTTTCAGATGAAATCTGAGCTTTTTTGATTGAGGAAGGTCAATGAGGAGGGGAACCAGTGACCTAGGATATGGTACTCACCTTTCCCAGACCTGAACAAGAGCTCTGTGTAGCTTGTCTCTTTCACCAACAGAAGCTGGGCCAATAAAAGATATAACCTCACTGGCTTTATCTCTCTAATATCCTAGGATCAGCACAATAGTGCAACATGCTTATTGGCATACAAGAAAGGTTCAAGTAGTGTCTGGTCCAAAGAACTTTTATTTCAATGGAAGTCAATAATACGAAAGAGGAAAAAAAAGGTCAGATGGTCAAAAGGTTTTGGAGGTATAGGATTAGGAGATTCTAGTGCAATTTATGGCTTTGTTTTTTCTATCATTCTAGGAAGATATAGGGACAAGAATTATGCAAATTACTGGCACTGGATTGGAGTCTGATTCAATTGTATTGAATTTTAAAACTGAATTTCCCTCTTGTGGATGATAAACCCATCAGAAGGTTCATACACAATTTATTTCCAATAATCAGATAAGTTGTAAAAATAGTTCATACTCCTTTGTCATGAAAATTTCAAAAGCATTGTTTCTTTCTCAGAATGTATAATGTTCCTAATAGTGCCTCGCAAAAGCTAGGAAAATTTTATTGAATGTGGATTTTAGTCCCACCACACTTTGATATATTTAAGTGCAAACAATTCCCTTGATATAAGGCACCTTTAATTCTGATAATATTTTTTGAAGCAGTACTTTGGCTCTATTTTAATGCACTGCACATGATAACACTTTGGCACCAGCTTGCATTTTATTTTATTTTGTATTGTGGTACATTGTACCCTCTTTTGAGTCAGACTGAAAGCCTATTGGCACCTACCTGTTTTATGGTGCATTTTGTCTGTTGTAAAGTGCAGTGCATGCTAATAGCACTAGATAAATAAGTAGTAATAAAACAAACAAAAAAGCATTGTCTCCTTGAAAATCTTAATAATTTAAACATTCTTTTCAAACAAATGACACAAGCAAGTACAAGCAGAAACAGAAAAAAATGGAATAGAAGAAAGAGCCTAATTTCTAGAGCATTGCAAAGAGGTTTAAATGAGAAGCAAGATTCAGATATATATAACAAGGAATAAGCTATTCTTTGGCTGAATTGTATTAAAGCAGGCAAATATAAGGTCCTTGCTATCGACTATACATTGGGCAGCTTGCTATGCGTCTCATAGCACTGAAAATGTCACAGCAGGAAGGATGCTCAGAAATGTTAATTTTACTTTAATATGAAATTGTATCTGTTCATGACAGTTGCTTCTGGCTTTGGAAACTTTTCTATTGTTTTCTTTTTAGCCCCATGAGTCTAATTTATTTAGAAAATATAATTTAAAAAAATAAATGTTGAAAGCTAAGATCTTTATTTGTTAAGAATGGAACTGTAAAGGCAGTCTAAGTTTGTGTTCTCTTTGCTCCACTAGGGCAACCAGGGTGATCAGGGCCCAAGTCTCATTAATAGATCTTCAGGTCTGTCACACTATAGAGACAAGGTGGGTGAGGTAATATCTTTCATTGGACCAGCTTCTGTTGGTGAGACAGACAAGCTTTCAAGCTTACATAGAATTCTTCAGGTCTGGGAAACAAATTCAGAATGCCATTGCCAAATACAAGGTGGAATAGATTGCTTGGTTAACTCTTTTCAAGGGACCATTCAAGATGAAGTGGCCTGATATCCCCCTTCTAGTTACAGTGAGGAAAGGAAAGTGGTTGGGGAAAGCAGCTGGGAGTGTGGATTTATTAGTGGGTTACAGCCATAAATAAGCCATAAATCCAGTTCAATTCATGATTTTTTGGTGTCTAGCAGAGTAGTGAATTTAAGCTTTCCTGGGTCATCTTTTGAAGGCTTCCTTTGAGGATGAGGACTGCAAATTAAATTTGATGTCTATTATAAAAGGAGTTAAAATATTTGTACAGGGTTTAAGCAAAATTTGTTTTATGATTTTAGTGGTAAAAATTGTGTCTGAATTCTGTGTGTATGTGTATGTCACATGCCTAGATCATAGTGTAAATGTAGTCACAGAAGAAAACTGTGGCATTTACCATACATGTTTTTTGCTGTTTGCTGATCTGATTGCTCCAAATCAAACAACAAATAAGAGGTGTTTTTAAGGTGAGGGCCAGGAGATAGAATGGAAAAGGGAAAGATTCTCTGTAGATTTGACAGAAAATTTTATTTTTCATGGACAAATCTTTGAAAGAAAGGGCAAAAATTCTATTTTAAAATTTCCAGCTAAATATTTTGTTTGTCAGTGAAACCATTTTTTTATTTTATTTTTTTTAAACCAAAACTTTTCCTGTTTCAGTTTACAGTGGAAAATTGAAACATTTTGAATATAACACATTTTTATACATTTCTAAATCATTATGTTGGCGGAGAGAATGAGGACATGGAGAGGGAAAATGTTTTGAGCAGTTCTGTTTCTGAGCTTGAGGAAATGCTTTCTGACCCTGAGGGACAGGGAATAGGGGAAATTTCTGTGTCTGAAAAGTAGAGGGTGGAAATGAGTAGCAAGAATTCTCAGTGCATTTTCAGTGGACTCATTTTCAGTGAGAGACATTTTGAGTTTGTAGGGGAAGGAATTAGTAAAAAGGGATTTCTGAGCAATAAATGTTGATTTCAAATCAGTTCAGATGCCTTGAAAGTTCCAAGCCAGGAGGCAATAGGGAAAGGTTCACAGAATTGAGTGTAAGAGAATGCTTGTGTGAGTATGGTGGGAATGGGATGAATTACTAAATGAGACTATGAGTCTGTGTGAATTGCTGTTTTGTGTGAAACAAAACATGTGATTGGCAGGAAGACAGAAGTGGGAGATAGAAGAGGAGACAGAGTTGGAGGGTATGAAAAGCAAAAAACACCATGATGATGTAATATGACTGATTAAATGCTTAACAATTGAGTTAGCACCGATTGTGCCTGTCTGCTTCTGTATTTGGCTTTGCATAACACAAAGAAACAAGAGGGGGAGAGGGAGAGTGTACGAGCAAGGTAGCACCAATGGAATGCCGTTTTTCAAGCTAGTATGCTTAGTACGCATGTGGACATTTTGAAACTTTTTCTACTTTGTATCCTTGCGCAAACAAGTACTGGCGGAATGTTGACGCCCAGTGATGTAATCAAGCTATAAAAAGAACGACCCGGCCGTTAATCGGGGCCGCACCCTGCTTTTGGCTGAGAAGCACAGGGCTGCGTGCATGCGACGTCGCATTAAATAAAGACATTGCAACCTCCTCCAGCTATCCGAGCCTGTTTTGCCTGAGAAAGGGGCGCCTGCCCAATGTGGGTAGGGGGTCCCCAGGTAACAATGATGAGAAAACAGTAAAAGTGTTGCAGATGGTTAAATATTGTTTCTCCCACTTTGCTCTTTATTGTAGTGTGTTTCAAAATTGCACTAAGGAGAGTGGTGGGAGAGATTGAAGTGAGCACTCTTTTGCCTCCACTTCTCCATCAACCTTACCTATCACTCAGCCCACGTCTCCCATGTAACATGCATTCCAAAACACCACCAGCATTCCAGTTTATCACTTTGAAATCCTGATCAATCTGCAGAATGGAGCTAGGAAGAGACAGCAAAACAGCCCCATCACTTACTTCTTGCACCAGCCTCCACTGATTTTTCAATATCAGATTCCTTTTGTTGTGTCCTTGGGAGCAACAGCTTTCGGAAGAAATCACTTGTGACATGAGGAGCTGTAAACCTTGAAAAGCAGCCATTTATTGCCACATACTGAACTAACCAAAAACCAGCCAAAACCGGCTGGCCTATCCCCAAATAATCTAACTCAGTTGCTGTAGCAACAGCAAAATTCTATTACTACCATAACAAAATACACCTTTCATTTAGAAGAACATAGTCCAGACATTTCTTTTGATAGTAGCACTAACTTCTCAATGAGTTTCCATTAAAACAGAGTATCTAAGTCTTCCTAGGCTCAGTTCTTGTGCATATCACAGGAAGACTCCCCAATTTAGTATTTTTTTATTTGCCTGAAATGAAGAAAAGTTTAATCATAGAGCATGTAAATATCATTTTTTATAAGTAGGCAAGAACTGAATCATTTTGCCTCTACATACAATGCAATTCCTTCCAATAAAACGTCTGGTAAACCTCTATACCAGAGGTTCTCAAAATTCATTGCACCATGACCATCTTCTGAAAACAAAAATTACTACAAGACCCCAGGAGCGGGGACTGAAGCCCAAGTCCACTCAGGCCCTGCTGCCCTGGGTGGGGGAGCCAAAGCTGAAGCCCAAGGGCTTCATTCCTGAGTTAGGGGTCTGTAGCCTATAGCTCACTGCCCGGGGCTGATGCTGAAACCTGAGTCCCACCATCCAGGACTGAATATGTCTGGTTGGAAGTCTGGGTGGAAGATTTGTTTTTGAATTTGGAACTTTGTATTAATAAAGAAACCAGATTCCAAGAAGGGCTTTGAGTGGATGTGCAAAACTGAATGGATTTTGTTGATGGAGCCCTGAAGAAGGGAGAAACGTGCAAGGCATAGTAAAGGGACCCTGGCCATGTGGGGTGCCGGGGTTGTATAGGCACTGGAACTAAGGGTGCTGAAGAGCTGTCACATCCTCTGGCCTGAAGTGGTTTCCATCATATACATGGTTTACAGTTTGGTTCAATGACTCTCAGCATCCCTACTGGAAAAATTGTTCCAGCACCCCTGCTGGGTGGTAGCTACCCTGTTACAGGTCTGAAGCACTTTAATCATAGAACAATCTCTTGTAGAATATGGGTGACTGTCTGGTAAATTAGACATGTATATAAGCTGTTTATTGGGTTTAGGATGTTTTCTCCAAAATGTGTTCATTCTAAATAAATGGTACTTTGCTTTATGAGAGCTGACTGGTCACTGATTAATCCTGAGAAAGAACAGGACGGCAGGTACTGAACTAAAATAAGATCTAGTGAGATAATCACATTGAATTGCAGGAGCCTGGTCTGGAGGGAGAAAATTGAAGACTCCCCCCCCCCACCCCCAGAAAGGTCTCAGACCTCTGGCCATGACCTAAGTTGGGTGCCTTCAAGGAGGCCACAAAGGGGTGAGAAGTGCAATTAACTTGAGGTGAATTCAGCACTTGAGAAGTACTAGAACGCAAGTACCATAAGAGGCCATTACAGCTCCTTCCAGAAATATGCTAGAACAGCATTGTAGAGCATTCTGGCCTGACTTGAGCATTAAGTTCATTCTGTAACTGGGAGACAAGTATTCTCAGGATCATGCCCTAAATGTGTAAGCTTTCTAAAGGAAAACAGTCTCAGTGAAGGATCTGTTATCTTATGAGTTAATACTGAGTGTAGTTTAAAGAAAACTTAAATCACATGTATATCAAATGAGGGTATATTAGTAAACATGTTAAATAAATTAGAATGGAACAGCTTGCCACTTTTAGATTAACCTTTTTAATGTTTCATTTAAATTAATAAATAGAACCCCCTCTAGATTTAAGTAAATATATTCAGACAGAATCCAACATAGGAAGGATTCATAATTAAACTCTTAAGCTCATGCATTTGTGCCTTTATTTTAAGTACTCTATTAAAGAGAAAGCACCAATCTAATTCTAAATATACTAGCTCTTGTCAGTTTGTTTCAGAACCTTAAAACTATTGAAATAGAGGTTGTTTTGTACTCAGTTCAACTATACATTGCCACACTGTAATGCTGTAAGACACAAAATTTCCATTGACAAATTTTGTATTGTGATTGGATTATATATTGTCATCAAGCATCGATATTAATATTTAGTAGCATTAAAAAAGCTGCTAGATAATCCAGCCTTCAATTGAGCTGGTATCAGCTGCTACTTTGTGTAAGCTGTCCATTAGCATTAAAGGAAGAAACATCTGCTGTTTTAAAGAGTCGTTTGTTGGCAGAAATTTTTAACACAGGGATGAGCTATCTGTTAGTCTTCTGAACCTTGCTAGATGGGGGAGAAGATCAGGCCAACCTAGACCACACAAAACTGAGAATAGCTCCAATTCAATAATTGTTTTTTATTCAATTTAGTCCCATGTTGGAAATAATCATCACATTTTTTACATTATATATTTCTAATGTCAGTGCTCATACCATGTAATTATTCTGTATAATCGAGCATAACTGCTGGTTTGTTACTTTGAGCTGCTGAATGCATATCCTGGCACAAACCTAGTATTTAACTATTTATTTGAAAAATTTGCAGACCTGTAATTGTAGAAATTTGATAAATCTGTAATTACCACGTGTTCGCATCTTTAGCATTTTCTGTCAACTGCAGTTTCAGTCGAAACCAGCGTAAAGAACCCTATAACTGCTAAGGGAAAGCCTAGGATGACAGTTACAAATGCACAAATGGCTTTTAGAGATCTGAGGGAAGTAAGGTTTGTGTATAGTAAAAGGAATTTTAAACTTCACAGGATTAACTGGGAAATGTGCTGAAAAAGGAAATTCAAAGAGTTTGAATTTCAGTTTGAGTTAATTGAAGAAATATTTCATAAATTAACATCTGATTTCCAGGGGTGCCGTGCACCCCATGCTTCCATTGGCTCAGCTGGAGATGTGAGTGCCAAGCAGAAACATGCACAGTATAATTAAGGGTGAATTCTGACCAGCTACTGTCTGAGATGAACTCTATGCTCACAATCCAGATAGCATCTAAGTCCGATAGTCAGAATGATTAATGAGCTTGAGTAAGTCAGAACCATTCTTAGTTCTAAGCCCATAAATCTTTTAGAATTGAAAAGATTTAGCCAGCGCTCTTGAACAACAGAGGGAAAACTTCTAACTGCAATTTTGGAAACTACACTTTGTAAAAATCAAGTTCAGTAAAGTTCTGAGGCTGACTCCAAGTAGATGAGTCTCAAGAAACTGTACATATCTATCACTTAAATCTGTAAACTGTTCTGCTGAAATAATGCTCAGTCATGCTAATGGCAAACTTTTCTCCATGTCTGGTATCTCATGGTGATGTTTTTCAAGACATCGTCTTCTCCAAAGGACCTTCATCTTTCTTTAATGCAGCCTTTTTTCACCACTTAAATTCAGAGCAAAGAAAACTCTTGAAGCTCATCTACTATATTCTGCTATCAAGGGACCTGCTGTACTATATTTGCTGATGGGCCTATCTGTAGAAGACAGGGACACTTTAACAAATCTAGGAAAATAGATTTGGTTTGGATTTGGAAGCTGACACACATTCTTATTCTGGTTCACTGATACTTAGTGTGACTACAGTCACTGGGGCATCACACTAAGATTGCTCAGTCAGGGCAAACTGCAAAAAATGGGACAGATAATCCCCAAAACTGGTGGGTATTCTAATAATTAGATTCACCACGACAAGAAACAATACCACTTCTGCATTATTTTACCCAGAATCCAAAAATACAGCTCCCTTAAAGCAACCCAGCCTTTTCCCACCCAGATATCCAAGTTAAATATGGTGAGGAATATTTAAAATCTTATTCACCTAATGTAAAGTTCTACCAATGCCAAGAGATCAGACACATTTCTCACCACATCAATGAATATTTCAAATCTTACCCAAATACATGCTTACAGCCAGTTCTGAGATTTATTAATAAAGAGAAGAGAGTGAGATATGAGTAAACTTCTTTGGTGAGTTTTGTAGTAGACATGGTGAAGATGCTGATTTATGTTAAATCCTTCTGGAATTAGTTTCAAACTTATAATCTAATTGGCAGTCCATATATGGAGTTTCCTCAAGTTCTACGATAATTAGCAGGGTGATTCAAATCGGTGCTGGAGACCTCAGTCTTGTGACTCAAACGTTTCCTGATCATGCATAAGCAGACCTGAGAAGATGGGATCTGGGCCCTAGAGTTCTTTTCTAGATCTCTGACAGGGTTTCAAAAGCCTCCTGACAGCAGGTATTCCTTTGGTGAAAAATAGGTAGTATGCAATGTGGCTTTATATGTATTCACAGGAAATTAGTTGTGTTAATCAGAATAAGGTAATTAATTATCCATTAAGCAATTCATAGACAGTTTACTACAGTCTTCAAAGAGAAATACAGACAATGACATTATTACACACAAGTTTCATCTAAATGTTAATATTCCCTTTTGATCTCTGAATCAATGGAACATAGTAACAAGAAGAGCAATTTACCATCTACAAGCTAATAAAATCACATTGTTAACATCTAACAAGATATAGGCAAATGCAGGCAAATATAATTAGTATTTACTTCTAATTTTCTACAATACAGTTTTGCATTTCAAACACTTTGGTCTATTTAGCATGGCTTTGTTAGCTATTTATAAGGAATGGCCATAGTTACTATTTATATACTTTTCTAATATGTTTTTAAAGGTTGAATTTGGATCATTTAACCTGCTAGTTGCTTAACCCTTTCTGCCTCATTGTCACACTTAGCAATAATGCTATTATAATTTTATTTAATGTCATCTATTGTAAAAAAAAAAGTGCCTGATGTTCAATAATTGATTATAACATAAATAAAAAGAATCAGTTCTTCTGAGACATCATGCATGCTTTCTCAGAGTGCTGCCTATTAGATCAGTCTTATAAGTTAGTTCCAGTAAGTGGGGCAAGAGAACAAGAACACGCATTCATTGTGCTAGGTGTTCTAAAATAAAATAAAAATGTGTTCATCAGCTAGGAATGCATGTAATTTCTGGAAAAAACAGAGTCCAGAGGCCCCTTTAGAACCATCCTAAATCTTATTTGTTTTTTAAGAGCACTAAGAGCTTTTGGCATACTGCATAGTTAGTGTCTTTACTCTCAAGTGTAAATTCCTTTTTGGGTCTTTTTTATGCTAGAAAAGATTTTACCTGAGAGATTCTTCAGTAAATATTAATTGATTTCAAGTGATCACAAACTGCATTTAAAAATAGTAATGAGTGGTTCAGGTTATGTATGCAAAGAGTACATTTTTTGAATAAAGTCTTACTAAATACACAGTGCTTTGGTTCAAAGTAGTATAACTGGTGAACTCGGTGCTCTAAAAACTATTTTGAGAGCACTGCAGAGTTTCACAGATTATTCCTGTGAATTTTAAAACAAGCAAAACGTTTCTGAATCAACAGGGAGAAAAATAAACTTGATTTTTAATGTGAACATTATTTATTATATGTATTGCAGAAGTGCCAAAAATCCTCCAGAGCAAGGATCCATCATCGGACATTAATATTGAGGAAGTCACAGTCCCTGGTTTCAAAATATCAGGACAATGTAAAATCTAAATCTCCAATATTTCTATCTTCTCAGTTTAGTTTACAAACAATCCTGTCTAGTCCAGCTGTAAAGGACTATGGGAAGATGACAATGTCTCCTTGTCATGCATAGCCATATTCTTTATCTCCTGGTTTTTCTAATGCTTTATCTTATTTTTCTTAATTCTTCCCATTCCCCAACAGTTTGAGGACTTGATCCTGGTTTCTAGTTGTGGAAATAGACTTGTGTCTGAATAGCACTACTGATGGTAAACAAATACAAAGCATAGACTATAAAGATGCCTTTTCTCTCTTCAGCCCAGTCAAGAATCGTTGCTAGAGCTGTGGGGAGAAAGGTAATTTTGTTTCACAGAGCATTTTTGTTTATTCTGATTTGGAAAGAGAAAGCCTTGTGCTCTGCAACAGTGGTAGTTCAGACAAAAAAAAGGCTCTGTCCAAGATTCCTTCACACAGATAGGAGAGACTATTAGTGGTTTAAAGGGCAATGACCAGTGAGATTGCCAACTCCACACTGAACTTCTTCTGCTTTTCAAGGCACACAGGATTCAAGTCTCATAACTGACATAGTACACTGGTTTTGGGTGATTTCATTTTATTTATAACTCTTTAAGAGTTGAAAGTTTTGATTATAGATACAAGGACCTGGGAAATGTTTATAAGGGGAAGTGATTCCAGGAATAAAAAATAGAAGGAAATATCACTGATGTTTCTTTAAGGGGTTGGAGCAGAGAGGGTGGGGCTAGGGTCCCATGTCATCCAACCAACTGGGGATGATCTGAGAGTAGGAGACTAGCTTAAAAGCTGCCTCCTCCCTCATAGAAGGGCAGCTGCCTGCTAACAGTGAAGAGAGTAAGAAGGCTTCTGCATTAGCAGGGAAAGATACTGGCAGGAGAAGACTGAAAAACCTTCTGAGCTTGAAAACTAAAGGTGGTCAGCTGAAGGAAATTGTAGCCTAGCTCCAGGATGTGAGGATGGGGCTTTTTCCATAATGAAAGATATAAAGTCTGAGAGCTAACTGTGAGGGGGCTAGGAACAGAGCTTAGGCAGAAGGCTTCAGCAGAACTTGAATCACCTTTTGTTTATTTGGTACTATTTGCTATGGACTCTTATATGCAGTTCTGTGATAAACAAGCCCCAATTAGAGTATTATATAGTCAAAAGTGCCTGAAGTTGAGTTACTAGTGCCTAACTCAGTAGAGGGTACTACAGGGCAGGGATACCTGATGACAAGCACCTCTAGAAACCAATTATGTATGTGAAAATGCAATAACTTGTGTCATAATTCACACAGCAAGGGACCCAAAGTGAGGAGCATAACAAGGGGGGCAACTAAAAAGAGTGTGAGAATTTGCAAGTGAAAATAGGTCAGTTCTACTTTAACATGCTCATTCCTTCCCCTTTGTCTGACTTCCTCCAACGTGTGAATGTAATAGTCTTAAGCAAGGTGATGTGTGTGGTAGTAGGACCTGACCAAAATATAGTATGTGCCCTCAGAGTAAGTGATAGGGCAGATAACCACCCCTGTCCCCATGACCAATCCCAATCAATCTGAATGGATGGAACCTGTGTAGTTTTTCAAGCCTGGCCCTTACAAGGGAAGAACTGCACCTAGCTGGGGTGGCTCTCTGAAACAAGTAGAGCTACATGTCTCAGATTAGGACAATGAATTATTTGCTGAGAATCAAGTTGGGGATACTCTAGCAGAATCCCTCTGAGGAAAAAAGGAGGGCTGCTTTGTTTTTTTGTCAGAATACCCGGAACTAACATTTGGCTTTTAATTAAGAAAGGTGGGAGTTGGCACTTCCTACAGAGCCTGAAACAGTGCCTGGCTCCTTGTGGGCCTGGGAACTATGTTCCTCTTTCTTTGTCCTGCCATACTCATGCACATTAAGAGGCACAGTTGGAGGGCCATATCCTAGGACCATATCACAGAACTGTCATTGCCCAAGGAATGATGGATGACGTAAGCAAGGTGACTACATCACCTCGAGATATAACCTTTTACAGTTAATTACACTGACTTATACATTAGCCTCATATCTGGCCTCAAGATTATTAGAACCCACCGGAAAATGCATGAATGGCAAAATGGGTAGGCTTATTGTAAACAACATTATTGGTGTGGGAACATGCTTTTGCAGAAAAACTATAATTTTGTAAATTCACTTGGAAGTTGAACTGTTCCTTTTCTGTAATCACTGAGACATGTTAAGTGGTGAAAAAGTATAATTTCCCTGTAAAATATGATGTTTTGATGTC
Source organism: Dermatemys mawii (assembly GCA_007922305.1). NCBI lineage: Eukaryota > Metazoa > Chordata > Testudines > Dermatemydidae > Dermatemys > Dermatemys mawii. The sequence continues at coordinate 45,879,311 of ML677326.1, forward strand.
TGTGGATTAGATCTTGAAACTCTCATTGACTTAAATTGAAATGTTGCTTTCAGTTACACATGTTATGTCCTATTATATTACACAAACTCTAATGGACAAGACAAGGTGAGTGGGGTAATATCTTTTATTTGCCCAGCTCCTCTTGATGAAAGACACAAGCTTTTGTGCTACACAGAGCTCTCCTTCAGGTAGCTCAAAGGCTTGTCTCTTTCACCAGCAGAAGTTGGGCCAGTAAAATATATTACCTCACACACCTTATAACTCAAATATCCTGGGACCAGCATAGCTACAACAACATTGCAAACAAACTCTAATGGTAGATTTGATTACAGAATGCTTCTATGGCCCCAATCCTGCAGACATCCATGATTTTAATTTCACTATTATGAGTAGACCTAGTAACTTCAATGTTTGCAAGAGCAGAGCCTATGCCTGGCATGCACTGATGAAAATCTTAAGAGGCAAATTTTTATCTTCGACTTCAGAAAAATCTGAGGTTTTGCTTGTGAATTCTTGTGAAGTAAAACTTTGTAGTTTAACACTAGACTAGTCAATGGCTTATGTGGCAATTTGTTATCCTTTGCTAAGCTTTTTCATTTATTTTTTTCAAAAATAGCTTTTTTGGAATTTATTGTCATCTGAATATTTTCTTGATGGTTGTTTTGTTGTCAATATTTGAACTGCTAATTACTTGATTCTGTGAAATTCTAGAAATAGTTCCGCACTCTCAATACTATTATAGCACACAAGAGTCAAGATATTATCACAAATCTAATAGAGGCTAGTAAAGGTTACTCTTAATTCCAAAATGTCTTTACCAAATAAATTAGTAGAAAAAAATAGCTTCAGGAAGGATTAATTATGAGACTCTGTTTGAAACTGAAACCTCCTGAAGGTACTTCAGGTAGAAAACGTGTCAATTTGGAAACATCCTTGTTAGTTTTGGACTTAAACTGAACACAGTTAATATATGCAAGACTTCAAGAACTTGTAAAGTAAAGATAAAGAGCATAATATATATTGTTAATCTCAACATAAGTTGTGCATGCAGCAGCAAGATAGATTACCACCTATATGTACTTTTATGATGGCGATTGTCTAACATTTGTGAAACAAAAAGGAAATGTTGATTCCATCAATGTTATTCTCTTATTAACTTCAGGGGGACCAGCATTTGGCCCATTATTTTAAAAATACTTCTAATAATATACCATCCACATATCTGTGTCCTAACGTGCACATCTCATTATTACAGCAGGCACTCCTTAAAGAACTATATATTACGACTTCCCAGTTAACAAAAGCCATGTAGCTAATTGGTTTTCCCAGTTTTGTTGTGTTGCATCATCCAAGGTAATGTAAGAATAAGAAAGCCTGTAGATGAATATAATTGTATTGGCAGATCTTTATTAAATGAACTATGTTTGTCTGGGGGGAAGGAGCAAGACTAGACTAATTCTGTAAAATACAGTCTAAAAGATTCCCTACTATTTAGCCATCTGTGTAGTCATCTACACCTGTGAAAAGTGAATACAAAATGGTTACAAAACACGTCACCGATATAATTAACTACAAAAGATAAAGGCAGTAGGTGAACAGACTGTTATATACACATTGCAGGCCTAAATCTTTGCTCTGTGGCATTGGTTTTTATGTCAGTGTACTTTTTGTGAACTGGAGGTATGATTTCCCAGCTCATGTAGACATACTCATAGTAGCTCCCATTGACTTAGCTGACTTAAATAGTAGCATGGAAATGTTGAGCAGCGGCACAGGCTAGCCACCCTGAGTATGCACTGTGACAAAGCTCCAAGTTTGTACTCGTGGGTCCTGCACTTCCTGGCAGATTTAGGGGGCTCAGAAACTCATCTAGGCCCCAGAGTGACCTCCCTTTCTCAGTATAATTGGCAAGAGTCACCACCTAGTGAGTTACCTTCATCACAGGCCAGTATGGAAGGTGGAAAGAGCTGCAGGGGGAGCCCGGGCCCGCCCTCTACTCTGGGCTCCAGCCCAGGGACCCTAATAGTATCAGCTAAGATGGCTGACCTTTTATCCACAAAACACAATACAATTCCCTGGGCTACTTCCCCACAGCAGTCCCCGCTTCTTCTAACTCCCCTTCATCCTTACCTCAGGGCCTCCTTCCTTCTGGATGATATGTTGTCCACCACTCAGTCTCACCAACAGCACAACCTCCTTCCACAGCTCCTGACACCCACAGCCCACCTGACTAACTGGGAGGTTTTTATCTGGATTCAGCCAGTCCCTGATTGGCTTCAGGTGTCCCAATTAGGCTAGCTGTTTCTACTCCTTTCTAGAAGGTTCTTAATTGGCCCCAGGTGTCTTGATTGGTCTGGAGTAGCCTTTGTTTGGCTATCCAGTGAACAAGGACCTGCACATCCTGAGGCTGATATACCTGCCTTCCAGCACTCTCCTATATCCTTCTGGTCTGACTCCGTCACAGTACTCATGAAGTCCAAGCAGGTTTGTAGTCTGGGTGACTAGCCCATGCTGCAAGATACCACTGCCTGTGCTAATATGGCTATACCAATATTTTTAGCACACTAACTCAATATAAGCTAGCACGAGTATGTCTACTGGAGCTGCGAATTACACCCCAGCTCCAAGTGTAGATGTAGCCTTTGTATAGTAATTCCATTCACAGAGTAGAGAATCAACAGCTACAAGTCTAAAGTAAGTATGTTAATGGAGCATAAACTTATCTGTGTATAGCAACTCTTCTTCCACTTGTACAATAGTAGCTTTATTTTACGCCAAGTGTTTTCAGTAGTTTGTATGAATTATGTGAATTGATGAAATAGACATTATGAGGTTTCTCTGCAACGTTACTGCACTATGTTAGGATAAAGATAATCTTGTCTGATTTATTTTACAAGTATACATGGGCCCAAGATCCTGCAGAGAGGCAGACTGTTAGACTGACTTACGGTGAAAGGTAGAGCAAATGGGGATCATTCAGTCCATCCACTGTATTAGTCTGTGTTTCTGAGGGAGAAACCCTATAAACAAACCAAGCTCAGGTGAAAAGTTTGGCTGCCAACTCCCAAGTTGAGGGTATTTGTGGAATACTGAGAGTAGAGCTGAGGATATTTTATTTTGGTCACTAGTAAAGTCATTGAAAAATGCACTTTTTTCAGAGCACTGAAACTGTTCATGTTTTTTTCACAAATTTGCTGAATAGTTTTGGTCAAAAAATATTCTGGGATAGGGTAGGGAGGGGATACATTGAAGAGGTATTGCCACCCTTAAAAACTTTACTCCAGCAGTCATCTGAGATTTGGGAGACCTGGGTTCAATTACTTTCTCTACCTGTTGGGGAAAAGGGATATGAATTGGGGTCTCCTGCATAGTGGAGAGCGCCTAAACACCTGGGCTATGGGGTAGGCTAATCTAGGGTTGCCTCAATTTTGGTTATTGAAGCTGTTCTACTTTTTTATAACTAGTCACTGGGACTGAACAAGAATACAATCTATTAGTCTGGTGGTTAGGGGGTCTCACTTGGAATGTGAGTGGCTCAAGATCACATTCTTGCACCCCTGACTAGTTAATTATACACAATTGATCAGGAAGAAGATTGAGAGCAACTTACATGTAGCTATCCTATAGCCTGATGGTTTAAGCAGTCGCTTTAATGTGGGAGACCCTGTTCACATTCCTTTTCTGCCTCAGACACGGGGAAAGTGAACTTTTATGTTTGGTCAAGATACAGTTTTGATTTATGAGCCAAATGTAGCCAACATAATCACTTAAACATGATCTTGATCATTTCTGAGGTAAGAGTTTAACTTAGGTGTAATGTGAATTTATGAGCCAGATGCAACCAACATCACCTTTTAAACATGACATGGCAAATCTCTGAGGTAAGTGATTATGAGTTAGACATAGCCTGGAGTTTTCAAACACCTTTGTTACTAGAAGACTGATGTTGATATAATTATAAACAAAATATTACCTAAGGGTTGCCAGATGCTTTTGGTTCATTCTCAAAGAAGAAATAAATTCAATTAAAAGCTGTGTTGAAAGAAGACAATGAAGTAATAGAATTAGCTAAGAAAAATGACAAGTCTCCTGAACCCAACATTTCACTGAACTTACTGTGCAAGAAGAAGGGAAGCAAATACAAGGGACGTTATTATACCCTTCAGAAATATGTCTGATATTGCACTTAAAGCAAAAATATGGTCTTGTTCTGTGTGCAAGAATGAAAAAAATAAGACTACTTTTGTTTGCAATATGTGACAAATTGCTGCATTTGGATCACTGTGTTGAAATCACTTGCTCAGATGTCATAGAATAAGAACTATGGGAAAATAAAGGCAATTGCAGTCATGAAGCCCAGGTATAGATTCAAATGTGTATATCGTACATTTTATTGAAACTGAAGCTGTTCGTATCTAGAATTCATTATAGCTTTAGTCATCGTTGATTTAAAAGTTGTCAATAGTAGACACTGCCTTCGCTGTTTAATATCTATGGCGCTGCAGAGCATACTGATCATAAGCAATATCTCAAACACTTTTCTTGAGATCAGAATGATCAGTGGAATAATCCAGGAATGTTATTAGGTTTTCACTTTTAGTTCAAACTTAAAGAGCAAACAGGCTCTCTCTCTCTTTCTCTTTCGATAGTAATATGTATATGCCACATGCACACAAATATAGAAGTTTGATCCTTAAAAGCTGATGTAATAGAAGCTTAGAAGCTGTTCAAGAAATGGATGAATTCTAACCTGATGTAGGCCCCCAGTCCCAGTTAGTATCAAATCAGGAAATCAGTGACTGATTTTGGGTAATTCAGAACCAGTCTAATTTCAAAGCTAATAAATCTTGAAGCCTAAGGAAGATTTATCCAGTGCCATTAAAGGGGAAGAGAAGCAAAATTTGTGGACTAGTGACAGTAATCTTAGAGAATGCATCAAATATGAATACAGTTCAGTACAAGTCTCAGGAGCATTTAGGTCAGGAGTCTACAACCTTTCAGAAGTGGCATGCCAAGTCTTCATTTATTCATTCTAATTTAAGGTTTCTCATGCCAGTAATACATTTTAACATTTTTAGAAGGTCTCTTTCTATAAGTCTATAATATATAACTAAGCTATTGTTATATGTAAAGTAAATAAGGTTTTTTAAATGTTTAATAAGCTTCATTTAAAATTAAATGAAAATGCAGAGCCCCCTCCACTGGTGGCTGGAACCCGGGTAGCATGAGTGCCACTAAAAATCAGCTTTGTGTGCTGCCTTTGGCATGCATGCCATAGGTTAGCTACCCCTGGTTTAGGCTAAAGGTTCTAAAATACTTTAGATCAAGTATGGAAAACAATACACTTGAGCAGCAAGCACATGTTAACCATACTTCAGATCACAAGAATAGAGAATAGCAATAATACTTAGCACCAGTATAGTACTTTTCATCATTAAAGTATTTTACAAATATTAGTTAACTAATCCAAGACATCAGTTAGATAAATATATATGATCTCTGTTACAGATGGGGAACTGGAGACAAAGGGTACATCTACAGAATGAGGGAGGAGGGGAGGAAACAGCCCTGAGGTAGCAAGTCTAAGAGACTGGATGGGTCTACTGGCTCATCCTATTCATGGGACTAAAAATAGCAGTATAGACACTCAGGCTGGTGTCCAGGCTCTGAAACCTAGAGTGTGGGGAGAGTCTCAAAACACAGGCTCCAGCCTGAGTTGGAATGTCTACATGACTATTTTTAGCTTAGCAGAGCAAGCCACATGAGCCTGACACCGTTGACACAGGCTCTGACACGGGGCTGCTGTGGGTCTTTTTTTTTTTTCCATGTAGACATATCCAAAGTGATAAAGAGTGACATTTCTAAAGCACCTGAGGGATTTAATTCCCTTTTGAGGCTTCAGTGGGAGTTGTAGTTCTCAATACCTGAGGTGCTTTGGAAAAATCTTATCCTATGTCATTTGCCCATACCCACTGAGAGTTGATGTCTCTGGAAATTTTGGTTCCCAGTCCAGTGCACTGACACTAAACCATTCATCTTTCAGCAAAATGTGTCTTAAGGAATTGAGATTGAGTTACTTCTGGCAGCAATAAATATAGACGTTATGACTGTATATTTTTTTTGCAGGGTTTGAAAACATCTACCATTATTTTTCTAAATTACTTAAATTGCAGTGAAGCCTACTTAAGCCCTAACCAAGTTCAAATTGAAGTCAATGGGAAATATTAATGGTCTTAAATGTACATACATTCTTCAGCACTCAGTTGGGTCACATATATATTTCTTCAAGTTTTGTTTCACGTATCCAGTATCTTGCTAATAGCCCATGACTCATAAGTCCAGCATCCTAAAGTGCTTTATTTTTTTTCTCACGTGCAGTATGGCTCATACCTGAAATTCTTTATATGAATAAGGAATAAGGCTAAGCACTTTATTATTACATTAGGAAACTAGCTTTGATATCTAGACTTATCAACATTTTCCCCGCCATATATATTTCATTATATGACATTAAATAAATACAGCATAAATAAAACTTCAGTTTTAGCCTGCTGCCTGAAATCACTCTCCATATCTAGAGCAAGTAAGTAAAGGTATTTATCAGTTATATTTTAACACTTAATCTTACAATCTGCTAAACTTTGCCTGTTTTCCTGCATAGTATGTTCGTCATGCCAAAGTGTAATATGTAATACAATCTGATGCATAACATTTGCATAGGCTCAGAACATATCTGACAATGAATCACACATGCTATCTAATGATTTCTACTGGATCAAGATATCCTGACAATTCTGCATGACAAGTGGGAACATATAATGAGAGTGCAGCTTGACAAATGACCAATCAGACACAAGTTGTTTGAGTCATTTACAAAATAGAGAATATGACTGTGCAGACATGGAAAGTATTTCTTTCCTGATCCATTGAATGAGGAAATAACCAATACTTACTTTTTCTTAGGAAAAACTGTTTAAATTCATCTACAAAAATCAGAGTTCTTGCCAGTTCCAGTATTTCTTTCCAAACTAAAATCCACTGATAAGAAGCATATTTTTCTCTAGAAGCCAGTTAGCGTTGTCACCTTTAAATCTCGTACTGATGCATATATTGCTTTTGATGTGATCTCTCAGGATGCACAAGGAGCATTATTTAGAGCATAACTTATCTAACGCAACACCAATAATTTTCTTCATAAAGTGGTCAAATACTTCTAACTGAATCAAGAAAATGAAGTTCCAGGATACAGGACATCATCTGCAATAAAAAGATCAGGAAATAATGGTGGATGGCCGTGAATCCATGAGTAACTCCAGAACTGCAATAGAAAGCTGGTTTGGAAGACCCACTCTATTACATCAGTTCCCCCAAGAGGATAACTATGTTCTATTAACAATTTCATTTAGCTCATTCAGGACTCTGAGCCAGGTGGTAAGCTTTCCTACACGGCAAGGATAGTAAGTGATAACCATTGCATTCTTAAGGGATGCACCACCATCAGAGTCAGAAGACCATTTTTATTCCTAGTTTATAGCATTATGTTAAATGCTAATCTTTGTCTGCTGAGGGAAAAGGGTGTGATTTAAAAGCTTGTCTCTCCATATTAGACAGCAGCTCTACCTACTGCTGCAGCACATTCAAGTATTTTATAAATAATGTATGAAACACTTTGAAGCCTGGCTGTGGGAGATAGTCCCCATTCCTCAGTCTGCACAAGGAAACTCATTCATCATAACTGAGACCTGTGCTTGCTGTTCTGCCTTTGGGGAAATGGGGAAATCTTTTAAAACTGATTGCAAATACCATTGGTCTGATTCTGCTCCACAGCAGTCCATGGTCCACTCACAGCAGTGGCCATGGCCAAGTGTTTGTAACATGACCCTCGGCCATCTGTATCAGTTGCATGCTGGATGTTGCAAAACACAAAGTTTCTATCTGATATGGTGGAGAGTAGTAAGGGTGATGATTTCTAGACTGGGATTTTAAAGGAAACTAGGGGAGTTAGAGATGCAACTTCCATTTTGAAAATTAATAGGATGCGAGTGCCTAGTTCCTTTAATGTTTTTTTGAAAATCCCAGTCTTGATTTTTAACGTATCTAAAAAGTCTTATTTTTGTACCCCAAGTACAGAAAGACAAGCTCAACTTTTCACTGCTCTTTGCATACAAATGGTTTTACTGACATCTCCATTACAAAGGTAATATCATTGAGTGGGCCAATTAATTACTAAAAATCCTTACGCACAGCCAGAACATTGTTATCAAAAGCAAGAGATGCTCATCTTTTTGTGCTGTTCCTCCTCGTTTTTGTATATTTCTTCCCTTGTCTTGATTTTTATTTCTCAAACTTTACTTTTAATATAGGAAAATAAGAACTGGTCCAATAACAAGACAATTGCAAATGAATCAATTTTCAATCATCATACTGGAATGTACATGAGCAAAAATATAAGCCATGTTACTATAAACATTAAATGAGGTACACAATTACTGAGCCTGTGGGGCAAATTTTGCTGTCAGTTAATGTGTGAGAGCTCTATCAACTTTAGTGATGACTGGCGCTCAGCCCTTGGATAAACTGACCGCCTCATTGCATGAAATATCATCTTGCAATCAGTGAAGGAGAATACAATGGAACTGTTCGGGAGTCATTAACAGCAAAATATGGTTTGTATGTGTTTACGTTTCAGTTGGTTAATTAAAGTAGGTAATTACAATGTAAAGGTAATTTACACTGTGTGTTGCTGAGTGGTTCCTGTTATGTGCTTTGCAGTGATGGATGTGCAGTACATTTCAGCAGTGGGGCCTGAGCAAGGCAGAATCAAGGAGAAGTTGGAGGTTTGAGGTGTTAATGGAGGAAAATAGAAGAAAGTAAAGATGATAAGCAGAAATATGGATGTCTGGACAGAAAGTGATGTACCATTTGATGTAATACAGAAGATACCTCTTAGCCCATAAATGTCTTGGTAAACCACTAAAGGAAAAATGGAAGTAGGAGGGACTGTCTTTTATATTTATATCTAATATTATTTTTTCTCCCCCCTCACTCCAAATGCTGCCATCCTACTGCCTGTTAGTCTCCATTTTCACATTCTCCCTGCCTCTTCTGACCTCTCTATGCATCTGTATTTGAACACCATTAATAATTAACCACCTAAAATATTTATTTTCCTCTTCCCTTTCTAGAGTATTGCATTGATCATTCTATCTCTCACTCTATGTATAATCCATTCAAAAAGCTACATTTTGATAATGGTAAGGAGTCTTATATGAGAGAGAATTTAAAAACATTATCTATCCTGAACTCACCCTCTTGTGCATAAACATTTCAGGAGTCTTAGAACAGAGTGTGATTATAGCTACCAGATAGAGATGCATCTGGTTCATGTAAGGACAAAGTGGCAGCTTTGACCTGTACTCTTCTTGTTTTGTTTTTATGGGAACTAGCTGGCATAATTAATTGCAAGAATGAAATGAAAGTCACCATTATTATTTTGAAACAGAGTAGCCAGAAATTACTTGAAACAAAAAGAAGTCAAACACGGTGAAGAAAAATCTGCTCAAAAGAACATGATGAATCATAGAATTGGGCCATTTGTGAGTGGGTATTTCTGTTTGCCTACATTATACTGGAATGAAAAACTGTAAAATCCTATAATTAAAGGGACTTTATTACTCTCCATTTTTCAGATTCAAAAAAACAATACATATAGACTTGGACTTATAAACTCAATTTTTTTTCCATAAATTGCCATTGCAAGTGTACTTTGGAATGGTTTAATGAATTGATAAAAAGTTAAAAAACAATTGATAAAAATTGGCTCTTCAAACCAAGTACCATATCAATGGCTTCATTTATAATTCTTCCATGTCCACAACGGGGAAGAGTCAGATCTCACTCACATGGGTTTGAAATTGATGTAATTCTGCTGAATTGAGTGGAGTTACTCCACGTTTACATCAGTATGACTGAGATCTAGACTTCAGTTAGAGGTCAATTTAGACCTGAATGTATCTTTAAGAAAAAATTTGAAAGGGTTTGCATAGAACTTCTGCTGTGCACTGACAGGATGCACCATTGCAGCTCCTTCTGTTTCATTTGCTGTTTTACAGTAATTGAAGATGGAAGGTTCTACAAATCAGGTGGAACTCTTAAGCAGCTCAGAACTCCACTCAAGAAAAAGAGATGTATCTATATGTGTTCCATTCACAAATGGCTATCTTGGATCAATCAATAGTGTATTTGGGGAAATGAAGTGTGAAATTGTTTTCCAAAGTCCTTTTCCATGGGACACCTCTCTCTACCCTCTAAAATTCCATAAAACTGAAAATGTAATGCTTTCAGCCAAGAGGTCTAATGAAACCCATAATCGGGATATGCTGTGTAAGAATATCATGTACATTTGCAGTAGTAAATAAGCTGCTGTTAATCAAGTGCTTTTTGAAATAAACTTGGAAAAAGATAATTTTCAGACACATTCAAACTGCTGGATTTTTATCTGCAAATCCTTCATTGTATTTTATTTGGATTTCCATGTAGTGATATTTAACTAATACTAATTGCACCATGTTGAATGTGTCTTATAGGAATAAAATTGCCACTTTGTAAACAACAGTCATTTTTTAAAAAAATTGAAACCTACTTCCTATTGCAAATGGCAACAGCTGAATGCTTGCACATCTAGGTTACATGAAAAAGTGATGCAGCTCATACTTGTTAGCTGGGTATTTTAAAAGATTATTCCCTGCAATGAACTAGATTAAGACACTAATAAGTTTATATTTTGAAGGATCATAGTGACCCACTTCAGTTGTCAACTCAAACGTCTGGGTTTTCTGGCTGAGTTTTTCTTGTTCTAAATAATGTAGTTGGCTTTATTAAGTTAGTATTGTGACTTGTTACAAGGAGTGAAATGATGTACAGCAATTGTGGAGAGCCAAATCTCTGCTGTCAGAAACGTTGAAAATATCACTGAAGACAACAAAGCTGGACCCATTTTTATCAGCAGAGAGTTTGGCATATAGTCTTTTGGATACAACGTGTTGGTTGAATCCACTTGTGAGCTGGGCCTGTTTCAATAGCACAAAACAGCCCCTAATGTCAAGTTAAGTGGCCACTTAAGATTTCATCAACTTCCCTGAGGAGAAGTTTCAGGTAGCATAGAGACACTCTGCCAACTTCTACACTACTCCAGATTAGGCTAACGGAATATGAGTGTGGGTCTGATACCCCAGAAATTTCCAGGGGCACATACAGCACCATGGAGCACAACCTTTCTGGATATGAACCCTGGCCAGACAGCATCAAGATTGTACCAAGTGCAATGACAGCAGAAGATCTAGCCATTTTTGTGTGTGTAAACTATCAACATACACACAGTCTACATCTCTTTGAGAGAGAGGAAACTGGACAATAGCACTGGGCATCCTTAATTCCTACTGACCTCAGTAGCAGGTTATGATGCCTACTAGCACCTTAAAGGGGAAGCTCACCCTTGCAGGATCAGGCCCTAGGTAAGGTCAACCTTCTTGAATCAGAATATCTGCCTAGTCGTACTTTAAGATGAATCATCATACATTGCATTGCAGTTCCTTAATCTTAGAGGTTACCTAAAACTAAAAGAATATTGTCAGAATCGCCTCCATCCATCTTTTGCTTGTCAGATACTTTTTACAACACACGTACAATTCCTGACACCTATGAATTGTAACATGATGTATTTTTTTTAAAAAAAATTGTATGCTACACAATAGTTTGAAAATATTCACACATTTGTAAATGAGTTTACTTTGCTACTCTTTGCTGAAAGCAAACCCAAAGAGTGGGGCAAATACCCTAATCAGTGACTTTATTTGAAAATCTTGATCTGTTCATGGAAAAGTTGTTCATTGAAAAAGATTAAATTAATCTTAAATTATTCACTGACATTTAATGTTGTGTGTATTTGGCATCCAAATTGACTTCAGTGGGGCTGGCCCCATAACAATGTGATAATAGCTTGACTATTATGCTATTCTGAACAATTTGGTAGTTTAGTTCCCTCTTTTTTTTTCTTGTAAACAACATTCTGTTTACTTGAATTTTCATGAAAAATTAGTATAATGTGTCACATACGCTGTATTATCAAAACAATAGTCTATTAAAATTTGTTTATGTATAAACTGTTATTCATGCAAACAGTGTTGCAAGATCTGGTACTATTTCAGTAACCATGTAAGGCTGTTCTTGGGACTCAATAATATAAGAGCTGGAACTGATCAGCAAAATTTGGATTCAAAACTTCAAGTTTCCTCAAAGGAGGGGCTTGTTTTGGGTTGGTCCAGTCCTTGTGAGCTGGTTGCAAAGTTCAGAACAAGATCCAAAGTACGGGGTTTTTTACCTCCAGTATAGAACCAAAGGAGAGTTGCCAAGTTCAGATTTGTCTAGATTCAGATCTGAGCTTTCTCAAAGACTGGGGAATGTTTAGGTTTGAAGGGTTGTGTTTCTTAGAAAAATATCGCTTTTATAAGTAATAATAAGCAATGACAGGAATACAAGAGGGAAAAAAATAAGCAAGAAAGTGAAAAAATGTGATAAGTAAAGCAGGGCTATACATTCTGAACATGGTCAGAACATACATTCTGATACTGAAGTTCTCAAATCACGGTTTAAAGACTTCAAGGGGCAGAGAATCCTCCATAATTCGCTTGATGGAGGATTCTCTACACCTTGAAGTCTTTGAATCATGATTTGAGACTTCAATATCTCAGACATAGGTTAGGGGTTTACTACAGGAGTGGGTGGGTGACATTATGTGGCCTGCGTTGTGCAGGAGGTCTGACTAGATGATCATGATGGTCCCTTCTGACCGTAAAGTCTGTAAGCCTATATGTCTAACATGATGGCTATAAGGAAAGTCCTAGTTCACTGCAGTGAAGATGTCTTAAAACATTAACTGACAACTCCTTACTAATTTTCATGACTACAGTCAAATGCTTCCTTCTCATCTTCATCCAAAGTCCCCATGTATACCCTTTCTGCAACCTACAATACTACTGGTTACTGGTTGTAGGTTGCAGAAAGGGTATACATGGGGACCTTGCTCAAACTGTGGACTTTGAGGCTTTATTCTATAGTGCCTCTTACAACGTCAAGTTAGGGATTAGTAGATTTTCCACTTAGCAGCAATGTAGACTTAAACTCTCCATGTCATGGCACAAATATTTCCAACTATGGGCTTTGGGTGGAGGGAGGGGGAACAATTTCACCATCAGTGAAAAGAGATCCCAGTAAAGGATTCTAGTAACTTATCCATAGCCAGATGTATATTTATCTACTGCTCATTCCAGATGAAAGTCTACATATTTTCACAAAGATTGCAAATTCTTATGATATGCCTGAACATAATTATTGCTATTTGACTTTAACTTTGGATATGTTTGACTCTCACCTTTTTCTCCCACTCTGTTCTTTAATAAAGTCTTTGATATATTATTTGAGGTGTACATTTTAAAGTCCATTTCTGGAGCAGATTTTATCAGAAAACATCGCTGACATAAAACCCAGCAACAGCTAGTATTTAAAAAAAACAAAAAACAAACAAAAAAACCCCAAGGTGTGCTCCTTTCTCAGTCAGTATTGAAAATGTTAATGGTAGGTTTCCAGCACAATAGAGATAAAGCTAAACTATCTCCTTTTCCTCCAGCATTCTACATTTGTGTCTTTTCAAGTTGGCATTAGTGTAGAAGGATGAACTAGATGGAAATGATTGAAAACACCCAGTGAAAGGGATAGTTAGAGCCCTGCGCATATACAAAAATGTAATATCTGCAGCCTATCCACGATCTGCAAAAATTGGGCTGTGGATATCCACAGATATCTGTAGATTTGTGGGGCTCTAAATAGTTGCACAGGTCACTGTGCAGCAATGACCAGTGGTGCCAGAATTGTGGGGGAGGGGCATCCACTTTTAACAGGGGCAGACCTCTTCCGCTCCCCTTCTTCTTCCCCCTGAGGAATTCCCCCCCTTCTCCACCATGCAGGCCAGTGTGGAGACTAGCCGGGAAATCCAGCTAGCTGTGGGAAGCCTCCACCTGTCCACCATGAGGGGATAGGGGGGAAGAGCTGAGAGCAACTCCTGGCAGTGCGGGGGGGGGGGGGCCCCCCCCCCCCCCCCCCCCCACGTTCCCCGCCTGGCCGAGGGCAAGTGCACGGTCCATGACTGTGCACTGGGTCCCCATAGCTGCCCACACAGGTCTCCCCAGCTTGGCTCTGATGTGGGAAGGAGTGTCTTGGAGCCTCAGCTTGGCCATGGTAAGAGCCAGGTGGGCAGCTGTGAGGAACCGCAGCACGGACCTTCCACCTGCCCTGGGCAGAGAACCTGGGGAGCAGAGACATTGGCCAGGGGCAGCTTGTGCCCCCCGTCCAGGGCAGGTGGAGGGTTGACCATGGCTCACCACAGCTGCTCGCCCAGATCTTATCATGGACTGACTCCCCTCTCCATCCGGAGCCAGGGTGGGCAAAACTGCGCTGGTAGCTGTGGGAAGTCTGGGTCCCTCCATCTGCTCTGGTGAGTCTGTGCTAAGCTCCAGAGTCCTGTGCAAGCACAAAAATGGTCCATGGATATAAAGCTGATACCCATGTATTTTCAGGGCTTTAGGGATAGTAAGAAGGAATGACAAGGGTACTCCTCTGCATAGCTGGGATTTTTAATCAGCTGTATCAGAGTTATGTTTGTATGAAACAAATGTAAAACCAATGGTCTGTTGTCAGGATTGCCTCCCCACTCTGAACTCTAGGGTACAGATGTGGGGACCCGCATGAAAAAAGAAATAACCCCGACAAGCTTATTTTACCAGCTTGGGTTAAAATGTTTTTCCCCAGAACACAACTTCTTCTGTGTCTGGACCTGGTATGCTGCCACCATCAAGTGAGAATGTCTCAAAAACTATTGGACATCGGCCACTTGAAGCCCCTCTTTCTCTTTCCACAAAACCCTCAAACTTATTCCCTCCCTGGGAAGCTTGAGAGAAAAGCCTCGCCAGATCCTGCGAGATGTGCCCGATCCAAAACCAGGATCTTACACCATGGAAGACAAGCAGTCAGATTCTTAAAAGAAAGATTTTAATAAATAAAAAAAAAGGAATAAATCCCTTATAACCATCAATAGAACAGCATCTACCATAATCAACAAAAGAATTAAGAAACCAAACCTCTCCCCCAAGGCAACTTTCTCCCACTGTTGATATCTCTGCTGAATCTTACAATATCAAGAATCACCTAGCCAACACTCACCACTGAGAACCCTCCAAATGATAAAAAAAAAACAGATTAAACTTACCATTTGACTACCTTACTTGTTACTGGATAGAAGCTTATAGTTACAGTAAAAGAAATAGGTGTGGTTCATCCCATAGCCGAGTTGAACAGAGAGAGCCCCAGAGAGAAACTGAAACTCAAAATCCTTTGTCTCCTGAGGAATTTCTCATTGGTCAGTTATCCACCTCTCCGGTTACCTTTAGCTTAACCCCTTACAGGTAAACACTAATTCCTGGCTACTTTATACTTATGACATCTGTGATGTATATTTCCTATCTTCCATCCACAAAGAAAGGAGATGAAAGATGAATTCCCTGTGGGGACAGAACTAAAGTGATTTGACTGTCTCAATGTAAGTTCCCTTTTATTTTTCAAAGTTTTGGGTTCCTTGCAGCTTAAGCTAAACTCTTAATTTCTGGGATTTCTAATTTAAAAAAGAAAGTTGTGCCTCAAACATTATTACAGGGTAATAAACATTCAGATTACAGATCTATGTCTGAATTCTTCATACACCTTCTTACACCTTAATAAAGATTTCATATCTGTATTGCTAAGTCTCTTGGGAAAGCTGCCATTTTATTGAAAATATGCACATTGCCATATTTTCCCCCACCCTCAGGTTAAAAGCTGAGCAATAATGCTTTCATAAGGCACCAAAATATGGCACAAAAACACATTTTTGAAGATATTTTGCAGGGTGGACATGTTTTGGTAGTTACTTCATAGTGTCTTAAGTGCTCAGCACCATCTGGAACTTGCAGGGATAGGAAGAGAGAACTAAAACTGCACCCACAATTTCAGCACTGGGAACTTTGATTTATTATAAATCTCCTATATTTAAAATCTGTTCTGCTTATTTTTTCAAGATATTTTTGCTTTCAAAATGATGTATTTTTTATTTTTCTCTACATTGACGACTGCTCTGAAGTTTTTTTGTCTTCTCAAGACAGGGGAATCATGACTTTGAAAGGTTGAGTACCTCCTTATAGTGTACCTCCTTCTTCCACTGCTGAACAGTTATATTCACTGTTGCTGAATTGTGTATGTGAAGGTTTCTAGATAACCCTGATCCTGAAGTGTTTCCCTGCCTGTTCTGATAGTCCAGATAAATGAGACTGAGTAAAACAGAATTTTAAGAGGAGTAAGTGCTCAGTCTTTTATTAGAGGGTACCATGGTAAACAGTCAGAAGCAGCATGTGATGCTTACTTGCTTCCTCCGTTTAGAACAAGAACAGCAAGACAGCAGCAATAGTCAGGGGGTTACTTTTAGCAAATTGCTTTGTTGGTTTTCCCCTCACCAAAATATATTTCTGTAACCAATGTGATCTTCACCTACTTTTGAAATGCCAATTGGTTTATTAACAATGACTTCTATAACTATCCTTGTCCATCCAGAATTGCTATAGAAATAATCCAGCTCTGGCCTGGACAGTAGAAATGTATATTAAATAACTGGATCCAAGTTCTGATACTGAGAGACATAAATTGTGAGATCTCAAAACTAGGCAAGGCCACATTAGATCATTAACCTATTGGAAGATGTGTAAGAAAATCCATAGTGATGTTTGACTCACTAAATAGCTCTCTTTCTTCTAAGTCAATGTTGAGGGAATTTTCCAGCCTGATATACAGTGCTGTATGAGGTTCTGCTACTCTCCACTTATTTGTCTTTGAAATCAGTCTTTTCAGCAGTAAATATTGTATCAAAAAGGATGAAATATAACAATAACAACATATATGTAAACTTCAAAAAGTTTGTGTAAGCATTTGCAAAATTTAAAGACAGGACAAATTCTGGGCTCCTAAACTGAATCTCAGTTATCATTAAATGAAATTCATTTCAGACAGCAGTGAAAGTAATTTATAAAAGTGAGGCACTTTCCTCTTTCCTGGTTGTCAGAGTTATGTGACTTAGATGGCCAGATACCAAATTGTTGGAGGAACACTTGCAGTGAACAGTTTGCAAGTAATCCAATGGTTGCAATTGGTTTGCCCCGAAAAATTGTCAGAAAAACTTTGAATAGTAAACCAATTTTAAAAACTCAGCCTGTAGCTGACAACTCACTAACATGAGGGATGTACCATTAAAAACATTATTTTGTGAATTACTCATATAGTTCTACAAAATGACTCACCTGCTTCTTTGCTCTTTGGGAAATATTTACCTTTTGCTTTCTTGCTACTTCTGTTTCACATTCAGATTTAGTGGCTGTGATACAAATCACCCACTTATGGGATTGTGTATCACCTTGTTCAGTGTTCCTGGCTTGTGGGAACCTTGAAGTTTTATTTCTTTTGCAGCCAGGAAACACTAATTTTGTTTTTAAAGCAAAGCACAAGGTGATGCTTAGCTGAATTGACATGAATATCCAAAGCTAAAAGTTTGCCTAACTGTAAAGGCAAAAAGTATCAAAAATCAATGGACCAGATCTCAAAATTCTCCCTCAGGTTTTACTCCAGCCTTATTCTGACAAACTCCTATCAAATACAATCTGAAATTAAACTTGATACTTGTTATTTGGGGATGACCTGTATAACTCATGTTAGAGAAAGAGAGATGGTTGGGAATTTTTCAGTTAAACACTTTCATTAGAAAATACTAATTTGTCAGTGTATTTTTTTCCACAGCAATATTAGTTTTTAACAATTTTCATCAGGAAGACTTCCCAGCTACAGGATGGAATTTTTGGTCAGTGAGAAAAATAACTGAGACTTGAACCAGTATCTACTACATCACAAGTGAGGACTCTGACCTCCATATCTGGCTATTTCAAAGTGTTTTATCTCTTGTGTGCTCTCTCAAGCTTTTTTTAAATAAAAAGCTTTGAAAGGTCAGTTTCATTTTCATTCAGAGCAAGAACAAATTTTGAAACCTCCTATATTTATAAAATGGAATTCTTGATTTCCAGCCAGCCCAAATATAAATTATCAAAGAATAAAGGTTGGTAAATAAAGGTGCATTCATGAAATTATATATTTAGACTTTTTCTAGCATTTAGAGATATTAAAGTAATACCTTGTGACAGGTCTCCTATACAAGTGATATCCAATTCACTCTTGTATAAATTTACACTTGCCTTCCAGTTCCAATTTAATTTAGAGAGAGTTAGCAAATAGAATTCCTGTCTACCACAGTGGTTCAACATCTATCAGCTTTGACCAGAGATAACTTATGAAAGAGTATTTGTCTTGTAACCTTTCTCATTCTGGCCGAAAAGGAATGACTGTTTTTCTCCTTTTCATTCCCATTGAGTACCTAGTTGCCTTACAGAAGATTGCACAGGTTGTGGGGCACATATATAGAGAGAGGTTGTCTCATAATGAGAATTTTGTATGGGGAGAAAGTGAATTTGTGGCTTGGAGTGCCTCTTCATAGTAGGAGTATTTATGGCATAAGGGTAGTGACAGTTTTCTTACTATGGGGAGCAGAAAAAGGCAATTGTTTGACAAGAAGAATAGGCATGGCAGAAGACTGTGTCATGTAGGCATGGAGCACAGACAGTTGTTTGCACCTCATGAGGCACTTACCTGAACAAGTGTTTCATAGTGGGAGTAGGCATGGTGTGGAGTCAAGACTATGTCTCATGATGGATCACACATGGTGTGGGGGAGTGTGGAGGAAACATGCATGGTGTAAAGCAATACACTGGGACTCAATGTATAATGCAGGGGTAGAAGGAATATTTATTAAATGGGGGGTTA
The DNA here is from genome assembly GCA_007922305.1 of Dermatemys mawii. NCBI lineage: Eukaryota > Metazoa > Chordata > Testudines > Dermatemydidae > Dermatemys > Dermatemys mawii. The sequence continues at coordinate 45,898,310 of ML677326.1, forward strand.
TGTAAGGGGCTTAAGTATTCAGGGTGTACAGGATTCGTGGGAGGACAGGATTTTCAAAACGGGCAGGGAAGGCATAACGGAGTCCTGATGTCATACATGGGAAGGACACATGAATACATGTCTCATGAGGGAAGTTAGCATGCTCAGGAGGCATTTCTGGGAGGAGGTGATGTCCATGGGGAAGAAGAGAATATGTAAGTAGATATTTCCGAAGAAGGAATCTCCATAGCAGAGCCAATCATATACAGCTCACCCTGTGTCATGACCTTGCTGACTCACAAGCAGAGTATACAGTAAGAAACAGAAGTGCCCTTTCCCTTGAAAAGTGCTGCTATAGGGGAGCCTGGTGGTATGTTACCTTATTTCTCTCTGGTTAAATTAGCAGTAATTCTAGAGGATGCACCTATGTCAAGGTGAGCAAGGAAAAAGGGAGGAAAGGTTAACAAGGAGCTATGTGGCGACATAAAGGTAGTGAGATTTCCTGTTCATGGAGTGTTTAAAGCAATGAGGCTTGTGAGCCTTATGACTAATCTATTCTCTCTTCATTTATGTGAATGTATTATATTGGTAATGAGAATGCCCCCTGGATATTCTATTTGGCTGGTATCTTAACCTGAAGCTACTAAATCTTGCTTAACTAAACAAAATCTATACATTCTACAGTTTGTCTGACTTGTCTTCGGCAGTGACATCAAAGGCTGAGGTCAAGCCCATTCAAATAATAGAGGAACTAATGGAACCAGCAGAGGTGGAAAGCCACAAGGAACAGACATATGATCATTCACAATGCAGAGAAATTTCAGCTTTTGACTAGTTCCAAAGAAGATGAAGTGGATTATATCTTGTTTCTATGTGAAGATACTAATATTAAATATTATTGCCTTCTTAGAATGTTTGATATTTTCCTGTTACATTTTTTGCACACACAAAGATCAATTCTAATAAAAAAAATCAGATTTAATGAATGACTTCAGGCTAGTTTAATCAAGTAGAAACTAATGTCTGCTGTGATAAAGTAGTTTTTATTCTAGATATTTCATGTCAGTTGTATACCACTATAGTAATGATACAACAGGTTGCTATACAGTAACCGATTCGCTCTGATTATGAACATAGTTTTAGTATTAATTATTATTTTAAGATTGTGTGGAGATAGTATTTTTTTCATCCAGTTAAGTAAATGGTGCTTTATATATCTCCATAAGGCAAAAAGCCAGTCCGTGCCTGTTTAATCGCTCTTGTCAACTAACTGACATTAAATGGAGTCTAGTTTTTTGGTCTCTAAAGAGGTGATTCTCAAGCCCATTCATTTTCCTGATAGACTGGTGGAAATTGCATAAATGGTTTAGGTAGCAAACAGTCATTCTGCATCTTTTATTATGCCATGAAGACCCCTCAAATATTTCTTTTCCCCAAAAGCTGTAGTTCCTTTGTGGATGACTTCTGAAAGTATTTTACATTATTTTAAATGTATTGTTTTTGCTGAGTCTTAGTACAATAGATCTTTTTATGCTCTCTTACTTAAGGGTTGTCTCATTGCTGGTATTCTCCACTGGCTGTAAATATATAGGATGAAATCCTGGCCCCATGGATTTCAGCGCAGCCAGGAATTCACCCGCAGTCTCAGCAAAGTGTGGTTGAAAGGCAAAGGAGAATGAAAGGTGTCTGAGAAAATGCAATAAATAATTTTTAAACAATTGAATAATCTTCCATAGAATTAAGGCCTGATTTTGCCCTTACACAGATCTGAATCAATAGATTTCCATTGAAATGAGTGGGGTTACATATGCTGAAAATTGGTGTATGGGAGATCAGAACTGATCCTTTAGTCCATCTGTGCTTTCCTTGATGGGAAAAGCCAGTCTGAATTAACCATAGCATTTATGTAATTTCCACCAGTCTACCAGGAAAGTGAATGGGCCTGAATCACCTCTTCAGAGACCAAACTAGACTCCATTTAATGTCAGTTAGTTGACAAGAGCAATTAAACAGGCATGGACAGGCTTTTTGCCCTATGGAGCTACATAAGTCACCAAAGGATTCAGTCAAAAGAAAACCTCCACCTTTGGTTGCTGATATTACAAGCCACAGTTTAAGCTTCAACATGCAGTGTGAAATCCTCTAGGCAAACATTTAAAATGCTTGTGTGTCTGTAAATATCCCTTCCTTCCCTCCCTCCTTTGAAAATCCTAGTGAAGACATCACACTACGTGGTATATTTTTCATAGTCCTCACTCCCATACTACTATGATGGTCATCAGATACATGTCTAAATAGAATAATTAAAAAAGATTTTTTACCATAAAACTTTTCAGTTTCTCTTTTTGTATCTAAATAAAGTGAAGAACCTCGATAGCCTGACTTCTTGTTATTTTTAAGAAAAACACTTTGGCAAAAATATTCAAACCTGGGTGTCTAAAATTAGCCTCCTAAGCTTATATTTAGTCTTCAAATTAGAACTGTTTAAACAACTCTTTGAGAGTGGGCTTTTTTTGTCCAACTCAAAAAATAAAAAAAAATTCAGGTCAATGTGAATTTTTTAAAAAAATATTTTTGGTGAGCTGAAAAAGTCAGAAATGCTTCATTTTAGGTGAAGCAATGTTTTTTTTTCTTGAGATATCTTTTGCCCTTTTATAAAATTCAAAATGAAAGTAATTTTGGATTGAAAAATCAAAATAGTTTCAAAAATGTTGAAATATTTTCATTTTCTTGTGGGGGGGAAATAGTCCAAAACTCTTTCGCAAATTCAACACAAATTCAAGAAATGTTTCATAGGACACAAATGTGCAGTTTTTATGAATTGGGGAAAAGGTTTGTCCAAATAACTTTGCCCAGCTCTGTTTCTAAGAGCTTTTCCTCATAGTGCTGCATTCTGGATTACATGCTGGTGTATTATAGAGCACTCTAGTGTGTTGCTCTCTAACTACCCCAGTTGGACTCTGCAGGTATGAAACAAAAGGCACCGGGTGTGTGTTGATGTAGTCTCTTTTCAAACAGGCCTATGTTAATATAACCTGGGTACTTTTTAGTTTGCACTTGCAGGGTTTACACTAGGCAGTTAGACTGCAACACTTAGGTCAGAGTTAGGTTGGCATAAGGCATCTGTAAGTGTCTATAGTACAATGGTGCTCCTGTCAATGTAAGTTGCCTGCTACATTGACTAAATAGCTCCACTTCCACCAGTGGTGTAGTGTTTACTCCAGTGGTGGGGCTGACAGCCAACAGATGATGTAAATAATGCAGTGTCTACACAGACAATGTAGTCAGGATGAAGCAGTGTCTGTGTAGACACTGCATTATTTACATCATCTGTTGGCTGTCAGCCCCACCACTGGAGCCCCATTGCCGCTTCCCAGTGAAGGACTGGCTGCGGGATTGGGACCCCAAATCCCGGCAGTGACTGGGCTTGGTTCTCTTTCCCCACACTTCTCAATCCTTCACTAGGTGGTGGCTGGGCTCAAGCTCTCCTTCCACTCCCCTCCAATCCCCCACTAGGAGGTGGCAGCAGGGTTCCGGGCTGTCAGTGCTGCACAATGGCCCACACTGTCACTTACATAGATGGAAGCATCCCTGGTAAGGACACACACCACTAACAGAAGGAGCTAGTGTGGATGTAGAAACAGCAGCAATTATTGCAGTTGCTGTACATCAGCCTAACTTAGATTGACTTAAGTTTGCCGAGTAGACAAGGGCTTAGAGTGTTCTCGAATAGTTCAGACTGGGGCCCTGTGTATACAAGCCCTAAATAAAAATAGCCTGATTTCCAGAAGTAAGGCTTTTCTCCATGCCCCGTTGACTTAAATGGGAAACACATGGATATAATGACCACAGGACTAGGCCTTCTTTGGATAAGGTCCGTATTCACTATGAAAACATATGGCTTTGAAGATATGTGAAATTTTACCATAAAGGATTTGAAAGAGTTCCTTTGAACAGGAGGACATAACTGATTCAGAAAATACTTGCTTGATATAAATAACACAAACAATATGGCTCAGGCCATAAAAGAGACAGGCAGCTGTGCAATTACCATCCATCTAGCAATGAATGTCTATGAGAAACAGGGTAATATGCATAGATGGCTGGTGCCAATCCACATACATCACTGTAATTAACAAGAGTCCTTTGATGGAGTAATAAATACAAAAAAGTTTAAGCTACAAAAGTGAAGATTTAACAGATCTTCAAATTCTATTGGATTCTGAAAAGTGACTGCCTTCTTCAACTGATCAGCACATTCTGTGTATATTCAGATTTATACTTTTTAAAAATGTTATTCTATTGTACCCATACAGACAAAAACAGCTACAGGGGACAGTAAGTTGCATTCTCTTCCAGTTTGTGCATTGACATAAAACAGTTAAGTAAGTTCCAGTGGCAGATGTATTTTTTCATATTTTTTCATGTATTTTTTCATTTTTTCATCAGTAACACCTGTACACCTCCCACTGAAGCCAACAGAGTTTACATGGGTGTCTGAGCACAATTTGGCTTATAGAGTCTGTTACTGATTGTGATGATATGAGCCAGAGAAAACACTGCTTCACCTATACCTGCTAGGTTGAAATTGGACAGTTTACTGGGGCAGGGGAACAGGGAGGAGTAGATTAAGTTTTCAGTTACACTGTTGTAAACCTGCAGTGACTCCACTGATATCAGCTGAATTTGATCTGACATCTTTATACTTACTAACTGTGTAACATTTATGTGGAATCAGTTGCAAGACAATAAATATGGAAACCCAAGCTGCTGCTCTGCTCAATTATTTTTGAGAACATAAATGCATCATATTTGTATTATAGTAACACCTACATACCAATCAAAATGGGCCCTGACTATTCTAGGCACTATACAAACATGCAACAGGAGATCACACCTTATTCAGAGTTTACAGTGTAATTAGATGAGAGACAAAGGATGTGAGGGAAAATGGTAGCAGAGATATGAAGTGACTTGTCTAAATTCACATATTAGATCAGTGGTGGGTTAGGAATAGAGTCAAGCTCCCTGATTCCCAATCTAGTACCTCATTCACTAGCACCATGTGCTGAGTCCTGGGAGTTGCTCACTGGGAGCTTTGGCCCAGATCTCTCTCTCCCCATCAGCCTGGGAGGGCTGATCTCATTTGATGCCCAGGTGTGGCGGGGTGGGCTTCTGGAACCATGTGCTAGGTCCAAAGTGTAGGTGAGTTCCTTGTGGTGTGCTCACTTTCTCTTTGTTCCTTTCTACTTGGATGGAAGGGGGATCTCCTGCTCCATTTGGTGCCACAATAGGAGGGGATGGGCTGCTGAAGCAGTCTGACAAGAGAGGTGCTCAGGGAGGAAGCCTGGCTTAGCTTCCCCTCAACAAGCCACAGTTGTTTCAAAGCTTCCAGGTGTTTCCACTGAAAGGTTGGAGCAGCATGGGTGCAGCCTTAGAATGTTCATGTTTTGTTATGATTTTGGTATGCTCCTAAAACTCTTTGAGGAATGCATGCAGCAGTAGGGAAATAACAACTATTAGGAGTTCATCTCTCAGACCAAACATGAATAACATTTCATGGAACAAAGAAAAGACAATTCCATAGCCCAAGGAATTTTTCCTTCTGAATTTCAAAGGCTGGATGCAAACACTGCAGATGTTAGAGCCTTTTAGATAACAGTCTCAAGAAACTTTTAGACCAAAAAGTTTTAAGCAACCTAAATATAGGGATCACTGCCAGTTTCCTGTTATAGTAGAGTAGTTGCAAGGACAAGAGAAAAAGCTTCAACCTGATCTGTCAGTATATTCAAAAAACATTTGGCGGAGATTTTCAAAAGCATCTAAGCTACTTAGGAAAATGAATCTCATTGATTTCCAATGTGGATATATACTCCTAAACCTCTTTGGCAGACTTGAATAATTTTGAATTTGACTACATTTGAGAAAACCATGATTCTAGCAGGACAAAACATCTAAATAAGTGGGATAAATGACTTGCTGTAAATTATTGTTTGCAGTGTTCTTGTAGTTATGCTGGTCCCAGAATATGGCAGAGACAAGAAGAGTGAGGTAATATCTTTTACTGAAACATCTTCTGTTGGTGAAAGAGACTGAAACAACTTGTAAACCACTACAAATTATTGTATTCAGTGACTCTAAACTTCTCTTTGGGGAGTATTAGTGAAGAGATTAATCAGTTTTGTGTATGAACTGACTATAGAAGGAACAGAGCTACAACAACACTGAGGACTGACTATACATTTGTCTCTTGTATGATATTTTGGGCTGGCATCCATGATCCCTTTGAGAAAGGAATTAGCACTGGCATTCAGTGGATATATTTAAATTGGCTTAATTGGAGCCTTAAGGCAAGACAAAATGTATTCCGTTCTAAGTTTTAGCGGTAGTATTAGAGCTCTGAACAAAGCTGATTTGAATTTAGTTAGGGTAACTCTTGGGGAAAACTGAAAATTCAATCAGTGTGCGCGCTAGGATACACTAAGCACCACCGATGATATGAGGAAGGTTACACAATCTAGTCTTTGGGCAGAACTCTAGATTATACTCCTTTGAAATTAACAAAATTACTAGCTCATTTTTGATAGTATCTCTCCGTAGAATGATCAGGCTCATTGTTTCTCAGAATCTCTTTATGTATACAAAAGCCTTTTTACCACAAAATGTTTATTCATCTATTATTCTATAGATTTAGATGAAACATCTAAAGCATCTATAGATCACATTTTTTTTTAAAAAAAAAGGAGGAGACAAGTAATTTGTTCTGATCAAATCTGGTCAAGGATTGCATTAACTTTAGTTGCTTGGTGTCTGAGGTCACGTTTACATTAGTGTGGTATAAATAATTGTGAATTTGTCTTTCCTATCTGACCACACAAATAGTTGTACATTTTAGGGAATGTTTTAAAGGCAACATATGTGCAAGAAATATTTGTTTCCTTCCCTCTGCCTTTAAGCAAAATACTCTCAGAACTTTTTTTTAAAGTGAACTCACTGACTTCATACTAATCAACTTCAAATACAAATGACTTAGTCTGCAGACTTGCCCAAGCAGAAAGCATGTGAAATTGCAGTAAAAATCCCCACTACACTTTCAGCAGTAAGAAAGAATGGAGAAGAATAAATTGCATGGACTTTGCAAGATACTTTGTTTATTTATACGGCTTAATAGTCCCTGGACAATTTATATTTTTTACTTGTGTAATTAACCTATTGACCTCACAGAAAAATATAAACAATATATATCTGTTACTAGTTAACCTTGCAATGGAATGTAACTATTGATTTTTCTGTGTGAAGTTCTGAACAAAAAAGTTTCCAATTTAACATGAAAAACAGTTCTCCACAGTAACCCTGAAGCCCTCTTCTGTGCTTCTCCCTTATTATCATAAGTGAGGAGTTTTTGACATCAGTTTTACAAAACTTTTTTGCTTGTTTTTGGTGGGAGAGGGCTATTTGTGTGGGTGGTTCGAGGGCTCGTGTGAAAGACTCTTTAGGGGGACCAAGACAAGACCTGAAAATTGATGCATTGTTTAAAGATGAGCCTGAACCTGAATCACAGATCTGAAAAGCCTTGAACATGTGGGACCTACTCAGATCTGGCTCCACACATCCTGGTTTGAGCCCATCTCCATAGTCTATTAAATAATTATTGCTGGATGTTACACTTTGCTAATAATTTACATTTACTAACCTAGATTTTAATAACTGTTTTTCATTTTTTTTTTTGCATGAAGGCAGAAGAACTATAGAAACTTTAACTATCTAACTTGGTTAACTCCATATAATTCAATAACCTTCCTTTACAATGGAATATTAATTGACTAATTGGCTTTCCTCACTCAAGCTTTCCCTCACCTTTTTTCACTCAAGTCTGCCCTTGACAATTCTGATTGGCTGTCTGTGATACTATTGCTTTTTGGATACTGATGACAAAGCTGTCACCACTTGTGGTAATGGATGTGTGTTCTTCAGTGGAGATGCTCATTCCTGGAGATGAATCTGAAGAGTACTCTGGGTACTTGATCATTTTCATGTATTGGTGTCCCCTATGAGATGAGACAAAGATTTACTCTTGGGATATCAGACTGAGGTTTGGGTTGCAGTACTATCCAACCAATGCTTTTATGAATGAGGTGCACTTGGCTAAAACTCAGTCCAGACCTGACTAAATTGATATTCATAGGGAGTTGGAAAATGTTCAAGTCTTTTGTGCATGACTGTTCAGTTTGTATTTCAGGCACCAGTGAGGCAGGTTTACAAATGTAAGGGGTTGTGATAAATGAAGGGGATGGGTTGCTCCCTTTTATGGACACTCAGCCAGCCAGTTAGCTATAAAATCCCTCTTAGTAGCTGTTCTCTACTTGCTTTATCTGTGAAGGGTTAAAAAGTCCACAGGTAAAGGAAGGGAGTGGGCACCTGACCAAAAGAGCCAATCGGATGACTAGAACTTTTTAAAATTGGGAAAAACCTCTCTTTGTCTGTTCTCTTGTTGTTCTCCAGAGAGAGGGCACAGAGCAGAGATAGGGCTGGGACTATGCTGTAAAAAGCTTTTTGTCAGATATGGAAATCATCAGATCATACCTAAAACCACCTCATAAATCATAAAATGTCTAGAAAGATTCAATTAGGTTTGTGTCTGTTTATTTCTGATGTATTTTCTTTCTTTTTGTTTTTAATAAAATTTACCCTTTTTAAGAAGAGGAATAGATTTTTGGTGTCCTAAGAGGTTTGTTCATATTTTCTTTAATTAGCTGTGGTCAACAGCTAATTTCCTTTATTTTCTTTTTCAGCTCTTTCCCAGAGGGGTATGTGACAGTTTGGGTCACAGAAACCCCTTTGGGACTGCTACCTGATATGCTGGGATTAACTCTGAGCCCATTTTCTTTGGCAGCTTGGGACTTCAGTGCCCTGCCTTGTTGAGCCAGACATACTAGCCAGGTCTGAACCACATCCCCCAAAAGCTGCAGGATTAACTGAAAATGCTTAAGAAGTGCTCCTGCCTCCAACACCCAGATTCCCAGTTCCCAGTTGGGTCCAAACCCCCTAAAAATGTACTTTACTGTGTATAAAGTTTATATAGGGTAAAGACAAAAATTGTTCACCCTCTATAACACTGATAGAGAGATATGCACAGCTGTTTGCTCCCCCAGGAATTAATTACTTTAACTGAGTTAATTAACAAGTAAAAATGATTTTATTAAATTTAAAAAGTAGGATTTGAATGGTTCCAAGTATTAACAGTCAGAACAAAATAAGTTAGCAAGCAAAATAAAATAATACACACAAATCTAAGTCAAATACAGGAGGAAACTAAATGCAGGTAAATCTCATCCTCAGAGATGTTCCAATAAACTTCTTTTATAGGCTACATTTCCTCCTTGTCTGGGTCCAGCAACCACTCACACGACTGTAGTTACTGTCCTTTGTTCCAGTTTCTTTCATGCAGCTCTTTGGGGTGGAGAGGCTATCTTCTGAACAAGCTTTTTCTAGGGTCTTTTATAATCTCTCTCTTGTGCATCATCACAGCCACAAGATGGGGTCTCTAGTCACCTGGGCAATTCACATGTCTATGAATGATTCGGGGTTTTTTTGCAGACTAATACCATTGTTTACACCAAGTTAGTTTTTAAATGTTCCCAGGAAAGCTTAGATGTAGATTGGCGTCTCCCAAAGTTCATTGTTAGTTAAATAGTCCAAATTATTTGAATAACCCCTTCACACTATGTTGACCAAATCTGCCTTTTGTGCTTCCTACGGCAAACACTTTAAATACAAGCACAGAGCCAACACTCATAATTTCAGATATAAAAATGATACATTCATACAAATATGATGAATATATTCAGTAGGTCATAACCTATGCTAAGATATGTTATAGGGCATATCTAGCATAAAACATATTCCAGTTATGTCATATTTTCACTCATAAGCATATTTCTATAAAGCATTATGGGGTGAAACATCACAGGAAGGTAAAAGGGCTTGAGGGTATCCCATAGGAACAAATTTCCAAGTCACCCTCCTGGGTTCCAAAAAGGGGCTTTTTTGCATTTGAGTGGTGGAAGCATCTACCCATCCAAGTTCAGAGAGAAGCTGTAACCCTGAGAGTTTAATACAAGCCTGGAGTGGCCAGTATTAATTTTTAGAATCCTTGCAGCCCCCCTCCCTTCTGCACTTTAAGTGCCAGAGTTGGGAATCAGCCTTGACAGAGGTGGTTACTTCTTCTAGGCTGACTTTAAATGTTTTGCTATTTGGCATTAATAAGAGATCTACAGACATGTTAAGAAAATTAAAGCCATGTGATAAAATATGAATTTCTACCTTTTACTATTAATTAATTGAGTGCTTCAGGGGGATTTCCAAAACTCAGTTGTCACAACCTTCTTTTATGTTACTATCAGATTTGATTGTACTTAAGTGATTTCAGAGTATAGGAAAGATGTTCTCAGAATGTTTCAGTGTGGACATCAGTTTAATAAAGAGATTGTCTCATGGATCCCTCCTCTTCCATACATAATCTTATAATATCTCTGTGGCAACTACATCAATTGTGTCCATAGCTGTTTTTTATTTTCCTAATTTTCCTTTTCCAACAATACAAAAAAAAAACTAATTGAATAACTAGAAACAGAGAGAAGGAACTAGCACCATGGGTCAGATATACAAGGTGTTTAGATATCTAAAATGTCATCTAGGCACCTAGTGGGATTTTCAGAGACCCTAGAGTTGAAAGCCTAATTTCCATTGAAACCAATATGACCAGAGAGTTGTGTGCAGACAACCAGTAAAGTCTTCATGAGCCACCTCTTTATTCTGGAAGTTGTACCTGGGAATGAAGGATATACAATATTGAAACAATGTCACTAGTAACAATCTGGTGTGATAAAGCACCTCTTTGCTTCCCAGTTTGGCAGTCCTCACAAATAATCTAACACGCTTGGTTGAACTCTTGTTTTACTGTTTGAACTATGAATATGCAGTCAGCATTTCATCAATCTAGACTGCAACAGAAGAAATGGGCCAGATTATCTCCTTCATCAGGGAAGCTTTATGCAAAATTGCCCTAAAGCTTGCTTAGCAGTGCTCAGGAGAAATCTCCTTTTGTAAGGAGATTCTTGCATGTTCCTACACCACTCCCCTGCTTGTGGCTAGAGCAGGAAGTATCACTGCTAGAAATGGGATGTGGACAGAACAGCCTTTCTTTGGTAATCCCTTACTACTTCAATGGGCCCTAAGACTAGTGATTTCTGGCACATAGAGTGGCCTTGAGACCTGGACTGGTGCATAATGATTCCAGGATCAGAGAGTGCAAAGGTGGCTCAGTTGCACCAAGTGGAAATGATGGTTAAGAACAGGATTAGGGGTAAGAAAATATGGGGTTAGTGGCTAGCTCTATCACAAGCTTTCTCCATGGGTAAATCATGTGTTAAGAGCTTCCTGGCTTATTTTCCCAGCAGTAAAATGTGGATGGCAATACTTACCTACATCAATATATTCAACAATGTTTGTTAAATGCTTCAATAACCTCTTATAAAAGAGAACTACATTAATATAAAGGTTGATATTAATCCCTGTGCTGTCTTTTAAAATTGCATTGAATACAAAGAAATTCTTCAGTCTGAAAATATACAGTGTCTCTTTAGCTTTCCAGTTTGCTTTATGGGATATTTATTTTAAATATGTCACAGGTTTTCTCTTCCATGCTTTTTATATATGTTTTGAATAGACTAGACTACAGAAAAAGAACCTAACAGGTGAAAAAAGCCATTGTTTAAGAAAATAGAACTTCCAGTCTTATTTTAATGAAAATTCAGCACCACCCTTTCCAGAGGTCATGCTATCATAAGGGTGAGAAATTTGAGCAGCCAGTCCAGCAGATGTGATTCACTAATTGATTTTTCTTGACTCATATGATGAAGATTGTATTCAGCTATGGATCAATTTAAAAATCTAAATCTCAGTTGTCTATGAAAGTGCTGGAGATGTTGCTAGGAAAAAATAATCAATAAGTGGAGGGAAGCAAATCTTTCCATCATCCAAAATAAATCAACAATGGTTTTTAAAAAATCAGTTTTGCAATTGGAGCATTAGCAGCTATAAAAAGGCAGTCCAAGCTTCCCTACTCTCAGCTGTGATTGAGTGATTAAATATAACCTATTGTGGCAAAGTGCCTTCTCTGGCTCACCAGCTTAAGTCTTTTTTGCTCTGGTGAACCAAGGGCTCTCTAGGCAGGCTGCTTAGAAAGCCCAAGGGCAGGCTTTCCCTTCCCCTTATCGCTTCTTTCTGGCTGGGCTTTCCTCCTTTATCCCAGACAAAGCTGCTTCCCTTCTGAGATGCTCCCTGTCCTGCTGCCCCCAACCTGCTGGCAGTCTCACTCCTTCTATCTCTCCCCTCCCTTTCCTAGCCGGGGTAGGTTTAAAAAGGACTGTGGCAGCCTTTTAATTGGGCTCAGCTGATCCTGCTTGGGCCACTGGCAGCCTTAGTCAGCTGAACCCAATTAACCTGCAGTTAACTCCCTTACCACCAACCCCTCTGGCAGCAGTCTGCTCTGGGTTTACCACAATATATATATTGGAGAAATATCGTGAGATTCAAAAAATTCCATTACAGGGAGACGTACTTATTGCTATTATATAGACTTGTTTTACTCAATAGCTCTATGAGATGCTCATCTCAGTTGAAGCTCTGGTTACATTTTCCCAGATGTAATGAAGTCAAATTAAAGTTTCAGGAAGGCTGATGATTTTGACACATAACTCAGACCTCAGACCTAATGTGGTCAGAATTTGCTATTACTGATTTCCAAGATGTGAACAAAATACATTCTTTAGGTATAAGGTGTTATTTAAAACATATCCTAAGTTCTTCAGTTTGCCTCTGTATGTTCCGCTAAACCTAATTTTAGCGATATCTCCAGGATGGCAGTCAGAAGACCACAGGTGTAATTTTCAGAGGAACTCTGAATAAATAGTACCATTAAATGCAATGTGGATTTTACAGAATTTTTTTTTACCAAGGGAATGGATTGTAAAAACATTTGGCTTTTTATCTTAAAAAAAAAGTTTGGAATCATTTTATATTAAAATTCCTTCACATAACTGAAAACTGATAGAGGATGCAAAACTCACTTATCAGTGCAGCAATTACATAAAATGATAGAAAACACAGATTACTCATAAGAGCCAATATCGTAACATATCTGAACAATCCTACATAGGGGGGCTGTTCAGATATTTGGAACTGCACTAACCTCCTCCTCAGGGGAACATCAGGAGGGATTCTGCTTGAAGATGAGGGGGAGGGAATTCTTCTGGAAAGTCCTGAGCAGGCAGCAGCAGTACACCCACAACTACATCTTTGTAAAGGGTGCAGTTCGGTTACTCCATGAAAACCAGCCAGCTCTTCTTGCTGAAGAGTTGACAGAGCATGGAACCAGGGTGTTGCCTTTTCCCTGCCTCTTGAAAGCCCATTTGGGACAGTGTGTGCTCCTAGTGATTTGGGAAGGAGCAGTACTCCTGGAGACATCAGAGGGCCCAGTGAGAACTGCACAACCATCTCAAGAATTCTGTGACTGCTGAGGAAAAGCTGCAGCAGAAAACTGAAGGTAGGAAACACTGTTGGTGTTTAATACTGCAGTGACTGCTACATTTCACACTAGATCTTGGTAACAGAAATCTGCCATTTCAAGATGATGCTGGATGCTTGGGAGACAGAGTGGAAATTTCCTTGGAGTGACTGAGTTACTGGCTAAGTATGATCATGTTTTGGCAGGTCATTTGGATAAAGTGAAAGGAAGTGAAAATGTGTGATACATTTGTAAAGACATCCAGAAAAAGATCATTAAACTATTGGGTCAAAGAAATTAAACAAATTCTGTGGAAGTAAAAATTGAAAAATATTATGCATTGTTGCTTGCCTATACACCAGATTGTTCACTTATGGAATAAATATCTAAGTCTTTGGTATGTAAAGGTGGATAAAGCAGTATCTATTAAGGAGTCTTTTCTGACATTTCTGAATGTCATCTCCAGAACTGGAGCACAACTTGCCAAAACTGTTTTCAGCAGCTAGAAGACTTGAGACTTAAACCCATGGACTTTAAAGCCCAATGTTATGATAATGGCTCAAACATGAGGGACAAGCACAAGGGTTTGCAGTCAGAAATAAGGCCTTGTTGTAGTCACAACTGGAACTTGTTAATTTCTGATGATGATGCTTCTTCCCTTGAGTCCAAAAATTTATTTGGTATACTGCAAAGACTGTATACGTTACTTGGTGGATCTGCTAAAAGGCAGGATATTTTTTAAAAGCATGTAGCTATTTCCCTGAAACTCTTGTCTGTAATAAAATGGGAGGCACACAAAGATAGTGTAAAAGCTGTTCATCTACAACTCCTCCAGTCAGTATTATTTGCTCAGAGGCAAAATCATTGCAAGAGAAACTATCTACTTAACCTTTCATGCTAGCTCTCAGTGAGTGGTGCACTCACAATCACCACAATCAACAGGGAGCTTCAGGGAAATGATATGGACCTTATTATGGCATGTAGATTAATAGAAACAGCAATCTTCCAGGATTATCACAAGACAGGTTTTGTTCAAGGACTTGTGAGAACCAAAGAAATGGCTCAGGAGTTTGAGGTAGAACCAGTATTTCCAGTTATTTGCCCAAGGAGACAGAATATGTTAACTGCATATGGAGTAACTGACAGTGAAATGGATACAAAACACAACTGAAGCAGAAATATCAGCTGACCTACTGGATGAATTTGTACATTAAAACATTCTGTACACAGATGAGGTAAAAACTCCACATGGGATGCTGAACTTTATCATGGAGAACAAACTGCATTTAGTATTTTCCAGTGTTTACACACATATCCCATGTATTTAACAATTCCTGTTTCTGTATGTAGCTATAGCTAAATGCTCTTCCTCCAAGTTAAAGTTTGTAAAGAAAGACATTTACAGTCTCAAATGTCACAGGAAATTGGCTGCTTTAGTCATATTGTCTTGAAAATCAAGTTGGGAAGCAGTTGGACTTCATAGAACTGATCAGTACATTTGGAGCCACAAAGGCAAGAAGGGTTGTGTTGTTGTGATTCTACCTACATACTGGGTGAACTTTCTTTTCATTTAAAGATGAATTGTTCATTTGCTTGTTCCAGCTCAGGGACTGATTTAACTCATCAGTTTTATGTAACTGGTGACCTGCACTGGGGTCTACAGTATAGAATTCAGTGTTTTGCTTCCACGGATATATAATTTCAGCTCCTACCATCACCAATCAGGATTTAAAGAATTTAAGGATTTCTGTACAGTAGTGCTTCAGTGTAGACTATATCTATGCCAATGGGAGAGGTTTCCCTGTTGGTGTATGTAATCCACCTACCAGAGAATTGGTAGCTAAGTGGATGGGGAATTCTTCCATCAACCTAGTACTGTCTACACAAAGACTTAGGTTGGGTTAACGATGCCACTCAGGGGTGTGGATTTTTCACATCTGACTGATAAAGTGAAATCAACCTAATTTTCTCCTGCAGACCAAGCCTAACTGAGACTAAACCCTAGGTGGTAGAACAAGGGGGATCCAGTGGACATAGTGTACTTAAATTTCTAGAAAGCCTTTGACAAGGTCTCTCACCAAAGGCTCTTACATAAATTAAGTTGTTCTGGGATAAGAGAGAAGATCCTTTCATGGATTGAGAAATGGTCAAAAGACAGGGAACGAAGGGTAGGAATAAATGGTACATTTTCAGAATGGAGAGGGGTAACTAGTGGTGTTCCCCAAGGGTCAGTCCTAGGACCAGTCTTATTCAACTTATTCATAAATGATCTGGAGAAAGGGGTAAACAGTGAGGTGGTAAAGTTTGCAGATGATACTAAACTGCTAAAGATAGTTAAGACCAAAGCAGACTGTGAAGAACTTCAAAAAGATCTCACAAAACTAAGCGATTGGGCAACAAAATGACAAATGAAATTTAATATGGTGTGACGGAGTCAGACCAGAAGGATATAGGAGAGTGCTGGAAGGCAGGTATATTAGTCTCAGGATGTGCAGGTCCCTGTTCCCTGGATAGCCAAACAAAGGCTACTCCAGGCCAATCAAGACACCTGGGGCCAATTAAGAACCTTCTAGAAAGGAGTAGAAACAGCTAGCCTAATTGCGACACCTGAAGCCAATCAGGGACTGGCTGAAACCAGATAAAAACCTCCCAGTTAGTCAGGTTGGCTGTGGGTGTCAGGAGCTATGGAAGGAGGTTGTGCTGTTGGTGAGACTGAGTGGTGGACAACATATCATCCAGAAGGAAGGAGGCCCTGAGGTAAGGGTGAAGAGGAGTTAGAAGAAGCGGGGACTGCTGTGGGGAAGTAGCCCAGGGAATTGTATTGTGTTTTGTGGATAAAAGGTCAGGCATCTTAGCTAATACTATTAGGGTCCCTGGGCTGGAGCCCGGAGTAGAGGGCGGGCCCGGGCTCCCCCCCCCCCCCACTCTTTCCACCTTCCATACTGGCCTGTGATGAAGGTAACTCACTAGGTGGTGACTCTTGCCAATTATACTGAGAAAGGGAGGTCACTCTGGGGCCTAGATGAGTTTCTGAGGCCCTTAAATCTGCCAGGAAGTGCAGGACCCACAAGCACAGACTTGGAGCTTTGTAACAATGGATAAATGTAAAGTCATGCACATTGGAAAAAAATAACCCCAGCTATACATACAATATGAAGGAGCCTAATTTAGCTACAACTAATCTGGAAAAAGATCTTGCAGTCATTGTGGATAATTCTCTGAAGACATCCACGCAGTGTGCAGCACCAGTCAAAAAAGCAAACAGGATGTTAGGAATAATTAAAAAGGGATAGAGAATAAGACAGAGAATACCTTATTGCCCTTATATAAATCCACGGTGCACCCACATCTTGAATACAGCGTACAGATGTCTTCTCCTCATCTCAAAAAGGATATACTGGCATTAGAAAAGGTTCAGAGAAGGGGAACTAAAATGATGAGGAGTTTGGAACAGGTCCCATATAAGGAGAGATTAAAGAGGCTAGGACTTTTCAGCTTGGAAAAGAGGAGACTAAATGGGGATATGATAGAGGAATATAAAATCAGGAGTGGTATGGCAAAAGTGAATAAGGAAAAGTTATTTACTTGTTCCCATAATATAAAAACTAGGGGCCACCAAATGAAATTAATGGGCAGCAGGTTTAGAACAAATAAAAGGAAGTTCTTCACACAGTGCACAGTCAACCTGTGGAACTCCTTGCCTGAGGAGCTTTTGAAAGCTAGGACTATAACAAGGTTTAAAAGAGAGCTGAATAAATTCATGGAGATTAAGGCCTTAATGGTTATTAGCCAAGATGGGTAAGGAATGGTGTCCCTACTCTCTGTTTGTCAGAGGGTGGTGATGGATGGCAGGAGAGAAATCACTTGATCATTACCTGCTTGGTTCACTCAGTCTGGGGCACCTGGCATTGGCCACTCCCAGTAGACAGGATATTGGGCTGAATGTATCTTTGGTCTGACCCAGTTCGGCCATTCTTATGTTTTTATGTGTAGTCCACAACACAGTAGATGTTGGATGTCCCTTGTGTGCCCATTCCTTTATGTGTGTAATGTTAATAAAAGGGGACATTGGGTGGACAGAGAATGGACATGTTTAAAGAGACATGAGTTTATATATGCCATGGCATGTAAACATCTTGCTTAGTTAAGCGCTCCCTTGCTATTTGGCTGGAGTGTCTTGGCTGCCAAGGGGCTGCATGCTCTTTAATGCAAAATCAGATTCCCCTTTACTCCCTGGCCTGCTCACAACCTTTTAATTTTATACATATAAGCCCGGCCCTGTGCAGCATCTGCAGGTCTGACTATAAGTTGGTCTGACTACATCATAAGAACTAGCTAAATAAGTGAAGCTTAAAGCTGTTCATAGAAATTTAAAGTCTATGCAGTGTCTGATACTAATTGTGTACAGTATAAATTTACCACTCTCTATGTATAAAGTCATAACTATTATAATGTAAGTGTAATTGTATCTGAGCTATTAATACATAAAAATTGAGATGGGCAAAACTGGAGGAGATCAGTATTCATGTTTTGGTTTTACAGAACCAAAACCTGGAGATGTTTGCGTGTAATCTTAATTTTATCTCTAAAGTTCCCAGTGGGGGATCTGGCCCAATGGTTCTAGGTTTCTGCTGTCTCTAGCTCTGTATCTTTTGGTTTTAGAAATATGCATCCTTTGTCTAAAGTCTAAACCATGGTAATTCTATTCATCACTATTACTGTTCATTCTTGACAATTAGTATTTTTGTGGTGAATTTATTTTTTCCTAAGGTCATATTCATTTTTCAAGGGGAAATAGGAATATTCTTGCACTGTATGAACAAAGAAACAAGTTGGAGTAATCTCCCTAAGGCATCATTTTAATTTTCAGATGCTGAAAGAGCCACGCAGTGATTATAGTTTATATTAAGGAAAACATCCCACAGATGAATTTAAACTATGAAAGGAATGAGGATTTTTCTGAAAGACAGTTTCCAAAGTGAGGGACACATTAGTGGGGTGGGAGAAATCACAAAGGATGACTGATTTGAAAGCAGTGCTGTCTCCATGGGATCCTCCAAGGCTACAGAGCAGAACAAGATTGATTGTCACTCACTGGTGTAATTAGGGCAGGCAGAGAAGTATCGTTTAAAGGTTGAAGAAGGAGATCTTAACCAGACAGCAATTGAGAGAGAACTCTAGTCACACAACAAGTTTAATTTTTCACTTATATGACTCATGTTCCTAATTAATGCCAATTAGACTTGAATTCAGTGCTATAGAGCAACTCATTTTCATGATTGAAAAAAATACTGTACAAAACTGCAGATAAGGACATGCCCACTACTCATGAATATCACACTTTAAATTACTAGATTGAAACATCATTATTTTTTATGTCAGTGCATCAGTATTTCCTGCACTGAAGGGCTGTTTTCAAAAGTACTGTATCTGGTTAGCTCTAAAACCACATTGGCTTAGTTCTTATGCAAGAGAATGCTCCATTAATGCAGTGAGCATCATGCTTTCTTTGCATGATGACAAATATTTTCATGGTGCCTCAATGTACAGAAGTCTTCAATGTACCTGATAATGTTCTGAGAATCTCACCATGCCCCCCAATTAATTAATTTATCCAAATCCATCACAGTTAACTGCAGGTAAGAGGTAGCCAAATCCTGAACCATAATGGCTCCTTTGGGGCAGAGTTCTGATCCAGCTCTGTGCCCTGGCTGAGTTCCATGCCCATGGAAAACCATAGGAATCCTGGAAAGGAGGTGCCACCCACACATTTGCCCATCTCTTTCCCCTCCTAGGGTGTCCCACACCTCATCCCCACAGCAGGATTGAGGTTTTGGCAGAGGGATCAGTAGGAAGTGAAGTCAGGGAGAGACTCCCTAGATGACCCTTCCTAGAATGTATGTGCCAACTTTTTCCCCCACAATAGAATTGCCCCTGGAGCAGCTGAAAACTGAGAAATGGAGCAATTAAAATGGAGCAGCTCGTGGTTTCTGAATGTTTCCTCTCCATGAGAAGTGGAAGAAGAGGAGGCAGCACCCGACCCCTCCTTTGCAACTCCCATTCATTACTAATACACCAGGTATAGTGATGAAATAGCATAGGGTTCAACCTGTGTGATCTGAGAGAGAAAACCCTTGGAGAAGGCTGTGGGTGTATCCTCCCCTGGGATTACTTACAACACTTGGTGCATTCAGAACTCAAGAATGTGCTCTTCAAACATATTTTTGTGACGGGGTAAGTTCTTCCTGACAGGAATGATTCAGCAGTTTTCAGAGCCCATATGAACTCCATTATAGACATGGAAATCATCCCAACCCTCCTTTCAGTTTGGTGGCAGGATTTTAACGTGAGTCCTTTCCAGCACATCTGTGTTTTACCTCCCTGCTATGTTTATCAAAACTCCTGGTAAATATTTATTGCTCCCTTACTTTAAATGTAGCATCATAAATGGAGACATTTTGCTCTGTATATTTAAAAAGTGAGAAGCATGTGTCTGTGATATGTTAAGTCCACAGCCTGACTCCTACTTTCTCCATTTTATGACTCTCCCCATGTGTATTTGTACATTTCAGTTAAGAGCAAGGAAAGTATCAATACCATTGTACAAGGGACTAGTAACACTTCATCTGAAATTCTGTGTACAATTCTGGGCATCCATGTTCAAGAAAGATGAATTCAAACTGGAATAGAGTGCAGAGAAGAGCTACTGGGATGATCACTAAAAGAGCTTGGCTTGTTTAGTTTGACAAAAAAAAAAGTCTGATTTATAAATACAAAGTGAGGTAAAACACCAGAGAGGGTGAAGGGCTACTTAAGCTAAAAGGCAATGGCACAAGAAGAAAGGAATATAAACTGGCCAGGAACAAATTGAGGCTGGAAATTAGAAGTTTTCTAACCATCAGAGGAGTGAGGTTCTAGAAAAGCCTCCCACTAGAAGTTGTGGGGGCAAAAGACTTAATTAGTTTTAGAGATCTGAACAAATTTATGAGCATAATTGTATAATCTCACTGCATGTAGTGGTGGGAGCAGCCCTGAGTGTCAATTCTTGTTTATATCTGGGAGGGTCCTAAAAATCTCATGCTTCAGGTCTTGAGCTATTAGATACAGGGGCCAGAAAGGGATTCTTCCCCATGTATTCTGTTGTGGTATTTTGTCCGTCTGCTTTCTCTGAAGCATTAGAAATGGCCACAGCTGGAGATAGGATACTAGATGTGTTGGGCCAATGCTTTGCAGTGGTACTGAGGAGTATGTTCTCACACTTTGGTGCTTGGCTGGCTGGTTCTTCCTCACATGCTCAGGGTCTAACTGATCACCATATGAGGGGTTGGCTATACTGGAGGTCAGACTGGATGTTCTGGTGTTCTCTTCTGGCCTTGAACTCTATGACTCTACCCTACAATCATCTCCATTTTTTTATATACCTAATGATTTAGGATAGCTTCACGGGATCAAGTTACACAGAGCCTAGCACCAAGCACTGGGTTCTAAAATCTTTAAAACACTTTATTGAAAATATTATTTACACTATATTTTAACTTCAGTATTTGTGTAGGAGGTATAACTACTATTTGTCCATTTAAACTAAGATTTATATATATTTTAAGGCACATACCACAGTACTATCTGAAATTCTTTTCTTTGTGTGTGATTAGGTCAATTGTTGTACCTCATCAATATAAAGGTATGTAATATTTGTGTGTTAATCATGCTTTTTTAATCAAAATAAGACCCAAATGTTACCTGGGTTACTGAGACTGTAACGCTGACTGGCATTGGTAGCAAAACTACAATTCTGAAAAACACTGGAAACTCAGAAGCCTTTCATCTCATTAGTATGAATTCTCTCCCTCTTTATGAGAAGGATTAATGGCACTTTTTTGTGGCAAATGAATCTCAGATGTTTTAATGCTCATACTTGTAATAGCAAGATCTTTGTCTGATCTCTTTCTCAGTTTAAAACTCTCCCCCACAAAAAATAAATGTGGTTATAATTTCACAATGTAGTAAGGTAACACACTATAATATCCCTTTTTAAAGTGTTGCAGCCCAATCTCTTAAGAAGTCCTTGAAATCAATAGAAAATTTGCCTTGTCTGAGGATGTAATTGTACTAAAAGATTAAACTGGTTCTAAGGTATGTATTTCCAATGTAGAATACCTGGCTACTAGTGAACAGGGTGGATAGTCTCAGACTACATATCTAGAGTCAAATAGTCTGCTACTGTAAGTAGCACTATGGGACATATTCTGTTATCAGTGACACCAGTAAACTCATATGCATGTCATCATACCATCCTACAGGAGCAGCATTTAACTCAATCCTTCAGATACTTGGAGCCACATTCAGCCTCAAGAAAGTGGAAGCAACCACCTTGGAAGTCTCTAAGAATAAGTCACTCATGAAACAAAAAGTGGCTTAAGTTGGATTAATGGATTTTAAGACAAGAAGGGACATATTTTATCCAGCCTGACCTCCTGCTAACTGCAGGCTTTCTACATAGACTTTCTGCAAGTAGCTGAGCCCATAATTTCTGGCTGAGCAAAACCATCTCTTTTAGACAACTTACACCCTAGGTTCTCTGTCTAAAAACATGGCAAAACAGCATAACTTGGACCAACTGGTACAAGTTTGTAAAGGTATTTAGGCATTGTGGTATTCAGCATTGCAAAACCTAACTGATTTAGGTGCTATATCTCATTTGACTATCAAGGGGACTTTTTCCTAAATCTCTTTTGAAAATGAATTTTAAGCTTCTAAATCAGTAAGTTGTTGTAATGCTGCATGCTGCAATGCCTA
Organism: Dermatemys mawii; assembly: GCA_007922305.1. Classification (NCBI taxonomy): domain Eukaryota; kingdom Metazoa; phylum Chordata; order Testudines; family Dermatemydidae; genus Dermatemys; species Dermatemys mawii. The sequence goes on from ML677326.1 coordinate 45,920,652, forward strand.
AATATCTTCCAAAATCTGTCCCCTGTAAACTAAGTAAGATGAGAGAAACTTTTATCTATGGGGAACATGTCTGCTTATGCCACAGCTGAATTTGGTCCAACCAGGATTCTAAATTAGTGTAAATTACATTCCTTTTTCACACTCATTGACTATCTGATTAGCAAGAGACATTGTTATCACTGTCCCTTACTTACACCAAGTTTGATAAGCATGCATCATGTTACTTCTACCACTGCTGAATTCGATCCTTAATCTCTGTATGAATGATAGTAACCATCACAGAGTTTGTTGGTCGTTTAAGTCAATGATAAGTGTCATTTTAGAGTCATTCTACAGACCTTAGTTAATGGAATTACCTCAGCGTCACTAAAATCAGAATCTGGCCCAACAGTTGTGGAAATTGACATAAAAATAAAAATAATACGAACACCATGGAGAAAAGTTTATGTTGTCTATAATTATTATCTGTAATACATAGCAGTCCCTGTCGTGGTTGGGGAGTCCATTGTGCTGGGTCCTGTACAAACACAAAAAAAAGAGACTATATCTCAAAGATACTACAATCTAAGTAGAAGACAAGAAACAGATGGATACAGACAGAATGGGGAGTATAAACAAACAATGAAACAATATTTGTCACCATGATAGGCTGTGTTCTCAGCACAGCAGTGACCTAACCCGTCAAGTTGTTTTGTTGGCATCGTGGCCAAGTTTTAAGGAAGGATTTGAGGGAGGAAAATGAGGTATCTTTGCAGCCATTTATGTGGAATTTGGGTGAAACACGAAGGGAAGCCTAGTAGAAAAAATGAAGGTGCTTGTTGCAAACATTTAATAAGTGCATGAACCAATCAGAGGCAAACATCTTGATAGTGAATGGGGGTGGGAATTGGTTGTGAATGCCTTAAAAGTGAAGACAAGAAACGTCTGTCTGATTCAATAGAAAAGGAGGGAAACAGTGGAGACATGGTCAAAGTGACAGGATAGGAAATTGATCTTTGCAGCATCGTTCTGAATAGGGCAAGATTGCGTTTAAGAACTGATAAAAGGATGCTGTAATAATTGAGACATGAAATGATGAGCATTTTAGCTGTGTGGATAAATAGGAAATCTTAGCTTTGTTATACAGAAACTCTAAATCTTTGTCTATACTTCAACCTGGAGGTGCAATTTAAAGCCTATCTTTAAATTCCTATCTTTTGAAGTCATCCCTTTCTCTTCCATTCCCCACCCTACCTTTCTCCCTCCTGTCCATACTGAGATTCTTTTATTTTTTCCCCAACCCCTTGCTTTTTTGCTCATAACAACCGTGTTCTCTTTACACTCATTCAGTGCTAGCTGAAACATGATTTAAAAACGAAGCAGTCTTGATTCACTCACAGACTGCGCTGACAGAAAACCTGCCCAGAGGTGGCTGACAATCAGGCAAGGAATATAGCAACTCTGCTCCACTGAGGCTCTAGAGCTGTAATTACTGCTCCCAAATCAGCAGCACTGATTAGAAGGGCGGCCAGAGCATTTCCTATATATTTTTATTTCCTCTATTGTCCAGGAAACAAAATGGCATCTTAGAGACACTGAGCTTTGTTGTAGCCCCAGAGTTGCATGAATGCAGGCTTTCAGAGAGACACTCTGAATGCTTCATTCCCAGAATCTCTGTGTTAATGGTTCACATTGGTAACATTTATCAACCACGTGCTTTCTTTCTGAAGGAATGCTACAGGCTAGCCAGACTGTCTGAAGATTTACTCATGTTCTGATAGTTTATATTAATTCCAATAAATATCATGAGCACAAAATACATGATAAATATTTGTATAAGTAAAAAAAGTGAAGTTCATAGATGTTGGGAAATGTATTATTTCAACATAGCATGGGAAAATATCGAGATAGAAAAATTGTATAGCATTTCACTTTTCTAACATGAGATAATTCCTGCAACACCTACCTGGGTGTTGTCGTGTAAGTGTAAGATTTATTTTTACTTCATAAATTCTAATCAGATGTGATCGATCATGTAACATATATAACAGATGTAAAGAAGTTAAAAACAAGTTGTAGGATGGGATAGACTCAGTTTAATTTGACTTTAATGCTTCATTAAAAAAAATGAAATAGGAAATATGTTTTATAGCCAAATTCTTCCTGCATATGAGTGTCCCTGATTGCAAAGGGAGTTCTCATATGTATGTGAAGGCAGAACTGGGCCTTCAATTAAATATTATTTATTAGAGATGGATCTAAACAAAAAAATAGTTGGTCTATGAATCTATATTTGGATATGTAACTGGTATTATGGGATAAATAAATATGCAGGAGTTCAGAGATTGTTCACTCTTGATCTGAATTGTATTGATCTATTATTTTGCCAATATAGTTAGCAGAGAGTGTGCTAAACACAGAGCAGAGGCTGGCCCCAACCAGCATACAGTAGGTAACGCTAAACAAGTCAGTACTCATAAGAATTCATTTAGACATAATGTGGATTTTGGACTGTTTTGATGGAAGAAATTGGGGTTTGGTGTACAAAGGTAGATGGGAGTGGAAGGGAGAAGTTAGAAAATGTAGATGGATTGTAACAAGCAGGTAAGGTGTAGGGGGAAGTGAGCGAAGAGATGTGTGCAAGGGTCAAGCTACAAAGGACATTAAAGGGGCGGAATAGTCTCCTGAATTTAATATAGAAGAGGGGAAAATAATTGTTTTATTCAAGTAGTGCAGGAGACAAAGTAACAGGAAAGGAGGATCATGTTGCAGTCCTGCTGTAGATGGAGTAGAAGGATCAGAGACAATAATGGAACTATGTTGAAAGTAAATCACTAAGGTGAGAAAGGGCTCCATAATCTGGCCATAAACCAGAAGTAATTTTATCCTTTGGGGGACTTTTTCTGGAGGTTTTTTTTTTAAATTGATTCACCAACTTTACCCACTAAATCAAATCTGATAATGCAGGTTTAGGCCATCAGCTGAGACTTATAAGCATTTCTCACTTGAACAAATGAAAAAAGACTTTAAACACAAGGAAATACTGTCTCTGTATCCCTGTTAGAACAAGTAGTCACTTTTAAAATGCCTTTGTACTTTGGAATTGAATCATTTGACAGGAAAGAATATAGTCTGGCTCTTCATAATAGATACTGTGCTATTCTTTATGTTGTGAATCACCCGGCACGTTAAGGACTCCATCAGAAATACAAAAAGAAATAGGTGATAAATATACAGTGCAAATATACTGCTGGATTCACTAAAAGTGTTTTAACCCAGTCCTGACCTCACACTAGTTTTATACGAGTGTCTTCGTTGATGGGGTGAAGATCAGAGGAACTGGGATGCTTTTATGAATCATACCATAGGCTTCTTTCACTATGGGTCGTCTAGCCTAGTTGTTAGAACAATTTTGATGCCACCAGCAAAGTTAGAGTTAGTAGACTTAATTTAGGGGACTAAGACTTGTAGAGGAGAATCTTAATTTTCATTAAAAAAGTCTGACTTCTGAAGTGAGCCTTGAAAAGATAAACTGATGCAAACTAATCACTAGGGTTGAGAGTTTATCCGTGATTTTTTCCCTAAAGTGCTGCAAATTGTGAACTGGTGGGGCTGAGCCATCTCAGCTGTTGAGCAGCCAGAGTGACTTCTGGCCATAAGGAGAAGCAGCTCAGTAGTGTCAGAAGCAAAAATTAACCAATCCTAGCTCTGACACTGAGTCCCTGCATGGACCAATGTTTTCAAACTGGGTACCTAATGTTAGGTATGAAGCTCTAGATAGCTAGGACAGACCCTGGGATCAATCCTCCCATTTTCCCGAGGCTGTGGAGCTGCACTGCAGAGGCTATCTCGGCCAAATAGCTATAACAGCTGACTGAAGGCATTGCTAATGGGATATAGGAGATGAAGTGATCTCTGCAGCACTTATCCATGCCTATCCCCACAGAGCCCACACTGTTGCTCTTCCCTTCAAATTTCAGCCAGTGAAAAGCAACTATGTGGCAAGTGGAATGTCTTTTCACAGACAGGCCCTCATCTGTTATAATGAAAAGGAGTATAGTTAAGATTTTTTGGGAAATGGAACACTCTCACTGAAGGTTCTACAGTCAGAATATCATGTACGTTTTGAATGTGCTGCCAATGTTTGCCCTTCACTACTAATTTGTGACTAAGTTTACTCTTCCACAAAGTATCTTACCTATTATAGAAAACACCTGATCATTCAACTACTGTTTCCCAAAATCTTCCTGCCTCATGGTGAGTCCCCAAAACAAATATTGAACCAGTATAATTATAAATAATTTCAGCATGTCAGTTCTGCACACACTAATGTTTCATACAGGATTCCTCTTGTTACAAGACTTTTATGGTGCCAAATGTGGTCATTCTGAGTTAATACTGTACCGCATCCTGCCATAAGTACCTTGCGATGTACAGATCTATTACAGTTTATCTTCCTTATAAGTGAAATGATAGGCAGCAATCCCAACTAAATTCAAATCAGAGATTACTGGCATAAGGATGATTCTTCTATTACTAAAGTTTAATAGCAAATAATACATTTTTATTATTGGACAATAGCAAGAGCTGGACTCTAAATTGTTACTGGTTTGTCAATCTCCTTGACAGCACTGGCGGGGGGATGAAAACATTTGCGAGCATGTACACTAGTATTTGTCTTCTTTGACTTCTCCCTCCTGAGACCCCTCTTTGGGATTGGAAGGACATGCTGTGAGGTTAAAGACACGGCCTTGTGAACAGAAACAGATTAAACTTCAGAACTAAAAGGTCATTATAAATAAACTTTTTATTTCCCTTGTGGTGGTATGTTGTAAATAAATCTCAATGAAACAGCTACATTTGCACTAGCCTTGAGCTAATAAGGATGAATTGCTTGAGAGTTAAAGGCTAAACAGGACCATTAGATCAAGTCTGACCTCGTGTATATCACAGACCATTACATTTCACTCATTTACCCCTGTGTTGGGCTAGTAACTTGTCCCACACAGTCCTGTGCTGGTAGAGCTCCCCAGCACACTCATCAGGCTGCAGTGTTTGGGTTCTTCCACACTGTGTCCATATGCTCTTAAGCTACCCCTTTGTTTGTGGATGCTGTAGCAGCCACTGTTCCTTTTCTTGGCCTGTCTAGCACAGTCCCTGGGCACAAGCTCTCCACCACCTTCTCATGAAAAAGGACCCTGAAGTTCAGCTCCACTAGCCCTCCAGGACCAAAAATGAACACCGCAAACTCCCAAATAGCTTAAGAACCCTCTTTTCCAGAGCCCCAAACTATGCAGTCTGGGTTTACAGTTCATCTCTTCAGGGACTGTGATGGTGAAAACAGACGGATGCACAGTCTTTGTCTGTGAAAAGTCTTTGAAGTCTTTGTAAAAGGTTCAAAAGCCAATTACTCTTTGCTTTAGCTAGGTCAAGAAATACATCTAGAGAAACAATAACACAACTATATGTTTTCCCTCTCTCAGTTTCCTCACCATTTAATAACTTTTTGGGGCTTAAGTCCAAGTCCTCTAAGGAGGACAGGATCCCTACTCCTTCACATAGGGTGACCAGATGTCCCAATTTTATAGGGACAGCCCCAATTTTTGGGTCTTTTTCTTATATAGGCTCCTATTACCTCCCAACCCCTGTTCTGATTTTTCACCCTTGCTGTCTGGTCACCCTACCTTCACTTGGCTTCTCCCACAAGTCATGGGATCTCTCTCTCTCTCTCTCTCTCTCTCTCCCATAAAGCCAGTTTCTTTATTCCACATCTGGTTCTGTAGTGTTCTACAAACTGCAAGCCCCTCTTTTCTTCTCAAGCCTCCTGTGTCTGTAAGTTTGAGTTCTCCTGAGCCCGTGAGATCTCTGTGTATAACGTTGCATTTCACTGTGTTAAAGTGAACAACATCGCTTTGTATAACTACCCTGTCATAATTATTTATCATGCCCCAAATCTTCATATCATTCACAAATTTTTAGCTTGAAAAATATTATATTTCTATTGACTACCAAATCATTGTGAAAAGGTTTTAAAGCGTGGGGGCTAGTACTGATCCCTTCAGAACCTCATTAGAACCCCACCATTAAATGATGACTCCCCATTAACAACTACTGTTTTGAAATCTGACTGTTAGCCAATTCTTAATCCATTCAACATTTATTGATTGCTATTCCATATGGCTAATTTTTAATCAATCACACAATTTTAAGTCAAATAGACTGGAAAGTACTTTATCAATCTTAAGTGATACATCATCCTGCTTCTTTCCAGATGTAGGACAGAAATATTTATTAAATACTTCTGCCTTTTTTGCATCATCATTCACAATTCAGCCACCTCCTCTAGTAATAGGTCTATACTGTTGCAAGAATTCCTTTTGTTCCTAATATACTTAAACTCCTTCTTAGTATCACTAGCCCTGGATTTTTCCCTGATGTCTTTAGCTTTCCTTTTTACTTTTCTACACTTCATAACTTCCTGTTTATATTGATTGCTTTACCCATTTTTGTCCATGAATTATACATAACTCTCTTTATTTCTAAAGTGTGGCACTTCATCCTGAACCAGGATGGGCTTTTAGCCAAAGTTGTCCCATTTCTTGAATGTGGAATCATGTCTGTTTGGCCATTTAATAAAATCTTCTGAAAGAATTCTCAAAAGAATGAAAAAATGATTAAAAACACAAGTTAGCATTTTGTACATATTTATCCTTACCATCAAGCATTAAATCAGCTAGAGGAGGACAGATAGCTTTCAGTTTTGTTAAATTATAGAAAGCAGATGTTAACTTCTATAAAATTCTTCCCATACAATATTATCCAATTATATAGATATTTTCGAGTGAGCCAATTGTAAATCTGCACTTTCTCCATTATAAACAGAGAGAAGCAATAGCTTTTTAAAAGGTAGTATAATGTACTTTGCATTAACATTTCTGGAGAAATGATAAGAATTATGAAGATCTGAAACTCTTAAAGATATTCTGCATTACAAATGGAATTAGGTTTGTAAAGTGGGCTTCTTATACCTTTATAAGTGAATTATTCAACATGTACTTCATTAGAATTATCAATATAATTTTAATTTTGTAAAAGTTTTTAACAGTAAAATAGATTGTGCCCCCAATGTATTATGTGGAATATTGGCTATTGTTGAATACATTGGCTAGCATAGATATTGAAGAGATCATGGATAAAATTATCTTGCCTAGCTAATACAGTGGCAATAGTTTTCTCCTCACTTAAACTAGGATAAATCATGAGTAACTCTGGAAGTTGGGCTGAACTAGCCACCACAGTACTTAGAACAGGGAATGCTGTTCTATAGCTGTTTAGTGAGCAAAGATAGTAAAACTCATGAAATTACACAAACTTGAGAAGGGAAAAGTATTTTAAAAAAATTACAAAAAACAAACAAACAAAACCCCCAAAATAGACAACTCCGGTTGATAGAGTATTTGTTCTCAGAACTTCACCTGCTAGTTCTAAGGAAATGCTCCCTGGCTGTCCCCTACTGAGATATCTATCTTTCTCTTTTTACAATTTCCTGTTAATGTGATAGGTTAACCCAGGGCTTGGCAACCTTTCAGAAGTGATGTGCCGAGTGTTTATTTATTCACTCTAATTTAAGGTTTTGCATTCCAGTAATACATTTTAACTTTTTTAGAAGGTCTCTTTCTATAAGTCTATAATATATAACTAAACTATTGTTGTATATAAAGAAAATAAGGTTTTTAAAATGTTTAAGAAGCTTCATTTAAAATTAAATTAAAATGTGCACACACACACAAACACATACATACACACACACGGACTGGTGGCCAGGATCCAGGCAGTGAGAGTGCCATGGCAAATCAGCTTACGTGCCCCTTTGGCACACCATAGGTTGCCTACTTCTGGGTTAACCTGGTGCAGCTGACAGTTCCAAGGCCCAGACATTAGTAGCCGGTGGTAATCAACATGTAGATTCCAGGTGCTTTCATTTGTCTGATGCCCAGAACAGTAAGGAGAATCTTAAAGGAGGAAAAATTCCAGACAGCATCTTAAAGGAACAGACCACCCTATCATATAATTAAACAAATATGTTCTAGCTTATTAAAAACCATTTATTACCTATGACAAGGGTAATACCAACATATTATGATGTATGTGTTAAATGATAATGAGATTATTACTAATATACTGAAAACATGGCATTTATAATCATATCATTATTTCATTCTATAGAAAGAAACCTGTGTCATATAGTAACTTTATTGCATCATTGTAAATTTAAGCTTCTTTTCATGTGTAAGACGTTTGATTTTGGTGCTTCCCTCTTCCCACCCTTAGCTGAGTGTGTCTGAGGAGCTTTTCACCTATTTGGAGTGGTTTATGCAGGAAGAAGGGAAACCAAAATCAGCACCCTTCTGAGGCCTGCGGGGGAGTAGATTGTGTGTAATGGCCCAGCCTTGGGTAGGGTGGACAGCATCGGCCTGTCAGACTCGGGATAATCATTTATTAAAGATAGGAAAGTGAGTTTATATACATGTCTTTGAGCCAGAGTCAGAGAGAGGTACCTAATCACATCTTGAGGCACCAAAGCCCAGTATTCAGATGCCACAGACATTCTCAAAATCATTGCTCCCAAACCCTGTAAACAGCAAATTTTCCACCAGTGGGCATGTGCAAAGCTTTGCGGAGCAGGGACCTGACCCTGACTATTCTAAATCACATATGAATGCCCTAGTCACCAGGCTATAGTTATTTGCTCACTTTTTCCCTCTCTCACTGGAGCAATAGTTACTTATACAAAATGAACAGTTTCATCAGGAGAGGTTAAGTGAGACACACCCCAGCATAGACTGTCCCTAGCCTAGTGATTAGAGCACTCTTGTGGACTATAGGAGATGTGTTCACATCCCTGGTCTAAATAAGGCAGAACAGGGACTTTCAATAGCTCTTCCATATCACAAGTGAATTGCTGAGCCATTGAGTATAATGGGCTGAGCAGACTTTGGTTCCTAACTCCAGAAAAGGGTGCATGGCTAAGAATCCCAAGCAGAAGTTGTCACCATACCTCATAGGGTCACAACTGAGAATACTAAATTCAGGACAAACTGATGAGAAATAGGGCAGACACGCCCCAAAACTGGTGGTCATTCTCCCATAAGATATACCAGACCAGCAACAAAAGTAGACTTCTGTTTCACCTCCCTGGCTAACAAGAATTCAGAAATGCAGTCTTCATAGGGATTCCAGTCCTTGTATCACCACCAAAACCACTAGAATGTAATGATAAGTGATTATTTGAAACCAGTTTCATCAACCAAAGTGTTTTTCTGATTCTCAAAGGACCAGCCACATACCCTGGTCAATGTATAACTCATATCTTACCCAAGAATCATGCTGCTGCTAATCCTTTAGTATCTAATATTTAAAGGTTTATGAAGAAAGAAAGAAAGAAAGAAAGAGAAAGAAAGAAAGAAAGAAAGAGGAGGCTACATTCATTGGAGGCTACAAGAGGTAAGAAAAAGACAGCAGAAGAAAGCAGGGAGAGGAGCTCAAATGAGGCTATATCAGGGGTGGGCAAATTTTTGGCTTGAGGGCCAAATCTGGATATGGAAATTGTATGGCGAGCCATGAATGCTCACAAAACTGGAAGTTGGGGTGTGAGAGAGGGTGAGGGCTCCGACTGCGGGTAGGGGCTCTGGGGTTTAGCCAGAAATGAGGAGTTTAGGGTATGATGGAGTGTTCCAGGTTGATATCAAGGGGTTCGGAAGGCAGGAGGGGGATCAGGGGTTGGCCATGGGGTTTGGGCATGGGAGGGGTTCAGGTGTGCAGGCTCCAGGCAGCGCTTACCTCAAGCAATGAAAGCATGGCCAGGCAGCTCTGCATGCTGTCCATCTTCAGGTGTCGCCCCTGCAGCTCAAATTGGTCATGGTTAACATTGTAACTATTCCTTAGTTATAGGGGATGAAATTCACCTCTGTGCAGAGCGTGAGCCCAAGACCTATGTACCACTGAGGTCTTACTTGAGCTTTCAAAATAGGGGTGCTGACCCTCTACAAAGAGTGATTTCCATGCTGTCTGAATTGGTTTATTTAGAAAAGTTTCAGTCAAGGCCTTTAATTGTACATTGGACTAAGGGATGGTCTACATGGCACAGTAAAGCATAATAGAAGGCTGTGATTTGTAATGTGTTCTATTGTGTTGCACTCTAACTAGCCCATGTAGACCCTGCTGGCATGAATTAAAGGGTACTTAGTTTAAGTTAACATAGTTCATGCTAGTGGGCATGTAGTACCTATGTTGACATGAATTTGGTACCCATTAGTTTGTGCCAGCAGGGTCTACATGGAGCGATTAGGACACAACATGTTGGAGAACTTTACAAATCACACCCTTTGAATGAGTTTTATACTTGTAGGCAAGCCCTTACTGTGATTAGTGTGGGCGTCAAGTGACGGCATTCAGCAAAAGTTTACATTTGCTTCTCAAAAAGTTGACTAGGCCCTTCTCCCTAAATAATGTAAAATATGTTAATGACCATTTAAATGAATATTATAAGGATTAAATGTTGTGATCATCTTTCATTTGAAAAATTGAAATATTAAAAAACATCACAGGGATAATGGGTCTGGCAGCTTTTCAAAAGACTCTAAAAATACTAGCACTCAGTGTGTTTACTTAAATAATATAAACTGGCTGATAGAAGCATAGTTATACACATAAATATATCTTGAAGTTTAATAATCTGAACTTCAACAAAAAATAAAAAAGCTTTAGAAAAGGTATCTACATCAGATAATTTTATGGAAAATGTCAGCATTCAGTCATGCTGATTTAAAATTATTTGATATATTCAAGTTACCAGTTTCAAAAATAACTTTACTATCACCCGGTGCTAGGAACATTACCCGATAATTAATGAGTCCCTGAATACTTTTATGAATTAAAGAAATAATCACAACCAAGTATATTTATGGCTTAACATGAAAATGTTATGCTATTTATATTTTGAATAATCTTAAATTAGTTTGTGAAGTAAAATGGTAAGTTTAGTTTCAATGAGAACATTAATAGTAAGAAAAATATTTCTCCATACTAATAAAATTCTTACATAGTTGTGCAGCTTTTTTGCAGTTCTAAATAGAAATTTGAGCTAACAACAAATACTGATTTTTTGCTATAAGCTCTATAGAAAAAGTAAGGAGATCCATCAACTCCATTTCATCATGCAGTTAAAAATGCTATAACAACTTAATGGGGTTAATATACAGAAATCTTCTGGGGTCACTAGCTATCATTTACACAGCTTTATGGATTGTGGTAAGAGCTTCTATTTTTGCCAAGGTATTCAAGGCCACACATTTTACAACAGTCTGCATTCATTGGTAATATTATTAGAGTTAATATCATTCCTGGTATGTGCTTATTAAGTTCATTGCTTTGAGTAGTACCTTGACATTTATAGCCTCTGGATGCCAGCTGGATGAGGTTATGAGCCTGAGCCAACAGTTCATATCAACATTATTTTCTGTATCCAAAAAGCAAGCCTCCAGCAGTCAAACACTGGGATGCATTTTCTTCTCTCATGAACAAAACAGTTGAAGAAAATTAATTTTGCCCGTATTACAGTCTTCAGAGCGAAAAAGTCAATGGAATGTTAAGAAGCTTAGTAAATAAGTCATTTAGTGATTCTGCTATCAGCTGAAAAAAAGGAGACTTCAAAGATGTACGGTTAGACTATGGCTACATGATAGCTTTAGACATTGTAATACAGTAATCTGACAGCTACAATCTGCTCACTATGGTAAGGAGTAAGTCAAAGAGTTACAAAGGCAGTGCAACAAGGAGTCCAGTGACACTTTGAAGACTAACAGATTTACCATCAGGGGCTCATTCACCTGCACATCTACTAATCTGATATAAACCATCATGTGCCTGCAATGCCCCTCTGCCATATACATTGGCCAAACCGGACAGTCTCTATGTAAAAGAAGAAATGGACACAAATCCAACATCAGGAATGGTAACATACAAAAGCCAGTAGGAGAACACTTCAGTCATCCTGCACATTCTATAACAGATTTAAAAGTAGCCATCCTTCAACAAAAGAAATAACTTCAAAAAACATACTTCAAAGAGAAACTGCAGAAGTAAAATTCATTTATAAATTTAACACCATTAATTTGGGTTTGAATAGGGACTGGGAACGGCTGGCTCACTACAAAAGCAGTTTTGCCTGTCCTGAAATTGACACCTCCTCATCAATTATTGGGAGCGGATCACATCCATCCTGACTGAATTGGCCCTGTCAACACTGATCTCCACTTGTGAGGTAACTCCCTTCTCTACATGTGTCAGTATATACCTGCATCTGTAATTTTCATTCCATGCATCTGAAGAGGTGGTTTTTTACCCACGAAAGCTTATGTCCAAATAAATCTAATAGTTCTTGTCTACACTATCAGCTGGATCGACACATAGAGATCAATCTATTGTGGATCGATTTATTGTGTCTCTCAGGATGCGATAAATCGATCTGCAGAGGCACTCCTGTCGACTCCGGAACTCCAGCTCACCAAAAGCGCAAGGCAGAGTTGATGGGGGAGCCCACTGTCGACCACTGCCGCCGTGAGGATGGCAGGTAAGTCAACCTAAGATGCATTGACTTCAGCTACGGTATTCACGTAGCTGAAGTTGCGTATCTTAGGTCAACCCTCCCTGCTCGTGTAGACCAGGTCTTAGTCTTTAAGGTGCCACCACACTCGTTGTTGTTGTGAACACAGACTAACACGGCTACCCCTTGATAAAAGACAGTGCATTAAACTATACAGTAATAAATTATGTATAGCCACATGTAAACTTCTCTTAATTTGTCACTGGTGAGCTCCATTTGAATAAATTATTCTAACTGTTGAAGGCCAAAAAATTTCAAAAGGGTTATTTATTTATCAGGCAACTTATTAATGATTACAGCCTGTTTGAAAATTGTCATATAATCTGTGTCAAATTTCAGGCATATCATTGTAAACATAGGTAGCCTTTTACAGTCCTTGGCCATGTATAATTTGTTATAAAGGCAGATATGAGTTTTCAGAAATGACATGGAAGGTGTCAGTTTTTGGGAAAAATATTCTCTCATCATTTAGTTAGCCGTAACTAACTATAAATCTTTGAAAATATTTAAATCATTTTCGACCTACCCAGGCTCTTTGGTATTTTATCCACCATAATGCAAATTAAGTAAACTGGACTTAAATACCAATACTGCAAACTGTTCAGAATTCACACATGCTCTTCATGGTCATTTGATTCTGCAGAGATTAAATGGTCCCTATGAAACGGATTATAGTGCAGAAACACACACATATATGTAATGTGTCCTCTGTCTAGATAATGAACTACCTACATCCTCCAGTCTTCAGGTGCTTACTTGCTGATCTCTTCCCTCCTGCCTCCTGGTATTTTTTATCCTAATTTTGGGGAAAGAAGGTATTAAGAACTACAGGATATTTTGATAGCACTTAAAATACAATGATTTTTGCAACAAGCTGTGTATTGAATAGCAGCCCCTTGTGTGTGTGTGTGTGAACTTTTATTAATTTGTTTGGAGAAATGAGAGAAAACTAATTATATCCACAAAGGCAGTTACTGTCTAACTGGCCTCCATGAGGTTCTTAGGGGATTAGGCTCATGCATACTAATTAGTACATGTCCTGAAATGCACTATATCTAGTTATAACTGAATACATAGTCAACTTTATTATTTAGGCTTTAATTCTAATATTTATACATAGTTAGGGCAGTTTACTCCAATTAAAGTCACATATATGGAAAGACAAAGTTGTGATCATGCAAATATCTCTACTGGGCTGGACCCAATCACACAGCCCCTTTCTTCAGATTTGTTGATGATAAGGATGCAGAATCATTTTGAAGCAATCTATCTAAAAGATCACTATTAAAGTCATCTCACTCCTATAATTCTATACAAGTCACCTCTCCCCTTTGATCCTTTTGCACTGTCAAATTAAAACACCTTACTATAAAGGCCTTATAAAATCTTGTCCCTCACAAATTTTTGATCCTCCTCCTATCAGTTTACCATTTTGCCAATAGAAGGGAAGGGAAAGTAGGGGAGATGAGGAAAAGAGGGGGAAATGTTAGTTATGGGTTTTGTCAAAAAGAAATTAAATCCACATCTTTTGCTAAAATGGCTATTTTTCATCAACAAATATTTTGGTTTGAAAAATTTCAACCAGATCTAGTTCTTCCTTTAGATTCTCCTTTATATTTCCTCTTGAACCTTTTGCCCTCCTCTGCTCCCATTCACCTAAGCCTCCCTTCTTAACACTATCAAACTTATAAGATATTGCTGCAAGTTCAGAATCTTAAACTATTTCAGTCTCATGCTCTTTGCAATATACCTTTTTACAGTATGCTGTATACTCTATTAGTCTAAATAAATAGAATAATATAAATAGAAAAAGGTTACATTGAATGTATTATTACATTTTATTCAAATCAGTTACATTCCTCTATTCTTCTTAGTCAGGCTTATTATTTGTAAGGTATTCTGTTATCGTTTGAAAAGTAACTATAAGGAATGGAGCACATATTTCATATCAGCTCCCACTTGTGTAATTTCTGTTGAATTTACTGACTAAAAACAGGTTTTAATACTCCCTGTGCTGCAGAGTCAATAAATCCATATTCTATTCTGCTTCATGCATCACAATGAAGAGAAAAATCGGCTGATAAGTTCTGATTCAAGGGCCAAATTCTCTCCAAAAAGGATTAGGATGTGGCCTCTAAACATTGGCATTATTCCATAACTTGTTTCATAAAAATTCTGACAACTTCAAGTGTGTCTGACAACTCTAAGAGTGTCAGTTTTTATCGCAAACCAAATGAGCCATTACTAGGTCTGACTATCGTTATGATGTTGGATATGTTACTGAATATATGTGGCTTCTAAATGTCTAAAATACATTGATTAGGTTTCTGTTTAAGTAAGGCGTTTATTATACAGGAAGAATGGTTTGCCTCCAAATGGAATTAATTCACTGTGTGAAGCAGAAATAAATATTCCTCCTCAACCCCTCCCGAGTGCTTTATGGTAGCTATTCTTTTCCTGGTTTTTGAAATTTCTTTCACATTAGAAGCATATGCTAAAAGAATGACTAACACAAAAGGCAATGTGCAGGAATTTCCTTTCCCTGATAAAGATACTGGGCCAAATTCATCCCTGGTATAACTGCTGGAGTCAATGCAGACATACGTTTGGCTTGTTGTATTTAGCAAACAAGGGGAAATTGTTTTATTGTGTTTTTAAGTAGAGATAACTGATGCAAGCAAGTCTTCTCAAATTGTCCTAGAAAAAAAAACAGCACAGCAACTCAGGTTTAATGTGATGGTCAAGTTCAATGCGAACCCAATTATAGCTAACCTCTAAGCTTTTTGAAAACCCACTGGATTAGTGTGAGACAAATACAGTCTTAATAAGATGCGTAACTTGTAATCCCTACTTATCCTTACTAACAGATGGGAGGAGGCAAGCGCCAGTCCTTTAAAAAGTCTTTTGAAACTAGCATCTGTATGGCATCAAATTAGAACATGGAAGGAACAGGAATTTCTGAATTTGTGCAAATTGTATAGTCCTAATTATTTTTACAGGCTGTATAGACTCAGCCGCTACAATGAGAGCTAGAGGGACTAAAAATTTGTCACTGAGCAGAGATGCTTCAACAGGTACCTGCCTTTATTAAGTGGATTACCAAGGAGCCAAACCATCTGAGAATTTGGCGGGTCCTGGCTTTATTAGAGAGAAATGTCTAAAACTATCAAAAAAACCAAAAGCTTTTGAACATCTCTTTTTTGCGGCTTTGTCCATATATGTTGTTATAACACACCCATCACCATGAGCACTTTGGAGAACTGGAAATAGATCCATTGACATCAGCAGGCAAGTGTGCTAGTGAAAAGTCTTTTTACTCATTCAGGCTCAAAATAAACCATTAGAAGCTTTGCCTTACCCAGAGTTGTTTTTCCTGAACTACATTACAGCTAAAGTCAGAGCATATGTCTGTCTCATTTATCAAGCCTAGATCATAGGCTTAAGCAATCATAGGCCATCTGAAGGGAATCTTTGTCTTCTAGTACATAGGATCCTTAGGGACAGACATTCCCTGTACTAGAAGTGTAATTTTGTTAGCTACTTCTGTTCTGTGCAAGTAGACCTAGTAAAACTATGGTCTGATGACCACTGATAAGAACGTATTCATACAGCATTAAATTTAACATCATATAGGGTAAATTTCACAACTGGGCCAGCACAAGGACTGCATGCATTAATAAGTCCTGGTTTGAGAGCTGAAATGGTGACTGACCATTGTGTAGGCTATCTGCACCGGGGTGAATTTGATCCTCAAAGAGCCCAGGAATGCTGCTCGCAGAAAAATGGTTCCATGACAAATAATAGAACTTTCAAAAGGTCTTCAATGATCTAAGAAATTAAAATATCTGTTATTCAGAGTTGTCTGAAAAGTGAGCAACCTTTACCCCATATTAATAATCATGATTATATAAGGGAGCAGGAAAATAAAGTACAACCCAGGACTTCAACCTTGTTCTTATGAGTTAAATATTTTATATACCTCTATAAATCACTCAGAGGTTCACCTTGATTTGAATCAGCAGGTTATGTGAGTACATCAAGAGACATCAAGAAATAGGACATAGGCAGGAAAGCTGAACAGTTCCATTTTGGCATTTTTGCAGAAGTCAATGGGAGATTTGTCACTAATTTATGTCAGAGCAGGCTCTTGATGCCTAGACATTGTATGTGACAGCCTCTTATTCATATCCAAATGAGCCTCCTTAAGAATGTAGCATAATAGCTACTTAAAATACTTTAAAAATAATTTAAAATAAAATCTGTCCTTTCATCTACTCTGTGAACGTTTTAGTTGTTTAAGCATCTATTCTCACAGCCAGCAAATGTCAGTGTACCACATGAATGTCATAAATAACATATGTTTTATATAAATATGACTCCTGAAATAGCATGCAAGTCATCCCTTTCATATATAGCAATGCAAACATATACATACCCATTAAAAATGGTTCACTCCCACATATATGAATTACACATGTCCTTTCCATGTGGTTTCAAAATTAAAGGGCTATGACTCTTCATCCAAACCACCTGAACCACTCTTAGTGCTTTCTAAAGTGTTTTAGGTATGTATGTTTTAGAATAATCCTTTAACAAGCATAAAACACTACCCTTTCCGATGCATACTCCACAGCATATTAAAGTATATGTGTTTTTAAAGGCTTTCCTAGAAACTTAAAATCTTACAATATAGAAACGGAAAAGGCCTATTAAGTATTCCAGACCATGTCCATCACTTCAAAAATTCAGAATGAATGCCTAGAGTAGATTTTATAGTGTGTTCTCCACTCTAGTGCTAAATGTCTCCAGTGATGGGACTGCCAATACTTCCCTTGGAAGATTATTCTGCACTTTTATAAATTTCACTGTTCTAGGCTCTTTCCTAAGTGAACCCATGGCTGGTTTCTTTCTTTGTTAGCACTTCTGCTGAGAGTATAGAATAAGTATTCTGTACTGGGACTAAGCCTAATACTACAGAGCTTCCCGAGACAGTGGGATAGCTGTGCTGCTGGGTATGTCTCAGACAAGAGCCAAAGCTCTACCAACTCTCCACTCCCTCCTGAGCAGAGAGGGGACAGCACAGTCTGTGTCCACTCTCATGTTGCCAGGCCAGCAGTGATGCAGGTAGCTGGCACAAGAGTATAAGGGGGAGCTGTGCCCCAGCTTAGGTCCCTGTGCTGATGAAGTATCACCCAGATCACAGTTCAGCCCAAGTGCAGACCTTTTATACAATTCCATAGAGTGAACAAAAAATATTGACAGACCCTAGAGCACATTTTCAATGACTTTTGCATGATATTCTTTAATGTTTTTTTTTTTTTCCAAATGGTAATTTGGATATCTCACATTCAGGGAGTTATATCTTTTATCTTGCTATTTAATTCTAAATCTGGCAGGAGACAGAGGGATTGCACAGCTCATTCCTCCATAAACTCATACTTAATTAGCATAAAGTCTCTGCCTGCCTGGGGGATAGGGCACAAGACAGGAAGATGAAAATCTTCTTGACTTCACATTACTCGGTTATCTTTTTTTTCTTAAAGCATGAAACATTTGCGCTTTATCTCTGATATTAGATAGGGAAATTAGCCAAGTCTCTGATGAAGTGTCTGATCCTTCTCCATTTTGTGTGGGAATTCTGTAACATAACTACAGAAATCA
This sequence comes from Dermatemys mawii, assembly GCA_007922305.1. Classification (NCBI taxonomy): domain Eukaryota; kingdom Metazoa; phylum Chordata; order Testudines; family Dermatemydidae; genus Dermatemys; species Dermatemys mawii. The sequence continues at coordinate 45,938,956 of ML677326.1, forward strand.
AGTTCTTCCCCATTGCTCTCTCTAGTACTCTGTGGCTCTCAGATTGTATGCTCCTGTTTGGTTTTCCAACATTTAAAGTTTCCTTTTTAAAATCAAATTACTTCTAATTTGTGTTGGAGGAACACTCTGTTACTATTTTATTGAAGGTGTGTTGTTGGTTTTTTTACATCTCTTCTTGAGCAATTTGGCACTCACTACATCTACATCGTTGATCTCTGCAGTCATTGTATGAAATTTGCCTTCTAGAGATACAAGTTGGGTGAGGTAATATCTTTTATTGGATCAACTTCTGTCAGTGAGAGAGACAAGATTTCAGGCTTACGCAGAGTTCTCCTTCAGGTCTGGGAAAGGTACTCAAAGTGTCACAGCTAAATACAAGGTGGAACAGATTACTTAGTATAATTAGTTAACACATATTTCAAAGGACCATTCAAGGGGAAGTTGTCTATTAACATCCCTCATATAGGCCTGAAAGACATTAGGGGGCAGATCCTCAGCTGGTATAAATTGTCATGGATCCACTAATGAAGATGCTTATTTACAACAGGGAGGTTTAAGACCCTGAATAGTATAAAAATGGACATTGAAGGTTTTCTTCAACATTTTTCTCTCACTGACTAGTCCTAGTCTGGGGGAGTCATCTTTTAACATTCATACCCTGTCTGAATCTGCTGAATATTTAAAATATTCTTGGTTTGGTATTCATGCACTTTGACATCCTTAAATAGTCACCAAGCCTATCCTTTGCTATCAAAAGTGAGGATTTTGCCGAATGCGTGCTTCTTGTTGTTCTATGTTGTATGTCTGCATTACAATAGGAGTCAGGCTAAATGATCACAGTGCTCCCTTTTTGTCATAGACTCTATGGATGAAAACTGTGGTTTTTTGGTGGTGTCAACAAAAAGTCTGAGGAGTGGTTCTAAAGTATGGCCTCTGCTATAGGTGCCAACTCCATAAGTGCTCCAAGGCATAGGGAAAAAATGGTGGAGAGGAGTGAGGGCACAACACTCCTTCCCACCCTGAGGGAGAGGTTAGAACTGGGTGGGAAGAGGTGGGGTGTGGCCTTGGAGGAAGGGGGCAAGGTCTGGGGCAGAGCTGGGGATCAAGCATCCCCCAGCACACTAGGGTGTTGGTGCTTGTGGCCTCCACGTCACAAGGTAGGCTGCTCCCCAGCTTTCTTTTTTAACTGAGAAGCCACCTTGATGTAGCTACTGAAAACAGAATCATTTGCAGCAGATTCCAGTCATTTGTTGCCAAATTCTGTGTGTGTATACATGCATGTGCAATATATTGTGAAGGGTTGTAAATCCCACACTGGGGGCTAGTCTACACTGGCAACGTTAAATGCACTCCCAGCTCTCTAAAAAATCTACCTCTACTAAGGGAGTAGCTACCAGCACTGCGAGTGCAGCTACCAGCACTGGTGCACTGTCTACACTGGCGAACGTCAGGCCGCCCCAGGCACACACTTGGAGCCAGTCCTGTGTGTCGGAATGAGGCAGGGTTTGCAAGCAAATGGTCTCATGGTTAAGACAGTTAAATGCTACCCTGGAGAACTGGAGTCTATCTTTGCCTCTGCCACACAGTGCCTATATATTAGTAGGCAAAACACTAAACCAAAATTTAAACCAAAAACTGTGCGTTCCTCATTTTCAGGGTGCTTAATTAAGGCCTAGTTAACAGAAGTGCTTACCTCTTATAATTGCGACTGAAGTCAATGGGAGCTTTGCTTTGAACATACAAAGTGCTATAAGATACTAAGTACCCTGTAAAATCACATTTTAGGTGTTTTAAATTAGGTATGCCAAATTAGTAGATACTTTTGACCTTAATCTGTCCATGATTCACAGTTTCCTATCTGTAAAATGTGGCTAATACCCCCTAATTTCTCATGAGTGTTGTGAAAATAACACGTTTTGGAAGCATTCAGTCTATAGTGATGATTGCCATAGAAAAGCTCATGAGGACACTTAGAATTTTGTTTTCAGAGTAGGATTTGAATGGTGTGCAGTAAATAAGGGCTGCAGAGAAAACAAAATATTGAACAGCTGCTCATCAAGAGAACACAATCCATTCCAGTAATTGAAAGAGGCAGGGGTCCTATGGAAAAATAGTTTTTAATTACATGACATATGATACAATAAGATATGGGGAGGCCAAATTAAGGTTGCACACTTAACCTTAATCTTGACATTTTCTAATTTCTGAGTTCTTGATTTAGTTTTTTGTCTGCACAATGCAGAATCACATCTCTGGCAATTCCTGATTTAGCCCATTGGAGCTATTACTAAGAATGGATTATGATGATGTGTATAGCACCAACAGTGTGTTAGGTGCTTTAGAATCAGATGTGTAGACAGCTCCCTGATGTTAGAGAACATACAATCTATGGATGAAAGAGATGGAAAGAAAGAGGGGATGGATATTTAGGCCTACACTGAGGTTTCAAAAGCAAGATCTATGGGTAATTAAACATAGATTTTGTGACAGTGTGTGTGGGGGGGTCTTCTAAACAAGAAAAGTAATTGACTTATTGCAGTATATCATTTTGTTTGAACTGTTTTTTGTTTACTGGATTTTTATTTTTTTTTTACTCGGGATGATATTTCTTGTGAATCTTAGTGGTGAGAAGAGCTATCCATTTACGTTCCAGCAAAATGCTACAGTGCTACCATGAGACTTGCAGAAAATGTATCAATCTATTTATCAAGTACTTGCAGTTCCCATTTCAACTAGAACGTGTAAAAATAATAAAAACCGAGCCCGGAAAGCTGTTTCCAGAACATTTTATTAAATAAAAAGCTACCATAAAAATCTTTGAAAACCTGATTGCTCCTGTCAATTCTTGTTAGTATTGGTGTTATTTGTGCTAATGGTGAGGCTGCATACATATTAAATTAACTTAAGATGTACCTTCAAATAAACTCAGTATATAAATGCTTTGCACCTTCCCTTACCATTTGAAATATAGTTTAGAAATATAGTTTCCTTCTGTAAAACCAAATTTCTATAATAATATTTCAAGAAGCTCAGGACTGTCAGCTTTAGAACACTTCTGAAATCTTCTGCGTTTCACTCACCTTCATCAATATCTAGTCAATGTCATACTCTTCTTTTATACCTGTTTGCTGGCCTGGATTGTAAAATCCTTTGAGATAACTCCATGCATAAAAGAAGCCAAAAGAATCACATTATACTCCATACATCTAGACCTTGAGTGGAAAATCATCAAATCTCTCAAATTCCTCTAGGCACACGGGTTACGGTAAAGTGGCTTAGTACTCTGTAAACATCAATCACAGACACAGGAAGTAAACACTTTTTTCCTCCTTATCCAGGTTTTTCTAATTCAGCAGAGAACTCTTTACTAGCGGTAAACACATCATTCTGCAATCCTTCAATTTTTCACATTTTGCTTTCAAAATTCTTCACAACTTCCATTGTTTAGAAAATTATGCTTGCTGATGTAGTTTAATTTCTTTATCAGCCACAAGAAGATCAGAACGTATGGGTCTGTGCTGTTCAGTTGAGTGAACACAGTCAAACTGTACACATGAGAAAGAAAATGGACTTAAACTGAAAGTTTACTCTATATTGGTGAATGTGAAAGCAGTGTCTTTAATAAAGCATCAAGAATTGAAATTTTTAAATACCTACATTTAAAAAGACTCTTGGGCACCATAAAAAAAGTTAGGCTCTAATTAAAAAGGTAGCAAAACTATAGCCCCAAATCCAAAACCATTTGAGGTTGGGGAGTGTAGCGAGGCGATGATTCACCAGCAGGGCACCTCCTGCTGATCATCCAGGAATTAGCTCTTTTTCCAGCTCAGAGCTCCCTCTGCAGGTCAGTGGCTTGCTTGCCTCAGGTCCCCGTGTCCCTCCCAGACCCCAGTGCCCCTTTACCTGGTGTGCTTCCCCCTGGCAATACCCCCACACTCGGGTCTCCCCTCCCAGGGAACCTTCAACCCCCTAATCCCATATTGCCTCAGAGGCTACTGACAGTCATCATCTAGCCTCCAATCACTGGGGCAGACTGCAGTCTGTAATGGCCACCCATTGTTGGCAAGGGGGGTAGGATCTGCTGCCTCTACCTAGCCCCAGGCTGCACTTTGCAACCCCAGTACCTGTTTTAGGCCTTGCTCCAAGCCTGCTGCCTTGGCAGTTGCCTCTTGCCTTCCCTCAGCCCTGCTCTATCCTAAGTACCCTGAGCTCCCAGGCAGCCAAGTCCTTCTCTCTCCACAGCCAGAGAGAGACTCACTTAGTTCCCGAATACCAGCCCTTTTATCAGGGCCAGCTGTGGCCGGATTAGGGTGTGGCCCAGATGTGGCTGCTTCCCCCATCAGACTACTTTCATGGCTCCCCAGGGCAGCCCTTTCCTGGGGTTGTTTTAACCCCTTCAAGGCTGGAGCAGAGTGACCGCCCTTTGAGATAGCTTCAGAAGTAGAAGTGGTGTATTGTCCCCTGTTGGTCAATTGTCCCACTGTTGGTCAAACTCTCATGAAAACAGATTGTGAGACTGAATCTGAATCCAAGCCATACACCTGATTTTGACTTAAATTTGAACATCTAATCCTAGTCTGATTCAGAACTGAACACTACCTCCACAACTATTCTTTGTTCAAAATAGAGGATGTCTGAATTATGCAGATGGTAAATCCGACTTCCAAAATGGATTTGAAAATTTAACACCAGCTGTTTAGAACTTGCTGGATTTCAGTAGACCTCTCTTTTAGAAATTTTTAGAATTTCAGGGTTTTTTGTTTTATTTTGTTTAGTTGTTTTTGTTTACAATCAGGTGTACAGGAATAGACTGAAAGTTGATTTAAGGGAAACATGGAACTGTGGGAACAGACTAGGAAGAGAACTGTGATTCCCAGTGACATTATTCCTGCCTACGTTACCCTTTTGCGTACGGTCAGGAGGTAATTTGCTGCTGGTCTAGATCAGTAACAATTTACTTTCTCTCCACACCAGCTCAGATGTTAAATGATTTGGAGCAGGAAAGGGAAGCCAAGGCTTCACCAAATCCCCACTCTTGCCCAGGAAAGGGAGTAACAGTGTCCTATAGACTCCTCTGTACCCATGTTGGGACTTGGCAGGTACATACCTCCTCACTGTAGTTAAGGGGAAACCTTATCCATCCTTTCTCCCTTGCCATATATCCCTGTGCAAGGATGAATCTTGTCTTTAAAGACCTACTGGCTGTTCATGGAGGACAATATGGGAACCTCTTTCTACTTAAACTGCTTATTCCTGTCCTAAAGAACTTTATTCCCCACCCCCTCACCTCCACTACCTTTATTGCCTCTACCACTATTACTGTGTTGTCACAGACAGAAGATTATACTTACAGGTCAGAATAAAAGAAGAAGAGGAGGTAAAAACTAAAGCAACAAAAATTCAGTCTCCATGTAAATGTCCATAGCAGTAATATACATACACATATACATGCAGTATTGCTTCTAAATCAAATGATTTTTCAATTTTTTTCATGATATAACTATTATTCTTTAATCTTGTAGACTACTGATATTTCCAAGTAACGTGCTCTAAACCATTTGAACAATGTTTATTCATATTCTTTTAGTAAGGATATATCAGCAGTTAATGAAAACCTTAAAACAATATCCATTTAACTAAATGGCAGTAATCACAGAGTCAGTAGGAAAAACAGCTGGATAAATTGGAAGAAATGCACAAAATATAGAAGTAAGCAGATGTTTAAAGAACACAGGGTGGAATTTAAAATAGGGCAAATATCAACTTTAGATTTCATTGTTCAGAAGGCTGATGCAGTTCAGCCATGAGAACTGTCTAAACACAAAACAATTTGGAAGCCAAATCATCCTGCATTTAAACACATACTTATCCCATTTATCCCACTGAAGACAACTTGCTAACCTCTTGTGTGTTTAAATTAAGCAAGTGCTTAACTGCTCTGTTGAAGGAGCATTCCGAGAAACGTCATCTTTCAGGTTCAAGCCCATGAGGCATATTGTGAACTCTGGTCTACTTTGAGCTAGAATAAGCACTGCCAGCTGTACAAAATTGGTAATTCTGGGTTCTCCTCTATACACTGCTGAGTGTCCACTGAAGTAAGTGGCAATAGAAGGAGTTCATCACCCTCCTGGAGAGAGTCTGGATCAGACCCGTGACACCACAGTTATGGCCTTCAGTCATATCACCTCAGTCTGTAATCTTATCATGTTTTGCAAGGTTGGGCATAGGCAGCAGCTGGCTGGAAAACCAACAAAGAAATTCCAGGTTATACTGGTGATTCAGAATCTAGCACTCTTCAGTAGTAACTGAACTGACGCTCCAACACATTAGCAGGGGTTGCTGAAGATGATGTCTTTCAGATAAGATATAAAATCAAGGTCTTGACCATTTGTTGTGTTAAAGATCTCAAAGCACTCTTCACATGAAGTAGTGTGTTAATCCTAGCATACTGACAAAATTCCTCTTACATTTTCATTTGCTATTCTCATATATATTCTGCTTTATATTTTTATTTTTTTCATTACATGCTTTTCTTTCTATCCTTCTGATTCCTTTTTTCACAGTTTTTCCTAAATGGAATGTGAACACATTACACCCTAGATGTGGGTTTATTTCAGTAGTATCAGCATCTTATAAGTGTGAAAGGTAATTCTATATAGAATGAAGTGATGCAGTTTGTAAAACACCATGGGAGCATTGGGGCCCTAAGGTTCTTTGTAAGCAAACACTGTTATTGACATTGTAACTTACAAATGTATATTCCTCTGGAGATGTTATTTCTTGGTTTGGTGTAAAAAAACATGGCAACTGCCATCAGTCCAGAGTAACTAACAACACATGAAAAGGAGGAATAGTAGGGGCACCTTAGAGACTAACCAATTTATTTCAGTATAAATTTTCGTGGGCCATAGCCCACTTCACCGGATGCATAGAATGGAACAAACAGAAGTAAGATGCATTTATATACAAAGAAAGCATAAAAAGTGGGAAATTACCATACCAATTCTAAGAGGCTGTTTAATTTGGATGAGCTCCTGTTGATAATAGCTCATGCAAATTAAACAGCCTCTTAGAATTGGTATGGTAATTTAAAACTTTTTGTGCTTTCTGTGTATATAAATGCATCTTACTTCTGTGTGTTCCACTCTATGCATCTGATGAAGTGGGCTATAGCCCACGAAAGCTTATACTGAAATAAATTGGTTAGTCTCTACGGTGATGCAAGTATTCCTCGTTTTCTTTATGAATACAGACTAACACGGCTGCTAATCTTAAACCTAACAACACATGATTTATTTAGGGTCTCCATTCCAAGCAGATTTTATACCATTTAGCCTATTAGTAATATTAAAAGAGCAGTGAAAATGATTTAGAAAAGCAAAGCTAACAAAAGAATTTAATACAAACAATATTCCTTACAAATAAATAAAATGAAATAAAAAGCTAGCATAAATAAACTAGAAACATAACTGAAGGAAAATGGAGATTAAATCATAATAAAATATGCAATAAGGAGAAAATTACAAATTGAAAAATGCAACTAGTCTTGATTTTAAGTGGGGGAAAAACAAAGATGAATGGAACAACAGACACATATGTAATATGCTGAAAAAACTTTTCAGCAAAACATCTTACATGATTTTATTTATTCATAACACAAACTTTAAAGATCAATGTAGAGTTCTTACTTACAAAATAATGTGGATACAGCTGGGCAAAATTAGACTGGAAAATTTCACACTCACTTGATATACATGGGTCTGAAATTTACAAATGGAACCAGTTTTGGTGACTATGTCATGTCAGTCAGCTATTTAGTGGCACAGTGCAATGAAACTTTAAAGTTCAGCTGTGTCCCCCAAAAGACTGATAGACTATGATGATAGACACCATATAAGATCCTAGGTGCTTTAGGTAGATAGAATACATAATGATACATATTCTATCTATCTTCACCTTTTTATTGTTCCATGGATCTGACCTCTGTGTGTATTCATAGCTGCTCTTTAATGACAAACATAAATGTTTATCCCATTAGCAGTGCCGAGCCAACACAGCTATATGAAATTGTAGTAGATTCTTTTTTGTTCATCTTTCATACTTCTTCAGCTAATCATCAGTTAAGAGCTTCATATTGCCTGTTGCAGTATTGTTTCCCAACCAGCCCTGTGGGATTTGGGAGAATAAATTAATTCACTCCTGCCAGGACATGCTTTCAAAATGGCCCCAGTGCACAGTGAATGCTGGTCCCTCAAAAGAGGTTTGCAAGGCTGTGGCCAGAAGGGAAGCTCATGAAAATGCGACTCTTGAGGAGACACCAGGCTCTGGACTTCACTAAATACTCTGAGATTTGCAAATTTCAAAAGAATTTCTTTCTACAGGCCAAGCAGGCGTAATGGCAACCTTCTGCTCCCAACTACTGATGTCAGGGACAACAACCACATCCCTTCTTTCTCATACTGCTGCTTCTATGCTATCTTTCTGTGTTGTCTCTGATTCATGGAATGAGACCGCTCCTCAGACCCAGAACTCTTGGGCTCTCACTCTCTCCTCCCTGAAATCATATCTGATGACTCAGTTCTTCCACAATGCCCACAAGACATGAGCTAACAATAATAAAATTGATTTTAGAAAACCACTCCAAATGATCATTTCCTCTACATTCCCACTGTGTCCTGTCTTTTAGACTGTACATTCTCAAGGGAGGGATTCGGCTATTTTTTTCTTGTTTGTATAGAGTGAAGCAGATCAATGCTTAACAAATGGCAATATGCTGTGGGGGATGCAGGCACAGAGTGGCAGGAGTGTAACTGTAAGCAGATTTCATTTAGGCCTGGGAATCTTCTGACGGAGGGAAGAGACTACCTTGGATAGTGGCTCATCTCCTTCAGCCCGCTCCCTCACAGACTTAAACCTGTTGAGCCTGAACCCTACAGAATACCCACTTCAAGGTGTCTATGGAGATAGTGGAAGAAGGAAATGATACATTAGATGTAGCATTCCTCCCCTCTTCTGATCCCCCTCTCACTGCTTCCAGAAGTGTGTTGCCTGGGAGGAAGAGGGAGTGAGGAAGGTCTCTCCATCTCTCTTTCTCTCTCAGTGATTGAAATGTTCAATAGCAACTAGGATATTTCCAAACACAACTTCCATTGTATCATTTAAGAATGATAAATAAAATCCATGGAAAAGGCATATCTATCTATTTATCTGTATACATGGATACTTTTCCATGGATACTTATTTTTCAATGGGTACTTATATTTATCATTCTTTGAATCCTCTTGATAAAATATTTTGTCCAAATTAAAGCATGTACTTTCCTTAAACTCTTAAAGGGCACTTGTCACAGTATCTGAGCTGTGAAGAAATGCGTGATATGACTTGCCAAAAGGCTAGTTCACATGGCAAAAGAGAATCCTTCCAAAATGCTTCATTTAAAGGGCTTTGCTACAGCACCTTAAGGACAAATAAAGCACAACAAATCAAATAGAGAGTTGTGTTTACCAGTAAAGATGATGAAAAAAATGTTTGTAATAATGTGAACGGTCTGTGCCTATCATGTCAAATCCAAATAAATCACAGCAACAGAGGTGTAAGTGAACTCTGTACATTAAGATACAGTGTTCAGAATAATATTTCTACAATGAGCGCAGCAATACTTTCAAGGAGCAGTAGATTTTACTTTAATGGGTACGTTGTGGGGGACAGTGCATAGGATAGGACAGGAGAGAATAGTATCATTTTCCACTGAAATCACTACAAAAGTAAGTTTAAGCAATGCTGCCAACTCAAATTAATCCTTACATTTAAGTTTTGTCAAAATATTTTTTAGAATACTTAAGCCAATGGAAATGACTCTGACTTTTTTAATTCTAGTTGAAACAGTGGTTTTAAACATTTAAATACTCCACTGCAGTGTTTGCAGTTCTAATGTGACAGCTATAAGAACCTGAAAGGGGATATTCAGATCAAAATAGGGGGACTGTTTGATCCTGCCCTCCTCAAAAGTACCTGGGTCCTAACTCCAGGGAGGAGGAAGGAAACTGAGTGCATTTTGGTAACCACAGTTTAGAGTAGGCTCCAAACATCATCCTACTATAAAAATTGTTCCTCGAATCTCCACCTTGTTATTGTAAAGGGGAGCAAGGAAGAGCAGAGTTGGTCCTCTGCCTCAGAAAATGTTGTTTAATCAAAATTGAAATGTGCACCAGGAAAATGTTGATTTAAATGACTATTTTTATTTTTCTATCAGGAGAATGGAAAGGAAAAAACTTTGTTTCAAGTTGACATTTTAAAACAACATACCTTGTTTCAAAATGTTGCTTTGAAATTAAAAATATAATTTCAACACTAAAATAACTGTTTTGATAAAAAACGTCTACATTTTAGTTCAACATTTCCAATTTCAAAGTTGTCAGAATTTTTTATTCCATGATTTTTTTCAATATTTCAACTTTCTGTCTGATTTGGAATGGAATCTAATTTCAGAATATTAAATTTCCCATGGGACAAAAATGCTATTTCCTTATAGTTCTACCAAAATAGATTAGATAGCTCACTGACTATATTTCTTTAACAGTATGTCTACACTACAATCCAAACTATGATTGCAGCTTGGGTAGACATGAGCACTCTAGTATTACCCATGCTAACATGGTTAACATTAACAGTGTATATGCAGCAGCATAGGCTTCAACATGGTCTGAACAAGAATGCTGGAGACATGGGTACGTACTCACATTGCTAGCCCATGATAACCCATACAAGGCAAAGCTAGCATGGGTATGTCTACCTGAGCCATTTACCAGGGCTTGTGGTGGATTCTTCATCACTGGGAATTTTTAAATCAAGATTGGATGGTTTTCTAAAAGATCTGCTGTAGGAATTATTTGGGAGAAGACTCATGACCTGTGTTACACAGGAGGTCTGACTAGATAATAACAATGATCCCTTCTGGCATTGGAATCTATGATCTCCAAAATTACTTTTTGGATTTCAGTGTATACACATCCTTAGTGTTCAATCCAGATTAGTATCTGATTACTAGATTCTGTACTCTGTGTAATTATGAAAAATTACTCACTTAAATTTATCTAGCTATTGTAGCTGCCATTTTTTAAGCATTTTGCTTTAGTTTCCTTTTATGTTTTTTTTCCCTTAATCTTTGAACTGTGTTTGGCTATGCTGTCCTTGTAAAGTGTTAGTCACAAAACTGCATGTTGCTGGTAATTTTATGTTAATCTGATTTTTTGTGTAAGGTGTGGGTGGTAGTTTGCTTGGATGTTTGGTTTTAATAAGCCAAAGGAATATTTCATTGCTCAACAGAATTTGCTCTTTTTAGTCAGGCTCGGTATGAAGAGAGTTACTGAATATTTGACATATGTTAATGTACATTATTCTAACTTAATGAAAGTCAATAGATTATTTAATTAAAGTTCTTTATTCCAGTACCCTTTTGATGTGTGTCTATAGTGATTTTTTTTCTCGTTGCCTTGCTAATGAGCTACTTCACAGCCTGTTCCCTGATATTATCTTTTGAAGGTAAATGGGAAATTGACTCTTCAAATAGATTCAGCTGCCTTCTGACAAGCTTCATTCTTTCAGCTACCTTAAGGAACTAATTTTTTAAAAAAAAAAACTTAAAAAAGGACAGCGTAAGTGCATACATGCAATGAGGAGTTCTCAAATCACTGCTCTCTGATAACATCAAGTCTAGCATGAAGTGTGGAGGCAAGGGGCATTAATTGGCTGTGTGCTTGTTCAGATCTGGGGCCACCCCTGATGAAAAGGTGTCGTCATGTGGTGCCTTGGTAATGGGGCTATTACAGACAAGGCACCAAGCTGAGTTCAAGGAACTTGTTCATGTTACTGATTGCATTTACAATCTGGAGGGAATGCTTTCTTCCAACAATAAACAACTAAATAAGTTTCTATAGTAGCTTTCACCTGAAGTCATCCCAGGGCACTTTATGATGAAACACAAAGCAGAAGTGCGGAAGTGCTCTAGCAAGGAGAAAATCAAGGTAAAGAAAGAAAGGGAAAATAATGTTCAGATTTGTTTAAGTCTATTGAGTCAGCAGTGAAAACTTGCCTCTGAGGGAATTTCAAATTGGTGTGGAAGAGATATGCAAACTAAAAGTAAGTGCCCAATATCGTTTTAATTTATATTGTTGAAAACTACAGAAAGTCTCAACGTGTGGCAAGGCTAATGTAGGGGACACACATTACAAATCATGATAGGTCTTGTAAGTTATAGAAGGTTTCAAATTTTAATAAATGTATCAATGTAACTCCCAAAACACTAACATGACAAGCTGAGGCTGCTCAGTATGGCTTAAAATTCTAACAGCCCTTTGTACAAGTTGGAATGCAGGCAGCATTTTATGAGAGAAGTATAAAGTAAAGCTTAGTAGTCTAACCTGGAGGTCTAAAACTCACAGAATATAGTTATCAGCTTCAATCTATGAAAGCCCAAGCTGAATTCTGTTATACAAATTCTCATGCAGATGAGAAAATGAAGTTTCAGTGACAGACCTAAAGTAAAAGTCAAAAGACAAAGCAGTATCCATCATGGCCTTGACATGTTTAGCGGTTAAAAAGAATCAGATTGATATTGTTGGGTAAAAGGCAGAAAGGACTTAAACAAATAAAAGGTGCAAATTTAAAGGGAAACGGTAGATTTCATTTAGTCCAGCAATCTAAACATTGAATTTAATGAAGCATACGTTACCAAGAATTGTCTGTAACATACTCATGAATTCCAATATTTAAATTAAAATTGTGTTTGCTGAGCTGGTTGTACAATTGATATTTGTGATTTTAAGACTGCAAGCCCAATGGAAGAGGACGCAAACTGGTTTCAAACCTGCCTAAAACTTGCTTAACAACCTGAAGAAAAGCTTTAATACTTGAATTAAATACTGGACTGCTTCTATGATTATTAAACTAGAATTAAAGCAGAAGGTAGACTTTTCCTTACAGTCTGTGACATGGGCTGTCTTTCTGTTAGTCTCACAAATGACATCCCTCCAGATGGTTATCACCAGCTATAGACTGATGAATGCTGATTTGCAATTAAAATTGGTGTTCAAATATATTTTGTACCACCTGTTACTATAGCCTTAATAGTCTGCAGCAATTCTAGGGGACCTGCTATTTTGAAAGCTTATGCAGCTTGTTGTTGTGTGTATTTTTGAGCTGGTATAGTAAGCATGGAGGAATGTATAAATCACCAGTTTATCATATCTTTTTAAAATTGTTGAACCAAAAATGTTAAATAAAATTGTTTTGCATCAAATGAAGCATTTAGCTTTCAAAGTTTTTTACCTTTAACATAAAATAACAACAATACGACACTCCCTAGGGATACCCAGGGTTGTGTAGCGCCTCACCACTACATGTTCTTAGCGTGAGCAGTCTCGTCTGTGGGTGCTGTGGATCAGTTCTCTGACACCACCAGCTCCTGATAACACAAGCATTACCTTCCAGGCCTCCACAGGCCTTGCTTTCTCCATACAGGTAGCAATAAGCACATACCACTCTGCAAATACTCAGAACATTCTCTGCAGTATCCAGTCCCCGAGCCACTGAACACTCACAGAGTTACCAAGCCTGCTCTTCCCCAAGGAACAGTTCACACCAGTTTGTAAGATTCAACTCAGAGCCATCACTTTACTTAACATAACAGCACTTAGATATACTGATAGTGAAAACAAGAACGTGTTTATTATCAAACAATGAAGATTCAAGTGCTAGTGAGTAAGAATATTGGAAAGAAATGCTAACATATAAAAGAATATCATTATACACTTTCTAGAAACTAAATCTAACTGGATGACTCTCCTGTCTAAAGGAGTTTATCTCACTCAAAGTTCTCTCTAGTGTTTTCAACAGTCTGGCTGAGACCCCATTTTCATGAATATCTTTTTATTTCCTCAGTGATGTGTGCCTGTGTGTCTTCACATCCCCCCAAATACTCAAGCAAACCTTTGATGAACAGTTCCATATAGGGTCCTATTCTCTCCCCCACCCACATACACACACATACCTCTTACTGACTTTCTCTTCCTGAAGATGTCACAATCCTTTATTTGCATTATGTTTGACCTGGTGATAGAAAGCACATTGTGAATGAGACAGTAGTCATTTTACATGTGTGATGAGGATAGCCTATAATATTTGTATGAAGCCTAGGTGTGCCTCAGTTTCCCTCTGTGCATTGTATTGTTACTCAATGGATGAGAAAGGCTTTATTGTCTTGGCCAGGATGAACTATGGTGTGATGGCATAACTCCTTTATCTCTGTGCTAACCTAAGGGCTTTCAGATTCTGTATGCCAGGTGACAAATAAACTTCTACCTTATTTGAACAGGCAGTTTTTGTTGCTGCAGATGGTGAGAACTTTGTACCCTGAAAGGGTACAGTTACAAACCTCCCTCAGAAGTCTGACTTGGATGGATTCTCAGGAGATTCATGTAACCCTCCTGCACCTCCTTATCAACTGGCATTAAGATACTCTTGGGCCATAAATAATAATAAAACTGACATTACATTTGAAATGAATTGAGAAGTCAAAATGTTTCATATTGAAAATGTCAAAATGAAATATTTCTACTACTTTGGAATTTATTTTGTTTGTTTTGTTTCATTTGTTTTGGACAACCCAAATCTGCTCGATAAGTATGTAGAGCTAATGCCTTTGAACTGATGTGGTAAGAAGAGTTGCTGAGTTGTGTTCAGTTAGCTTTATTAGGAGAAAATATTGTATGTCAAGATGCCCATACCTAAGAAATTTGTATTATTTGCAGTTTCAGCTGAAAGTGAGAATAATAGAGGTTTGGTTGGATCACTTGTTAAGTAATGGGTAAACCTCATAAGATTTAAGGTAACATTTCCAAATTACGTTAGTGTCCATTGAAATCAGTCCACTGAAATCAATAATACAGCTTCCAGCGACTCTAAGCAAAACAGAGTTAGATTAACATTGAGCGCTTTTGAAAAATCCACTCTTGCACTTTTAGTTCATAAGTCTGAAAATTTAACCAAAGCCTATTGAGACCATTTGCACATCTTTGATATACAATATTTGGCTGCATATAGCTCATGAGCAGGGGCTATTGTGAAACTTCCTTGACTTCTTGTTCTCAGTCAAGCAGAAAATACCACAAAAGCAACCAATTGTATTCATGCAGTTTTTTAGACTATATTTTGTGTTTGTTCTCATCAAGAATTGTTTACAGGTCAAAGTGACCTTCCTGTCATGTTTTATCTGCTTTGGCTCAGCAAGGTTTTTACGAGCCTAGCAAAACTTTAAAAAATCCCAAAATTATAGGCTTGAACATAACTTGTTATAACAGTGATGAATTTTGGTCAGGGGGCAAAAGCTTTAGGATTTGAGTTGCCTTCTGGGAAGGTACAAAAGGAGAATGCATAGAAAGGATCCCTTATATACCCTTCCTTCACCTATATATTATGGTCCTATATGTTTGATATGCTGGTTTGTGTATTTTGCCTCCCATTCTATTCTTTACTTTCCCTCAAAACTTTGATTTTCTATTTTTTTTTACATTAGGATCTAATTATAAACAATAATGTATATTTTTTTATTCCCTTTGGGGGAAAACACACTCTCTTCCTTACTCTAGCAGAAGGTAAATTAAGATTTATTGAATCCTACATAGCAATATAAATATCGCTTTTGGGAATTTGCATCCATTATAAAAATGATTAACCATTTAATGGCTGCTGAATGTGTAAGGCACAGTATACAGACTCATAGACTTTAAGGCCAGAAGGACCATCATGATCATCTAGTCTGACTTCCTGCACACTGCAGACCACAGAACCCCACACACCCACTCCTATAATAGACCCATAACTTCTGACTGAGTTACTGAAGTCCTCAAATCATGATTTAAAGACTGCAAGTTACAGAGAAACCACCACTTACATTAGTTTAAAGCTGCAAGTGACCCATGTCACATGCTGCAGAGGAAGGTGGATCCCCCTTCCTGACTCCAAATATGACAGTCAGTTGGATCCCGAGTATTTCAGCAAGACCCAACTGCCAGACACCTGGGAGACAACTCTCTATAGTAAGTCAGTGTCCCTTAACCAGCAAAAACATCAGGCAAAGCATGTCACTAGTGGCGCCTGAATAATTAGTTATATGAGGATCCTATTCCATAGCCATTGTCATGGAAAGTCAGATCATCACAATAATGTCACAATAAGCAGTGCATCAGAGTAATTTTTTAAAATCTTATATTATGACCAAAAATTATCTCAAATGGCATTTTCAAATTTGCAAAGGGGCTTTTCAAAACAAAACTTTATATCTTAAGAAATTAATAGTATAATAAATGAAATTTTTATTAATGTTAGTTGCCTAATTAACATCACTCTTGTGATTTCTAACAGAAATGCAAGTTCTAGTAAAATATCTCATTTGCATTTTGCGTACCTAGCAAAAGCAGATTACTTTGTTTAAATTATAGTTAATTTCATTGTAATGATGTCATATATTAGAAATTAATTACCCTATTTCTTCTTTTGGAATGGCCTCATTACATTTGATTTTTTGTGCCTCATATTTTTCTTATTGAAAGTAATGTATGTGCAGGAGTGAGATCATTAATTTTGTATATGCTTTTTTGTTTCTGACTATTACTTCAGATGAAACACATTGACTGGTTTGATGACACATTAAAACCACTTTCATTACAGACAGTGTTTATCTGTGAACAAAAAGAGTTTGTTTGAGATAGCCATGGTAAGCTATAAAAGAAGGTATATTTTAATATCCCTGCATGTTTTTACAGAAAAATATAAATTATAAGTGGAATATACCTATTGGGTCAGCTGCTCCTTATTCATACTAGTGGAGAATTCCCTGAATGATGGGATTTTTATTATATATATATATATTGCAACAGTATTGCATTGTTGATTCCTGTTTAACTTGGGATCCACTATGACTTCCAGATCTCTTTCCACAGGACTCCTTCCCAGGCAGTCATTTCCCATTTTGTACGTGTGAAATTGATTGTTCTTTCCCAAGTGGAGTACTTTGTATTTGTCCTTATTGAATTTCATCCTATTTACTTCAAAGCATTTTTCCAGTTTGTCTAGATCATTTTGAATTTTAATCCTAACCTCCAAAGCACTTGCAACCCCTCCCAGCTTTGTATCATTTGCAAACTTTAAAAGTGTACTTGCTATACCATTATCTAAACATTTGAGGAGGATATTGAATAGAACTGGACCGTGCAGGTCCCCACTTGATTTGCCCTTCACTGTGAGCCACTGATAACTACTCTCTGGGAACAGTTTTCCAATGAGTTATGCATCCACCTTATAGTAGCTCCATCTGGGTTATATTTCCCTATTTTGTTTATAAGAAGGTAATACAAGAGAGTATCAAAAGTCTTATTAAAGTCAAGCTACACCACAGCTACAACTTCCTTTCTATTCACAAGACTTTTAACCCTGTAAAAAAAAAAAAGATATTAGATTGGTTAAAGGAGGCTGACTGGTCAAACCAGGATGAGGATGGCTAGAAAATTTGGCTAGAAAGTGATTATTAGAGACTTTGGGAGGAACAGTTTCAGAGGAATGCGAAGGTTGAAGCAGGATTGGAGAGGATATAAGTGTGGGAGAGGAACCTCAGACAGTTATTGTAAAAAGCACTTTAAATGAGCTTAGAGATGAAAGAAAGATATTGTGGTAGTTCGAGAAGCAAATTCAATCAAGGATTTTTTTTTTAACATGGAGAAACTTAAACATCTTTGTATTTTTAGGGGAAAGAATCAGAGGAAAGCGAAAGGTTAAAGAGAAGAGTAAGGGAAGGGATGAGAGTGAGCAGAGGCTTTTCCTGTCCAGTCCTGCATGAGTTGTGCAAGGCCCCAGGCAATGGCAGCCCCATTTGCAGCAGACAGGGCAGTCTGCAGCTCAGAGGAGTGTTTTCCCGCTTCTTCCCTCCTTTTCAGTTGACCCTTGGCTACGGGGAGTGGGGGTGAATGGACCACTCCCCCAGTAAGTACTCAGCTGGAGCATTCAGCTGGTTGGGAGGGAGGTGGGTCTTCTTCATTCACTAAAGTCTGCTGTGGAACAGCATGTAGTGACTTTTTGAACCAAGATCTCAGTTGTACGCGAAGATTTTAGGACAAAAGAGAGAAAAAAGGTGGGGGAGGGGGAAGTCTGCACACTGCTGTGATCTTACAACCCTTCTGGAGCTATCAAACTGAAAAGCCAGACTTCACCACCCCACAGAAGAGCCTGTTAGTTTTTAAAGTGTTTTTTGTATTTATATAGAGAGAGTGTAAATAGTTTAGTGTGTCTTTTTCATCTGGGAATAGAAAGTAGTGTAGGGAAAGTAGTGCTTTAGTGTATGTTAAAACCTTTCTACTGCTTAGTATATTTGGAAACCTGCTAACAAGTTTTCTCCCATTTTTAGGCTCTTCCTGAAAAAGATACATCTGTTTCATTTGATTTTGGTATAGCATGTGTGTGTGCCCTTTTTAACAGTTAAGTTCAAGCTAAAGCTACTACCCAATTAAGGGTATGTTACTTATTGGGAATTTATCTCCTCACTCTCCTCCTCCTTCTTTTCCATGTTTCCCCTCTTTGGCACTGAAAAGAGACGAGGGAGAAAAAAAGGAGGAGAAAAGAGAAAAACAAACCACAAACGTGTTTCAGTCGTGTTTTTGTTTTTTATATTTTTAATCTCAAAATGTCAAAAATTGTCATGGAAATTAAAATGAATTTTAAAAATCCACAAAACTTGCTTATCACTTTTCAATCAGCTCTAATAATAGATTAATATTAATTTATGATATACCAATGATCATAATACGTTTACTGTCTTTTTTTTGTTAAGTTCTGTTAAAGTGTTATCACATGATAAAGCCCAGTTAATAACATTCTAATACAATTGGATTTGCCTTAGGATTCTTCATAAAATATATTGTTCTGGTGTAAAGCTTATAGCTATATATTTCATGTTTACCATCTCTAAAATGTAAAATCAGAAACTGGCAACCTTTTATTTTCTGCTGGGATAGAGGCAGGACTTGGCAGCTTAGATCAATGACTTGTACTGCAATAAATATTTTTTTAAAAAAATCTTGAACTGTTTTAGAGTGGATGATTGCAGTCCAGTGCACTTTATTTTAAACTCCTATTGTGCGGATTTATTCTTACTATGAAGTTAAGGAAAGCAGTTTGGGGGGAGCTGACTTACCAGTTGATCTAAAAATCAAAAACATACTGTTAACACAAAAATACAAGCTACATTCAGAAAGCGTGCTCACCAGTTAGCTTCAGGTATCTCATTCTGGCTAATTGTCTCTCCCATGACTAGACCTTTTGGTGGTACTCTTGATCTGTGGCATTGGACCTTTCATAGATCACTTGCGGGTATTCATTCACAGCAGCAACACTTCATCATAAAATCTTACTAGAAAATACATTTCCAGATGGTTTGCATATCAAGTCTCAAGGGCTTAAAATCAGTCTGCATGACCATTTACAAAAGAATCGTGATGCACTATTGTTTCTGATGTTGAAAAGAAGACCAAAAATGGACACTGCAAGCCTGTTTTTCTATAATGGGTGAAATACTGCTCAGCTACTCTGGTATAAATTGAAACTTCATTTGATTTCTTCCAGATTTACAAGAACAGAGCAAAATTTGGCATAACATTTTTTGTTAAAGATCTGGCAATAGTATAAACAGCACATTAATAAAGCCTTCAGAGCTACTAAAGCAGAAAGTGCTGCATATGCCAGTGAAGCCAAGATATAGTACAAATCAATACCTGAAAAAAGTAAGAAAGATGAGCAGGAAATAATTAGATTCAACTTGGAATTTGCACGTTAATACTTAAAGGGAAAATATTCAGATGCACTGACATTTAATAGAAGGGAATATTTGGAAAGGAGTAACACTGAATGAAATGTAGGGACAAAAGAGTTATGGAAAATAAGTATGGTTTTATGACGTAACATAGCGGAAATAAAACTAACATTGCAATACAAAAATTCTGTTAAACATAAATACACAGAGACATTAAATCATGGAGCAGTAAGGTAACAGTCCCATTCTATCTAGCACTAGAGACTACAACTGTGATATTTTGTATATTCTGGGAACCTCAACAGCAGAAACTTGTCAAGAAATTGAAGAATATGCTTAAGTGACCAGAAGGCTTGATTTATGAGTTTCAGTATAGCAAAACATATATTGAGTGCGTATACTGGTATGAATATCTTATAAATACCTCAGAACATTCATAAATCTTATAAGACTAGTGTGAGGGAATAAAGATTGGTAACCGTCCGAAGGATGTAACCACTACAGGTCAGATTATGTGACTGCACCCAAACCACCTTCCATCAAGCCTCACCCCCTGCATTTGGACCCCTGCTCCGAGATCACCACGCCTTCTGAGCTCCCACACTCCAACCCCCACCCCAGTAAGCCCCAACCCCTATGCACCCAGATAATCCTGACAAAGCCCCTGCACCCAGACTTCCCCACTGAGCCCCAACTCGCTGCACCCCCACCCCTACCCTACCAAATGGAGTGGGGACACTGAAGACACTCCTCGCCTGGGTCACAATTTGGTCTAGGGATGGCCCTGGTAGAGGGAATTATACTACTACTTTTAAAGTTATTACTCAAAAATAGCCAAGTGGACTTTTACTATTACTTGTATTGCTTTCAAACTGAAATGCCTGAAGATCCAGTTTTAGCCTCTTTTTACACATTTTTACAGCTGAATGTGAAGTTGGAACTGTTGCAAATTAGATTTTATTATGGAAATATTGGCACAGCTTTAGCTAGGTCGGCACATACTACACCCAGTAATATGCTTTAAAACTCTATATGGAGACCAACAGTCTGAAGTGCAACTGTAGCAAGCCCCAAAGGAGAGAAACACGCAAAAAGTTCCCAAAGACATTTTTATAAGGCCTGATCCAGTTGCTAGTGGTATAACTTTCATTGGCGTAAATAGTGCAAGCTCAAGCCCATTCTGTATATGTTTAGAAATAAGATGCAAACAGAAATCTGAAAAGTAGGAAGAGATCAAAGCTCATTAGATACCCAACAAATGAATCACCCATGTATGCAAGGAACTAAGTGATCAGAAAAATAAAATGGAGCTGTATTGTGTATAGTCATAACTAATAAATATTAAGATCTCAAAACCACAGTGTTGATTTAATAGCAAGAATGGGGAACACAGAATATTTTTTTAACGAAAATGATTCATTATTACTCAAAATGGATCCGTTCTGTACAACCCCTCCTCCCCCAAATTATATTTTTCATGAGATTCTACCTCTTCTTCCAAAACGTAAAATTGCATCCAAATGCATGGACCTCACATTTTGAAGGTTTCAAATTTAATTGGAAATATTTCACAGAGTATCATTGTCCTTTTATAATCCTCCTCATATTTCCCCAAATTCTTTAGGCTTCCAGAGATGCTATTGTAGAGTAGGCAAAAGAAGGTGACAATTCTGCAACTTTTATATGAATGTTTGTGCTTGTGCAGAGACCCTCTGGGATCACTGGAGCCTTGCAGAGGTTCAGGGGTGTGAGCTAGCAGTTCAGCTAGCCAAATTGGAGCCAAAGGGCTAACTCCCCAGTGAAAATTGATGTAGTGACACTTAGTTCATTGGTTCAATGCTGATTTTTACTCACTGAGGTCCTGGCCCTATATGTGTCTGTAATGTGCATGTGCTAAAATATTTCTCTTATTAGAGTTAGTGAAAGAAAATATCTGTGTTTAATTTCAGATCTATAAAATGTATTTTAGAATGTATAAATATATGAAATATTCTTGTTCTTAAAATAAGGTCACTTGTTAGAACTTGTTTAAAAAATGGTTATCACTTGAAATATCTTATAATTTGTTTAACAAGTAGTCTTACAGTATTTATTTATTTATTTATTCATTCATTCCATATTTTAAAGTGTCTGTATAATGAGGACATGAAATAGATATTATCTGGAATGGTATCAGCTCTGAAAGCAGGGGATTCTTATAAGTATCTTGCAAATTCTCCTTTCCTTTCCTTTCCTTTCCTTTCCTTTCCTTTCCTTCTTTCAGAAATATTTGCCAATGTCCTTTGAACAAATGTTCGTAAAACTGAATAAAAAATCATGGGAAAATATTGACAGAAAAGCTGAGGCTTATGATTATCTGAAGGTTCTTAATAAGAATATAATAAACTGTATGGATTTGGTAGTATAGCTGCAGTGCAGTGAGATTGTAAAGCCAAGATCTGAGTTCTAGGACTTTAAGGTCTTTGACCTTAGAGTTGACAGAAAATGGATTTATGATCTGCTTGCTAAGCAGCACCATAAACTCTCAATGAAGATGTATAGACGGTTGGCTGTTTTCTTAACAAAAATTCTGCCTTGGATGATTTTCAGGTTACTAAATAAATATATATGATTAATTCAAAATAGATAGGGTGGCAAATGCAGATGTTAAGGTTGCCTGACCTGTTGATTGTGTATTAATTATATTTATTATTTAAGAATTTCTATTATAAATGCTGAGGTTTGGTAGGTTGTAGTCTCAAGACCAAGCCTGGTGTTATAATTGCTATTACGTTGGGAATTCTGATGTGCGTGGTTGCAACACTCACACTTAGGAAAAAACTTCTATATTTGTAGTCGTTTTATTAATACCATTAGCAAAGCTACAGACACTACAACCCAGCAGGGCATCAATATATTCACACCATCCCTTGTAGAACAACCTGACCTATAAGTCATTAGTTTCCTCATCATCATTTTCCTTGTCACAATCAACAGTGGTCATCATTCTGGCATCTCCCAAGGCACGCAGGCTGGGATACAACTTTTATAATGTTGTATAATGATGCAACTATGCCTGATGCATATTTAGTGAGGGTTTCAGCTCCTTTTCCTTATTTTAACTTTCACACCCCACTAATTTGTGGTGCCCCACTTTACATAGCTAACACATTCCTCTTATGCTCATTAACATTTATATCACTCAGTCATCATGACAACTTACTGTTAGCATACTGCTGACACCCTATGTCTGCAAAATCCCTAAAAATACCCTAAGTGGCTTTATCAGGTACATTGCAGCATATATTTTCTAAATAGCAACAGTTTTAACACACTTATGTAATACAGCATTCTATCTTATGATGTCTTGTGATGTCAGGTTACAGCTATCTAATGATGTCCCATGATTTAGAATCATTTACTGACTAGTTGCTTATGTCAAATGTTCTTTGGGCCAGAGACCTTCTTAGGCTACGCTAAATATTTAATAGGTCTTGAGGTTGGTAGGCTCATTGAATTACTGCCTTAATTTATATCTATTCTTCACTTAGCAAATACTTATAGCTATAGGCCACATTGATCCTTATTTCTCCTTTGGATCTCCAAGAGAGAGGAACATATACATAAAGGTCCAGCAGAGAATGGAGAAAACATATTAGAAAAATAGATGTGAAAACACAGTCTGCCTGCAAATAAGGAAAAGGATCTGAAGCAGATTTGTATAAATCTTCTCATATCATTAGCCAATAAGCTCTACTGAATTTGTGTATATGTATATTTGGGTGAGAAGCTGCATTTATGTTCAGCCAAAAGCTAGATAAGTCCTAGGCTTAGTAGGCAGTGACGACAGAGAGACCAGATTTTCCAAGCAAACAAAGTAGGATGCTTATTTTAGTCTGGCAGGATTTCAAAACTGACACTACATCAATATGTGAACAAAGCTAAGCAATCTGGCAAGAGTCAAAATCTCTCATTTTGGTGTATTTGCAGTTGAAAAGTGCACTGGCAACAAACCCAACAGCATGAAATGGCATGAATGTCATGATATTAGCACAATTTATGAATAAATAAGTAAGGCTGCTTTAAATATAAAAAGTTTGTTTATATGATTTTACCAAAGTTTCCTGTTTGCACAAAATGCCCCAAGCATTTTATTCCTAATCTACTCTGTCCTTGGGTATATTCTGGAGGGACCGATGGGTTTCTGACTAGAGGCCTAACCCTTGGAGTTTGAATCATAGGATGAACTGAAGTATTGTAAGCTTGAACTTCTCTCAAATGTGTGTATTCATCCTTTTCTCTCTAGATATATTGCGACAGGTCCTCACCAGGTCTAAATTAATGTAGCTCTATAGACTTCAAAGAACTAGGCCTATTGCTCAATTAATATACGATGACAAGCTTCAAGTATTCCTATACTTGGGACTCCTTGATAACATAGCATAAGGATTTTCAAGTATTAGGAGCACCCAGCTCCCATTAATTTTTAATCCCATCCATCATGTACAAAACTGTGATACCTGCATTTTCTTGCAAAGCCATGAAATAAGAGCATCTAACCAAAAGGAGTGTGCCTATGCAGCAAGTGAAAAAAATGCACGGGCTAGATTAGCCAAGCAAGTTTGAATCCATCTAGCACAAGTAGCAATAGCAGTGAAAACAGCATAGTGTAGCCTTCAGAGAGGTCAGTAAGCTGAGTACATATCCAGGGTCCATGCTCAAGTTGTATTATGCACACCCTGTGTTGTTTTCACTGTTATTGTTACCCACACTAGCTGGATTCAAGCTAGCTTGCCTAGGCTAGCCCATGAATATTTTTTTGCTCTATAGACATACCCTAAAACGTAGTAGATGATATTTACACTGTTTACTGCATTTATAACAGAGGTTTGATGGTGTTATCCCTTTTGTAAATTGAGCACAGTTTGTATTTATCATGCACTATTGACTGCCGTATATGAATTCTGCTCATAAATCCAGCAAACATACTTAAAGAATCTCAAACTTTTGAGGAGTTTTCACATTGTTATAATTTTTTTTTTTTTTAATTACCAGCCAGCAACAATTTTTCTTTCTTACCCTAAATGGAACATTGTGATGCTGGCAGAGCAGGTGTCAGCTGATGCCAAGGCCTTGAGCCTCACTGAACACTGACAAATGCATAGCTCGAAACCATTTTGGCTAACCTGTGTGTTAGTATAGTTAAACCAGGTATTAGCATTATAAGAATGTATTTAATGTTTAGACTTTGCGAAATCCCTGAAGGATGCTGCATGTATTAATTATAACATCTATATCCCATAGTATAAAGTTATATTGAGTGTTTGCATTGTAAATCTCTGAAATTGTGTAATTCACCAACCAGGAAAAGAACCATTAACTAGGGTAAAGTGCTTGTCCTGCACACAAGATGGTCCGTTGAGGGCAAATGACTCATTGTGGTAGAATGAAAGGACAAAGACCTTGTTGATTGTATTCCTTTTTCCATCCATGAAGGAGAGACCTACACATGAACTCATCCCATCATCTTGGATTCTGAGGTGAAGGGATCTCTCTATGGTAACGGTACTCCAGAGTCAAAAATTCTTAAATAGAAGCAAGAGAGCCCCAAGATGCTTGGCATGGGTCAACCCTAAGGATGCACAGAGTTGCTTATTATAGATGTTTGCATTATTTTTTTAAACTAAGACTGTAACTCATTAGTGTGTGTATGTTTCCTGTTTTAACCTTGTAAATAACTCATTTCTTTTCTTAGTTAATACATCTTTAGTTAGTTTGTGACAAGATTGGCTACAGGCATTCTCCTTTGTTTGAGATCTGAGTACAACTGACTTGGGGTAAGTGACTGGTCCTTTGGGACTGGGAGTAACCTGAATATTGTGATTTTTGGGTGGCAAGATAGACTGAAATGACCAAGGGGATTGTCTGTCACTGCATGGTAAGACTGTTATAGTACTCTAGGAATTCACACTTTTTACTGGGTTGGTGAAATCTTATTATAGAATATTCAACCAATTTGGAGTGTCTGTGCTGCTTTTTGACAGTCTTCCTTGAGGTCGGCACTCACCATCGTGAGCCACTCCAGACAGTATGACATCCACGATATGGGTTGAAAGATGGGATATTCAGTTCTGGGGCAGTGAGAGGTTTCATGTCCAATGTTTTGTCAACCATGACTTTAAAAAAGAGTGTTTCATGGTATTGGGTATACAGTGCTTGTTAACTAGCCTCATCAGACCACAAAAGTTTTAAATCTTAATATTAAACATTCGGGTTTATAGATGAGTTGCTCTAGATACTTTGTAGATGTTTCTAAAAGTATTCTATATGCAAATATTTATATTTTTATATTTATTATATTTTTCTATTTCTCTCAAATTCATACAGTTGGAATCCAAAGAAGCACACATTCTAAAGAATACTAATGTAGGCACTGAATTTTTGGGTTATATTTAAACTGATCTAGTTAGATCCTTGTTAAAATTAATCTACCACTGCATATTTAAGTGTCTGTGTATGTGTATAATTTATGTGTTATGCAAGGCTTCCATCACGCATAGTATCTAAGGATAAACAACTATTCAAAGTAGCATTAATCATGCCAAAAAAGGCTCTGTACTTACCGCCTCACTCCATGTATAATATAATCTGTATAACTATATAACTGTATGTGTTTATATATAATATATAGAGAGTGACGAATGACTGACATATGTATAGGGAAGGCCCACTGCTACTTAATGGTTTTTGTATAGTATAGTATCCCTGACAGTATAACCCAGATAGTAATAATAAAGCACCTTGTTGAGTTTCTTATATTTCACTCAGTTTGAAATTTGCTTTTGGAGTTGCAGTTAAATTGTACAGATGTTCTTTGAATGAAATAATTATTTTGTTGATGGAACCCAGCATGATGTGATTGAAAGAAATACACACACAAAAAGAGACATTAGCTGATATTCACAGTTAATGGACGCCACTTCTTTAGCACTATTAGGCTATACTTCATCATGAAAAGAATTATTTTAGAGGCAAAAGAAGTGTCAGCAATTAAAATATGGCTTAGATTACAGATCAGGTATAATTAGACTCAGCATAATTACTTTAAAATTCTTTTTGGTTTCCATCCATTTGTAGCAATTTTTTTCATTTAATTTAGACTGGATTTTATTAAAAAAAACTTGATTTTACCAGAAACAGCACTACTGCTTATAACTAGAAGCCAGACTGAAAGCTCTACTTAATTTTTCAACAACAGTATCATAAGTGCTTTTGTTAAAGAAGTCTTTCAGGCTCAAACAATACATTTTAGTATTATTTTTAATTGTGATATGTGATTATGAATGCTAGGAAATATTGCAAATATTCTTGAATATCCTTTATTTTAATCCTGAATGGAATGAAATAAGGCTTATCCAAAGTTCAAGAGTCAGTTTATGTCCTGAAACATTACCTTGTGTGCTAGTCGGGAAACATTTGTGTGCTTCAGAATGAAAGAAAGTGTGCCTCTCCAGGGGTTGGCAGATACCACTGCAGAATAAGTAACTACACCTCCCATCCTAATACCAACAAAAATCCCATTGAATGACTTGCTGCCATTTCCAAACTCTTTGGAGTTTGATTATTCATTCTTTATTTGGGCAAAATCCCCATTAAAGTTGGGATCAGATCCTTTATTCATAGGTCCCGACGCTGTTCTAATTTTGCTGACACCAGTGGAATTTACTACTGTAAATAAGAGTAGAATCTGGTATTAAGCACCTTGCCTGTGATATCTCAGAATCCATAAGAACATAAGAAAATAAGAAAGGCCGTACTGGGTCAGACCAAAGGTCCAGCCAGCCCAGTATCCTGTCTACCGACTGTGGCCAATGCCAGGTGCCCCAGAGCAAGTGAACCTAACAGGTGAGGATCAAGTGATCTCTCTCCTGCCATCCATCATTCCCCTCTGACAGACAGAGGCTAGGGACACCATTCCTTACCCATCCTGGCTAATAGCCATTAACGGACTTAACCTCCATGAATTTATCCAGTTCTCTTTTATCTTCATCCAGTAATCCAGTGCTTCATTTACTCTCTCTTTTACCATTGAACTTTGTCAAATAAATACATGTGAATCTTTTTCATGGAGCATATAAAAACTAATGGAAATTACATTAATTTTTCATAACAACATCTTTTTTGGCAAATGGAAACGCAGAGCTACAAAGATCAAAAAAAGACCCAGTCCCACAAGGAGCAGTCCCACATGATGGTGAGTGACCTCATTCCTACCAAAGTCAATGGGCGCTGACTAATCTCAGTATTCTGCAGGCAGGATTGGGTGTGAATCAGATTTTTCATTTAACAGGGAATTCCACAATTTTGAATATTCTTTTGATCCAAAACATAACAAAACTGAACAAACTTCCTTTGAAATTTCTTGTGAAATGAAATTTATAAATATTCTGGGTTAATTGAAATATTTTGTTCCAATCTGATTTTTAAATTTGTATTATATAATATGATATTAAAAATGAAAGAAACGTCATGTCTTATGGCAAGTTATGGGAAGCCAGGATGTGAATCAAGTGGTATCAAGCAGAGTGCCCCAGGGGTTTGTCCTGGGGCCAGTTTTGTTCAACATCTTCATTAATGATCTGAATGATGGGATGGATTTCACCCTCAGCAAATTTGTGGATGACACTAAGCTGAGGGGAGAGGTAGATACACTGGTAGGTAAGGATAAGGTCCAGAATGACCTAGAAAAATTAGAGGATTGGGCCAAAAGAAATCTGATGAGGTTCAACAAGGACAAGTGCAGAGTCCTGCACTTAGGACGGAAGAATCCCATGTACTTTTACAGGCTGGGGAGCAACTGGCTAAGCGGCAGTTCTGCAGAAAAGGACCTAGGGATTATAATGGACAGGAAGCTGGATATGAGTCAACAGTGTGCCTTCTTTACCAAGAAGGCTAACGGCATATTGGGCTGCATTAGTAGGAGCACTGGGAAGTGATTATTCCCCTCTATTTGGCACTGGTGAGGCCACATCTGGAGTATTGTGGTCAGTTTTAGGTTCCTCACTACAGAAATGATGTGGACAAATTGGAGAAAGTCCAGTGGAGGAGAACAACATGATTAGGGCACTGAGGCACATGATGAATGAGGAGGAGCTGAGGGAACTGGGCTTATTTAGTCTGCAGAAGAGAAGAGTGAGGGAGGATTTAATAACAGCCTTCAGCTATCTGGAGGGGAGTTCCAAAGAGGATGGAGCTGTGCTGTTCTCAGTGGTGGCGGATGACAGAACAAGAGGCAATGGTCTGAAGTTGCAGTGGGAGAGGTCTAGTTTGGAGATTAAGAAAAACTATTTCACTAAGAGGGTGGTAAAGCACTGGAATGGGTTACCTGGAGAAGTGATGGAATCTCCATCCTTAGAGGTTTTTAAGGCCCAGCTTGACAAAGCCTTGGCTGGGATGATTTAGTTGGGATTGGTCCTGCTTTGAGAAGGGAGTTGGACTACATGACCTCCTGAGGTCTCTTTCAATTCTAATCTTCCATGATTCTATGAATCCAAGATTTTAATTTTCCTTAGAAATGTCCACTATGTGGCAAGCTGGTGTGATATAGATTCACACCCTGTTTTGCTGCTCAGTATCTTGCCGTGCAGATTAGCTCCAAAAAATATTTCAGAATGGAAAATCAAAACATTCCATTCCGAAAAGGGCAAAGTGGAACATTTCAACCTTATAATTATTTTTTCTTTTTAATTGTTGTTATCAAAATCAACATATTTCCACAAAATATATTGTGTTCTGAAACCTTCTGCCTAAAATCTTCTGACAAGCTCTCCTTGCAGGAGTAGGCTCTTAAAAGAATACTGAAATAGATAACATTATAGAGCATATATATTTATTTGTAGAATGTATCTTTTGATGTTTCTCAGATAAGTGAATTGCTACTTTGCATTCTGAACATGAACAGCGCTGATTATGAGAATAAGATTTATCTGGTGGGAAATATGTGAAACCTGCAGAACATTCCTTTTGACCATTCATCTGTCTATCCAATTGTGATGGACTTATTTCATTTGTCTGGTTGAAACTGCCTTTTGGCCTTGTTAAAAATGAATGGAAACACTGTTTTTAAAAGGTTGTTTTAAAAACAAATTGTATTAACCCATTGGGCTTGTTTCACATGAATATGATTTTTTTTTTTTGTAAATTATAAAGTTTAGGAGTGGAAAAACAACAAAAATCTCAAAATGAGTTGTTCATTCCATGTACTTCCATTAAAGAATTGTTCTCTAAAATATACTAGCAGCTCTATTTACTTCAGTGGAGCCAGGAGAGCTTACACTAGTTGAAAATTTGCCTCCTAGGTCCTTATCCTGTAATTTTTCCACATGGGCCATAAAGAACTTTGTGCCTGTATGGAGCCCAACTGAAGTCAAAGGGGCTCTGTGCAGGCACAGATGTTCACCCACACAGAACAACTTCCAGGACAAGGTCCATATTACCACAATTCTAGCTTTATTATAACATACTTCACATCCACTCACAGTCAATTACCTGTTGTAATTGTTATTCAATGTTAATTTTTCAAAAGCATGAAGTGCATCCAATTTATGACATCACAAGACTACACAGGCTGATGTCTTATACTCTTAAAGATGCCATTAATAGTGGTTGAAATGATACTATCAAGATACAGTACCTGGTTTGATTACAGTTGGCTTATTTCTCATGGAACTACTGAAACATTTATTTGCAGAATGTTTACATACATGAAAATTAAATAGCCAGCAATGATTGCCAAATTGAAGCTATAAATAACATTAAGTGCATTCCAGCTGCATTTATTTATATATTTTAAAGGAAGCTGCATTCATTTTGTCCAGAGCAGATGTTTGGAAAGTTGAAGCGTAAAGAACACACATGTGTGGGAATAAATTCTGAACTGTATTTGGAAATAAAGTGTTGGTTACAGCTGAAGTTTCCCCGCTTACTACATACGTGTTACTATGAAAGTGGCATCATTTGTGACACTGCTGTTAAGGGAGCTCTGTATAAGAGACTATAAACTAGATCCCAGCAGGATCCGCTGCCATAACAGCGGGAGCAGTGGGAATGGGATTAAAGAATAGTCCCGCTCAGGGCTCTACTATAAACTGTTTCCATCCTCATAAGGAGAAATGTAAAATGTAATATAAATAAAATCTTCATTTCTTTAAACATAATGTAATTTGTATAATTATTAAGAGAATGTTACATTAGATTTTAAACTCCTCTACTAACTGACATATGAAACTTCTAATACTATGTGTGTTAAATAAGATTGCTATAGCCACTTAGAAATTGTGACTTAAAAACATGGGGCCAGGTCCTTCTGTGCATTAAGGCCATTTTTCACTCCCTCTGCTGGAACAAAGCTGCCCTAAGATCGGGTTTAACCTGTCACAGGAACATCACGCCAGTGCAAGTGAGGTGCTCTCTAGGGACAAAGGATATGGCTTGTGCACACCAGTGGCTGACACAATTTCCCCTTCAAGCTGTGGCCGGCATGGGAGTGGAGGGGCACAGGATCAAGGGAAAGCAAAGATGACTTTCCAGACACATGCACTGACTGCCCCAAGAAATCCCCACGTGAATCCTAGTGCCTAAACAACTCTTGTAAAATTATAGGGCCTTAAACTAAAGCCTGGGATTCCAACACTCCCAAATTTTCAGGTACATTCAAATCCAGATCAGGATTCTAAAATGAGCTCTACTAAAATCCCAGATCCACACACCCTATTCTAGGAAAATTTGAATCCAAGTCTGGATGTAAACTTTGCAAATCATGTGACAAACTTTCTCTGAAATACAATTCCACACTAATTCATGCTGAGGAGGGGATGTCAGCTTCTGCGAGTCCAGTTGAACCAACCCTAATATTCAATTGTACTCACAGTAATAGTTCTTATGGAGTCAATGGGGCTACTTAAGTGAAAAAAGCTGCAGGATCAGGCCCAGAACATGAGTGTTCTGACTGCTAAGCTCAGCAACACTTTGAACACAATATTAACTGTTTTCCTTTTTTCTCAATCACATAATGAGGTTGCTGTCTTAGACACAATGTACCCAGTCTTTTAAGTACTGTTTGTGAGCGAAGGGCAGACGCATGAGCTCACTACAGAACAGGAATGCTTTACAGTACAATTTCAAAAACCGGAGAACCGCTTCAATGCGCCTAATGAGAATACTATGTTAAAGAGAGAATCAACAAGATGGAGGTGTAGTTGTTTTCCTTAGCACACTGAACACTTCTTTCTAATTACATTTCCTAACATCAATAAACAGCCGTGTGATGAGCATTTACTGATCTAATTTTTCCATATGAAATCTTTGTCTGGCCTTGACCTTGGATTCACCTTGGGACAGGATTTTCTTAAGCAAAATAAAAATAGATGAGAAAATATTAATCTTTGCTTAACAATATCAGCAAAGCCAACAAAATGCATTCATCTTTGCCCATATTGTACCTGGCAGCAGCAAAAATAATGCATATTTACATTTCCTATGTATAATAATCGGCCCCCAGTGAAATGTTGGGTTTTTTTGCCTGAATCTAGCTCTGGCAAGGACAAAATTTATGTGAACTATAGTCATATGTGTAACATGGAAGAGTGAGGGAAATAAATATTCACTTTCCTATTAACATGTTAAAAAAAGAGCTCGGGCTTTGTTTATCATTTTAGAAGGTCAATCTACTAACAAGAGAACATTTAAGCTCCTTTTGCAATATGTACCATTATAATTTGCTCATGCCCAGTGTTGTTCCCAAGCCTCAGAATTATTCATGTGACTTTGAAGTCTGCATGGAATCATGCCTCAGACATCACAGAGTTTACATGCTCATGCAGTGATTTCAGAAAGATGACTCAGAATGTATTGTCATTGAGGCTTCTTCCTGTTGTTACCATCTATAGCCTCTCCTCACTCAGCTTCTAATTAGCCCCTTTGAGTTGGCCTAATTGCCCAAGCCAGTTTTTAAACTCTCTGGATATAGCATACCAAATTGTCATTATTCCAGTGAAAGAGCAATGTCTGTGATCTCTCATGTAAATTACATTAAAATCCAAATTATGTGGTTTGTCTCCAACCAGAACCCAGTTTCTACAAAAAGGTTTGATGAGTCTTTCTAATTATCAGGGTGAGAGGGGGACATGTTATGATAGTTTATTTTTACTTAGATTAACTGGAGGGAAATTATAGCTGTGGATAAACAGTGACTTCTCTGTACATTTGTGAAGAAACCTAAGAGTAAGTAAGAGCCACCTGCCAAAAGAGTTTCTCTTTCTGTGTTTTGTAAAGTGGTAGCTTGCAAAGGAGGGATCCACCCAGTTCTATAACTGTATGACTGCTCACACTCTACACTGCAAAACACTTTCATAGATATGTAGAAGTGACAAAGAGTCCTGTGGCACCTTAAAGACTAACTAAAGTATTAGAGCATAAGCTTTCGTGGGCTAATACCCACTTCGTCGGATGCTTGCAGTAGAAGTATCCAGGGGCAGGTATAAATAGGTAGGCAAGAACCAGGTTAAAGATAACAGGGTGGGTCCAATGAGGCTGAACCAGCTGTATCTCTAATCAGGGAGGGTGAGGTATTCCTTTAGCAGCTGAATTGGAGGTGTGAACAGCGAGAGAAGAAAAACTGCTCTTGTAGTTAGCTAGCCATTCAAAATCTCTATTCAGTCCCAAACTGATTGTGTCAAATTTGCAAATGAATTGCAACTCTGCAGTTTCTCTTTGCAGTCTGGTCTTAAAGATTTTTGCTGCAAAATGCTGACCTTTAAGTCTTTCATGGTGTGTGCAGGGAGATTGAAGTGTTCTCCTACAGGTTTTTCATTCACGCCCCTTCTCTATCTACGCTACATTGATGACATCTTCATCATCTGGACCCATGGGAAAGAAACTCTGGAAAAATTCCACCATGATTTCAACAACCTCCACCCCACCATCCAGCTCAGCCTGGACCAGTCTACATGAGAGGTCCACGTCCTAGACACCATGCTGCAAATTAATGACGGCCACATCAACACCACCCTATACCGAAAACCTACCGACAGCTATGCCTACCTTCATGCCACCAGCTTCCATCCCAGACACACCACACAATCCATTGTCTACAGCCAAGCACTGAGGTACAATCGTATTTGCTCCAACCCCTCAGACAGAGACCAACACCTACAAGATCTCCACCACTCTTTCTCAAAACTACAATACCTGCACAAGGAAATAAGGACACAGATCAACAGAGCCAGACGTGTACCCAGAAGCCTGCTGCTGCAAGACAAGCCCAAGAAAGAAAACAACAGAACACCACTGGTCATCACCTACAGTCCTAAGTTAAAACCTCTCCAATGCATCATCAGTGATCTACAACCCATCCTGGACAACAATCCCTCTCTTTCACAGGCCTTGGGAGGCAAGCCAGTCCTGGCCCACAGACACCCCACCAACGTCAAGCATATTCTCACCAGCAACAGCACACCACGCCATAACTCCTCTAACTCAGGAACCAATCCATGCAACAAACCTCAATGCCAACTCTGCCCACATATCTACACCAGCAATACCATCACAGGACCTAACCAGATCAGCCATACCATCACTGGTTTATTCACCTGCACATCTACCAATGTAATATATGCCATTATGTGCCAGCAATGCCCCTCTGCTATGTACATTGGTCATACTGGATAGTCCCTACGAAAAAGGATAAATGGACACAAATCAGATATCAGGAATGGCAATATACAAAAAACCTGTAGGAGAACACTTCAATCTCCCTGCACACGCCATGAAAGGTCAGTATTTTGCAGCAAAAAAACTTTAAGACCAGACTGCAAAGAGAAACTGCAGAGTTGCAATTCATTTGCAAATTTGACACAATCAGTTTGGGACTGAATAGAGATTTTGAATGGCTAGCTAACTACAAAAGCAGCTTCTCTTCTCTCTCTGTTCACACCTCCAGTTCAGCTGCTAAAGGAATACCTCACCCTCCCTGATTAGAGATACAGCTGGTTCAGCCTCATTGGACCCACCCTGTTATCTTTAACCTGGTTCTTGCCTACCTATTTATACCTGCCCCTGGATACTTCCACTGCATGCATCCGACGAAGTGGGTATTAGCTCACGAAAGCTTATGCTCTAATACTTTAGTTAGTCTTTAAGGTGCCAAAGGACTCTTTGTCACTTCTTCAATTCCAGACTAACACGGCTACCCCTCTGATTCATAGATATGCAGTGGTTCTTTAGAGGGATTTTCTTTCTTTTTCTGTCCTCTGTCTTCAAAAGGTAGGGGTACTTGGCAAGAAAAGGCCTCCAATATCTCCTGACATTATACCATTCAGTTTCCATCTCTGAATGGACACGCACACGCACACACACACACACACACACAAGCACAGTCCACCAAAAAGGCAGGAATCAACCATAAATTCCTTCTATATCTCAAGTCTACCATAAAGTCATGCCTCACTTACCAAGAAAAATAATATATAAAGGTCTTATCTCTATGACTTCCTCTGGATACAGAAGACTGAAGGAACAACAGAAATACCCCTACACAAATATATTTGGACCCGGGATACCACAATCTCTATATGAGGCCAAGCTCTTTCATGGATTAGGATCTGACTAAGAGATAGAAAACAAAGAGAACGGATAAACGGTTAGTTTCAGTACAGTAAAGGCTGGCAATGGTGTGGCACTCTAAAGTTCCATTTTAGGACCTCTGCTTAACGCATTTATTAATTAGTGATTGGGAGAAAAGGGTAAACAGAATTATAGCAAAATGTGCACATGTCACAAAATCATATTGGTTTATTTTGACTAGAGAAGACTTGAGGCACTTCAGAAAGATCTAACAAAACTAATTAATTATCTGAGTAAATTCAGCATTGACAAATACAAGATAGGATGAAGAAATTTCCTTATGTGTAGGTTATTCCATAATTTCCATATAGATACAGGGTTTAGAGGAGATCAAGCAATATCAATTACTCGAATGACAGAAATACTCTAACTACCACCAACTTGTCTTTAGAGGGAGTGCAAATAATACCATCTTCCACTGCCTAGGTAAGATCAACACCAGGATGAGGTACAGCTAACTGAAACTATATCTAGACAGAAATGATGATGTTGAGAAGGCAGGTGAATTTGAAAATCTAGCTAAAACCAAAACCTTCCACTGTTGACAGCGTTTGTTCTGCTATCATCAAATAATTGAGAAGAAAGCAGTGGACTATCATAGACAATCTAATTGAGACCTTATGTGGTTAGGTGGAAACCTGATATTTTAGAATCCCTCCCTTTTCTGTATCTGTCAACTAGGGACAGATTCTGGAGACAGATTCCTCAAAGACAGGCCGAAGATCCTCATTTTCCTACCACAAAATAAGAGGATTATGGAAATTGGTGGCATCAATGAAGTCAACAGGAGAGGACAGCACATGTCAACCCAGAATCAGGTTCTAAACTATGGCAAGATGGTTTCGTCTGTCAGAGATGAGGGCCACTAAGTGCACCAGGCTATTTAAGGTCTTCAGTGTGTTTTCTTTATGGTGTATAAATATTGCCTCAAAGATTTTTTTGTTTTTAATTTTATTTTTAAATGGGTTAACAATGGTTCTGGTTGCCTTTCAGCTTAGAAATATCTCAATTCTGTAAGACTTGACTTCTCTGTTTTTGAAAGATGATTCTCTGGATTAAAATGGGGAGGTTTAGCATACGTGCTTAAATTCTGTTGCAAAAAAGAAGTAACAAAGGGCACCAACACAATATTTTATTTTATTTATTCATTTAACACAACATAAAATAAAAATATTTATTCTGATCAAATAAACAGGTTTCACTGTTTTTAAATCAAAGTCAATCTAGTCTAATAGCCAAGTTTGCTGTGATTTGCTGCAATTACATTTTTTTCCAATAAAGTTGCAAGAATTTATGCAACTTGCAAAAATCAAACTGCTGTGTAAAGGTAAGGAGAGGGGGAAAAAACCCTGAAACTAACTCATTGTTTTGCAATCTATTAGCTGCAAAACCACTTGAACTCTTTTATTTTCTCAATGTTTTTAGTTTAGTTGTTAGTTGTTTGTTGTTAGTTTAGAACTTTTTTGCATCCCAAAGTAAGTATTTATGGACCTTGAAAACAGAAATGCTGAGACATGCTAATTATTAGTGACATGAAGAACCCTAGCATAATTATGAAATAAAAATAATTGGGGTCACCTATTATTCTCAAGTAATTTAATTATTTTCCTTTCTCCTAAAAGACCTGCTTGATAGCATGAAGCTACAAGCCCAGGAAGATAAAACTATTCAGTGGTATTTCTTTGCATTTGCATTCAAATTCTGAATATGTATCATCCCCATTTGTTATTGGAAAAGAATAAGTAAAAGGATACTAAAAATGTCTCAAGTAAGAAAGGAACTTTTGAAGATTAACCACATTAGTTTCAGTAGATCTTTAATCCTTTGAACCTGATAAACTGAAAATCCATTAGGCCTTTAGCCAAAGAGCAGCTTGGTTTTTAATATGTGTTGCATCTGATTAAAAGTATTAGCAAACTGAGTAAACATGCCTCTTGCAGTGAGATCACCATTTGATAATAAATACAAATAAACTTTAATTTCAAAGTAACAAAACTATTGAGGCTGTCATAAGTGTAATAAAACAGAAAAATTATGAATTCCTTGTCAGTAGCTTGCCTGGAATTTAAATGTTAATTGTTTTAAAATACAGAGTTGATGAACCAAATTCTGCTCTTAAATGTATGAATGGGATTCCTGTACTATAGATGATAAAGGATGCCATTTGCACATCTGAGAGCAAAACTTAGCTCAATGTCTGTAACTTCACATTTCTAGTTTCTTTTTCTTTTCCTTTTTATTTTTAACATGATTGTTGCCATAACCCTTAGAGTACAATGTTAAATTGGCTGCATTCAAAAACAGATTAAATAACCTCAAACCTACATTATCTAGGAAAACAGAATTAATAGGGATGAAAATATGATGTCACTTTGAAAATTCTAACCGAAGTCACTATGTTCAACGTGCTACAGATGACTGAGCTGCCAGCATAATAGGAAATGGAAAAAAAAATGTAAAGTCAGGCAAGACATTGGGAAAACTTTTTTTTTTCATTTCTGGAATAATAAATGTGTGGAGTCCCCACAGGGCAAAAATGTGAAGGCAAAAACACTAAGGTCACTCAAGAAATGATTGGGTATGTCCTGGTAAAATAATGTACTAGGACGAGATGAGCCTCAGTGGGCTGAATAGCCTTTTTCATTTTCAATATTAATGGATCACTGTCACACTGCAAGGTATGTTAAAGAGTCTATGTGCTGATAGCTGTGAGATCTATTCATCTGAAATCTGGCTCCATACGTATCAAGCCGAAGAGCCTCTGTTACTTGACATCCAGAAAAATTAATTGTCATTCAAGCCATCCAAGTGCTTTGTTATTGAGCCCATCTTTTACTTTTACTAGAAAGGAAGTACTATGACATTGGAAAAGTGAGGTGCAATCTGTGATAGGTTGGATCACAGAAACCCACTGGATGTTGCCAATTGATGTCCCAAGATTACCTCTGCCCCTCCTTTCCTGCCCTGACAGCTTGGTACTTCTGAGCCCTGCTTGGTTGAGTCAGACTTGCTAGCCTGCTACAAACCCAGGCTCAAGTCTGAACCACATCCCCTAACAGCTATAGGGTCAATTGAAAACAGGTTAGGAAGTGTTCCTGTGTTTAACGCTCAGATGCTCAACTCCCAAGGGGGCCCAACCCCAAATAATTCCATTTTCCCCTGTATAAAGTGAAATTTCACCATTGTCAGAATAAAACATTCAGAATAAAACATTCCAATGTTTTATGCTAAATTACTTTTTTATTTCACATTTTAAAAAGTTTATATTATAATATAAATTATAATAGACTACAACAATTTAAAAATCTAAATCAAAATGAAATGATTTTTTACCAAAATGAAACATTTTGAATGAACCTGAAACAACATTTTCCTTATTGGAGAATTTCAACATTTTTGGTTTTCATTCCTATTTGGAACAAGCCAAATTTAGAAATTTTGAAATCCTTTGTGAAACAGATTTTTTATCTTATGTACAGCTCTGCTTACGACTATATAAATCCAGCAGCCATCTGACCAATCACACCCAAAAAACAGAGGTGAGCAGAAAATGTTTGGGCTAATGCAAGGCAGCAGTTGTTTAATGGTCTTCACATCCCACAGGGTAATTTCTGTCTTCACCCATTTTACTTGAGTTGGGTGCTGGAGACTATATTTGCCCCTACAGCATACAATAAGCAATACCCTCCCTTTGGTTTTGTTTAGAGAGAGAGTAATTTTGGGGAGAGATGGCAAGGCAGTGGCAGAGCTGAGGATGTAGTACCTCAATTGGCAAAACAGAAGCCACTTTTGCCAGACTTAATAAATCATAACTTTGTTTGAGCAGTGGGGTCAGAGTACTTATTGAGACCCAACAAGAACGACAGGGTCTACCAACTGAAGATAATCACTTTTCCCAAAATCATGGTACCCCTGACATGCTACCAATTTCTATATCAAAATAAAAGTTTAATTCTTCTGTCAGCATTCCGGTATTCTACAGCATTGTATCAATGGCATTAGAGACAGTTCTTACACATAAGTTAACAAAGATGTAGGACAGACAAATACTTTTTTTTAAAAAAAAACTTTAAACATGTGAAATATGTCATATTGATAATATTGAGAGCTGGCATTCTCTCTCTTCCTTTTTGTCTGTGGCACATGCACTAGAAGTGAAAGGACCTGCCACTATGTCTTTGTTCTAGAAGAACTGGCTTGAACTGAGATATAGTTATCAATTCTTCAGCCCATACAATCCTTGGTCACTGGTGAAATTCTTGTGCTGAGACTACAAAGAAGGTGCCACTTT
Organism: Dermatemys mawii; assembly: GCA_007922305.1. Classification (NCBI taxonomy): domain Eukaryota; kingdom Metazoa; phylum Chordata; order Testudines; family Dermatemydidae; genus Dermatemys; species Dermatemys mawii. Next base: position 45,978,762 of record ML677326.1, read on the forward strand.
TGATGGTGATGTTTTGTTGATGTCCATCTCTGCCTGCTAAGAAAACTGAGACTATCATTGGCCTTTGAAGATGTGGTATCTGTTTTTCCATTGTCCTGCTGAGAGAGGAACTTATTTGAGAGTTATCTGTCTATGACTCAGTCCATATAAGATGAAAGTGATGCTGGTTCGCTTCCCCCTGCAACTGCAGATGGATTACTATCCTTAATGAAGGCCTAAATGTAGGGCCAAGTTTAGAACTGTAACTTGTTCTAGTGTCCCAGGTAGCTCTGGTGGTCAGAAATGTCCTTTCTTTGTCTGTAACAATGGTGCAGATTACGTGGCTGCCAAATTTCTTAGTGAGGTTAGCAGTAGGGAGTTCATTATACTCCCTACAAACTCCCATACAAACTGTGTGATATTCATTTTTGCTTCTAGATGCTAGTAAGGATATTGATATTGATATTTTAAACTCTAACTGGTTTAAAGTCTAGTTATAAAACCTAAGATACCACATGTCTTCACAGCACCATGGGAAGCTGAAAAGCTGATTTTGTCTTGATAGAGTTCCCAAGAATTTCAGTATTTAGGGGATGGTGACAAGGCCATTTAAGTAGAGGCCTCCTTCACTCTGGAATACAGGTTACCAATTAGCCCAACAGAACCTGAATTTGTTAAACATAAGAGTACAATGCAAAACTCATGTGTTTTCAGGCAGAGGGGGTTTTGTAACGAGAGAGAGGAAGTTATGAGATGTGTTGAAGGAATGGGAGGTATTTTGGGGTACATTGTGAGACATTCTGATAGCATTAAAGTAAGTGTTTATACTTTTGGATGTTCACCTCGGTTTAAACTCCAATTCTTTGGAGATCTGTCCACCACTAATTACTAGCACCACTTAGTTTATAAATACAGTTCTGAAGTAGAGGTCTTTTCCATTTGGTGTCCTGGCTGGTACTTTGAGAGCTTGCACAGTAATGCAGTTTTTAGCACTCTAGAGGAATGTTTTAGAAATACCGACATGGCAAATTCATTATACATATTTTAATAATGTTTTTACACATAATTGGCCAGTACTAATTTTTCTTGCTCTTGATATTGGTACCTGTTTGAACCTGACTGAATATATCTGAATCTGACTGAACTAGTCATGAGGGTCTCAACTTCTTTACATTTCTGACTTAATTAAATTATGCAGACTGGGAACTTTGAGGACTGTACCATATGAGCAAAGAAATCCTCAGTTTATCTGGTATGGTCTATGTAATAGACGTTTTCTGTGTAACATTTTTATTTTAATTCAGTTTTGTTCAAAGCTTTGGGGGTTATATTTTGCTCTGGTTGAGCAGGAATCACACCCTACTCAGTTAATGATGTATTTGGTCTGCTATTTGCATTTCAGATTAGAATCAGATTTCTGGCTTGGCTAGTGTCAGGATTGCCTCCCCACTCTGAACTCTAGGGTACAGATGTGGGGACCCGCATGAAAAAAGAAATAACCCCGACAAGCTTATTTTACCAGCTTGGGTTAAAATGTTTTTCCCCAGAACACAAATTCTTTTGTATTTGGACCTGGTACGCTGCCACCACCAAACTAGGTCTAGGGTAGTTTGGGACCCTTCTTTCCCTTTCCACTAACCCCCCAAACGTCTTCCTTCCCTGGGAAGCTTGAGAGAAAAAAAAAAACAAACCTCGCCTGATTCTGCGAGATGTGCCCGATCCAAAACCAGGATCTTACACAATGAAAAACAAGCAGTCAGCTTCTTAAAAGAAAGATTTTAATAAAAGAAAAAAGACAGGAATAAATCCCTTATAACCATCAATAGAACGGCATCTACCATAATCAACAAAAGGATTCAGAAACCAAACCTCTCCCCCGAGGCAATTTTCTCCCACAGTTGATATCTCTGCTGAAGCTCACAGTATCAAGAAGCACCCAGCCAACACTCACCACTGAGAACTCTCCAAGTGATAAAGAGAAGGTAAACTTACTGACTACAATACTTAATAGAATCTTATAGTTATAGTGAAAGACATAGCTGTGTTCATCCCATAGCCGAGGTGAACAGAGAGAGACCCAGAGAGAAACTGAAACTTAAAATCCTTTGTCTCCTGAGGAATTTCTCATTGGTCAGTTGTCCACCTCTCAGGTTACCTTTAGCTTAACCCCTTACAGGTAAACACTAATTCTAGGCTACTTCACACTTATGACAGCTAGGTAGCCTGGGCTCTAGAGCAAACAGTTTTCTCATACAATGCAAAACTGTTCAACTTCTTTCGTAGTTTTATGAAGAAGAAAAAAATATTTCTCATCTGCAACTTTTATTTGCAACTTTTCTTGGAGACCACCCTCATCCTAATACTAAAAACCACCCGAATCTAATTAGACCTCTAAATGGCCCACACCTTATAAACTCTAAATTATTTACATTAAAAATGCTTTTAAGGGAGCCTTGGATCAGTCTCCCTTGTCACAACTCACTTCAACAGTACGGGATTGCATACTGATACATATGTTACACCAACAGGTCAGTCATCTATCTATTCATGCTCTATACAGATGCTACTCCCGAGGGCATTCTGCACCAAAAATTTACAAATTCTGCATAATTCTGAAAATTGTATTTGTCAAATAAATATGAAGGCTCCAGCATGGCATTGGGGAGCACAGGCCACTGGCTGCACAGAGGTGGGAAGTCACTGTGCATCTCTCCCACACCTTGGACCAGACTCAGTGGTGAGGCTGCCCCCAACTCTGACTGGGCCTGCCCCTCTTTGCCAGGTCACCAGGTGTGAGCAGGCAGGTTCAGCAAGTCAGGATACAAGTGTGAAGGAGCTTAGTGTAGGGGAGGGGATCTAGGTGTGGGTTGAGAGGTTCTGGGTGGGGCATTTTGGGTGGGAGTGGCTGAACAAAGTATCTGGGTCCAGATGCTGGGGAGTGGGGCTAAATAGCATGGTGATGCAGGTGCAGCTGGTTGGAACTCCCTGGGTGGTGGTCTGGGTTCTGAGCAGCTCTTAGGGATGGTCCAAGTGCAGAGGGAGTGGGGCTCATCAGTGGGGGGAAGTTCTGAGGGTGGGAGAATGGAGGCTCAGCGAGAGGGTCTGGATTTGAAAGTGTTTAGAAACATGGGGATTGTGCGGATGGGGGAGCAGCTCCATGTACAGGAATCCCTTCTCCTGGACCTGAGGAGAGATGGGTGCAGGAAGAAGGGTTGAAAGAAGTTTGCAGAGCTTCCTGCAGCTGGGGAGAAATCTGGTGGTGGGTATGACGTGGCCCCAAATGCTCTGCAGGGGAAGAGAAAGTCCTGCCCTTCCCAGTCCAGCTCAGACTATCATCTGAACCCAGAGCAAGGTAGGAACTACCAGCCAAGTCTTCCCTATTCCTGCCCAGCCCCACCCCATGGTGATTTACATCTCTTCCAGCTGCTCTGGGCTCTTGTGGCTTCCCATTGCTTCCATGTCAGAAAGTCATTTTTCTTCAGAGAAGCAAAGAAATCTGTGAGGGACATAAATTATGTGAATGCGCACTAGTGCAGAATTCCCCCAGGATTAAGATACCCATGCTATATAGCCTTCAGTATTCCCTAAAACACACATAAATGCCATAATCTTAGCACTATAGAACTGTTGATTTAGTCTAGGGATCAACAGAAAAGCTTGGCTAACAGAAAAAATCCTTCTACCCAAACTGACATCAAAATGAACCAAGATTTTTAAGGCTCAAAGTTTGATTAATATTTTTCCTTGTTACATTTCATTTTCTTGCATCTCGGAATATCCTGGTCCCTTGAAGAACCAGGAACATATTATTGAAAAAGCATAAAAATGTCTATTATTGAAATATAACTAGTTCTACCAGAAATCTCCTGAGAAAGTCATGTCATGTTTGATTTCCAGTCTAGTTTTGCAAACTAAATAGATTTGGAGAGTTTGAATAAATGTTGAATAAACATAAAAACTTATAAGTGATAATCCAAGCTGAATCCAACAAATGACTCTTTTTAAAATCTAACTATAATTAATTCTGTCTAGGAGCTATGTAGAGCTCCTACTTAAGTTTTAAAATCCATAGGACTGGTGTTTTTAGTATCTAACCTATCAGATAGCTCTATGGCACTGGGATATAAATAAGAATAATAAAGACATTAGTGCTGCCCCCAGCCAGATATTTTACCCGAGTAGAATCATAGGAACGCAGGGCTGGAAGAGACAGGTTAAAGGTAATATTTGTCAGTTATTTTGAACAAATAAAATAAAAAATGTTGAAATTGATGTATCCCTCAGTACCACCGGTGCCATTTATTCTTCAGATTTTTTTAAGACTTAAAAACAGACTTCTTTGGTACATTGAGGTGCACCTGGCCCTTCACGACTTCCTGCTGGAGGCCCCACAGCTCTACTACAGTACATCCAAGAAGAAGAGCACCAAAGGTGGGACCTCCATGTCTTCCTAGAGAGGCCTCATAAGAAGCAGCCAGCTAGAGCCCAGCAGGCTCAGTTAAAAAGAGCTGCAGGGGTTTAGCAGGTCAGTTCTTGGCTGAAGCTGAGGAGTGAAAAATGGCACTCTGCTCTGGGCATAGGAGCCTGAGAGATAACCAGAAGTTGAGCTCTGGATCCATTTTTCTTTCTGCAAGGAGAGAGTGGACCTGAGAACAGTAACCCAAAGGTGATTAGTGAAAAGACAGTGACCTGGTGGGAGGAAGCCCAGGGAAAATAGTAACACATAATTGAAGGAATTAAAGGAAAGAGTGTGTGACTGTTGCTCATAGGGACCCTGGGTTGAACCTCCGAGTAGTGGCCAGCCCTGGACTCCCCTGCTGACCACTGAAAAAGTGGCTTAAGCCCTGATAAGAAGATAAGGGTTATTTAGAAGCCAAGGAATGGACTGGAATTTAGAGGGCTCAGGGATGGGACTAAAGGTGCTGGTGAGGCAGACAGATTGCCCAGTGAACAATTGATTTTACTCCCATCCTCCTTGAAGGGGATTGAATTTGAGAGATAACCTGGTTGGAAAGCTGGGGCAATGAGAACTAGTGAAGACAAAAAATCTCCAGGAAGAAAGCCCTGGGGACAGTGCTCTATAATGGGAAGGAAAGGACTTAAAGTTAGCCCAGAAGGAGCTGAGTCCAAAGACAGGGCTAAAGACACTAACAAGGGTGCAGTGATAGCCCTTGGTGGACATTTGTTACCCTGGAAGGTGTTCATTCAAGTTGATTGACTGTGTGTGACTTGGCCAGAGGCTGAGCCATGAAGACTTGCCTATTGAGGTTGGCAGCTGACAGAGGGTGGCAGAAGCAGAGAAAAAGAGCAATATTGTACCTAGCTGACAGGAGGTGCTCACAAGAGAAGAGTGTCCCCCATCACAGTTCTTTAGAGGGTTAATTTACTCTTATTTTTCATCTTAAATTAAAATAATTAACCATATTACATGTAGTACCACAAGTTTGGATTTTATTCCTTCCACCTCTGTGCTGAAGCTATACATGGGAACTCAATGCAATTACCAGATTTATATTAATAATACATGTATTAAGATAATCATGTATTAAGCACCTGAGAGAGGAGACAGCAAGTTTTCTGGTAAGTGGAAAAGTCAGAAAAACTAGCTCAGTTGAGGTATACAGTAGAAGACCAAGCATCTCCTCAATGTTAATTGTTCATTTGTTTGTTCTTGGCTTGTTACTGGTCCATATTCCAGGATCCTCAAATATTTTTTTTCTTTCAGATTACTGGTATCATCTACAGTCTTGACATGAGATCTTCATAAACTTGGTAGCATTTTATAACAATGTTATTGAGGTTTCCTGCACCCAAGCTACATAAATTATTTGCTAATTGTTATTTTAATTCAGGATGGGTTTGTTTTTCTACAAGCAAGGCTTGCAACTTGCTATTTTTCTAGTTCAGATAGCTCCTCTCATCTTCCTAAAAGTCTAGGGGTTTTTTTAAAATTTGATTTATACAGTAACTTTGAAACAAGGAGACACATTAATAGACCATTCTGTTTTTAATGAATGGCTTGTCAGATACTGGTGTGACTACTTAACTTGCTAGACATTCTCTACCTCCAAGCCTCAATCCTTGATTATAAGGGCACAGCTTCAGGTTCTCAATCATGTCTCTCTCTCATTTCATTTAATATTTGACTGCTTGCGGGGATAGCTTTGGTCTGGAGGGATAATTTGATTAGTAATGACTTTGATATTTCTCTAGGGGTGGGTCAAAACTGCTCTGAGAGCCAAATTAACATGTAAACTCTGCCCTTGGATTTAAGAGACTGAAGTTAGTGAGGAAGTGTATACATGTACTGGGAAAAATAATGGAGCAAATAATTAAGCAATCAATTTGCAAACATCTAGAAGATAATAAGATGATAAATAACAGTCAGCATGGATTTATCACATACAAGTCATGTCAAACTTTTTTTGTCAGGGTAGCAAGCTTTGTGAATGGAGGGAAGTGGTAGATATATAAAAGATATAGTAAACTTTTGATAATGTCTCGCATGACCTTCTCATAAACAAACTAGGGAAATTCAACCTAGATGGAGCTACTGTAAGATGAGTGCAAAACAGGTTGGAAAACTATTCCCAGAGAGTAGTTATCGGTGGTTCACAGTCATGCTGGAAGGGCATAATGAGTGGGGTCCTGCAGGGATCAGTTCTGGGACCGGTTCTGTTCAGTATCTTCATCAATGATTTAGATAATGGTATAGAGAGTTCTCTTATAAAATTTGTGAATGATAACATGCTGTGGGGGAGGGTGCAAGTCCTTTGGAGAATAGGATTAAAATTTAAAACAATCTGGATAACTGGAAAAATTGTCTGAAGTAAATAGGATGAAATTCAACAAGGAAAAACGTAAAGTACTCTACTTAGGAAGGAACAATCAGTTGCACTCCTACAAAATGGGAAATGATTGCCTAGGAAGGAGTACTATGGAAACAGATTTGGGGGTTCATAGCAAACCACAAGTTAAATATGAGTCAACAGTGTAACACCGTTGCCAAAAAAGCAATCATTGTTCTGGGATATATTAGCAAGAGTGTTGTAATCAAGACATGAGAAATAATTCTTCCGCTCTACTCTGCGCTGATTGGGCTCCAGATGGAGTATTGTGTCCAGTTATGGGCACCACATTCCTGGAAAGATGTGGACAAACTGGACAACATCCAGAGAAGAGCAACAAAAATGATTAAACGTTTAGAAAACATGACCTGTGAGGGAGGATTGAAAAAACTGGGTTTGTTTAGTCTTAGTTTGGAAAAGAAAAGACTGAAGGAGGGACACGATAACAGTTTTCAAGTACATAAAAGGTGGTTACAAGGAAGAGAGAGAAAAAAAATATTGTTAACCTCTGAGGACAGGACAAGAAGCAACAGGCTTAAAATGCAGCAAGGGAGGTTTAGGTTGGACATTAGGAAAAACTTCCTAACTATCAGAGTGGTTAAGCACTGTAATAAATTGCCTAGGGAGGTTGTGGAATCTTCATCATTGGAGATTTTTAAGAGCAGGTTAGACAAATACTGTCAGGGATGGTCTAGATAATACTTAGTCCTGCCATGAGTGCAGGGGACTGGACTAGATGACCTCTGGAGATCCCTTTCAGTCTTATGATTTTATCTTTCAAAGGCTCTTTAGCTGATGGGTCTCCCTTTGAATATTTTCTCTTTGCTTTCTTTTTCTCAACCTTTGTGACTATTTCTTTTCCCTGGTGGTTTGGAACCTGCAAGGACATAGAAATTATGTCTGGCACCTGCAAGGTCATACCAGGTAGAGCTGAAAAATCTTCCTCCCTTTGTGCTTCTCATGCAGCAATGACCACTTATATGCCTCAAACACTGCTCCGGGGTGACATTTTCCCCCATCTGTAAACAGCCAGGTCCCTGTCATTTAACTCAAGTGGCCAACCATGAGAGCACAAACTCAAAGGGTGAAGAAGTGAATATCCTTATCCTGTACACTAAGGAACTCTGGAAAGTATGATGCTGTCTTAAGGTATCCTGTCTCCCCAAGACCTCACAAGGGGCAGTCTAGCTCCACAACCTCCAACAAAGAGGCTGAACTTGTCAGAAGTGTTCCATATAAGAGCTCTGCTCCCATTGAAGTCAGTAGTAAAACTTACATTGACTTCAAAGGGAACAAAGTGATGCCAACACTGAGCACTTCAGAAAATAACATCCCAAATGTTCATTGCAGGGGATTCTCGTTTTCATTCAAGTGCTCATACTGGAAGATTGAAAGTTGCTTTGGGACTATCACCTGCAGCAGTTTTTTTCCCACCTAAAGTTACTAACTCTTAAGGTCTTACTATTATTCTTGTGGTTGCTCAGAGCTTTTTTTTTTGACAACTGTCTTCTGGTTCATTTGTTTTTTCACTACATAACTTTTGAGTATCTGATTTTTCGCCATTGATTCAGTGCTCTTTCAGGGTTATTTGTCTGGCTGATTCCATTTTGAAACTAAATTGAGGAAACTGGTAGCTGATTGTTGAATGTGGTTATTAGGTTTTTGTGTCAATAAGATTAGCTTCTTTTTCAAAATTCTGTGATACAGTTAGGGTGACCAGATAGCAAGAGTGAAAACTCAGGACACCTTTTTTTTGAGAGGTGAGGTGTATGGTTGCCTATATAAGACAAAGTCCCTAATATTGGGACAGTCCCATTAATATCAGGATGTCTAGTTACCCTAGATACAATGAACAACATTGTCTACAAATAATGAATAATAATTATACGCTGGAGTCTAGTTCTGCCCCAATATGCCAATGGAGTTCTTATTGAAACAAATAATTGTAGCATCTTCGTGTTCAAGGACAAAACTGAGCCGAAAAAGTTTAATTTGGTCCCTGAAACTTGATAGTTAAATTGATCAAGCAGGGTTTCATAAGTTGCTTTTAGGACTGTGTCTCTGTCATGTGGATCTAACATAATCAGGTAATGTTGTTTCTGATTGTGGTTCTACTCTAACAGATTTTATGTACATGTGTCTAAACCTAGCTGTTTAAATTTTGCTTTATTTTTTATAACAAATCTGCCACTAGAGGCCAATTGTGGGAAGAGCAAGGCAAATGGGAGGCAATTACTGGAGCCACAAACTACTAGAAGCCTCACAACAGTTAGTAAACTCTGACAAAAGGAAAAGTTCAAAGGTTTAACAAGATGATCTTTGTCTAGGAAATAAACATTCATTATTGTACAGACTCCTCTATGGGCTGAAATGTTTCTAAGGTATGTTAACAAAGCTAGACAAGGACATTTCCACTATGATGGTGGTTTTGCCCATCACTGCTTACAGTGGGAAAGATGTGCAATAGCTGCAGTTCAGTGCTATGTGTTGAGTCAAGAAGATGTATTTGTTCAGGCTGATAAGGTGAAGCAATGGGGAACCAAGTGTACCCACATCCTAGCCATGCTCCAGGCTGTACTGATCAACCATCAAATGCATATCTTCAGAGATTTATTAAAAAGAAGGAACAGCTAATCAAATCCCAAAAAGATGCATAAAATTCACTCTACCAGTCTCACTGTCCAAGCATTTTATTGCTACCCTAGTTTGCCTTTTGACATTCACAGGAAAAAGGGATTTGATGTAAACTTTTCCAAAGGGTACAAAAAGTTCTCCTTGCTTGTGTTCTAGTGCCTCTTTTAATCATTAGTTCAAGTCACTTCTCTTCAGGTTTTGTTTCTTTTAGATATTTCATTAACTGATTTTGTTTTGACTATTCCTCAGATTCAATCTCCTATTCTAAAAGTTAAGCCAGGTATCTATGTGTGCATCGAATTAACTCTCTTATGAGCTCTCTTGAGAGCTTGGTCTGGTGATTGATTCACCATCTCATGTTCATAGGTTTTGGGGGTCTTTTTTCATTAATAATTATCTTTTTTCTTAAGACACTACTGTCTTTTGACCAGCATGTAGACCACATACCTCCTATGTTTGGATATGGCATTGGTTGTCTAATTATAAAGACAGCTCCCCAAAATATCCTGTTTAGAGTCACTAGGTATGGCAGCAGACACCAGGATGTGCAGTGTGAGCTCATCTCCAGCCATAATTATCCTGTGCTCTCCCAAGTACCATGTAAGGAATATTGCAGTATTAACTCATTATCAGTCTCATATTTTAAGGCCAGTAGAGACTACTAAGACCATCTCTAGTCTCCCGCATAAGAGGTTGTTGAACTCCACCCAATAAAACCTGCTTCAAGTTGTTTTTGAATTACCAGAGATCTTTTAGAAGAACATCTAGGGACAGCACCTCATCTGGCATAAGTTGAGAGCTCTACTGACTTCCAAGCTTGATCCAATTTTAATGTAAAGACTCTAGAGGTTAACGATTGAGAATTTCTCACACTATCACTTCACTCATCCCACTTGTTAGGATTTAGTAAAAAAGAGTTAGTTTATTCCATTATCTCCCCTTTACCTTGTTCTCCTACCAGAGTAACTATAGCCCATGCTCTGACTGTTTTACCAAGTGGAACTTAAGGATTCTTCTGTTCATTGTTGGGAACGGGCAAGAAATAAGAGCAGTTCCACATTGCTACACAACAAACACTATTAATTTGACCTTATTCACAGATTTACCAAGTTGTCATAAAATTCAAGGAGGCATTTCTCCCCTTTCCACAAGACAGAGAACGGGACACTTGCAAAAGTAGAAAGTGGGGAAAGTCATGTGTTGATGAACTGATCCGCACTGATTGTGAGGAAGGGTAACTCAGGGACAGATAAATAATAATGGGATAAATACACTATGAAAAAAACCTACAAAAATTACTTAAAGGTTAGGAAAAGGAGAAGCTGGGGGTGGGTTATTTTTAATTAAGCACTATGAAGCTAATAAAACATGAGCTAGCCATCAGCTTGATCACTTTGTTTGTATATTGTATCCCACTCTGCTTTCCTTCGGCTCTTTAAGTTCTACACAGTAGGGACAGCACCAGATACAATAGGGCCCTGATCTTGTATTGAGGTCTTTGAGAAATACTGCAATATAAACTGTAAAAATAAAATAATGCTATCAATGGGAATTTAGTGATCTGCACTGCTCGTTTCTCTTGCTACTGGAAGTGGCTACGAATTTCAGTATTCAATGATGTTTGGTACTTAGCTGGGAATCGAAGTTTATGCACATTGCCAAAGTAACACAGAAATGAATAATTTGCATTCCTTTGCCATCTAAACACACATTAATAAAGCACTGGGGCTGGAAGGTAGGGAAGAAGAGACAGTCTTGTCTGGGACTCCTGCCTCCAGATTTATCAAGCCTCATGTGGGGGAGGCCTTGCTTCCTCTGAAGATTATCAATGGCTCCCAACAAACTTCTTTCCATGGCAAGTGACTTGCCTTCACCTAAGAGATGACTTAGGGCCAAATGCTCCCTTTTACTTCTGTGAAAAGACATCCATCCAAGGGATAAGGAAGTGGGGGGAAATCTTGACTCCATAGATATCAGGAATCAGAGGGGTAGCCGTGTTAGTCTGGAATTGCAGAAGTGACAAAGAGTTCTGTGGCACCTAAAAGACAAACTAAAGGTTAAAGACTAACAAAAATATTAGAGCATAAGCTTTCGTGGGCTAATACCCACTTCATCAGATGCATGCAGTGGATATCAGGGTTTGTGGACTGGATTAATGAATGGCCATCCCCCTCTGTAGTTGAGTTTTTCACCACAACGTGAAACTTTTTCCACAAGATGGTTTTTGGGAAAGCCATACAGCCATGGGGATAGCATGGAGTATTTTTGTTCACATGTGGATAGCCAGTTCGATTACAGCTCACCATTGGGCATGTAACAGTTCTTTGCTCATCCTGACTAGGGCCAGACCCAAGGAGGTAAAGGAGAAGATGATACATCCAATTTGTGTCACACACTACCCATTATATATATATATATATATATATCTTAGCTACTAACATCTAGAATTCTTGCATGCCAGAATAAACTGCTTTGCAGATTGTGTAAGGCAAGCTTATTAGTTCAGGATGTTTCTGTCTCCTATGGTTACTTGAAACATACCCAAAAGAGTGAATTTAGTTTCTGCCTCCTTTATTTATTATATAAATTTATTAACATAGTTAGTAGTTTCAGCAATTACTTGTTCAGGCTTGACCTGTTCCAACCTGGGCCTGCTCGTGTCAACCAGGACATTATATCCCACATACATTTAGTGTCCATTCACTTTTGCTGTTTGAAAACTTCAGAAATAAAGAACCATGAAATGCAGGCTGGAGAAAAAATTATTAATACTAAGGGATTAATCCCACAGCACTATTTATGTTGCATGAATATTTTCCATGTCTCTCATTTCAGCCTTACCTAATTGGGGATTATGGGTGGCACAATAAACTCCTAAAATAAACAGATTGGAAACTACATGAGTTTCCACCAGTCTACTATGAAGGGATAAGCATACTGGGGTGGGGTGACCAGATGATCCACTTTTATAGGGATAATCCCGATATTTGAGGCTTTGTCTTATATAGGTATCTATATACCTCCTATCCCGATTTTTCACACTCGCTGTCTGATCACCCTATACTGGGGTGATTTGGACCTAAGCTGACTAGAGAAGTTTCATGCAGATAACTATGAGGTTGTCATGCACAGCATTTTTTAATCTTAGCTGATTAGGGAAGCAGCCTTCCAAGGCGCAATTCTTCTCTCATTTTCCCTTAACATTAATTTTTAAAAAGCAGTTTTCTACTCTATAGACATACTAAACAACAAAATAATGGGCAAGAACCACAGGTGGTCTAAATAAATCAGAATAGCTTGACAGAGTTTAGGAAAAGATTCCTTAGGAAACTTCATCAAGGGTCTTTGGTATGTGTGCATACAAAATTAATATTTACCCATACAATTACAATGGATGGGCTGATACATGGGCTGATTCACAAACAGCTGATTCATGCAAACAAATACAGGTCCTGTGCATTCAGGGAAGTCCACTTAAAAGTGTTGCATGCAAAGAAACTTGAGGCTATTTGAAAATCTGGCTCCTTAATATTTCAGAAAATCTGACAATGTTAAGTACAGTTCCTCCTTCTTTCACCAGCACTGGTGCACAGGAGATAAACCAATGACTAGCAGCTGCTTCCGTTTGCTCTGTGGTGTTGTGAAATCAACTGTTCTGTCTTTCCTCCAAGGGTCCTTCTGAAGACTTCTCTTGGGAACTCTCATTCCCTCACGAGAGCTCCATGTGGGAGTCTGTGTGTTGGCATCCAGAGGACGTGCCCCAGGCATATCCAATGTTTCCTTCTAATTCTAGTGGAGATGAGCTCCAGACTGGCAATTTATCGGATATCTTCATTGGTAATAAAGACTCTCCATCCAGAATCTTTCATAGGCACTTACGATATGTCTATGCTACAATTAAAAACCCACAGCAGGCCCGTGGCAGCTGACTGGGGCTCAGACAAAGGGGCTCTTTCATTGCCGTGTGGATTCTCAGGCTGGAGGCCCAGGTTCTAGTATCCCACAAGGTGGGAAAATCACAGAGCTGCAGCCTGAGCCAAAACATCTAGTTGTTCACACTTACTGTGCATTAGGTGGAATTCCATAATACTTAAGAATATTTTATAATGTAGCCTATGCAAACTATCAAATGCCTTTTGGAAAAAAAAAACAGTGAAGTTGATATTAAGAGGAGCCTGTCATGCTATACTATCTTCTGATGGCCCTTAAGGTGTGTGTTTCATCTACACAGGATCTCTTGGGCTTGAATCCAACCTGGTCTTCCATAAGTTTTACATCCATTTCTTCTGTCTTCCTGAGTAGTATCAAACTAAGCAGACTTTCCTTACAACACGGAATAGTGGGACTCCTCTCCAATTGTTAAACTTTTGGGGTAGTCTGACAACTATTCCATGTTTCCACTGGTCAGGAGAAGTTTTTCCCGAGACTCCATTGAACAGCTCTGCTAGTGTTGTTAGGGTGGCAGTGTCAACTACTTTTAACATTTCTGTGAGAGTTAGTCATTTCCCGCTGCTTTGTTTTCCAGTTTCTTGAAAACAGCCTTTTCTCCTGACATCTCCTTTGGACCAAAGTTGATATCAAGTTGATCAGGTTGATATGTTTCATCAGACTCTGATGCTGAGGTAGGGCTGGGTCTTAGGATTTCTTAGAAATGTCCCTCCCATCTGTTCTCCTGTTCTACCACAATTATAAGCATTTTTCCATCCTTAAGTGTTATTAACCCATGTCTTGTTTTGAAATTTTCACACAAGGTTTTAGTCACTTGGTAAATGACTCTGTGGTTTCCTATTATAGCAACAACCTCAGCTACTGTGTCTTTAATGTATCTATGTTTATCTTTAGTTGCATTGCGATTTTTTAAAAAATACTATCTACTTTCTTGTTCACCTCATCGGTGTTTATTTAATTTGTCTTAGGAAAACTCCAGAATGCTATCATTGCTTTTCTTTCCTCAATAGGTTTCACATCTCTTGCCTTATCCAGTTCCTGTTCCATGTAAGCTGATTGCTGCTCTTTGAGGCAGTGCCTCTGAGCACTGTCCATTTTTCTTCAGGTCCAGTCAGTGTCTCACCTTCCTCTGCCTCTGGCAGTGTCTCATAGTTGTTCCTTAGCTCAGTTTGGAATTTCTCAGCATATTCTGTTTTCAGTTCTGTACTGTTGATTTATTTTGCTACTTTTTGTTTTAAAGCTATTCTTTCTCAGCTTTAATTTCAATTTGATAATGCAAAGATTGTAGTCTCTGCTGCTTGATATGCTCTTGTGTGCTGGACAGATGAACTGTAACTTGAGCTGATGAACATGAGATCAATCTGTTTGTTTTACCATCTGGTGAATTCCATGTTTCTTTATCTCTGTCATTATGAGGGAACAGGATTTTTGCAAGAATGAGATCAGACACCAAGCACAATTCAGGGAGTCCCTTGACAGTTTGGTTAATGATTCCCGCCCCCTGCTTCCCATTGCTCTTTCCATTCCCTGGCTATCATATCCTACTTTAGCATTAAATTCACCCATCATAAGGAGTAAATCAGGTTTTGGTAATCTATCAGCCAAACCTCAGAAGCAATTATAGTGATGATGATAAAGATAAATTCCATGTGCCTTTAGGAATCCTGTTTGGAATCTGGTTTATATGATGCATTGGGTGATGTGTTGTTTCCCCGCCCCCCAGAATCTGTAATAATAAGGATTAATCCCTCAATATGTATATTGTCACTATTACCTTAATAGATTAGATATTTCTGCTCTTGCTTAAAGTGCTTCTTAACCACACTTGTCAATTTGTTCTCACAGGTGCCCAGGATTTCAAGTCCATAGTTGTCCATCTCCATCATGATCTGTGACTTTTTTGAAATTTGAAACATTGTTCTCATGTTCCAATAAACAATTATGAAGTTTTCTTCCTGTCAGTATAACTCTTCTGTGGTCCTGGCTTCCAGAGACTGATTTTCACCAGTAACCTTTGTGATGCACCAAGGGTCAGCAATATTCTCTAATGAGTAGCTGTTTTTTACCAGAATGGTAGCTTAGTTCCATTTGTATAACCAATAACATTATTATTATGGAACCTATTACAAATAAATCATGAACTGATACGGTGTGTCCATTGGTGCCCACATCTACAATTACTATGCATACTGAATGATGATCTGAATGATGCTTTTCATATCTCTTAACGTATCTGTAGAAATAACCCCTTGAGTTACCAGGTAAGGTAAGAAGAGCTGTAATACATTATAATCATAGGTCAATGCCTGCTGTCCTTACCCAGACAAATTCCCTTTCATTTCCAGTGGGCATTTTGCCTGTGTAGACCCCAGAGGATTTTGCATAAGAAAGGACTTTACAGCTAGTCTCAAAATAAGTTACAGAAGCATACTAGAAATATGATTGAGATGCTGCATGTCATCCTGCTAAATAAAAAATGAATTAAGTGGACAGGAAAAGAACATGAATATATTTAATCTTTTGAACATGCTAGTATGCCACTAACACCAATCACTTATTCGTGATCTCTTCTAGCTTGATGTATTAGTATTATACTTCTCTTCCTGAAAATCTGGTGTTTATGGCACTCTTTTATTGATATCTGCTTTTTTGCATTTACCTAAGATATATAGTCAGTGTCACTAGGACAAGGCACATTACTTTATTTGGTGGGGAACTATTTCACTTGTACCATCAAACTTGATCAATACCAAAGGAAGTACTGAAAATGAAAACAAGACATTCAACCCAGCACAGAACAAAACAAGATTTATAAAGTAGAATATTCACTAGCAGCTTGCTCTTGGATTTAGAAGATTTAAGCATTAGCCAGTACAAGGTATATTGGTAACCTAATTTCTTAATATTGAAAACTATATAAACCTTCAGGTTTCATTATTTACAACCTGGCAGAGTCTGATGCGATAATCTTAAAGCGTTAAATGTTTAATATTTATTAAAACCAAAGTTCTCTGAGCTTTGTTACATTCATTTGCACTGTCTTCTAGTTAATGACAAACATTTAGATTAGTAATAGTTGGAATTACATACAAGGCAGCTGCTTATTTTCTGTGACACAGCTGTAGGAAACAAAATATCATTGATGGTGATGAAAACAAGTTTTGAGAACAAAGAGTATGTTGTAGCCCACATGATGTTTTCAACTTTGATTTATCAATGGCTGAGAGATGGAAAGCAATTTTATGGGTTTGGGCAGAAAGTGCAATGGTGAATATCAGTGTGGGTGTCTTTCATGTGTCTGTTTCATTAACATCTAAGAGTCTCAGCTTTGAGTTTGGGAGGAAATAAAAAAGAGTAAAGTGCCTAATAAAAGGCACATGTAAACTATTAATGTTCATTTACCAGATCCTGCTTAAAATCTTGTAGTCTCAAAGCTAATTTCATTCAATTGCCTTTTAATTATAGTGCCTTGCTCTGAGTTCCAAATATAATGATTTTTTAATATAACTTGCATTGCTCTGTATCCAATGAAGAATTTAATCTTGTAATTTGTTCAGTCAGAACCAACATATTTTGTAATTAAACCACTCACAAAAAAGCACTACTACATTAAAATTACTACTAAGATTCTAACTTGAGCCTGAAAGCCAAGGAATTTTAGAGTGAAGGCTGAAATTCTTTAGCTATGCTAATAGATTGTAGTGCAGAATGTGGGTAAAGTGTGCCTTCCTCCCTTTTTTAGACCCCTGTCT
Organism: Dermatemys mawii; assembly: GCA_007922305.1. Classification (NCBI taxonomy): domain Eukaryota; kingdom Metazoa; phylum Chordata; order Testudines; family Dermatemydidae; genus Dermatemys; species Dermatemys mawii. The sequence goes on from ML677326.1 coordinate 45,995,923, forward strand.
CTGCTATGACAGAATGAGAGAGGAGATAAAGTCATATTTGGCTGTCTTCCTTTGGCATGATCATATCAGATCCCACATCGAGATTAAAATAAGAATGTATTTGCTGTAGCAAAATAAATGTATATTGCAGGAAACATTAGTCTCATTCGTCTTTTAATGTTAAACAATTCACATATTATAAAATAAAGCAAAGCAGCAAAAGTAAATCTTGTATTTGATGGGGTTGGGCTTTTCCTATTTGATATGTTAAGTGAATATTTGTATAACTGAGGTGAAGGATTTTTCAGTATGAATACTGTTCTGTTTAGCCACCAGAGGCAAATTAATTAAAGAAGGATATGGGTAGTGAAACGTAAAGGTTCATAGATTTGTAAGGCCAAAATGGAACATTATGATTATGTAGACTCACCTCCTGACCAACATATTCCACAGGGTCTGAGGACATTTTGGGAAGCAGCATGCTGTAGTACTGGGTTTCTCCAACTTCGTTGCACCATAACCTTCTTCTGAGAACAAAAATTACTACATGACCCCGGGATGGTGGACCAAAGCTCAAGCCTACCACCCCAGACTCTGGGGCCAAAGCCCAAGCCCTGCCATCCTGAAGGCTTTAGCTCTGGGTGGTAGGCTCAGATTTTGACTTCAGCCCCGAGCTGCAGCAAGTCTAAGCCAGTCCTGGCAGCTCCATTAAAATGGAGTCACTACCCACTTTGAGAACTTGTGGTGTACTCATTACAAAGCAATCTGAGATCAAAGGAATGAAAAGCACTAAGCATCATTATCTTAATAGGTTAAGACCAGAGCTTGCAAGTTCCTGAGAATCATGCACTTACAAAAATAGTTCCATTGAAGTTAATAGGCCTGCTTCCATGTGTAATTGCTGCTCATTAGCAATTAACTGACTGGTCCCTTCTCCATGCACACACACATGTCACACACCTACCTTAAGACGATTGGGGGAAAGGCACAGAAACATCCCCATAAATAATTCTTTCCCAGTTCTCTCACACTAAAACCATCCCTTTCGTTATCTGACAGAGCACCCATTACTGTGGCAAAATCTTCCCACCTCATTCATTAAACCATGTGCAGATTGCTGCTGCATACACATGGAGCAGTCCAGAGTGTAAGGCCAGAAAAGACCGCCAGATCACCTAGTCTGACCTCCTGTATATCACAGGCCCTCACCACCACTCGCACACTGAGCTCAACAAAACGAAACTGGACCAAAGTACTACAGCCCACAAAGGACTAAGCTATGATGTGCCACAGGAAGAGAATAGGAGGTATTGAGGCACAATAACAACCTAGACCCCTCAGTGCAGGGAAATGATTAAGTGAGATACGCTCAGTGACGCACACTTGCACACTGCAGAAGGTCACTGACAATCTGACCTGGGGTAAAATTCCTTCCTGACCCCACAGATGAGGATCAGTTAGACTGTGAGCATGTGAATAAGAACCTGTCAGCCAGATACTTGAGAGAGAGAATGCTCGGTGCCACCTCAGAGCCTTGGCTCTCCCTGTCCAATATCCCATCTCCAGCTGTGGCCTTCCCTGATGCATCAGAGGAAATGGGGGATGGAATCGCTTCCTGACCTCTGCAGGTACCTCGCTGAAACCCTGAAGCATAAGCTTTTAGAAACAAAGATATTAGCTGGAAGTAAGCCCTAGTGCCGCCCTAAGATTGGCCAGAATGCCACCCCTTACAGAGTGCCGTCCCAGGTACATGCTTCTTATGCTGGTGCCTGGAGCCGGCCCTGTCTTTCACACAGCACCCATTCATTTTCTTTTACAGAAAAGAGGACAGCCACAAAGGGCAAGTCTACATTTAAATTCTATAGCAATGCACCAGCAACTCTGCCACTGTAGCAGGTCAGTGTAGACCAGGGGTCAGCAACCTTTCAGAAGTGGTGTGCCGAGTCTTCATTTATTCACTCTAATTTAAGGTTTCATGTGCAAGTAATATAGTTTAACATTTTTAGAAAATATCTTTCTATAAGTCTGTGATATATAACTAAACTATTGTATGTAAAGTAAACAAGGTTTTTAAAATGTTTAAGAAGATTCATTTAAAGTTAAATTAAAATGCAAAGTCTCCCATGCCAGTGGCCAGGACCCAAGCACTGTGAGTGCCACTGAAAATCAGCTCGCGTGCCGCCTTTGGCACGCATGCCATAGGTTCCCTACCCCTGGTATAGACACTACCTATGCCAATGGGAGGGATTCTCCCTTCAGTGTAGATAATCCATCTCCGTTAGAGGTGATAGGCAGGTCAACGGAAGAATTCTGCTGTCTACACCAAGGGGTTATGTCTATATAATTACATCTCTCTGAGGTCTGGATTTTACACACCCCTGAAAAACTTAGCTATATCGCTGACAATTCCAGGCCTAATACAGGCTGTCCATTCTTAGAAGAGAGAAGGTGCTCACTGTTCCTTACAGTTCCTCTCATAACTCTCATGAAAGTCATTGGGTACAGCTGGTATAACTAAATTCCAGGAAATTCTTTGAATATTTAGGGTAAATTACTGTAGGGTTTTTTTCCACATACTGTTTTGCACAAAAGCAATAGGAAATATTTTCATAAGAGCAAGTCAAACAACTAATGTAATCAGAAGTAGGAAATACTTGCATGGGCAGTCATCCAGATAAATTAAAAATCAATTGCATCAGATGTGTAGAAAATAAACATAGAAGGCTGTGCAAGCAATTGCACTTTGATTACTGAGTCCTTGTTAATAAACTTGGTGCTTCCCACTTGCCCACTCATTGGCTCTCTTTAATTTACATTTTATACCTCATTTTTCCTTTTAAAATATATTTTCCAAAGGGGGAAAAAAACAGAAGCAGTCAAAATCTGAATTTTATTGAAGGTGAACTATTATTAGTACTATTTTGCAGCACTGGCCTAACTCTGCTCCAAGAGAAGTCAATTTCAACTTCAATGGAAGCAGAGTTGGGAACGGACTAGGCCACTTCTGAGACATTCCACCATCCATATTGACAGTAGTATCAAGAGAATGGGGACGGGGGGCCAAGTGCAAAGACAAAGCAAGAAATGGTCTCTGCCCCCAAAGAGCACTTACTATTTCAGTAGACAAGACAGATAAAAGGTGGGATAATATGATGCAACATACCAGCAGAGTGTGCAGCGTGAGATCTGGCAAATGTCATGCCAGTTGCACATTTAGTTGCTCTTTCCTCGCTTTGTGTTGTGAAGGTCTATTAAGGAGGACAGGGGAGGTCTTGGTGAAGAGGCTGAGTTAATAGGATGTCAGGGTTTAAACAGGAAAGAGTGCTAATGAAGTGGGAGAGAAGGGATGAGGATGAAGGGAAGAATGAAGAGGAGCATGGAGAGCCACAGGAGTGAGTTTGTAGTGAAGAGACTGTGTGGGAGAGGGTGGAGGGAGGTTAGAGCAAACAGCCAATCATCACAGAGAAAATAACAGGGTGCAAATTGAAGAAACCGGAGTCTGATGACAGGACTTGTGTCCTGGGGTTCCTTAACCCATGGCCATGCTACTTCTGTTGTGGCTGCTGTAGCTCCTCCATTCTGATGGGGGTGGAGGGGTGTCTGTTCCCAGTGCTATCTCCATTCTAGAAGCTTCTTCTTCCACCAGCCATGCAGAGTAAGGGATGAAGATGCATCATACATGAAATCTGCTCCGGAGTAGTATCCCCCCAGGCTGCATCCAGAGAGGTAGAAGAATGGATGGCCATGTAGTGGGTCTCAGTCCTCACCTCACTGCCCTGGACACTGTTCTAGTTCTGTCCATTCTCTGGTTCCAGTGCTGATTCTATTCCAGGAGCTTCTTCCTGGCCTTAGCCACAAAGCGAGGGGGTGGTGGGGTACATGGTGCTTGCTCCAATGGAAGGCATGTATTTCCTTCCTTATTAAATATTATATTACAGAAAATGTTTTGTTTTTTTCCTGTCCAAATTCCCTGTAACTCCTCACAGAAATAATATATAGCTTGTGTCAAATCTACACTTCTCAAAGATTTATATTTCTAAAATTATTTTTATAATAACCTTTGGCCTGTATAAGCCTTATTAACATTGTAAACGTGACCATTCTGTCTTATTTTGTATGCACTTTAAAAACAAAAAAACAATGATTTTGCAAATAAATCTATTCCTAGATAATTGGATTTGTAGGAAACAGAGAAAAAAGGATATAAATGAGAATGCTTTAAAATAAATGCTAATTACATTTGCAAATGTATTGATTACATTTGGGGATTTGCAGTGAGACAGCTAATCCCTGTATGTAGAAGCTGAAAATAATCAAAATTCTGCGCTTAAACAGATTACCACATTTCCAGGCCACACAGGTATCACACTGCTGTATCTTTTTGGCGCACTCTGGTCTCTTGTCTTTAAATACTACTTCTTGAAAAAGGAAAGTTTGTGTTCATAGCTGTACAGCACTATGGACATAAATACTTTTACACATCCTGTGAAAACACATCTATTAGGAAAAAATGCCTTAAATGTCAAAACCTACTGTTTACTGCATTTATTATATAATTAACCATATGGGAAAAATTAAACATGAAGGCCCTAATGTCTGAAAATATCTCAACTCAGCCTTTGATTTTGCACTTGGAAACAAAGCTACAAAAATCAGTGGATGGTTTTCATAGTACTTACATATCTAAAAGAAGAAATGTGAGATAAGAAAATCTAAATTCTCGTCTCATCTTTTGCATTGATTCAGTGTGTGAAATTGGAAGTCACTTACACAAAAAAAATTCTAGTGTAGGTACCTAAGTCTATATTTAGGCATTTTAATCTGTTGTGGCCTGAACAGGTATTCATGTGTGTCATTTTATACTGCCAAGTTTGAAAGTTTTCATCTTAACCTGTCTGTATCAGTTTCTTAATCTATAAAATAGGAATACTGATGCTTACTGGAGTTTTGTGGAAATTCCATGTTGTGAGAAATTTGGAGATTTTGAATTTTTATTTTATTTTCAATCCAATTCAAAATGAAAAGAATTTCAATTTAATGTGAAATTAATTTTTTGAAAAATGTAATGTGAGGTCAATTAAAGTTAATTTCAATCTTAACTTTTTACGCTCTGTAATGTTAATGCTAAAATTAAAAATCATTTTAAGTAAAACAATAATTCCATCTGAAATAATTCCATCTGAAAATTTCAAAATACAACATTTTGACCTTATCAGAATGCTTTTTTCTCAAAACACTTTCTAGATGAACTTTCATCAAAGTCAACATGTTCCTGCAGTATGTTTTCATTTTGACAAAACCGCTTTTTTTCTGGTGGAATTTTTTTGACAAGCTCTCATGCTTAGCCTTACCATAAAACTCTTTAAGATTTACAATATAAAAGTGATTCATAGATGCTAAGTATTTAATTACTTAATTTCTGAATTCTCAGGTACTTACTCTTCTGCAAAATCAAAGGGCATTTTGACAAGTTGCAGTTTTATCTTCTAGGATCTCATCGTGAGCTCTGATTTTTGAAGGAGATGGAAAACACACAGAGAAGATTGGGCCTGAGGATGAGGACTGGGGCATGGGATTATCTCCCTTTTCCCATATCCTGTCAAGGGTTCTCTACAAGCACAATCTCATAAAAAGGAATTGGACTGCAGATTGGGAAATGTGTTTTCATGGCATTTCTCTCCCACGCGCCACCCCTCCCGCCCCCGCTCCAATCCCCATGTAAAATTCATATGTAAAAAAAAGCTTCATGAGGAAAGGGTTTTTGGAGGAAATAAGCAGAAAAGAGCTATTGACAGCCCGACTCCTGAAGAAGTTATGCTATCAGAGGGTTCTAGAACACAGTGAAGAGACAGTAGGTGTATATTTGGCAGCTCTCAGGAGATGCATAAGGTACTGAATCCCATGGCTGTCCCATGGAGGCAGTCCTGCTCCCTGATGGAATAGGGATGTGTGGCTCTGAGTGAAAGAGAATTTGTAGCAAACTTTTCCTTTATGGGGCAATCCAACCCAAATGATATGAAGATAGCAGCTGGGGAAAGGCAAGGGAAGGAATTGTGAAGGAGAGATATCCTTCATTAAAAAAAAACAAAGCAAATGCATTGAATTGAATTAGAATAGTAAATAAAACTGCCCAAACTTCAGCAGGCCCATGTCCTTATACAAAGCGCACTGTGTATTATAATAATCACAATTCTTAAATTACTCAAATTCATATATATATATATATATAATTCCAGAAGAGAACATTGGATCATTTACCTCCTGCATAACACAAGCCATAGAATGAAATAAAATAAATAAGTAAAGAAAGAATCAGAGGGGTAGCCGTTTTAGTCTGGAATTGCAGAAGTGACAAAGAGTCCTGTGGCACCTTAAAGACTAACTAAACTTAGTTAGTCTTTAAGGTGCCTCAGGACTCTTTGTCACTAAGTAAAGAAAATGACCAGTACTAAACAGTAACAAAATTCTAGGCAATATATCAAGTTTCCAGTTTTTTTAAACCCGATCCTTGCATCTTTTTTGTTGATTTCATGAAGACTATTTTCTAAAAGTCCTAATATTTAAAATATGTATCTATTTCATGTGAATTCTGCAGCAACTGGTATTGACTGACCTTCATAAAAATAAATACAGTGACATTTGGTATTTTTTTGAATGTCAAACTGTCTGTCTGTCTAATCTGATGGGGTCTTGTGTGTCAATTTGTACAAGGATACAAGTACAATAAAAACTATGCTTAGGAATAAAGAGACTGCCAATAACATTTACATCATCATTGTAGTCTGATTTCACCAAGCTACTAAAAGATCATAAAGAATTAAACTTAGCACAAATACATGAGATACCATAGATCTGAGTTTTGGCATTAATGAGAAAAATTAAAAAAAAGGTTGTATGAAAGGAGCTAGAGATTTACTAAAAAATAAAATACGTAGTTTAACAGTATCTTATTTTTAAATAAAATTCCTCCTTTGTTATTGATTTAGACATTGGTTGTATTATTCAGATGATGATGATGTTCCCACTCTCTGTGGAAGTGTTATTACTCCAATATTCAAAAATTAGATAGGCATCACCAAGTCTCTTTCTATATATTTGCACTTTAAAGGTGATTGCTGTTACACACGCTCTAGCAAATCTGTAAGTACAGTACATACCGAATGCTAGCTGATGAACTGGCTCACCTTTTGTATGACATTTTTTGTATGACAATCATATGATTGTATGCTGGGGCATTCTCTAGAAAACTAAGGATGAAGACAGTAGGTGAGACACATCTTTAGAATAACTGGTGCATCTACCCTTTAAGAACAGAAGTTTGATATTAAAAGAGTTTATTATTGGAATCTGTTTAGCCAGCCAAATGCACACATTCAATAGCGTTAGCATGACCATAAAATTGCTGAGAAACAAACAAAAATCAATGCTATAGCTTGACTGAAATCCAAGCTGAGATAAGACTTGTGTGGGACGGGGAAAGTTCAGTTCTGAGGAAACGGTATAGGAAAGATAAAGTATTGTGAAAGTTAGAGGTTCATTGTGGGATAGAGATCCATAATGCTAATGAGGTGTTGTAGGGCAAGCCTTTTGTAGTATAGTCAAGTGTCAAGAAACAGCACAATATAAATAAGTCTTTAGGTTTTTGAGGTGCTGTAATGTTCTAGCAAGAGGAACAAATTACAAATGCCAGCACATCCCCAACCACTTCCTCTGCAGCAGGCCATTATTGACTCAGGAGCAGCAGTCAACTTTTATCAATGCAGAAGCAGCCTAGGCAGTCCAGATTCCTCTGTGGCCCAAACCCATTTCAGACCTGGTAGGGATGATTAATGGGTCCCTCTTATCCTCTGGGCCAATGGCCATGGAAATTGTTCCTCTTGAAGTTACTATCCAAGGGCATCGAGTGACCCTACAGTACAGTGCCATCCATGTCCTGCACTTCCATCTTAGCCTGGGTATCTCATGGCTGATCCTCCACAACCTCCTTATTCACCGGAGCAAAATACAATTTGAATTTTTTTTTTCAGAGTTCTTCCAGCAGTACAGCCTGACCCCAGGATATGAGCAGTGCACAGAAGTTCCCCACCAGTTACATGCCTGGGTGGCTGTGCCCAACAGACTGTTTGCTGAACCCAGTCTTCAATTTCCATCCAAATACAGTCTTTTGGAGGGAAAAGAAAAAGAATTCAGACCGATTGCTCCTGTACCAGGGACTATGATTGCTCATTCAAGCTAAAACCAGGGCAGTCATCCCATTCAGGTATTCATATGCCATGTTGGAGTCCTGAACTAAACATGCTGTGTGCCTACCATCAGGATAACCTAACCAGGGGTTTTATTCATAAAACCCCTTCATCAGCTGGGCACCACTCCTCTTTTTTGTTAAATATATAGAAACGTCTGAGTATGCATGGACATAAGAACGGCCGTACTGGGTCAGATCAAAGGTCCATCCAGCCCAGCATCTTGTCTACTGACAATGGCCAATGCCAGATGCCCCAGAGTGAGTGAACCTAACAGGTAATGATCAAGCGATCTCTCTCCTGACATAACCCCCTTCTGACAAACAGAGGCTAGGGACACCATTCTTTACCTATCCTGGCTAATAGCCATTAATGGACTTAACCTCCATGAATTTATCCAGTGCTCTTTTAAATCCTGTTATAGTTCTAGCCTTCACAACCTCCTCAGGCAAGGAGTTCCACAGGTTGACTATGCGCTGTGTAAAGAAGAACTTCTTTTTATTTGTTTTAAACCTCCCACCCATTCTTTTCATTTGGTGGCCCATAGTTCTTATATTATAGGAACAAGTAAATAACTTCTCCTTATTCACTTTCTCCTCACCCCTCATGAATTTATATACCTCTATCATGTCCCTCCTTAGTCTCCTATGGCCCTAATTCAGGTTACCATTAGAAATCAATATCTGTGACCACTAGTCCCCAAACTATTGGATTAAATGAGCACTTCCCGTATATACATAAAGCTAGACTGGAGCAGGAAGACATACAACATAGTACATATTAGAAGTGTTATGGTCACTTTGAAGATTTCGTGATGCCATTTTTTCTTGTTCCGTAGCCAGATCCTTTCAGTCTTCTGGAGGAAATCAAGTGAATCCAGAGTCTATCTTTAGGAAACATTTGCAAAATTTCCTCTTTGAGCAAGTGTTTCCACCATAAGTGAATCGCACAATATGAACATCCCCTTTCTATTCCTTACCCCTGGCCAGTTTTTCCTCTTGAAACAAAAGAAACCCTATCCCAGTAGAGTTTTGACTTCCACAGAGCCCACTAGGGACTTTGCTTTTGCTTTTTATGTTTTATATTTGTATGTGATGAGGCTAAGAGCAAACTTCAAGATGATAGACTCTTTGTTTTACATGGGGAATTTGCCTCACTTTAGCCAGTGAGGTAGGTGAACTGGTACAAACTCTAAGTACAGACAACAAAGATATGAACACATCAGTGGAGCTTAACTTTAAGTTTAGCAAAGATACTCAAACTGAAACTTCTCTGTTTTAACCTATAAGGAGCTGCAGGCAAATCATTCTTGATGAGTCACCCTTGACTATGAACCCCTTCACCTCTTCTGAGAGAGTTCACAACTATTGACCTTCAGCACAGAGTGTAGAATATTTTTTTCCAGATACGTGAGCAGGGTGGAAATATAAAGGGAATAAGATAGGGCTTAGAGGTAGCCCTGGGTATTGCCTTTTACATTCTCCTACTTTGATTTATAATTGGATTTTGTTTAGGTCAAAGGCTGATTGGCTTGCTTTGTACTCTACAATTTTGGAGGTAATCTTTTAATTGATGCCAGGGTGCCTAGAGCTGAGGCATGGATAGGAACTTATTTTGTTTGAGAAATAGCAATAAATAAATACCTTATGAGCTACTACATGTACCTGTACCTTTCCGACTCAGCGGGGAAATGACTCATGCATGTTTGGGCAAACTTCAGTATAAATATTTGTGGTTTTACTTGCCACAAGGAATGCAGGATAGCTCCCCACTCAGAAGGAATTATCACTCCCACAGATTCCGTTTGATGCTTTTGTCAAACATAAATGTATTGTACAAATGTCAGCTTTGGTTCAGAAGACAAATACAATATGATTATGCAAGTTGACCCACTCTCTTGAAGGATTCACCCAGTGCTGCTCTGTCTAAAATAACTAATTTTATATAGAGAGTTAGCACGTATTGCCATCTAATGTATTTAGTCAGAATAAAGAAGAAGACTCTAAAAACCTATTTTTCTATTATCAGTGCTCACTACAGATCCTACATTTTTTTCAATTTGCCCAGTATGCTTGGAACAGCCTCAGAGATAACCTTGGTAAAGCCCTTTCCTTCAGCAAATGCCTTTAAACAATCCATGAAGCCTTTTATCTATTAGGAACGTTCAACATTGTGTATTTATTGCACCCTCCTGCATTGTACTGTTACAGGGCAGAGATGCCTCCTAAAGGGCCTTCTTCCCCCAGATTCCCTGCAGTGTGGCTGGGTTAAAGGGCTAACACCCTGAGCAGGGAGTTTAGTTGAAGGCACTAATTAAGGCACTGCCAGTGCCACCTACAGAACCAGGTGAACCAGTTGGGTTGATGACGGGGGAGGAGTATAAACCCTGGGAAGAACTCTGAAAGGGGAGGCTAGCCAGGCAGGAGGATGTGTGGTGGGAGGGAAATCTAGTCCTGCCTCTGCTGGTTGACACAAGCCTCAAGGGGCCAGAGGACCTTGTGAGGGATCAGTAAGGAGTCTGGTTTTGGGGAATTTGGGACTGTATCATCACTGTAAATAAAAGAGCACGGGTGAAGCACCTGAGAGGGGTGTCTGAGACCCTATCTTTGACTAGCTTAAGCATGGGGTACAGGGACTAGGGGAAGGAAATGTATGCTACCCCATGACATGTACCCATCATACTTTTAAGCTGCAAGCTCTTCAGGCAATAAATTTTATTAGTTTGACACATGACACATGTAACATGATGTACAGGAAGGTACAGTTCAGTCAGTGGGAATGACTGGTGTTTTCAGTACTTCAATAATCAAGTCACTTATTTAAGGTGTTGAAATGGATTTAGTTGCTTATCTGGACCTTAACAAGCTAAAGCATTCACAGATGCCCTCAAAATTATGGTGTTCATGTGCTTGGAATTCCAGACCCCTCTCTTTCCCCCTCCATCCCCCAAATTTTTTTCTGAAATTGAGGAAGATGTGTACAGAATTCAATAACCACATAGTGATCGAGAGAAAATGAGTGAGGCTCATGCCTCATCAACTGTAATGTGATTTCCAAGATACTTTCACACATCTGTCAAACAATAATAAAACCACAAAGAATGTCTGAATCAACACTTCTAAATGTTATTGAGTTTACTTTTAAAACTTGTAAGGCACTTGATATCCTGATGAGTGTGGCATATAATGCCATGGCCCATGTAGTATGCCAGAAAGAAACTGTGTACACAATGAAGAAAAGAAATGAAATAAATTGAAAGAACTTTTTATTTAATTGCTGATAATTAGTGATAATTAGCTAGGGATTCTCTGGCTTTCAGCATCTGTGGCCCCCCCACCATGTGTACTGCCTCGGAGATGGGGATCTTGTGGCTTCCAGGCTCCCCTTCATGGACATGGGAGCTAGAGTTGGGAGCCAGCTCCCTGCTCTGAAGCAGGGAGCCTGGAAGCCATGAGAACACCAAATCAAGGAATTTCCAATTTTTGTCAAGATCTACTCAACATCTAACTGAGCCCCTCTTCAGCTATTCACACTCTCTACAAGTTGAGAATCCATACTCTAAATCATCCGGTGAGAGATTCCCTAATCCTTGAGAAAAATCTACTGGGACTTCAGATACATCACTTTAAGAAAACAGTGGGCACAATGTCTCCAAAAAGATTATTTAAAACCCCCTCTTTTGATCTATGCTTCGATACTACGTATTACATAAAAATCATGGAGCAATCTGAATGGAAATGTAAAAATTGTTTTATCTGGGTGGACATCATGCTCTACTTTCCAGTACAAACGTGGTAAAACAAGCAAGATATTTTGCTATGCTTTTGCAGATATGCTGAATAAAAATTATATGCAACACATCACTGAGGAGTAGTGGGAGTTCTGGAGAAGAGCTGAATGAATTTTGTGTATCCTTTGAGTTTTCTAATGAAAATGAATGGGGAATTTGCAAATCTCCACAAACTTCTCTTGAGCTTTTGCTACTTTTCCATAGACAGCGGCATAGGAATTTAACAAAGTGCTGAGACTGATGTCAGGATTAAAGGTTATGAGCTATGAAGACAGGCTGAAAGCTTAGATCCATAAAGCCCAAGCATGTAGATTGTTGAAATGGTATATTGAATGTCAGCTTGAGTTATTTTTTTCAGCCTAGCTGCACTAATTGGACAAGAGGGCATGAATGGAAATTAAAGGAGAAGCAATTCAGAGCAAGCTTCAGAAATCACTTTTTCGTGCAGATAATCATTCAGGTAAGAGCTGTAACCAGGAGTGGGGAAAAATGGGGTGATTAAAAACCTATAAGATGACAACACGTGGAACTGGACTATTGCTGATTTCTTAACTGACTGTATCGGGCCAGATACTGCTTAATACTAAGTCTTCTTTGCATTGTTTTGGCAGCAAAGAGGAGATTTAAAGTTCCCCTGACAGAGCAGCAGGGGATTTATCCCACATGGAGGAATCCCTCAGTGCTGTAAAGCTGGCAGTACACCACCACAGCCTAAGGAGGTATATGCTCAGAGTGTAGTGGGGCAGGAAGGGACTCCAGTAGTTGAAGTTTACAGTGCTCCAGCGATCCCTACCAGTGTAATTGTTTCTAAGGGGTATTATCATCTGATGTGATTTACAGAAAGCCTGAGGCTACTCTAACTTGAATTGGGAGCTAACCCTAGCAACAGGAGTGTGCTAAATTGGCTTTAAAACAGCTTTCCCCCTTTCTCCTCAGCACCAAGCAGAACATTTCTGTAATGATAAAATTCAGTTAAAAACCTCTGAAGTTCAGTTAGACATCATGGATTTGATTCTGATATCAGGTGGGAAATAGAACTCTGAACCACGGAATCTTTAAGGAATGAAGACGATGTGTTTCATGCAAATAATAATATTACTAACAAAGAGACGGAAAATAGACATGTAGATGACTCCAAGCAGTATATGCTCTGACAAGATTGTTTTTTCAAAAATTTTCCATTAGATCGGAGAGAAATTCCAACCTCCTGGAAGCATCTCCAAAACTAATAAAAATACCTACCTGCATAGAAGTTGCATGTGATAAGTTCAGTACATGTGAGGTCTGAACACATGCCAGTCATCACAGCCCCTCACTTGATATTTGTTATCTGTTCCATACCTGTGGTATGTGGCAGAAATGAAAGAGATAGTCAAGGCTGCAAGATAAGCCTGCACACATTTGTGTCTTTCTGAAAGCTTTCCTCAGTTGTTTCTTCTTTTAATGTAACTGTTGTTTTCTAGTATAATTAATTCATGTTGCCATATTTCAATTGTGCTGGATATGAACATGTGAACAATGTGAAAGAAGCGCACAGTTTTACAGAGAGTCAAAAACACTATCTGAGGGTGAAATGCAAAGCAATCATTTTATTTAGGTTACATAAAGACATAATTTTAAAAAAATGTTGAAGGACTAGATTATTAACTGGCTGATAAAACTACAATAGACTGAAAAACTAACTGCAGTTTTTCCAACCATCAAAAGATGGGTGTGTGAATTTTAAGAAAAGTTTTAAATAGAGCCATTTAACTATGATTTTCCTCTCACTTAAGACTGGTAAATTCTGTAGTATTAAATTAATTATAAGGAAACAAATTCACCCTCATTAGGCTTCAGATTCAACAACTCAACTGAGATAGATCAGTTCATGTTGCTCTTTGGGTCCAATATTTAAGACTTAATCCAATGAACAGTATTTGTATTGTCTCCAGTGGAGTAGTCCCAATTACTCTGTTACTTCCTCTTCCTGGATGCCTATAGAGAGCAGAAGAGGAGAACTTGGACCCACCTTTGTGGCTCTATATCTCACTCAGTGATTTCCCTAGACACTTGGAATTCCCCCTGTGAGCCTTTAAGATATCATTGAGGCTGCTTTGTGCTGCTACGGAGGGTCAAAGATCTGGTTCATATTTAAAACTTAATCCTATACTTAGCTCTCTTCCTTGTTCTTCATATGGTGGCTACTGTGTAACAATAGGCCAAATCCTGGTCCCATTGAAGTCAAATATAAATGTTGCTCATTTACCAAAATTTATATTAGGAAGAAGATTCACATATGAACTAAAATCACTGGTGACAATGTTAGCTGTCCTTTTAAATATTCATGTATCCTCCCTTTCATTGTAGAAACTACAAGATCATTAGAAGGTTAGAATCAATGGAGTTCATTGGGAAGGTGCAAGACATTTTGCATTATTGAATCCTACTCTAATCATTTTACATTTTGTGGGTACAAAACATATCCCTAAATTAAGCAGGAAGGGTAAAAAAAAAAAAACTTGGCTCCCTGTGGTGTAAGCTTTATTATATTTTCAGTTTTAATTAGGGATTTAATTTTTTAAAAGAAGGCTATTAGCAAGCGTATTTTGGGTGTTCTTTAGTGAATGTATGGTGGGGGAGTTAACAGATATAATTTGGGATACAGTATATAATTTGCAGGAGATATTTTACATGAGGTGATGATGACCACAGATACGATTATGGTAGTACCCATGAAATGATTCCCCTACTATATTTACTAATAATTTATTATATAAGTTTCCAGGGATTTATATTTGGCTATTCCTTTGAGGGAGTCAGATGTTGTATTAACTAAATCCCAGGGGAGCAGATTTGGGCTTGTGGAATATGAATTTGTCTGGAGAACTGAAAATCACAGATGAAGTACAGTATCACCCAGGGAGTGGGTACCTGGTTTCCACCAGTGGGACCCCTGTAACAGGATTCAAGCATGTGGAGAGGAGGAGAGAATCATATGAGAGAGTAGATATGAAAAAATAATTTGTTTGTTTGTTTTCCCCCATCAAAAAAAAGGCCTTATAGCTGAATTATATGCAATTGCCGTCATCTTCTTGGCTAATGGGTCTGGTCGCTGGTTGATCCTATAGGCCAGCCATCTGACTAATGGCTGCACGTCTATCCAGTCAAAGCTACTATCCTTTAATCATGGTTGGCTGTAATTACTGTTTGAAAGTTCTCCCCAGAGAGGAGCAAGGAAAGGCTCATTTAATGTAAGCATAATACTGTACAAAGTGACACATTTTCAAGTTTGGAAGTCTTTTTTGGCGTGACAAGCTGTACAAGTGTTGCCAAAGTTAACAAACAGTATATCCGCCAGAAGCTAAAATACACGTCCTCCAGTAGTACTTGGGGGGTTTAGACTATTACTTCATTTGGCATTATTGTCCTAATCTGATTCAGGGGCAGGTTGCTATAAGTCATGATGCTATTTCTGCTGCTTTTTGCCTCCTTCCCAGAGTTTCTATCTCTGTTTCCCATAAGAAAGCATTTTCCAATAATTTTCCTAATCTGATATTAAAACAGAAAATCTCTCACATGAATGGTGATCTTAACAAGAAATAATGCAATGTGCTGGCCACATTTTATAATAAATATCTATTAATTTAGTTAGTTTTTTAGTCTCTTGTTTTTCTATATTTTCATAGATTTTTTTTTTTGGCTGCATTTAACTTGGATTTTCTTCAAGATCATTCACACTTTCCTTTATTCCTTCTTTTCTTTCATCTATCAACTTATGATTCCTGTTACTGTATCTGAGCACCTCAGACATTTTAGGATTTATTCTCACAACAGCCTGTGTGATAGGACATTATTATCCTCATTTTACAGTTTGTAAACAGATTGAGTGACTTGTCTCATATGCAACAGGGCTATCTTCTCCACCTTTTGGACCACCCCCAAACAACCTGGATACTTATGCAATTGTCAGCACTGCTGTATTATTTATGGAGTCCCCTCCACCAGTACAGCCTTATGCAACAACATACAATTGAGCCTTAGCCTACTCTCCTCAGATCCTTATCTTGAGATCCTATCTCCCCTTTCTTCTTGTCCTTTATCTGTTCCCAGCAGATGGGTTGATTGCTTTCATTGCCTCATCAATCTCCTGCCTAATTAAGCCACTGAGCACCCATCTCCCAATTAAGTCCACTGCAAGGGGCAATCGCTAGTTCCTTTAATGACCAAAGTGCTGGGTCAGCTGTAGGCTCATAGTGCTCATTCACACAAGGTCACACAGTAAGTTTGTGGCAGAGCTGAGAATTGAATTCTAGTGCCTGAATCAGAACACCGCCCTTCTCATCTCTGCATGGAAATACCCTGTTCTTTTCCTAGACTTTTAGGGGATGATTCACCACTATTTTATTCCAGTTTCCCCCTAGTATCCCCACTGGAATGAAAAGTTACAGCAGCATAAATTTGGCATGACACAGTGGTGAGTCAGGAATTTTGTTTGTACTTACATTTATAATTAGCACTTTTTTCCCACCCTCCATGTACAACACCTGCAGCTCTCTTCTGCTTCTCAGTTCCTCTGGTAATCAGTTCCATCTGTATCTTCAGAAGTCTAAGTGCTTTTTACAATACATTGTTCTTTTTGAAACATAACAAATACTGTCTATGTCACGGAGGACAGAAGAGCCAAATTAATGTTCACCTGAGATTCATTTTCACCATTGGTCCCATGTTTTTATGGATTTCAGTTTTAAACAAAATGGATGTTAGTCACAAATTTTAAATAAGGTTTCCTGTTAGTCAGCATAGCATGAGTCATGTCTGTGCCCACGTTATTAACAAGCTTTGTACCATTCCATTTTTGAGCACAATTCTACTCTGCTCCATTCAATATGATATCTGTCTGTTTAATCTCTACTTCATTATACAGTTGAACAGACATTTAAACTGGCATAAATACCTATATAGTTGGAAACATGGAAGAGTAAGATAAGGCTAGGTCTTATTATCCACTTACATTTTAACTGCTCACCAGTTTCAAGAGAATAGTAGAACTCTTTGTGATGAAAGTGCATTTTATGCTTCTCTTTTCCTCTTGCATGTTTTCCTGATCTGTAATCCAATAATAGTTTATCCCTAGACAGTCTCGGCCTTAGCAGAATGCAGAAAGAAAGGTTACTAACTGTAGTTTTAAAGAATGTTGTCTCTGTATATTAACAGGTCCAGAATGTAACTCTCCAGGGACCCTGAACATTAGGAACTTTCTAGACAGGAATTTCCACTGGGATTGCAAAAGCACTACCTCATGTAACTGACTTTTCTGAGCCGAGGCTTTAAGAGGCCATGCATTCCCCAACTGCCTTTGTGTGTTTTGCTGTGTCCCAAACTCCTTTATAACTCTTAAAACACTTTATTAAGTATTGTGGCTTTCAAAATCAGACCTGCCCAACAGTGACTTGGCTGTATTCCGATTAATCTCTCTTTCTCGACAACAACCTTATCTATAGCCAAATAACTGCCTTACTTTAAGTGGAAAAAAAATCACATAAAACTACAGATGATGAAAATTTGTTTGTTTGTTCAGGTGACTTTCTATGACTGAACAAAGACTGGTTAAAAAGCTTAGTTAACTGGGACAATAACATTGCAACACCTCTGAATACAACATGTTTACTGTACTGATAAATGGGCAGTGTATTCATGCCTGCGAATTCAAGATTTGTTTGACTTTCTTTCCTTTTCTTTACTTGCTTAAACCTAACTATTTAATGTTCTGGGGTTTGCACAGATAAATGGGGCCCAATGCCAAGTTTAGCAATGCACCACTGAGGATATGAACTATTACAAAGTCATAGAGAGCTGTGTATATAAAATTGTCAGTATCACTTGTAATAATCAATGGGCTTTTTGTTTCACTTCATTGCTTGATCCAGCATCTGCTACATTTCCATAATAAAAAATGAGTGGTTTTGAAGAATGTATTTTATTATCTATTCAGTGCTATATTTGAAAATCAATAATGTTGCACACGGCTGCATTATATCATTACAAGTGAGTTCTCCCTACAGGTTCTTCTTAAATTGCAGACATTAGCAGTAATTGGTGATGTTTACTCCTCTCCATAAAGCCTATATTTTTACATACCTCCTTCCAATTCAGTTTAATACACATCTTTACAGAATACTAGATCCAGACATGTGGAAGGTAGTAGGCTGGGAGATGAGAACACCATCATTACGCCCCAAACCACTGACAAGGTACAGTGCCTCGGCCCTGTGAAGTAGTGTGAATGCAAAACAATTGAAACTATGCCACACGTACACCTAAAGGACACTGGGATTAGTCCACTAGTCTCTTCCTCCTCTCCCATCCCCCAGATAGCTTCACCACTGCTGAAGACTTCTTTACCTGAGATAATGCTGACAATTGTTTCAACTTCCACAATGTGGAACCCTTCTTTATGGGGGATCTGGGTCCTGATCCCTGCAGGAGAAATGCTAACAAGTGGATGGAGGAGGCAAGAGGAAATGCGAATGCACAGGGCCTCAGAGAATGGCTCTTGCTTTTGCGTATTCCCCAAGGCCCACAAGAATCTCATAGTATCCACTGCTTGTGGGAGCTAAACTCCTGCTTCTTCCCCAGAGTAAACTCTGCCCCAACTGTAAACTGGTAGGAAATATTGCCATTCCTTGTGCACAGTTTTGCCCCCTCCAGGATATGGGGTGATATTGCTCAATATGGAAATATTAGACCTTGATACAATAAACTAAACCCCAAATGCTATGAAATTAACATGTAAGTGTTGTAAAAGGGAAATTTTCAGTTGTTTTATGCTTCCTCCCTGATCTAGCTCAATTTTAGCACAATATTAATTCTTTCTTGTGATTATTACCCATACTTGTTAAAAACTTTCCCAACTACAAGGCATAAAGTTGTGTAATTCTCTATTCTTGTTACAATCCATGTCACAGAAATAAAATATTAGAACATTAGTGTGTTTGAGTTTCAGTGAATTATTGTCACTTGGAATGCACAACTTTGACCTTTTCAGTATTCTGCATTTTGAGTGACTATGCATGCCTCTTCTTTGTTTACAGCCCCAGTAGTATGTACAGTGGAGAAGCGGATGCCAGCAATTCAATGTAGAAAACAGCAAACAATCAAATTAATGCAGACTCTGCAGTGCCACATTCACACAATACCATGCTGCATCTGATTATTCAAATCCTCAAAGATCCCAAGTTTCATGAACAAAAGAAAAGTACCAAAGATGCTTCATGTAAAACTTTGATCATGATAATGGAACAACCTTAATTTTGTTAGTGTCCTAAGTGAAAATATTTTTCACCACTTCACTCCATCGCAAAGTTCAAAGGCAAGAAAAAGTTGAGACTACAATTATAAATACAATAGTGGTGGAAGGGAGGGCTGGTAGCAATATCTATTATTAAGGTTGTCCTGCATTTCCTTATATCATTGGATTAAATTTTACATGCCAGGTGTCTGCCTCAGGCTGAAGTTTTTGGAACATTCCAGCAAAAATTATCCAATTGTTTCTGAGAACAAGACTAGGGGAAAATACGTTGTTTTGACAATGTCAAAACATTCTAGCACCTTTTTCTTTGAACAGCTCTAATGCCACTGCTCTATGGTAGCAGAGACTTGATATTTAGAAGGGCTGTAGCCTTTACATCAGAAGTATGCTTTATCCAGTTCCTGTGAAAATCCACCCACATTCGGCCAAGCAATTTAAAAATCAAAGTTTGCACATGCTCAGTTGAAACTTCATAGAGCTTTGTAGCTAAACACTCCAAAGATTCCATCCTCACTGAGCATGTTGACTCCCCTCACAGCTCCTACATGTGACAAGATTGTGCATTCACCATCCCCAAAGAGCACCTGAGCATTCTCCAGACCAGGGCCGCAAGGGTTAAGTTGGACTTTCTCTATAATTTTGTTTGCACTGGGGTGAGTCCATGAACTGGAATTGAGATGAGGGAGCTTGTCGCCCATGTGCTTTAAATAACACGGAGGAGGAAACCACTAGGTTGGAATATAGAGGGTACAAAAGCTGGAGCAGGAGGCAGGGAAGGACAAGAGATTAGGAATCTGGCGAAACTGGGACTGGGGCATGGGGGATAAATTGTCACTGGAACTGGCAGGGCAAGGAGACTGGTACTGGGAGTTCAGAGGGAGGGGATGCTGGGACTCATTGGAAAGGGAGACTTGGACAAGAAGCAGCTAAGGAAAATGGGCAGGAGGACTGGGAGTCAGTTAGCTTTTTGTGGGAGAAGAACACTGACAATGGACAAGGAACTGAGGGATATTGGGAGACTGGGACTGGCTGGGGAAAGAGATTGGGACTAAGAATCAGTGTGTGAGGAATTGAGGTTGTGGTAGATAGACCTCACAAGGAGCTGAGTGGATTCAGAGAGAAAACTGGGACTGGCTGAGCAAAGATAGCAGGAAAAAGAGCGAGGGATGGGTGAGACTGGGTCAATGAGCCAGAGAGGGCATGTGTAGGTGGATGAGGAGCATGGAAGGGAGACTAAGACTGGAATCCAGTGGGTGGGAAGCAGAGGAGTGATACAGAGAAGATGGACAGCAGAGAAATAGATTCAGAAATCTTAGGTTCCACTCCAGACATTGGAGGGGAGCATTCACTAATGTGGAAAGACTCTTGACCTCTTCTGTCCTGTCCCTTCTAGTCTAACTCAGTCCTGTTTCTTCCCCATCCTTAGTTCCTTGTATCAATCTGGTTCATTCTTCTCATTTAGCCCATCCCAGTCTCCATTCCTTAGGTTTCTCATTCCTGTCACAGTTTCCTTGCCTAGCAAGTCTCAGCCTCTGTCTTGTACGCCCCACCCCAATATCCTTTCTCATTCATTCACAGTCCCATCCCCGCTGCTCACCTACTGGCCAACCAATCCCAGTTTCCTCCCCTGCTGGATTCTCATTTAGTCACTGTCTCACCTGCATTCTGGCCTCCTGTTGCCACCTCCCACTCTACCCATATTCCCTTTCCTTGGGCTCCTTCTTGTCTAATATTAACGGCTTCCGTGCTTCTTATCCCAGTCAACCCCCTTACCCTGGTTCCCCATCAAATCTATCTCCTCTCATGCTTTACCTCCTTTCCCTCCTCCTCTCCGTCCCACTGGTTCTCAGTTTCCTTGCCCAGCCAGTCCCAGTCTCCCAAACTGCTCTTCATATAATCTATGCCTCTCCTCACTCCTCTGACTCCCAACCCCACACCCCCTTTCTCTCTTTGGTCTCAGTCCCAGTCTTCTTGCCCAGGCAAACCCAGTGTCCACCTCAGATCCTATCCCAGTTTCCTCCTGTCCCTGCACTGAATCCAATTTCAGTTCCTATTCAGCTCCCTGGCCCAATCTATTCCTTTGCTCCCAGAGGTCTGGCTCTAGTCTCCTCTGCATTCAAATAATGCAGCTTCCTCCTTCATGCTGCCTGGGTCCAGAAAGTGAGTCACCAAGAGTACAGAAGAAAAAGGCTCCCTGCTCACACTTCAGGTGCCTGAACCTGCCATCGCTTGCAGCAGCCCAGAGCCAGGGAAAGTCCTGCTCAGATCCTGGCTGGAGCATGTTCATTGTGGATAGAATCTTCAGGGAATTTAGCTGCTAACATCATATACATGTCTACTGACCATGTGTGAACTGTGATTTTTCAAAGATTTATAACTTGGCCAGATTTGGGCAGATTGGAGTGGGGGTGGCCAAAGACACATTCCTATCACAAAAGCCATCTCCCCATAGCCACCAAATTTAATTCACAGTTCCTAAATGTGAGCTGTTAGCTACTTTTTTTTTTAAAGTCACCAGAATTTTGGAATATAGGCAAAACTGTGTTTTTCCCTAACCTGGTTCTCAGAAAGAGCTGAACCATTTTGACTTATGTTCTTACAGACAAAATTTTCCAAAACAATACAGCTTGAGACAGATACCCAGCATGCAAAATTTCAGTCCAACCATTTAAAATTTGGCAAAGTTTTAACCATCTGGACTTTACAATGTGAAATGCCAGGCAACCTTTAATCATAGGGGGTGCTACAAGCTCTGCCTATAATTAGATGTCCCTCCGACCTTCCAGATATTTCCTCCCTTTATCTTTTCTGAGTCTTCTCTTTACTCGCTCCTGCCTCTCTCTCTCATTCACACACACACGCATACACACACATTCCCCACTTCTCTCTCCTCTGCTCCTGACTGAAAGAATCTTTGGAGGTACATGAGAATGGCCATACTGGGTCAGACTAAAGATCCATCTAGCCCAGTATCCAGTCTTCTGACAGTGGCTAATGCCAGGTGCCCCAGAGAGAATGAACAGGTAATCATCATGTGATCCATTCCATATCACTCATTCCCAGCTTCTGCCAAACATCATCCCTGCCCATCCTGCTTAATAGCGATTGATGGACCTATCCTCCATGAGGAGGAGGTAAGAGGTAGACACCCAGGTAACAGAGGGAGAACAAGGTGATCAGAGGATGTGGGAGAAATGTTGGTTCAGGAGGATCTTAATGTTCCATCAATCTGGCACTGGGGTTTTTGGAGTCTCCATAAGCTCGAGACTGCATTGCCACCTCTGACATGATGCAAACTTAGTACTATCAGACATAACACTCCCCATTGCTAAGAAAATGCAACTCTGAATGCCGTAGATAACCTTTCTCCTCTTCAAACTCTTAGTACTGTAATTGCAATCTTGTATCTCTTTATAGATGTCAGAACTGGATTTTCTGACATTGTGTAATAGCTAGTGTTAGGCTTAGACAGCTGCAGTCACGTAATCCAAGCTGACAGGGATGCATGAAAAATCCAGGAGATGTTAAACAATACTTTTCTGATTTATTGTAACATGCACATCTCTTAAGATTGTGGCCTGACCCTTTCCATTACTACATGACCCCAATATAAAACACCTTAATCACATAAGGTCATGTCCCAGTAAGCAGTGAGTACTAGGACTGGGTTATAGACCTGGATCTTTTCCAAAGCATGTATATTCAACTTCACCTGCAAGGTTGTTTGGGCCAAGCATCCAAGTCCAATTTTCTACCTGTCCCATTTCAAATAATGCCAGGGTTGGGTCTTCCAAGACTTACTGCTAATTAATGTCTAGAGTAGCAAGCACGAGTCCTCCCTCAGCCTCTTGCACAGCTGCACAAGGGCCACAAACAATGCCAATCTCTGCACTCACTGTGCTCTGGACAGTAGAACTCTGTAGAGGAGGTAAAGAGGAAGTGAGGCCTGAGGGAGGGAGCAGATTACTCATCTCTCAGTGTGCAAGGAGAAGCACCGATGAAAGACCATATCTCCCAGAGACACAATTTTCTCCTGCATTCATCATGGTACTACATCCTGCTTAAAAGTCACAATCTAGCCCTGAATAAGTAGAACCCTGCCATGTGTACTCAGCTTGTGCTATACAATAGAGGTGGTTGAAACATCTTCACCTAAACTCTTTTCTAGAGAAATTGTGATTTTTGTCAAAACCAAAATGTTTGGTGGAAACATCAATTCTGACAAAAAAAAATTCCTCTGGAAGATTTGTCAGATCCAGAATGGAATTTCAGGAGGGCTGGGTGGAAGAGGAAAACAGAGCACAAGCGGGGATTTGAATGTGGGTCTATTGTATCCAAATGAATGTCCTAACCACCAGGTTATTAATCATTCATGGGTGCTCATGTTTTTTTTATGAATGATTTTAAAAGTTCCTGTTTTTACTCCACATCAGACCAGAACCAGATTCTGAAAACCTGAAATTGTTCCTGAAAACCAATTGTTTTCAGCCAGCCTCACTATGCACTATGCTCATCCTAAATACTCTAACTTTTAAGGTCGGTAGGCATGAGCATTGAATAATTCAACACACATAGCCCACTATGCCCATAGACATGCCACCACTTCACACAGAAAAATATAAAGTCACCTCCATCTCTGACCAAAACCGTGAGGGAAAGGGAGCTGGTTGTTCTCCTTGGTACCAAAAGCCTCATCTATCATTTGTCAAGAATAAGAAAAGCTCTCCCATGCCAGAAGCCTCCGATGTCTCCCACCTAGCTGCCAAAACCTTCATTATTATAAATACTATTATTATTTATTTATTATTTGTACTGTGGCACCACCTAATAAGCCCATATACTGACACCTATTCTAGTAGGTACTATAGAATTACAACTCCCACACCCCCAACTTCTATAAGGCAGTTATGTTTTTTAAGTAGAAAACCCTAAAGGCCATTAAAAATGAAAAGTATGAGGTTATGTAACAGAAATTGAATGGAATAATAAAATAAATAGCAAGGTGCATTGATCAGATTATATTATCTTCTGCTAAGGAGGGGCCAGGCAGGGTGAAAGGCTTGGAGGGTGGCGAGGAGGAACGTACAGCGTAATGTGCCTAAAAGTCTACAAGAGCATAAGTTTTGGATCCTGCAATTTTCCAATCTTTTGAGAGTAACTTCTAAGGATAGATGAATATGCTGTAATCTGCATTTGAGTTTGATTTTCTTTTTAAAGAGACTCTGATTTACTTACATCCAATTAGATGTTTAAGACTATAGGTAACAGTATGAGTAAATCTCAGAGAGTTTAGTGGTTCTGAGCAGATAAGCACTAAGAGCCTGATTTTTCTGGAGTTCACATACATCATTGCATACCTAATTTACATGCATATTTATGGTTATTTGGGGAACAAATAAGATATTCATGTGCCCAAGTATCCTATTAGATACCTAACCTGTGTGCTCAAATGCACTGTGTGTGTGAATGAGAGACAGCTGTTCACACAAACAGGCCACCTAAATACACATACACACTGTCTACACAGTAGGCACTGCTAAGATTTTGAAAATCAATCCCCCAGAGGTTTTAACCCTTATTTAGATTACTCAAAACCCAAACTTCAATGTCTGTAAAGCTGCAGTGTAATTCTTGTTGAAGGAGGCTCTCTTGTAATATTTCTATCAGCACACACTTCTGGTTTCAGGATTCCTATTTCTGGACCCATCTGGGGCCAGGAACTACAGAGATATGAATAACAGAAAAAAATCATTTAAAAAAATCTCAACTTCCAAATGGTTTGGCTCAGGTCCTGCTGAAGTTTAGGCAAACATTTAGGTCATGTTTTTACTCTCCCCTAGCATGAAAGTAGGGAAAGTAAGCTCATACTCTTGAAGAGAAGCTCTTTATGTAAATCCTTTATCTGGGCATAAATACCATCAGCTATCCTCAAGGCCCATGTATATGAACAAAAGGAGAAGAGAGAACAAGAAGAAAAAGAAAGCAAGAGTTATTAGCCTGTACTAGGTCTCCCAGATCACTGAATATTTCCTTTCTTTGAGGCTCTAAACTCTTGAGTGCTAGCACTGTTTATTATTTGTGTTTCATAGAGCAGTGAGCTTATCATGCTTAACAAATACACAAATAATACATAATTGATAATGTTGACAGCTGGGTAAACATGCCACCATTTACAAGACTTACTGAAACTCAGAGTCTATTCCTATCAATTAAAAATCTAAAAGAGGAAATTATTATACACTCTCTCCCTAGAAGGAAAGAATCAATTTGCAAGAGAGAGCTTATTATAATTATCAGAATGGCCTTCTCAGTGTTTGCCAGGCTTGTGAAATGTGTTGCCAGCAGTCTGGCTTAGCTACACCTCCACCCTATGCAGGCAGTTACCAACTAGATCAGAGGCCACAGCCATGCAGCTGGCTGCCTCCCCTGCCCCAAAGATGAGTGCAGGATTGTTGGATAGCATTCAGAGGGCTTCAAAAAGACCCAAAGGGAGGACAAATAACTGGTACTGAATTTTGGGAGAGACTGAATAAGGGTAGTGGAGAAAGACAGTGAAATGAAGACAAGGCTGAGAACTAGGAGAAAGAGCAAATGGGAAGAATTAAGTAAATGGGATAAGAGCAGAGGAGAAAAAGAGGAAAAGGAAAAAGGGATGATAAAAGCATGAAAAATGAGTGACGAACAGGCATCATCTGTCTTTCCCTGCTATTCCTCCACACCCATCTGCCAAACCCTCCTGGGCTCACCACCCTGAACCTCCAGCAAACCATACCTGATAAGACCTCCCTCCTCCAGGCCAAAGGCATTGGGTTTTTTTTAATCTACAAAACCTAAGTACTTTATAAACTTTTTTAAAAAATATAATCACAGCTAAGCAATAAATTATTGTAAATATTAGACAGCTCAGTGTTTCAAAGGGACCTTCCTGTGTATTTCTTTCTTTCTTTTTTGCATTCCTGTTTAGGCTGTTAGGTGTAAGGCTTTTTGACAGTTCATGTTCTACTGATAGCAAAAAAAATCTTGAGAGTCCTTCTTGAGTCACAGAAGAGCAGAAGTAGCTTTTGATCATTTTATGTTTCAAAAGATATACACAGCAGAAGCCCCACAAAGATTCAACCTGGGATGGCTGTGAGAGGACTATGAATATAGCCTGTGATCTTTAGAAAAATCCAGTAAGACACTTCCAACCCTCATGATCAGCCTGCATTGTTTTACACCCAACTTCATATTTTCAAGGCTAACCTATGCAAGGAACAGGTCTAATAACTTGAAAGAAACCAGATATTCTCCTTTCTGGTGCAGGTACTCCAAAATATGTAGGCCTGTAACTATGATCTTTGCAGGCCTGCAAAAGCTGACTCTGAAATCCCCCCTTCCCTTGTTTCTGTATGTGCTTTTCACAAGTGCCCATTTACCTATGTCCCTATTTGTTCTAGGCTGACTCTGTACACTGGACTAAAATCAGTAAACACAATCATTTTGAATCCAAGCCACATACTCCTTCACAAACTTAGGACGTTTTGATGCAATGGAATCCAAAACTCTACTCATCCTGTTTGCATTTTTCCAAACCCAAAACTTCTATTAGTGGGGTCTAATAAAACCTACATGTGACCTCCTCATTCTACCTCTGTTATATACCAATATCTTGTGTGTGATGTATGCAGCTTTTTGTTATCTGCGTGATTCTTCTTTTAATACCCAGGAACTCTGACCTAATATACAAGTAATTCTAGATTAAATGCACATGTTTTGGTCTGTATAGATTGAGACAACATTGTGGAATAGCTACCAACACTGTGCATTCTTGTTGGGAATGGGGGCAGGGGGAGCAGGGGACAGTCGATGTTTATGTGTGAGAGATGAGCTCTGTTCCTTTTAAAATCCTAGCATTATGCTATATGCCTTTTCTAGCATTATCAAGTTGATCCATGTAAAATTAAAGAAATATTGATTGCCAGTCAAAAAGCTATTAAGACCAGTCTTTTACTTCTAATGAGTTATGTAGATGAATTGAACAGCAGCATTCAACAGTTCTGAGCAAGTGAGGGGATAATTTGTGAATTTCCACTTACTTCAGCAATATTCTTTTCTTTTTCAGACTAGCTGTTAACAGCTTGGAACTATGGTAAATGCAGACCTATGCCCAGTCCTATAGGTTTATCATCTGACACAGATTCCATACATGTGGATTGTGTCACTCCAGCCCTCTTCAGCCAATTTATAGCTTCTGAGACCTTTCTCTTATGAAGCTTTTTTTTAAAATCTCTTGCTTCCTGAAGTGTGCTTTTAACAATTCCATCCTTGTGCAACTCTTGTGGAGAGGGGAGGTTAGGCCTCTTGTATTTGAATCATAGCACATATCTTATTGGTTTCTAAGCACACTCTTGTTTAGACTCAGTCACAGAAACTCAGGGTTTAAATATGGTCAGTCATACAAATACCTCAAAAATGAATTCTGTAAAATATTTTCCACAAATATTTATTCTATTTACCAATAAAAATTAGAATGAATTGTTTCAACTGCACTTGCTTACTGCAGATATTTTAGTAAGTAAGTTTCCTAGCAAGAATAGTCACCAAAACAATTCAAGTTTAAAGAAATTCTGCAGAATATTCAGGAAAACAAATTTTGAATTCATAAATAATTGCAAGTATTTGCACTAGAAACATAGTTCTAACCAAAAGATGCATCGAGGAACAGAAATATGCCACACAACTTGTGTCCAATTAAAATAACTCAACAGTTTAATTCTGAATATCAACAACCCACTAAGAATGAGCTACAGAATAAGAATTGTTTGCCAAAATTATTCAGTGCATAATTTTAAATAATCAATATATCTGAAAATATTGTGGCCTGCTTGCAGATAACTCATGAACATAAAAGGTGAAAATAATTAAATAAGTTAATTATGAAGTATTCACCATTCACCTCTATCACATAGTACAATATTTCTTCTGGTTTTCTTAGGTATTTTTAATTAGGAACATTGAATAATAAAGCAATATGATACCATGCACTATGTACCATTTTAAAAAGATGCGTCTTGAATTTATAATATGAAATAGAATGTGCAAGTTCTATGTAGGGATCAAAGTCAACAAAAGGGGTGTGATTCCATGTCACATAACACCAAGTAATAAGTTAATACCATGTAGCATGTGTTGATTTTAAAAGATCCCTCTCGACTCTAGAGACAACAGAATGCACAAGGACTAACCAGGCCTCAAAATGAATAACTACGATTTTATTCACTCTTACTTCATGTATCCCCCTCTGAGTACTTATTAATCTACTGATTTATAACCTAAGTATTAATCCTCTCACATCACACAGCAAATTAATCAGGGAGATTAATTATTTAGTTCAACCACATAAGTCTGGGAAAGGTAGAATGATTTCCCCTTCTAATTATAATATCTAATTTTGTTCTGCTTATTCTTCAGCTACTGTACTATACATTGGTATTTTTTAACATATTGAATTTTATCTTTCTTTAAGGTAAAGAGGTTACAGGCAAAAGTGATCGTTTATCTTTCATGGAAACAGCTGACAACACTACTTTGCAGTTCAGAACTTTTTCATAATTACATCATGATCTCCCTGCCTGAGGAGGCTGTGAAGGCTAGGACTATAACAGGGTTTAAAAGAGAACTGGATAAATTCATGGAGGTTAAGTCCATTAATGGCTATTAGCCAGGCTGGGTAAGGAATGGTGTCTCTAGCCTTTGTTTGTCAGAGGGGGGTGACGGATGGAAGGAGAGAGATCACTTGATCATTACCTGTTAGGTTCACTCACTCCGGGGCACCTGGCATTGGCCACTGTCGGTAGACAGGATACTGGGCTAGATGGACCTTTGCTCTGACCCAGTATGGCCTTTCTTATGTTCTTTGGCCTTGAGGGAAAAATTGTATACTTCATCAAATCCCCTGGTTTCGTAACTGAGTAACTTTAACAGCCCTACATACCACTTGCTGCTACTGTAATTCAACTTTGATATAAAAAATAATTTTTGCCTTATGAGTTCTGTCTAAGTTCTGTTGAAATTGAAGCATTTTATATTTTTAGGCTCTTGTAAATCAGTCCCATAGATTTGTTACAGTTCAGCAGGATGTTTGTATGTTAAAATTTTAACACTTATGGTATCAACAAAAGAAATAATGTTTGAAGGATCCTATATTGCTATTGATTTGTGTATTAGAGTTTGGGACCACTCCTGTCAACTTCACTGGGAGGAAGATTTGGACCCTTTGGCCTCAACTCAAGAAAGCATTAAGCCCATCCCTATTCAGAACAGCTCTTACACGTCTTTTACTGTAAGCATGTTCTTCAGTCCCATTGACTTCATTGGGAATTAAATATGTGCTTAACATTAAGCATATGTTTAAGTGGTCTCCCAAATAGGAATACTTTCTTGATTCAGGGCCTAAGTGTCTGATCTAAAGCCCTTTGAAGTCAATTGGAGTCTCTTTATTAACTTTAATAGGCTTTGGATCAGGTTCTACGTGAGGATTTCTGATGTCCTAAAAAGTAAAGGGTCGAACTCGAAAGGCTCATCTTTTATCTATAATTATGGTTAAAAATTCAAAATTCAGGATCTTCCAAGATTTCTAGTACATTTTGGATCATAGTCAGATCTCAAGTACAGGCTCAGAAAGAACAACATTTCTGAAAATATATTGCTGAACTTTGGATTTGGATACCTGCCAAAACCAGGAATTTCAGAGGCAAATGAACACAGGAGACAAAGGAACCAAATGGTATAAAATCTTAACACCTCAAAACCCACACGTTTGGCTTGATTTACTTGAACGTTTTGTGCAGATGTTTGGGTTATTTTATCCAAACTTGTTTGTCCATTTCCAGTCCTTTGTTTCCTTTATAGCCCCAGGGACTGCAGATAGCTCCACAGAGGTGCTCTGAGTCTGCCCAGGAGGCACTATCTGCAGGAAACCTGCCTCTAGAGATTTCCATGACATTCATCTGATGAAGTGGGTCTTCTCCCAGAAAAGCTTATGCTCCAAAACATTTGTTAGTCTATAAGGTGCTACAAGACTCTTCGTCGCTTTTGACCAAGAGTGTAACTCCAATGTTCAATCTAGTTTAAGTTCTGCCACTTCAGGCCAATCAAATAGGCCAAAAATGTTCAGAAGTGTCCATTATTTTTGTGTGTCTCAGTTTTGGGGGGCTAGGACCAGATTATTAAAGGCACCCACTCAGCGCTCACTGAGTTCAGTGGGAGTTCTCAGTGCTCTGACACCCCACAAATCAGTCTGTGTCACTTACTGAGCCCTCAAAAATATACACAGCATACACAGTAAATATACACAGTAGGGCTAATTTCTCCTCTTAGCTACACTATGTAACTCCATTTACTTCAGTGGCTTTCATATGTGTAGCAGAGGGCAAATTTCCTCAGTAAATTGTTATAAAAAGTGTTAATTAGTAACTAATCCAGTGAAATTGAGAGGGCATATTGAAACAGCTGGAGATTTTTTTTAAAAAAAGACTATTGAAATTTGTGAGGTTCTTCCAACTTTCCCTCTATCAATCCAAGGCCAGAGGAAACATTCAGATATATAAAATAACATATTATAATATAACCTTTGCGTATGTGAGAGTTTTAAAATGTAAATACAGGAATACTTATATACAGTATAATTTATTAACAAGGTAGGCAGTATTTCCTCGTTTGTCCCCATCCAAAATTATTACCACTTTATAAAAAATAGTTTCCAGAGTCTGTTTCATGTTTTATTGGAATGATTTTTTGCCATTATAAATAGATCTACAAGAAAAATGAATATTATTTAGCTAACATTCATTGAAATTTTGGTACTTCATTGTTTCACTTTTACTAACAAAGGTGTTTTTTTTTAATCTGAAAAGATCTATAGTACTACTTACTATTTAGAAATAATGTTCAGTTTTTCAGGATGTGAGTGCAAGTTTAAGCTGTGGATCATATCTTGAGGCAGTCCAGAAATATCTCACTGTACAAGTTTCCATCAAATGGAGAAAACAGACCTACAAATTCCAGTCCCACATCAGTCCTGGGACTTTTGCCATACTATAAAAATAAAGGTATTGTAAATCTTCTAGCATACTCCCTCCTTCTCTGTATTGCATTGTTACAGATATGAAGACTAAGCATTCCTTCTGCCAATTACACTGTATGGTGTTTTGTCTACGTGTTTTGCTGAGGTAGGCAAGAGAGGATGATGCAGTTGGGAAAAGGACAGTGTAGGGCTATAGGCTGCGAGTCAGAGTCTGTCACTGTCACTCACAGTGAGTAATGCCTTCCTTTGTAAGTAATCCCATTTAAAAGAGTGACTAGGGGTTGCAAAACTTAAGCCTAAGGCCTTGTGTACACTGGCAGCAATGAGTAGGCTACTGGCACTACACCTATATCTAAATGAACATAACATAAGAACATAAGAAAGGCCGCACTGGATCAGACCAAAGGTCCATCTAGCCCAGTATCCTGTCTACCGACAGTGGCCAATGCCAGGTGCCCCGGAGTGAGTGAACCTAACAGGTAAAGATCAAGTGATCTTTCTCCTGCCATCCATCACCCCACTCTGACAAACAGAGGCTAGGAACACCATTCCTTACCCAGCCTGGCTAATAGACATTAATGGACTTAACCTCCATGAATTTATCCAGTTCTCTTTTAAACCCTGTTATAATCCTAGCCTTCACAGCCTCCTCAGGCAAGGAGTTCCACAGGTTGACTGTGCGCTGTGTAAAGAAGAATTTCCTCTTATTTGATTTAAACCTGCTGCCCACTAATTTCAATGGGTGGCCCCTAGTTCTTCTATTATGGGAACAAGTAAATAACCTTTCCTTATTCACTTTCTCCACACCACTCATAATTTTATATACCTCTATCATATCCCCCCTTAGTCTCCTCTTTTCCAAACTAAAAGGTCCTAGCCTCTTTAATCTTTCCTCGTATGGGACCCGTTCCAATCCCCTAATCATATTAATTGCCCTTCTCTGAACATTTTCTAATGCCAGTATATCCTTTTTGAGATGAGGAGACCACATTTATACACAGTGTTCAAGATGTGGGGGCACCATGGATTTGTATAAGGGTAATAAGATATTCTCCGTCTTATTCTCTATCTCTTTTTTAATGATTCCTAACATCCTGTTTGATTTTTTGACTGCCACTGCACACTGCATGGACATCTTTAGAGAACTATCCACGGTGACTTCAAGATCTTTTTCCTGATTAGTTGTAGCTAAATTAGCCTCCATCATATTGTACGTATAGTTGGGGTTATTTTTTCCAAACTGCATTACTTTACATTTGTCCACATTAAATTTCATTTGCCATTTTGAAGCCCAATCATTTAGTTTCGTGAGATCTTTTTGAAGTTCTTCACAGTCTGCTTGGGTCTTAACTATTTTGAGCAGTTTAGTATCATCTGCAAACTTTGCCACCTCACTGATTACCCCTTCCTCCAAATCATTGATGAATAAGTTGAATAGGATTGGTCCTAGGACTGACCCTTGGAGAATACCACTAGTTTCCGCTCTCCATTCTGAAAATTTACCATTTATTCCTACCCTTTGTTCCCTGTCTTTTAACCAGTTCTCAGTCCATGAAAGGATCTTCCCTCTTATCCCATGGCAACTTAATTTACGTAAGAGCCTTTGGTGAGGGACCTTGGCAAAGGCTTTCTGGAAATCTAAGTACACTACATCCACTGGATCCCCCTTGTCCACATGTTTGTTGACCCCTTCAAAGAACTCTAATAGATTAGTAAGACATGATTTCCCTTTACAGAAACCATTTTTACTTTTGCCCAACAATTTACGTTCTTCTATGTGCCTGACAATTTTATTCTTTACTATTGTTTCAACTAATTTGCCCGGCACGGACGTTAGACTTAAATATTGGCGTTACATTAGCTATCTTCCAGTCATTGGGTACAAAAGCCGATTTAAAGGAAAGGTTACAAACCCTAGTAAATAGTTCCACAATTTCACATTTGAGTTCTTTCAGAACTCTTGGGTGAATGCCGTCTGGTCCTGGTGACTTGTTACAGTTACGTTTATTAATTAGTTCCAAAACCTCCTCTAGTGACACTTCAATCTGTTATAATTCCTCAGATTTGTCACCTACTAAAGATGGCTCAGGTTTGGAAATCTCCCTAACGTCCTCAGCTGTGAAGACCGAAGCAAAGAATTCATTTAGTTTCTCCGCAATCACTTTATCATCTTTCAGTGCTCCTTTTGTATCTCTATCATCCAGGGGCCCCACTGGTTGTTTAGCAGGCTTCCTGCTTCTGACGTATTTAAAAAACATTTTATTATTACCTTTTGAGTTTCTGGCTAGCTGTTCTTCAAATTCCATTTTGGCTTTTCTTATTACATTTTTACACTTAATTTGGCAGTGTTTATGCTCCTCTCTAGTTACCTCAGTAGGACTTGACTTTTTAAAAGATGCCTTTTTATCTCTCACTGCTTCTTTTACATGGTTTTTAAGCCATGGTGGTTCTTTTTTAGTTCTTTGACTTTGTTTTTTAATTTGGGGTATACATTTAAGTTGGGTCTCTATTATGGTGTATTTGAAAAGTGTCCACGCATCTTGCAGGGATTTCACTTTAGTCACTTTACCTATTAATTTCCGTTTAACTAACCCCCTCATTTTTGCATAGTTCCCCTTCCTGAAATTAAATGCCAGTGTTGGGCTGCTGCGGTGTTGTTCCCAGCATGGGAATGTTAAATGTTATTATATTATGATCACTATTCCCAAGCGGTCTTGTTACCTCTTGGACCAGCTCTTGCGCTCCACTCAGGACTAAATCAAGAGTTGCCTCTCGCCTTGTGGGTTCCTGTACCAGCTGCTCCAAGAAGCAGTCATTTAAAGTATCGAGGAGTTTGGTCTCTGCATTTCGTCCTGAGGTGACATGTACCCAGTCAATATGGGGATAATTGAAATCCCCCATTATTATTGAGTTATTTATTTTGACAGCCTCTCTAATCTAATCCCTTAGCATTTCATCATCACTATCACTGAGCTGATTAGGTGGTCGATAATAGATCCCTATTGTTATATTCTTATTAGAGCATGGAATTACTATCCATAGAGATTCTATGGAGCATGTGGATTCATTTAAGATTTTTAATTCATTTGATTCTACTTTTTTTTCACATATAGTGCCACTTCCCCACCCCCACGACCTGTTCTGTCCTTCCAATATATTTTATACCCTGGAATAATTGTGTCCCATTGATTGTCCTCACTCCACCAAGTTTCTGTGATGCCTGTTATGTCAATATTCTCCTTTAACACAAGGCATTCTAGTTCACCCATCTTATTATTTAGACTTCTAGCATTAGTGTACAAACACTTTAAAAACTGGTCACTGTTTATTTGTCTGCCCTTTTCTGATGTGTCACATTCTTTATGTGAAAATTTGTTATCTGATCTGTCCTCTCCTTTATTCTTTACCATCCTCTCCTTCTGACTAAAACCTAGAGAATCTATATCAGTAGACCCTCATGTAAGAGAAGTCCCTATCTGATCCACGTGTTTCTCTGCAGCAATCGGCTTTCCCCCATCTCTTAGTTTAAAAACTGCTCTGCAACCTTTTTAATGTTAAGTGCCAGCAGTCTGGTTCCACTTTGGTTTAGGTGGAGCCCATCCTTCCTGTATAGGCTCCCCCTATCCCAAAAGTTTCCCCAGTTCCTAATAAATCTAACCCCCTCCTCTCTACACCATCGTCTCATCCACGCATTGAGACTCTGAAGCTCTGCCTGCCTAGCTGGCCCTGCGCATGGAACTGGAAGCATTTCTGAGAATGCCACCATAGAGGTCCTGGATTTCAATCTCTTTCCTAGCAGACTAAATTCGGCCTCCAAGACATCTCAGCTGCCCTTCCCTATGTCATTGGTACCTACATGTACCACAACCACCGTTTCCTCCCCAGCACTACTCATAAGTCTATCTAGATGCCTCGAGAGATCCGCAACCTTCGCACCAGGCAGGCAAGTCACCATACGGTTCTCCCGATCATCACAAACCCAGCTATCTATGTTTCTAATGATCGAATCTCCCATTACTAATAACTGCCTTTTCCTAATGACTGGAGTTCCCTCCCCCGGAGAGGTTACCTCAATGCAAGGGGATACCCCAACAGCACCTGGAAGGAGGGTCCCAACTGTGGGAAGGTTTCCCTCTGCTCCCATTGACTGTTCTCCTTCCCTGAGCCTTTCATCCTCCTCAACAGCACAGGTGCTGTCTCAGTGGAGGTGGGACAAGTCTACAGTGTCCCTGAAAGCCTCATCGATATACTTCTCTACCTCCTTTAGCTCCTCCAGTTCTGCTACCCTGGCCTCCAAAGCCCGTACATGGTCTCTGAGGGCCAGGAGCTCCTCGCACCGAATGCACACATGTGCCACCCCTCCAGAGTTCAGATAATCATACATGCTACATTGAGTGCAATAAACTGGATAGCCTCCACTCTGCTGCTGGGCTTCTGCCTGCATTATCTTTTACAGCTACCTGTTCAGCACACTGAAAAGCTAGCTATATCCACATAGTTACCAGACATGCCAAATCCGGGAAAAAAATACAGAAATTGGGCTTGTTTTTGGCTTAATTGGCTTGTGAGTTGCTTGTTGGCTAGTTTTTGGCTTGAAAATTGTTGCTTGTTTGGCTTGTAGCTTGTTGCCCCTTGTTCTTTCTTTTTTATTGATCAGCTCCAGGGAAGCAGGGATAGAGAGTCAGGGGCTCACAGCAGGCCCACTAAGGTCCCAGACTGCATGCTGGGGGGATCTAGTCACATAGAGTGTCGGGTTTCTTAAGGATTGGCTTGTTTTGGCTGTTTTGAAATGGAACTAGCTTTATTTTTGGCTTATTGTGAAATTTGGGGTGCTTATTTACCACATGAAAGTTGGCAACTGTGGTAGTTACATGTAGCAGTGAAAGTCTCTGGCAGGGAGAAGTTGTGGAAGCCTTTCCCCACTGCTGGAACCATCTTCTGTGGCAAGAAAAGGCTCTAGAATTGGGACACTGAACTGCTAAAAATAGCAGTGTAGATGGGGAGACACTGCTTCAGCACATAGGCAGCTATGCTGGGTACATGCCCACAGGGCTCAGGTATCTTTATTCACTTAAGCCACTTCTACTCATCCAAATTATTATTTATACTAGTTCTAGGGGTGTGTGCCATGTCTGTATTCTCCATGGAGAGTATGCAGTGTAAACATACCCTGACTGTTTGACAATGTTCTTCCAAAGATCTTTTCATCATTGAGAAGGTTCACTTTTGTTTACTAAAGATGTTGTTTCTGCTGCTGCCACCCCTTGTACCTTTCTCCACATTCTTGCCTGGGGTGCTTTTTTTTTAAAAAAAAAAATATTGATGTGACATACCACATGCATTCCCCAGGAGTAAGGGCTTCTCTTACAACCACCGTCATGTGTTGCTTTGAAATTTTACAACTTGCCTTGCTTTATAGTTCATTCTGATAGCATACAAATCTCTGCCGAAACACTCTTTGTTGGATAATAATACATTTGGATTGCAGTCTTTCAAACTTAAATTCATATTGAAAAAAAAAAACCTGAGTGAACCTGTGAGACAAGGAGGTAATTTTTAATAATATCAGACAGTTCCTTTCTGTGGAGAATTTATTACCCTCTCATCTCTAATCAACCTTCCGTGCTGTAGCAGCAGCTGCCAATTAGAGATGTTGGCTCTTGGCAGAGCGCTCAGAACAATCCTAATCTATTTTAAATGTGTGTTGTGTTTCTCCATGGACGATGAAGGGGTGTTTATAGGATTTCATGCCATCTGAGGCTCACCTCATGTTATACAAAAGCTGTGACAAGCTCTAATATTGTGGAGGGACCCAAAGCAGCATTTCTCGTGGAGAGCAAGCCACTCATTGGTGCTCCTGAAAGAGAAAAAGGAAATTGTCCTGATTTTCTGCATAATCCAAAACCCATTGAGTTTAATATAAAGCCCTTCCCTTTGACTTCAATGGGCTTTGCACCAGGCCCCTTATGACCAGAAAATTAGTTCCCTTTAATGTGTTGCATTTTGTATATTTGGAGCAATACATTTAGCGGGTGCTAAAAGAGTACAATGAATACTTCACCATTACAATATATCCCCCACAGCACATGCTAAAGAATAACAAGAGTTTGGGGGAAGCGTGGAGCTTTTGATTCAGGTAACCATCCTTGTGTACCAGCATCAGGCAGACTTGCTTGATGGATGGTGGTATAGAAATGCATCAAAAAGACCCAAATTAGCCATCAGAAAAAAAAAATCAAAGATGAGGATCTTAAACTGGAGAGGAAAATCTGCTTATGTACAAGTGGACTTGACCACTGAGAACATACACTGGGACAAAAAAGGCCTGAGTTTGTAAAGAACTGAAGCGTTTTTAATGGGGGAGAAAATATTAGGTTATGGTTAAGGCAGAATCAGGAGGAAAACATCTAGGTAGACCCTTCTTTTATTTTAAGGTAGCGCTGTTGTTGCTGGCATACACATGACTTGATTGGACTCTGAGAAAGAGAAAAACAATATGTTGAATTGTAAACTCTTTGGGACAGGGACTGTATCTCCCCCATGTTCTGTGTAGCCCTACGAATGCTAATGACTTTCATGAAACAATAACAAACCACAATGCGGGTAGATTCAATAATTAGCTGATAGAAATGATGGTAAAAACCCATGGATGCTGAAAATTTTGAATAGGAAGTAAAACTTTTCTAGTTTCCTTTAGTAATTCTACCAAACGTAACAGTTAAAAAGAAAAAAATAGACATCTTGTAAAGCAGATAATTTGTGCTACCTCCAAAACAGTCCATTAGAATTCTCCATAGGCCAGGCAGTACATTCCCAGTCTTAACAAAATGTGAACAAAAACAAGAAATGGCACAACTCTCATGCTATTTTCTTTCTAGACTTTTGTTTGGCCCACAGCTTATAAATTACATTAATTGCAGCACAAACGTGGATAACTAGGAGACTTGAATGATCTCATGGGAGTTTAAACAGTATCAGTGTGTCTAATTTTACTGACATTTCATGCATACAAGCAAGATTTTTCTTGGAAGAAAGCAAAAAGAACTAACTTAATATGGACAGTGAAATTTCAGTAATTAGAAAAAAATAGAACCCTAATAATAAGGAAACAAATATATATGTAGGTGAGTTTATAGATATTTAATCTGTTCAAATAATTGATAGGCTGAAAAACTGTAGTCACAACTACTGATGAATGAACCCATCTAGATTAAAAAAAACCAACAGAAGAGTCAAAGTGGAGATTTAGTTAAATTCAATTAATTTCTTAAGGAAATGTTGTATACTACCACAATCCTGTAAGCTTTCTGATTCTGACACTGGAGGTTGAAGTATGTATTTTATGGTCCTCTTATTGCTATATTTTTTCTAGTAAAACAAGAAATTTGAAGAACCATAAATCCTGACATGGGGAGATGGGGCAGGAATAGAGTCTATTCTTACAATATTTTCAACCTAATGTAGAACATAGAGAGGATAGATTGTCCAAAATCTTACTCAAACAGCTGAATTTGTAAGCATTCGTATTTGTGAATGTTTCTCTAAGTCAGAAAACTTAAAATTCTTGAGAGATTCAACCATTGCAAGTCCATGTAGTTTTGCAGTTAAGAATCCTCTTCAAACATTAATGTGGAATTGGTGCCTCTACAAACCCCCTCCCCATCCAAATACGCACACTTGGAAATCAATAATTTTTGTTAGCTATCCATATAATGGTGTTTTCACAGCAGTTAATTTTTAAGTGGGAACTGAAGAGAAGTAAAAAAAGGAATACCAAAGCTAAAACGGAGAGGGGAAGTAAATGACTCTGAGAAGGAAAGAGACTAGAATGGGGAAATGGAAGAAGAAAAGATGAATTGGACGTAGAAGGTGGGCATGGTGGGTAAAATTAAAAGTAGATTTTATGAAGGCTTCAGCTCTTCCCCGTATGGATAAATGGGGAAGTGTTTATCTTTAAGCTGCAACACTGCTGGAAGAGCCACAAGGCCTCGAAACAGATATCAAACCGACAGATCTTTTCTGCCCTTAGGCCAGAAGTGAGAACATGATGTTTCACAAGACTCTGCTGAACTCTTGGAATTTCCCGGCTGCTGCATCCTTCTCTTTAAAACAGATTTTCATTTTATTGGTAAAGATTCCTCTCAAAATATATTTCCTTCTTTTGGCAGGGGCACAGTCTTATAATTCTATAGTGAGCCCCCTGCTTAGTGCTTGTGAGAACAATAGATGACACTGTGGGCTGAGAAAGTTTGAAAATGAACACTTTATTAGCTGATCTTTTAAAAAATCTGACCTAAAGTGTACAAAGGCCCTGTTCACCTTGGACAAACAACATCAACATACAATAGCAGAGACAATGCCACTACTTAACGGGTAAAGATCTGTACATACAGTCTCAGGCTCTACTAACATTCACAGCACGCTCCTCTTGCCCAAAACCCACTCAAGCCAAAACCAAACCTTCTCCCCTTCCATCCCCATGCTCCACTTCTTGGTTTTGAATGCATGACCTGTTTGGTGTAGTTGGCTTGCCTGGAGTCTCCATCAGACAGAAGAGTACTCACCACCACCGAAGTGCCCCTGAGGACCAAATGATGTGTATCTTCAACAGCCAGCTCATGGCACATAGCATGCTTTCTACAGTCAAATCTTTTCAGTAGTCTTGTATCAAGTACCTATAGTTCACCAATTCAGTAACATGAATTTCACTACCTGCTTTGCTACAGTAAAGCCTTAATATCTTTCTCATTGTGGTGGGAGCTAAGAAACGTTTCCTTCCCCGCCATCCAAAAAAAAAAAAAAAAAAGATTCTTTGACTATTTTATTGAAAGGGAACATCCTCACTCATATTCACATGGAGCTTCTTGACTCTAACATTGTGCTCTATGTCTTTGTGCTTATCTCCCATTGAGAACTCGGAGCAGAAGCTTGCCCTTACATAATTAAAGCATAGCCAAATACAATAATTAGCAAGTAAAATGTGATAACTTGGCTCACTAAGGAGGCTTTCATGTTTAGAGAAAACAAGTTAGTAATGAATTAGTGTTTGAATAGTCTGACAGCAAAGATTAAATTAGGATAAACCTTAAGATAACTGCAGTGCTAATTTAAGATAACAGGTTTGGGTAGTTTGCCAAATCTGAGCATATGGCTTCTTGTAAATCTTTTATTTTTTTTAATTTGCTGAGAAAATGTTTTTTTTATATTATTCCAGATTCACAAAAGCAAGGTGCAGGGCCCGTACTATGTTGGCAGGCAATTTCAGTTTCTTGAAGCAGGTGGACATCTGGAATGAACAGCATGTCTCTCCTGTATCTTTCTAAAGGGTGCTAATACCAACCCATTTAAAAACCAAACCTTTCCACATCCATGAGAAATGATCTGGTATATAAAATAAAGAAAACTATTCATTCATTACCAGAAATGTAAACAAGAAGGGCAAACAATTACCACTACAAGTTTCTCTCTTCCTATTCCTCTCTCCTCTTCAATGTGGCTTACTGTTAGTGTACTGTTCCTGCAAGATTTTCCTTAATCTTCAGACACACTGTTATTTGACCCTCTTTTGGAAATACAGAATGGATGTTATCAAGTGGAAATATGCTTCAGGAACTAGATAAGTCTCCAGCAGATTCCTCCCCAACAGAGTATTCCAGGATTTAAACATATTTAAAATCTGAGAAATATTTTCCCAGGGACCCCAAGCAATTTACTCTATTGAAATCATTTGCTAGCTGAGATCTCAGAAAGTCATTATCTAGCCCAGTTTCAGTTCCATATTGCCGAGGGTGGGGAGGGAGTACAAAAAAAAAAACAGAAAAAGAAAAGAAAAAGAAAGAAAGAAAGAAAGAAAGAAAGAAAGAAAGAAAGAAAGAAAGAAAGAAAGAAAGAAAGAGGGAGAATTTAACAAGGAATACTTACCAATTAAACAAAAATATTTAACATATTCACATATTGCATATACTTATCATTTTTTATATATGGCATATATGTTCAGAAATGATGAGAGGAACTTTTTTATGGATAAAATTTGCAACTGTAATTCCACAACTGAATTGTGAGTGCAAATCTGAGTTTCACTTTACAGATGCAAATCAGGTAGTTAAAGGCACAAGAACTCAGATTTATGCTGGCAATTTTTTTGGTTTTGGAACTCAAAAATGACACTACAGAGTTTGCCAAGAGCATCCATAAATAAGGAAACCAATCTTCTACCTACAGATATACCCCATCATCCAAATCCAGAAGAGAAGAATGGTTTTGAGGTTTAGGTACTAGAGTGGGGTGTGTGGTTCCATTTCTAGCTCTGCCACAGCCTTCCTGGGTGATCTCAGATAAGTCATTTAATCTTCCTGTGATCTCTGTCTTTATAGTGTGTTTGTACTGTATAATCTGCATCCTTACTATACTGTGACCAGCTTGAGGGCTGGGGCAGTATCTCATATTTGTACATCACTGAGCATAATACTTAATAATACAAAAGTGTTCTCAATTTGAGTATATTCAGCAGAACACGAATTGAAAAATTATTTGTATCGATGGACTGTATGGCATCTATCTCTGAAGTTACTGGACGTTAGGTTGCGGTGACTCTGATAGTAAGGATGTGTAATACTTTTCATCTTAAACCTCTATTTTTAATTGCTTACAGATTTGCTGGACTTCTACCAGTCAGGCTGAAATTTTCCATGCAAAGGGGTCTTTAGCAAAGCGAAGACTAACTGGCACGAAGCCTCCTGGTCGTCCTGGGAATTAGCTATTCAGCACTTGCAGTGCCCACTACTGGCCGCGTCCCAGGCCCTGGAGTTCTGCCCCAGCCATACCCCCGCAATCTGGGTCTCCCCTCCCCCAGGGAACCCCCAACCATCTAAACCCACTTTGCCTCAGTGGCTACTGCCAGTTATTATTTAGTCCCCATTCACTGGGCAAACTGCAATCTATCATGGCCACTCATCATTGGCAAGAAAGTTGGACCAGCTTCCTCTGTCTATCTCTGGACTGCATTTCTGTTAGCCCCAGTATCTTCTGTAGGCCTTTAAGGAAGCCTGCAGCTTGGGAAGTTGCCAGGCTGGACCTCCCAGCTCCTCTGGCCTTTCCCCAGCCCTGCTCCACTCCAGGTGACCTTTTCTCCCAGGCAGCCAGGCCCTTCTCTCTCCATAGCTAGAGAGAGACCCCACTAGCTTCTGGCCCAGAGCCCTCTTATAGGGCCAGCTGTGGCCTGATTGGGGCATGGCCCCAGCTGTGGCTGCTTCCTCAACCAGCCTTTCACAGCCTTAGTCCTCTCCAGGGCTGCTTTTACTCCTTTTCTCCAGGAGTGGGGCAGCTGCCCCAATACAGGGTCTTTCAGTCAAAGTGGCTCCACCATTTCTGGAAAAAAATATGTAGTTTTGCCAATGTTTTAAAAACCATTTATTTGAAATGCTCTAGTCATTTTATGCCATTGAAAAAGAACTTGAAATCTGGCAGAGATAATATTCCTGAGGTCTGAGAAGTGTCTTTTCCTGTCCTCATAAAAATTCATTCAGATTTGTTCAAGTTTGCACATGCTCAGTATAAATTGT
The DNA here is from genome assembly GCA_007922305.1 of Dermatemys mawii. Classification (NCBI taxonomy): domain Eukaryota; kingdom Metazoa; phylum Chordata; order Testudines; family Dermatemydidae; genus Dermatemys; species Dermatemys mawii. The sequence continues at coordinate 46,038,851 of ML677326.1, forward strand.
CAGAATCTATCTGCTAAAATTACTAAATATCCTAACTGCACTGAGCATGTTTCCATTCACAATGATTCTTATATACTAAGGACAAAGCTCGAACTATGAATGGAGAATTCTGGATGGGCAGCCGCAGGTGCCATCTTCCTTCTGTTGCAAACCCCTGTAGACTAGATCAAGGGTTAATGAATAAACAGTTTTATGGTTGGCTTCCTAAAGAAGAAAGGAATTTTATGTGCCAATATTTCTTGAGTTACCCCCTCCTACCATAGTTTTGAACAGCTGGGGACATTATCACGTCTAGAATTCCGGTACCAGATTGTGAGTGGTCCCTTTGTGGGCACATAAACAGGTGATATGTGCAAGGGGTTGCATGATCTAAGAACATGGTACTCACAATAGCAGTTTATGTGATTAGGGGCTGCTTGTGCCCCCTGTTCCTTGAGGGAGCAGATTTCCAAAAGGGAGCTTGTCAGTGCACTGGCCCATGAACCGGGGGAGCAAGCTGCACCACCCTAATCAAAGGTGCAGGTTTGGCACTGACTAGCACTAAGAGGTAGAGGACCACGTGTATGTTACACAACCTAACCCCTGATGAACATTCTAGTTCTCTCTAATTAAAGAAGTAATGGATGCTGAATCACTCTGATGTGATTTTTCTTTACACTGAGAACACAGAAAATTAGAAGTGGCTCTCTCTGTTCCCATTCAGAATTAACTAACCATTAGAATGTCATTTATTCATTACCATTCTACAAAGGGTAAAAATCAGCCTGAAACAAAATGTTTGCAGCACCTTATTTCACACTTCAGTCACCAGGATACTGAGTACTTCTGACATTGAGATTTGAACTTGGTCTATTCAGCTCCAAAAAATAGGTCCCTTGTGACCAGGGTCCTGGTTGGGAGCCAGCTATGGTTATTCAGTTAGGGTGAACTGCAAAGCCCCAATAGCTGTGGATATTCCAGTACTTAGATTTACTAAGACAGCATAAAACAGCTTTTTTATTACCTTACTGTTACCTAGAAGACCAAACACATTTCTCTGAAAGTGATCAAGCTTCAGGCTTCCATTGAGGTACCCACATCAAATATGATGAACATTTCACTGCGGAAAATCTAAATGAATTCTTTGCTTCAGTCTTCACGGCTGAGGACATTAGGGAAATTCCCAAACCTGAACTGTCTTTTATAGGTGACAAATCTGAGGAATTGTAACAGATTGAAGTGTCACTAGAGGAGGTTTTGGAACTAATTAATAAACGTAACTGTAACAAGTCACCAGAACCAGATGGCATTCACCCAAGAGTTCTGAAAGAACTCAAATGTGAAATTGTGGAACTATTTACTAGGGTTTGTAACCTCTCCTTTAAATTGGCTTTTGTACCCAATGACTGGAAGATAGCTAATGTAACGCCAATATTTAAAAAGGGCTCTAGAGGTGATCCCAGCAATTACAGACCGGTAAGACTAATGTCCATACCGGGCAAATTAGTTGAAACAATAGTAAAGAATAAAATTGTCAGTCACATAGAAGAACATAAATTGTTGGGCAAAAGTCAAAATGGTTTCTGTAAAGGGAAATCATGTCTTACTAAACTATTAGAGTTCTTTGAAGGGGTCAACAAACATGTGGACAAGGGGGATCCAGTGGACATAGTGTATTTAGATTTCCGGAAAGCCTTTGCCAAGGTCCCTCACCAAAGGCTCTTACGTAAATTAAGTTGCCATGGGATAAGAGGGAAGATCCTTTCATGGACTGAGAACCGGTTAAAAGACAGGGAACAAAGGGTAGGAATAAATGGTAAATTTTCAGAATGGAGAGGGGTAACCAGCGGTGTTCCCCAAGGGTCAGTCCTAGGACCAATCCTATTCAACTTATTCATCAATGATTTGAAGGAAGGGGTAATCAGTGAGGTGGCAAAGTTTGCAGATGATACTAAACTGCTCAAAATAGTTAAGACCCAAGCAGACTGTGAAGAACTACAAAAAGATCTCATGAAACTAAATGATTAGGCAACAAAATGGCAAATGAAATTTAATGTGGATAAATGTAAAGTAATGCACATTGGAAAAAATAACCCCAACTATACATACACTATGATGGGGGCTAATTTAGCTACAACTAATCAGGAAAGAGATCTTGGAGTCATCATGGATAGTTCTCTGAAGACGTCCACGCAGTGTGCAGCGGCAGTCAAAAAATCAAACAGGATGTTAGGAATCATTAAAAAAGGGATAGAGAATAAGACGGAGAATATCTTATTGCCTTTATGCAAATCCATGGTGTGCCCACATCTTGAATACTGCATACAAATATGGTCTCCTCATCTCAAAAAGGATATACTAGCATTAGAAAAGGTTCAGAGAAGGGCAATTAATATGATTAGGGGATTGGAATGGGTCCCATATGAAGAGAGATTAAAGAGGCTAGGACCTTTTAGTTTGGAAAAGAGGAGACTAAGGGGGGATATGATAGAGGTATATAAAATTATGAGTGGTGTGGAGAAAGTGAATAAGGAAAGGTTATTTACTTGTTCCCATAATAGAAGAACTAGGGGCCACCCATTGAAATTAGTGGGCAGCAGGTTTAAGACAAATAAAAGGAAGTTCTTCTTCACACAGTGCACAGTCAACCTGTGGAACTCCTTGCCTGAGAAGGCTGTGAAGGCTAGGACTATAACAGGGTTTAAAAGAGAACTGGATAAATTCATGGAGGTTAAGTCCATTAATGTCTATTAGCCAGGCTGGGTAAGGAATGGTGTCCCTAGCCTCTGTTTGTCAGAGTGGGGTGATGGATGGCAGGAGAGAGATCACTTGATCATTACCTGTTAGGTTCACTGATTCCGGGGCACCTGGCATTGGCCACTGTCGGTAGAAAGGATACTGGGCTAGATGGACCTTTGCTCTGACCTAGTACTGCCTTTCTTATGCTCTGTAAATCTTATTTCATCATAAAAAAGAAAAGGTTCTACCAATCCCAAAGGATCGAACACATTACCTCCCAGGTTAATGAATGTTTTGCATCTTGCACAACTACATGTTATAGCCAATTCTTATTCATGAAACTAAAATTTATTAAATAAACACAAGAGAATACTGTTAAAAGATAAATATACATACAGAAATGAGTTCAATTCACTGAGGTGCAGATTCATAGCTGAGATAGTGAGCTTCGTACTTGCAAAGAGTTCTTTCAGAAATAGTTCATTGTTTATAGTTTGATGTCCAAATATCATATTCAGAGCACACCAGCATAACTGGGACTCCAGTCTTGTGACTCAAACTTCCCCTGAAGAAGCCTAAGCAGAGCTGAGATGACAGAATAAGGACCCAAGGATCTCTTATACCAGGAGTCTTCAGACTTTTTCCCCCGTGGGCCCTTGCCAGGGAGGAAAAAGTCTGGCGGCCCTCCGGGGCGGGTATGTCCGCCGAAATGCTTCCACAAAAATGGACACTTCTGGCAACGGCGGCATTTTGGCGGTCTAAAAATAGCCCGCCTGGGAGTTCAGTGGTCTCCTGGGTAGTCTCAGCGGCAGTGCTGGGGTCTCGTGCACCCGGGGGTGGTCTCACGCACCCCTGAGTGTGCGCGCACCCCAGTTTGAAGACCACTGTCTTATACAATTCCATGTCCTCTTTGAGTTTGGATTTCCTCAGGGAACAAAAGGTAATTAGGATGACTTTGAAGGAGGTCCATCACCTGTACTTAGCTATGCAAATTAACATAATGCCATTTGCTTGTTCTTCCACCATTCACAGTACATTTCAAAGAGAGATAAATACCAAGATATCCAGTGTTTACAATTCATTTAAGTGATAGGATGTTCTTTTGACCTCTGAAGTATCAGAATACAGCATAGAACAAGGACTGATGATTACATTGTGGACCCTACTCACACATACATAAATATATAAAAACACAGACATTATCTCCCCACTCTGTCTTTTGAGGGTTATTTATTTTGCACGATGTTTAACCCTTTCCAGCCATGCATCACACCACACACCATGAACCAACCAGTAAAAAAGCCACCTCCATCAGCTGAGCCAGTTGAGTGACCTGCTATAGGAGATAGCCTGATAATTGTATATTTCTGTAAAGGATAATGGTTCACTTACCACACACAACGTAAATGTCAATTTTTCCATGAGACAGACCCAATTACAAAATAATCTTTTTTTTCTATTCCCCACAAAAGTGTTATTTAGACTTTATAGGTTTTATAAAAGGTTCACTTCCCAGCACCTAGGTATGAGCTTAATCTCTTTCATGAACAGTAAGTCACTGAAGCACAATAAATGGGAAATTGTCCACAGATGCTCCACATTACCTTACTTATATCCAGTGAAAATACCCTGTGTTTTTAATGCTGCCACAACTAACTCAGAGTACATTCTTAAGCCTGTTTGTCTTCAATCCATTACTAAACTCACAAATGCTATCAGCTGCTTCACTGAAAACGAACAAAACATAATTTGAAGTTCCAGAAATATGGTCCTCCGGTGGAAATCTTATCTCTTCTTCTGCAGAGAGACCTGGATACAGATAAATAGCTTATTAGGGAGGGCAAGATTTGGAAAGCCGACATGAGTAGCTGGTTCGAAAATGGCTTCTGTTCCACAAAAATTGAGATTTCAAATATCCATGTCAAATCAGGATGAAAAATGAAAATACTAGAATTTTTTTGTGTATGTAATGAAATTCTGAAAATATTTGTTTCAGGTCCAAGTGGTTCATTTCAATAAATTTAAAATGTCTCTCTCTCTCTTCGTTAAAAAAGGAAGAACTTCAAAATGAAATAATTTCACAATGAAAAAATCAACACATTTCAACATTTTTGGAATGAATTTTTTTTAAGTGAACTTTCATCAGATTTTGCCAGAATAACATGCTCCAATGGGAAACTATTTTGACTAAAATTTTACATCCAGCTCTACTGTGGACACCCTGAAATCTCACCTTCACAAGAAGCAGATAATCTTATGGTCTAGGAAGAGACTTTCAAACTCATTTTTTCCAACAGAGCAAATATTTCAAATGGAATACCAGACTCAGAAGTCTAGGTCAGAAATATATTGTTTTGTACAGGTTGCACAATTTAATTCTGTTAATGTAAAAAAATAAATTTCATAATTATTTTATTAATTATGTTTACACACATGCTTACCATTGTGCAAGGAACACCAACTCACTCAGTAATGACTGTTTAGCATTGGAGTGCTCAAATTCAAGATAATATGGCATTATCAAATTATTCATACTGTGTCATGGAAGAGAATTTTTGAATTTGTGAGTGTTTTGAAAGAACCACTACTTGGCTATCACTTATCAGGTTTTAAAAGGTAAGAGAAGCAAGTTCAAGTTTCAGTCAGTGTATTTATCTGAACATATGCATTCTTTTAAGTTCAAATCTCCCTTAGGAGTAAAAATTCAGCTAACCTGAGAGCTAAATGGAAATTACTGAAGTAAACACTTTGTGGTTCACTTAGCTCTAGTCATGAACAAGCAATACGGGAATCTAAGTTAATGGTTTTTCTGCTACTTTTGAAAGATGAAATCTTAAAAATTAAGAGTGAAATCCTGGATCTTTTGAAGTGGATGGCAAAATTTCCATCAACTCCAGTGGGGCCAAGATTTCACCCTAGAAATGGAAAAACAGAAACCTCAGCATTCTTTTTTTTTTTCATTCCAGCCATAGCCTAATGTCATATTTGCAGCTTTGTCAGTGATTGAAATAGAGAAATAGGAAACTTTAAAAGAAAATATCTTTGTGGAAATTCATGGCCACCATACCATAATGAGAGGTTATTGATTAGAGAATCTTTAGTACATGCTATAAGTAACCTAGGGTGACCAAATAGCAAATGTGGAAAATAGGTATGGGATTTGTGTGTGTGTGGAAGGTAATAGGTGCCTATATAAGAAAAAGACCCCAAATATCAGGACTGTCCCCTAAAATTGGAACATCTGGTCACCCTAATGTACCCAGCAACACAATGGGTTCTGGGTTAATGGAAGAAACATCGGAAGAACACAACACAGACACTTCCCAGTCACCCACTTAGGCTCATTTATTTTCAGCTACCACAAAATTGTTAAATAATCCAAAGATTTTTTCCCTTTAAGTATCACTAGTCTATGACCAAAATTCAGTACCGTATCAAGTGCAGGTATATGTTTTTACAAAAAGGATGGCTTTGGATTAATTCCAAAAGAAGTATTTTTTACTGATGAGATATCTACTTTTCACATTGCCAAGAAAGGAAAGAAATAACAGATTTTAAATTTAATAACAATCCTGAGAACTTTTACAAACTTTCCCACAGTTTTATTTCTCCATTTTTACAAGCAATAACAAAGCTATAATTTGGGACAACCTAGAACTGAAAAAATTGAGCTTTTAAGTTGTGTGTGACCATGATGCAATTTTGTAGAGCACAACAGAAATATGAGACAGGTGTTCAAAAATGTGTAGGTCCTGTATCTGTGAGGGATTAGAATGCACTTTGATGAGATAGTTATTTATATATACAATGAACAGCATGAATAAACATTTAAACACCCGTCTCCAATTATGGACTGACTTCAGGGAGAATTTTACCCACAGGAGTACAGTATCCAATACAAAATGGCTACTGGCCGTTACTATGTTCATTATAGGAGATTATTAATGACCACATGCTGCTGGATGCAGAGCTAATTTGTTATGACTGGCAATCTATAACTTGATTAACTATAACTATAATTAGCGGCATAGTAACTGGATACCACTGGTCATACTGGTGAATGTGTAAGACATTTGGGATATTTCCTGTCCCAATGACAGCACATACACGTGATTATACATTTTAAAAGGGCACATGAATATAACTAAAGGATTATATTTAAGCTGATTAATAAATACTGCAAAACCACTAGTTCAGTCAGTGTAAGTATGTGTAGTTACCTCTAGGGTACCCCCGCCTGCCTGAACACAGCATTTCAGGGGACTTTGACTCACACCTTCTGTGGCAATTTCTCTGCTGTAGTGACAACTCCAACCTGGTTTCTTCTCTGAACTCCCTCACTGGGTCTCCTGAGGATCAGCCTTCCAGCCAAGTCACACCACACAACAGTTAGGTCCACTTCTGGGGCTCATCTCTAAAGACAAGGCCCTTTGTCCCTTCCCTGGCTCAGCTCCAGTTCTCTTACCCTGATAGGCCCTAGTTCAGGATTGCTCCCCCATCAGAGAGACCTATCTCCTTCACCATCTCCACTCCACAAATGAGTTCGCTTAATCTATTTATATGGCTTAGTGCTGCATCCTCTGTCCAGAGGTAGTTACTCTCCCGCTCAGATGCGGAGCATGACTAACTGGGTCTTTTCCCATGCCGTGCAGGTAATGGAAGTTAAGCCCCACCATGATCAGTTTACACCATTTTTTCCTGTTTGTACAGAATTCAGCCCTATGCAGACAGTCTACATGAGGCTCATGCACCATTGAAGATCTAAGTAAGCCTTATTTTGAGGGCTTATGTTGGACTTAAGTAGCGCACAGGCTTTATGCATGAGTGATGCTCATGAACACAATGATTTTTTTTAAAAAAATATCTGTTATTTATGATTGTTCAATTAACTATTCAGGTGGGCAAATATGAATCTCTGGGTTTAAGTAAACTGTTTATAGTTAAAACAAAGAGGAGTACTAGAGCAGCTTAGGGACTAATACATTTATTTGGGCATAAGCTTCTGAGGGCTAAAACCCATTTCATCAGATGCACGAAGTGGAAAATACAGTGGGTAGATATATAGAGAGAGTACATGAAAAGATGGGGGTTGCTTTACTAATTCTAATGAGACAATGCAGAGAAATTAAAGTGAGCTATTATCAGCGGGAAGAAAAAACACTTTTGAGTGGTAATCAGGGCAGCCCATTTCAAAGAGTTGACAAGAAGGTGTGAGTAACAGTAGGGGAAAAAAATAGCATGGGGAAATTGTTTTTAGTTTGTGTAATGACCCATCCACTCCCAGGAAATGGTAATGTTATATATGCCATCATATGCCAGCAATGCCCCATTGCCATGTACATTGGCCAGACCAGATGGTCTCTATGAAAAGAATAAATGGGTTCAAATCAGATGTCAAGAATTATAACATTCAAAAACCAGTTGGAAAACACTTCCACTTGTCTGGACACTCAATAACAGACTTGAAAGTGGCAATTCTTCAACAAAAAAAAAAATCAAAAATGGACTCCCACTAGAAACTGCAGAACTAGAATTAATTTGCAAACTGGACACCATCAAATTAGGCCTGTCCCCTAATATTAGCACATCTGTTCACCCTAATGTAGCCAGTGACAAAATGGGTTCTGGGTTAATGGAAGAAACATCAGAAGGACACAATAGAAATTTCCCAGCCACTCACTTATGCTCATTCATTTTCAGATACCACAAATGGGTAGCTAATGGGAGCGGATGTGTCATTTTAATTAAATTGTCTCGTTAGAATTGGTAAGGTAACCCCCATCTTTTCATGTACTCTATGTATATATCTCTATATACACATCTATATATATATCTATATATATCTATATATCTATATATATCTATATATAATCTTCCTACTGTATTTTCCATTCCATGCATCTGATGAAGTGGGGAGAGTTGTCTGGTAGCCTCCTTTTGGATGGATACTTTCAAGACTACATAGAACTGCACACTGATACACAGACACCATCCCACCAGCAGCACAAGAAGAAGAACTCCACATGGACTCCCCCTGAGGGTCGAAATGAGAGTCTGGACCTATACAGAGAATGCTTCCGCCAACGTGCACAGGCAGAAATTGTGGAAAAACAACATCGCCTGCCTCACAACCTAAGTCGAGCAGAACGCAATGCTATCTACAGCCTCAGAAACAACCCTGACATCATAATCAAAGAGGCTGATAAAGGAGGTGCTGTTGTCATCATGGACAAGTCTGACTACAAAAGGAGGCTACCAGACAACTCTCCAGCACCAATTTCTACAGGCCACTTCCCTCAGATCCCACTGAAGAATATACTAAGAAACTGCACCGTCTACTCAGGACACTCCCTACACTAACACAGGAACAAATTAACATACCCTTAGAACCCCGACCGGAGTTATTCTATCTTTTACCCAAGATCCACAAACCTGGAAATCCTGGACACCCCATCATCTCGGGCATTGGCACTCTCACTGAAGGACTGTCTGGATATGTGGACACTGTACTCAGACCCTATGCCACCAGCACTCCCAGCTATCTCCGTGACACCACAGACTTCTTGAGAAAACTACAATACATTGGTGACCGTCCAGAAAACACCATCCTAGCCACCATGGATATAGAGGCTCTCTACACAAACATCCCACACAAAGATGGAATACAAGCTGTCAGGAATAGTATCCCTGATGATGCCACAGCACAAGTGGTTGCTGAGCTCTGTGACTTTATCCTCACACACAATTATTTCAAATTTGGTGACAATATATACCTCCAGAGCAGTGGCACCACTATGGGCACCTGCAGGGCCCCACAGTATGTCAACATCTTTATGGCTGACCTGGAACAATGCTTCCTCAAATCTCGTTCAGTCACTCCCCTCCTCTATCTATGCTACATTGATGACATCTTCATCATCTGGACCCATGGGAAAGAAGCTCTGGAAGAATTCCACCATGATTTCAACAGCTTCCACCCCACCATCCACCTCAGCCTGGACCAGTCTACACGGGAGGTCCACTTCCTGGACACCACGGTGCAAATTAACGACGGCCACATCAACACCACCCTATACCGAAAACCTACCGACAGCTATGCCTACCTTCATGCCACCAGCTTCCATCCCGGACACACCACATGATCCATTGTCTACAGCCAAGCACTGAGGTACAATCGTATTTGCTCCAACCCCTCAGACAGAGACCAACACCTACAAGATCTCCACCAAGCTTTCTCAAAACTACAATACCCGCACAAGGAAATAAGGACACAGATCAACAGAGCCAGACGTGTACCCAGAAGTCTGCTGCTGCAAGACAAGCCCAAGAAAGAAAACAACAGAACACCACTGGCCATCACCTACAGTTCTCAGTTAAAGCCTCTCCAATGCATCATCAGTGGTCTACAACCCATTCTGGACAACAATCCCTCACTTTCACAGGCCTTGGGAGGCAGGCCACTCCTGGCCTACAGACAACCTGCCAACCTCAAGCATGTTCTCACCAGCAACAGCACACTGCGCTATAATAACTCTAACTCAGGAACCAATCCATGCAATAAACCTCGATGCCAACTCTGCCCACACATCTACACCACCAACACCATCACAGGACCAAACCAGATCAGCCACATCATCACTGGTTCATTCACCTGCACATCTACCAATGTAATATACGCCATTATGTGCCAGCAATGTCCCTCTGCTATGTACATCGGCCAAACTGGACAGTCCCTATGAAAAAGGATAAATGGACACAAATCAGATATCAGGAATGGCAATATACAAAAACCTGTAGGAGAGCACTTCAACCTCACCGGACACACCATAAAAGATTTAAAGGTCAGCATTTTTCAGCAAAAAAACTTCAAGTCCAGACTGCAAAGAGAGACTGCTGAGCTGCAATTCATTTGCAAATTTGACACAATCAATTTGGGACTGAATAGAGATTTCGAATGGCTAGCTAACTACAAAAGCAGCTTCTCTTCTCTCGCTATTCACACCTCCAGTTCAGCTGCTAGAGGAACACCTCACCCTCCCTGATTAGAGATAACAAGCTGGTTCAGCCTCATTGGACTAACCTTGTTATCTCTCACCTGGTTCTTGTCTACCTATTTATACCTGCCCCTGGATACTTCCACTGCATGCATCCGACGAAGTGGGTACTAGCTCACGAAAGCTTATGCTCTAAAAAATTTTAGTTAGTCTTTAGGTGCCACAGGACTCTTTGTCACTTCTGCAATGACTGAGGAAAGAGTACACAGCCCAAATGATCAATCAGTGCACGCAGATAAATGTATGTAAATGCAACCCATGATGTCTCTGCACTGGAGCTATGACTACAGGATATTAAGGACTGTAGTTGACAAACTGATGCTCCACTCTACAAAGGGTATGCCCAAAACCACTAGCCACACTCCTGCCCAACCCACAGTATACTCTGCGCCTATAATAAAGAGAACATGAGAGCTCTGTAGTCAATAGTTGTTAATTCTGGGGTTTGTGAAGTTGGAGGGAAATTAGACTGGTTACTGTGTATCTGAGGTAATATTAACATTCATACTACAAAGGTGATTTTGATTTCTTTCAGTATACCTCTCAGTAAGCCTTTCAGGACAGGAGCCTTGTCATCCTATGTGTTTGTGCAGAAATTAGCACAAAGGGTCCCCAATCAAGAATGGAACCTCTGGATACTACCTCAGCACCAATCATAAATATTATTACTAATAATAATACCTAGTGACCTAAGCAGAAATTTTCACAGAATTTTAGTCATATGAGTCTTACTGATTTTAATGGGAGCATTGAAGCTACAACACTGCAATATTATGAAATTATAGGGCCTGCTAAGAAATATTTGATGAGCAAATGGACATACCTTAAATTTCTGCAGTTCCTTTTCCATTACAGTGAAATTAACTACCTTGTCGTTATAAGCAGAGCACTTGACATTCATGAGAACTATTTTAATCAGCAGAAACTCATCACAGTAAACCATCTTAGTCAAAATGAATAAGAGCTTCCTTAATAGAAAGGAAATCTTTAGTTAGAAATCTATGTTCCCAGCAGCAATTTGAAAATATCCCCACAAATCACTATGAAATAAACCTATAAATGATATCCAATTTTCTCTAGGTATCAGCTGATATGATGAGCCACATTCTTCACTGAGAGGGGGGTGCATAAGCTGTAGCCCAATGGGGCTAGAAGACTGGAGCCCAGGGCTTGAATCTTGTTGGATGAATTGGAAGTGCTACTGTGCACCAAGGGAAGGATCAAATAGGCACAGGATATCACACCAAGGTTTAGCACAAGGAAAATGATGTTCCTGTCAGGAGGAAGATTAGGGCACCCCCTACCCCAATTTAGTGGGCAATTTGTATCCATGTAAGGTTATTGTTATAATGAAATGCACATGTGTGCACAAACACATAGAAGGCTTTTCTACTAAGAGTTCAAATATCTGAAGTTTGGCCTAAAAATCATGTTGCTTGGGAGGTCTAACTTTTGGTTTTGATTTTGATTTTTTTATGTTTTTGGAGGGGAGGGTCTTGTCATGTGATTTTTTAAAAAATGAGATTGCTAAGCCTATCACAAAGAAAATCAACTGTTTTTGTGCAGTTAGAGAAGTAAACAGGGAGCAGAGTGACAAAGATAAGAGTAATTTGTCATCTTTTTCTTTTAATAAAAATGCTAAAAGCACCAATTTCCTTTCTGTGTCCTAGAAAGCATTATTATTTTTCAGGGCAGATTTCCCTAGCTGTAAGGCCATAATACATAAACACAACAGAAGTTTCTTTCAATCTGTCTTCCTGGCAGTGTCTATAATTCATCTCACTTCCCCCCATAAATTAGAATTTCCATTATGCCCACTTCCAGTTTGGAGTCAACCTGAGAAAATCCATAGGCAATGCCTAAAACTTAATGAAATGTGGCAGTTTCCCCTGACTTTATGTGTATGTATGTGTGTGTGTGTGTGTGTGTGTGTGTGTGTGTTATCTTGAATTTAAAGTAAGTTGAAACTTTAAGCAAAACTCAAGTTGTGTGAAGCCCATGAACCGGCTCTAATAAAAAAAATTCTCATAAAAAAATTCATCAAACCTGGTGAAAGTCCACAGCAGGAAGTTTTTGTGTAGCTCTAGTTATGGACTAAATTTACATACAGACCATGTTAGTATTTGTGTGCACAAAACCCTTCATTTCTGCAAGCAAACCAGTTACTTGTGGGTTGGAAAATGTAAGTGTGTGTTAAGTAAATGTTTAATCATATCTTATGGGTACAAGAGTGATACAAGAAATAGCATTTTTTTGAGTAATTTTTTTCTAGGCAGGTTTAATAAACTGAAATAAACTGGTTAGTTGCTAAAGTGCTACAAAGTCTTCCTCATCCTATTTTTTCTAGGCTTTACAGTTCTCCCTGTTCATTCATGCTATCAAAATATTTTCCTAAATAATTATGAGGGAAAATTATTATCTGCTCTTTAAGAATTATAATTGCAATGACAAGTCATCAGAAATAAGATAAAATCTTAGCCATCTGTTAGACTGCCAGTTTCTTTTTGTAAGTGAATACTCAGTAAGATTTGGAGGACTACCAGTTGCCATTAGTAAGAAACCCCATTGAATTGTACAGTGGTCTGTTGCTGTATTTTGAAATTACTAATTCTTGGGAATCAAAAAATGCTGTACTATGCCTTAATTTAAATTTATCTGACTGACAGTGCTGATTAAGTCATTCTTTGGAAGTATAGTTAGACAAAGTCTGAGGTGGGAGCAAGGGAGACCATATCTTTTGGTATGGTCTTTGTTTTCACCCTCTCTCAGGAATGAGTGAGCAGGGTTTGTGTCCTCGGCACGGACCATGTCTCACTTTCCCCAGAGAAAGAGAGCTGAGAAGGAAGGCACATTTTGTCCCCTAAGTGGGAATGGGCGTCTTGTCTTCTCCATGCTACAGCCTGTCAAGAAGCAGTGGGGAATCAGAGCTGTGAGGAAAATAACAACTCTGATTCATGCCAGGTTTTGGGGTTTCAAAGCCTGTAATCATTTTACAGTGGAACAAAAATAAAATCTCTTTGTGAAATGGTTTGTTCTCAAATCAAAAAGGTCAAGTTTCTAAGTCATCTCCTTCTTGAAGTGACCAGAGCATCCACCCTGGATAAAGAAACATGGCTGCTGAAAAACCTCATTGAAATTGATGTGTTTTCATGAAACATTTTGGCTTTGACAAAATAGCACATTTAGGAAATCCAAGAAAGGAAAAATATTGCAGTAGTTCTGCTTACTACCTATCTCTGTAACTATTTATGGTGTAATGTTCTGAAACAGGGGGTGGAGTCAGGGGAGACATTGGTTCTGTTAATTGAATTTGGAGCATATCCAAAATGCACAGGAAACAAACAAAACAGATAAAGGGATGCAAAAATAATTTCTTATGGCTTTTAAACTATTTGTTTATTCAAATATATTTCGTGTACTAAGTGAATAACGTGCAGGCATTGAATCTCTGCCTCCAGTTTTCCACATGTAACATAAAAATAATACTTTGTTATGGAGCTCAGATGTATTTTGAGGATTAGTTAATATTGGTAGAATGTATTGAAAGTGAGAAGTTGTCATCTGTGTTGTGCTTTTAAAATGGCCCTGTTCTTCCTCCAAGTGGTCTGTAGTCTTTTTGGTATACTTCTTGTCTCTCTTTTCTTTCATATCCATGTGCAGGAAACTGTGTATATTTATTAATGAGTTCTTTTCCTGAAGATCAATAATACTATGCATATATGGGTAATATAAATGAGAGGCATTGAATCCAATACAATACCACTTGCTGTATATATCATGCATAGTGCTTTTATTTATAGGACAAGTAAGTGAAATTGTGCAGAATCAGAAACTATTTATCCATTCCTTTCAAGAGTATGATTTAACAGCCTAATTAGACCTTGGGAAAAGAGATAACACACCTTCTATTCACAGTAAAAATGCTTCAGAAACCTAATCTTAACTTAGATAATTCTGACAAATGTATTAGGGAAAAAATGGTCTTAGCCATTCATTTTCTGGATTAGGCACATGCTTTAGGACTACAATATGCTGTCCAAATGATTTTCCTGAGCAACAGAAGATTCCACTTCCTGAAAAATTAACTCAACTGACCAACATGCCAGATCTGGAATATGTCAAATCAATTGTTAACATACCAAGGAAAATCATTTAGAGGCTTGATACAAACCAAAGAAACTGTTCAGTTATAAGAATGCTTCAGTGTGATAGGTGCTAGAACTCAGCTGCTGCACCCCCTGTTTGAAGTCGTTTCCATCATATACAGGGTATACAGTTTGCTTCAATGGCTTTCAGCATCCCCACTATACAAATTTTTCCAGTGCCCTTGCTCAGTGTACCACTTTGCCATACTAAAGCAGCCTGGAGAATTTAAATTAACACTATTCTGGTGAACAATTCTTAAGAATGAAAGTTTATTTTTCTTGACAAATATTTTAAAAGATTACTTCATATGACTCAGGGAACCTCTCAGTGCCAACTGGCAGATAAAGGATTGTGTGTGCTGGAAATATGTTCTTAAACAGTGTTTGGCAGGTAGTGTATAAGTCCAGCCTATCTTAAATAAAGCAATGTTGTTTTGCCTGCTCCCTGTATCTCCAATGTAAATTTAGCCAGGTAAAACCTCAGAGGACAATGAAAAGCACATCTACATAAAGGTAAACAAACCCATCAAGCTAAATGAGCGATGTGGAAGCAGGGCGGGATCTAACTTTTTCGCCACCCCAAGTCGGCCCTGGGTGGAAGATCACTTAATGATCACAATGGGGAACAGAGCCTGCACCCCCAGGAAGCTTTCCTGGCTCTTGAAATAGACACAGTAGTCTTTGGGATATACAGCAGAAAGAGAAAGTCATTTTTGCATCCATCACCCAGGGGATAAAGGGAGGGCAGTTCCCTTTGGTCTCATGAAAAGTGGATTTTCATGGCCTGAAAACCAAGAATAGCTGAAACTGAATATAGGTGACAAACTTATTCAGGGAAAAACTGTAACTTGCTGAAGTTAAGGTTGAGTCACTAGGCTGCATGTTTTGTTTTCTTGTAATCATATCTTCTTGTCACTTAAATATCTCCTCTCTGGTAATAATATGATTCTTGTTCTACTTGCCAAACCATCTCAGTGTTGTGTGTTGAGCTGAAAGGTGAAGTCCTCAGCTAAACTAACAGGCTGATTTGTGTTTTCTCTTTGGAAGCAGTGAATGTAACTTCTAAGAGTCCAGTGAGAGGGAAGTGGACACTGGAGGGAAGACTCAGGACTGGAAAGGCTGTCGATGTCATTCGACAAGGATTAACCAGGTTGGTGGAAACCTGGATAAGGTCATTGGCCTGTGAACATGCCGCACTAGTGTGAGGACTCTGTGTCCAAGCTGCACAGTACAGCAGAGAGACACCCAGGGCAGGCAGTGACAGAACCCTTTGCTGGTCTGGGAGAACGCCCAGAGTCACCTCATTGACAGGTCATTGATTATTTGTCAGTTGCTTGAATTTTTCTTTTCTGCTAGATGCTTGGTTAGATTCCATTTAGATGCCTATTAAACTGGCTATTTTTTAAAAAAAAATAGGAGAGATTCTGTGAAAGTTTGAGGTTTCTCAAAAATCTTTATAACTTTTCACACGTATGCTATGGGAGATAGGAAAAGAGCTTGAAGACATTCAGGTTTTGGTCCTGGCTCTGACTAAGAATTTAGCCACAAGATTCTATGAATCCTGGAACCAGTGACGTGAATTTAAAAGGTCAGTGGCAGTCCAGTACATCCCAGCTAATAACAGTGGATTCATACAATCAGGGCTCTTTGAGGCGGTGGCTGGTGTGATGACAGCACAATACGTCTGTCATGCTATGCCATGCTATAGACCTTATTTGCAGAGATGCCAAGCACCTATAGTTCCCATTGACTCCAGCCAGAGTTGTAGATTCTTTGCAGTTCTGAAAATTAGTGACTCTCTCCTCACTTTAGGGTTGCAAAAGGTGTCTTGCTGCATCATTTAACATGCCCAGTGATAAAACATGGTGTATACAAGAGACCTATCTAGACATTAGGCCATTCTGGAGTTAGTCTACATGGACACTATTTGGCACACCAAAATCATACTTTCTTTTCACATGCTGATCTTGCCATGGTTTTTCATTCCTTAATCATTTTAGGGGTGGATTAGTGTAATATTCTCTATTTGGGATTACTTATGGAAACCGCCTGGAAGTTTCAGGCAGGGTAGAATGCAGCTGGCAACACTGAGCAGTACTAAACAATGGCATGTTAGGAGCAGCCAGACACATGGCATGATGTGTTTTGCCACACTAGATTACTGAATGAAGTGGCTCAAACAAAAGGAAAGTTTTTTCATCCCATAATAGTTAGCCTGCAAGCTACAACTGGGCTTTCAGCCTCAGTCTGGGTTCTTTCCTTTTCACATTGTTACCAGTAATGCTACTACTCTCTAATGTGTATGGAGAGATGTAACCGAAGGAATAGTTTGAGGACAATGGTTCAGAATCTCAGGCACAGTAGAGAGGGCTAGGATGCAATGGAGTCATTCTCAGATCTGAACCATGTAAAAGCCATCTTGATCCTAGTTAGTCCTGAGTCACTCTCAGTCTCAACAGTTCTGCTTCCAAACCTGCAAATCTTCAGAGTCTACCTGAAAAAGAGCTCTCCTTCTGCACAGACAGGAGTGATTCTAGGAGGATAGCGGTTTCTCTGCTGTTTCTCCAGCCCAAGACACATTCCTCTGCAAATGCTGCTTCAGCAACATCCTTACTTTCATTGGATTCCCCTGTGGTTGCTCAACCATGGCAGAGGGGTGCTTCACAATGTGTGGGAGGCTCAAGGTGCAGAATAGCTCCATATTTTGGAGCTAGAACCCTATGTTCATTTCCAGTTATTCAGCAATTTGTGCCCAGATCAAATGACAGCAATTCACAGCATGACACCTCTTTGTGTTCTACCTTCTGCTGTCCCTTGAAATCCATGTAGCCCCTCTGCTTGAACTGTAGCTATACGGGGGTGAGAGATGTAAAGGGGCCATCATGCATAATTCCAACTATGACAATGCAGTCTTGGGTTACTCTGAAATTTTATTCACAATAGCTTCTGAGTTGGTGAAAGGCACTTGTAAACTTCAAATTATGATGACCATCATTAAGTGGTCTGAAACATTTGTTTTGAAATCTTCAATAAAGCTTTGTCTCATGATCTCTAACTCTGTTTAGTTTAGCTGTGCTGGAAGGTTTTTGTTTTTGTTTTTTTCTGGACACATGTTCAAGTCCTCAAGAGAAAGTAGTAAGTTTACAGGCATACAATTTTTGTTCAATATTACAAAAATATCCAATTATTTTTGTTTCAAGTCTGTGTAATCCAGAAACATACTTGGTTATTATTTCACTGAGAAGGTTCACTGGCCCATAACACTAAATAAAATGGTAATATAGTGATGACTTGGAAAGTGGTTCCATTTTTATGACTCTTCTGGAACAGCTTAGCATCCTTATCGTAAGTCAAACTTTTCAGCCCATAAAACAAAACATGCAGATTTTGCTGTTTGTTTATAGCAGGCTCAGTAGTAAGACTAGCTGCTTTCCTGTGCAGGGGAATAAGCAGGCATAGAGAGCCATACCCTGCATGAGAGGGAAAGCAGACAATGCCAGACTGCTATGGCACTATCCACCACCTAAGTAGGAGGAGTTGGGTGGGCAGTGGCATAGGGTGGCTACCGCCACTCTTATCCTTCCCTGTGTTGTGCTGACAGCATTATTGAGCCAGGACACAGGGAGAAGCAGGAAATAAACTGAGAGAGTCTCTCAGAGTCACATTTTATTCTCTGCCCTTCTTTAGTTGGGCTGATTGCAAGGTGCAAATCCAGCCCATTACCAAAAGAGAAGAGAGAATCACTTCTCATTAGATGCTTTGCTCAGAGATTTCCGTAAACAACATTTGAACTTTTGTCTCAGAGTGAAGGGTGGTGGAAGCCGAAGAAGATGAAAAGGCAAATTCTATTTGAGGTGGGCCATCAGAGGTAAATTTGCAAATGCAGGAGCTCAAGGCCCATTGAATAACATTTCAAATAAGAACTCACGATGAGTAAAGTATGGTGAGTATAAAGAACATGCATAATGAAACACTGGCAAAACAAATCTGTAAGTACAATGTCAGAATGGATTAAAGGTCTGAATGCATGATATATCTTGTTATAATGTATTACTTATTGATTCAGGTCATCTAGAGATTTTAGATTTGGAATTAATTAGGGGTTTTTTGTGAGGGGGCAGGAGGGACATAAGTAAGTTCTGGTATCTAGCATGGTTCTTTTCTGTGGCACAATTCAGGATTTTTATTTAATTCACTGTAATATATATATAAAGGTTCATGGCAAGAAACCTAAGAGAGGGAGAGCATAGTGGTTGTGATAGTAAAGGAAGTAGGCAAGGGGAGGGAGAAGAGTAATTTCTGTGTATATGGGTCTTCCAGAATTGCCAACTTTTGGCACAATGGCCCATGTAGCCTTTGGTCACAGTACTCTGAAATGGTGGAGGGTTTTACACACATCCTGATGAATTTTAGGTTATTTTTATGGCTCTGATTAATCAGGGTGTTTACGCACAAGCATAACTTTTAATCTCGTTGACTTGTATAAGACTTCTCACTTGCTTAAATTTACACAGACAAAAATAGTTGGCTGAAATGGGGTCTGTCTGCATTATCAATGACTTTGATTAATATTTAGATTGCTCAGATTGAAAATTGTTTCAGACAGAAGCCCTGATCCTTAATCGCGAACTACAGGTACTAATGCAATATTGATAATAATACAGAAAAAGTGGTCCCCAGATGCCAGGAAATGTATAAAAAAGTGATAGATTAACAATGTTGTGTTTGGAAGAGCAGTGAAGACTGATCTAATGAACCAGAGCCTCCCTGATGTTCCAGGCATCAAATCCTGTGATCCTTAATCCTAATGCATCCCTCCATCCTTTTCAACTTACCTTTCCCTCATTATATCATGATCTGTTGGGGTGAGACCTAGTATTTTAAGGAGGCAATCAGAAGATCTGTTTGACCACCAGTTATTTTGAATACAGCATCAGGCCCATTCTTCACAATATCTTTTGGATACTGATGATTGATTTGTCTCCTTGGGATAACAGAGAGGCCTAGTTCCACATTCCCTTGAGGACCTACATCCCTCATCTTAGCATTTCCCCATTCTCTTTGCCCCCTCATCCTCTCTTTTTCTCTCCCATGACCACCAATTTATGTTATTCCCCACAAGCTTTCCCTTTGTCTCTGCAGCCCCTTGACATTCCCTTACTATCAGGTCTACAAAGTGTCACCCTCTACAAGTGTCACCCTCTACTATCAGCTCTACAAAGTGTCACCCTCTCTCCCCCACAACCCTCAAGATGGAGGGCAGCAACCAACAGGTAAACAGAACACATAGAATAGTAGGGATGAATATACTTTAGTTAAGGGCAATCCACCTGCATTTACAAAAATTGTTATGAGATCTTCAATGGCCACATAGCAAAGAAAAGACCTGGGGTGAAATCCTGACCCCACTGAAGTCAGTGGCAATATTCCCCTTGTCTTGAATGACCCTATAGTTCCCATCCAGCATCTGAAAAACCCATGAACAATAATGTGCATGTTTTGTGATATATATCTTATATCTCAAGGACTAAATGATGAGCTGACCCTGGGGATATGAAACACCTTCCAGGGAGTCTACAGGAAGTAGAGTTCATTATACCAGGTTCTGAATCTGCATATATTTTACACTTTCACTCACATTCACAGGTATCCCTTTCTTGCCTTTAATGGGACTACTCAGGCAAGTAAAGACAACTTACATTTGTAAGAGCTCTCGGTTAAGGCACTAACCTATCCCCTATGACTCTATACCTACTCCTTAAGCAAAACAGAGAGTCTGAAGAGTTAAAAGCCATGTAATGCAAATTTATTAACATCTCTCTAGCCTCTATTTCATCTGTTTAATATGGTATTTTTAGATTAACATTTACTGTTTCCTCCCTTTAACATAATTGTTTAACTTCTAGAAAAATGGACTCACTGAAATTTGACTTACAGTAGTTCTCAAATGAGGAATAAATTCATATTTCTACTTAAAGGAATTGTATCAAATCTTGTTTGAATGCACGGTTGTTCATAGAACATGAGCAGAGGCAGAGTAAACATTAAAAAACTATTAGCACTTTATGAAACTATATAAGTTCACACAGAGAAAGGTCAACTTTGGGAGCTAAACTAATTATAATTATAAAATGACATTTCAGTTTCCATGCCATTAGCAACTGCTTTACATATTTTCAATCAATCGGTGTTTAAAATGTATTATATCACCATATTAGCAATGTTATAATTATAGTTGAGAAGTCACTTCTATTAAAAACCCTTACGGTATATGCACACATTTAAACTTTTCAAACAAATTACCCTTGGAGTTTAAGTCTCTCATTTTTATTCTCAGATCAGAGGCAATTTTTTAAATTATTTAATTATTCACTTAAGTGGAAAAAGCCCATTTTCTTAATCAGTTAAACGAAACATTTAGATTTCAAAATAAATAAATAATAATAAAGTTACATAAAAAGAGCTTTGTTTTAAAGCCTTATGGCCAGATTTTTAAAAGCATTCAGGGCGTAAAGATGATAACTGCCTAGCAGAATTTTCAAGACACCTCAGCACAGTGCTTAATTTGTAAGGAAAGAGGTGTTGGGGCTCCGTCAATAAAGATGGCCTCCTCCATACAGCATGAGCTCACAAGAGTCAGATGAGTCATACATGCCAGGTGAGATCTTGCACAGCAGGGGCAGGAGCCTGGATGAGCCCCAGCAAGCCCCAATATAAATTAAGCTCTGCCTACATACCTCCTCCACTTGATTTCAATGGGAGTTAAGTGTCGAGTGGGATTTTCAAAACAACTAGATATGGTATCTGTATCCCTACATGCTCAAATACTTTCAAAGAACTGGCCAGTACTCCTTATTTCAACAAACTTCTATTGACTTTAATGGGAGTTTCCCCTGAGCAAGGACTACAGGAAAGGAACCTCAGTGAGGTTTTTTCCCTTTACTGTATGTCTGTATATCTATACAATGATTTGGTTTGCAGATATTGCAATGATAAGTGTTGTTGACCTATGAAATGAGCTAGCTGGCAGTCTAGTTCATGGCTCATAGATGTCCACACCACAAAATATATTACTGCAATTTCTACCAATAGTGGCAAATCTCAGTGAAGAGGCTTAGCGACTGACCTCCATTTTCACCTCTAGAAATGGTCCTTCAAGGATAGGTTTGAATCAGCAACTACACTTGGTACGCTCTAGGTATTTTCATCTTTTGGACTTGGATTTGATGTCCTCCATGAAAAGATAATACTTGTAGGATTTTCTTTTCATTCAGCTTAATATGAAAGCAAAGCTTGATCTTTGTAGCTGAATAAGTAGATAGTAAAATACATACAAAATGCAGAGGCATCTGAATCATGTCTTTTTTTCAGAGCTACATGCGTTTCTGATGCTATATGTCCCAGCTCTGCTTTACACTAATAAAATTGCTATATATTATTGATCAACAACTTTATTTATTATAGTGGTAATTGTTGAAATGCTCACTTTGTAGGAAGCCAACCCATAATAAATATTACATTATGCTGTATGTGCCTACTTTCTAGAGCTAGGAGGGTTCTGTAATTTAAGGTAATTAATTATTTATCTGCTTTCTAATTTTCATAAACAGGAATGCCACTTGCTCATTACAATTAGAACACAAGAAAAAAATATCCAGTCTTTTTCCTTTGATCAGCCAAAACACCCAAGCAGTACACCAGGACCATTAGCTTTCTCTGAGCATCACACAAGCCCTTGTTGACCTGAAATGAGACTGCCTGAGAGCAATTATTAACATTTGCATTTCCTTTGACTCTCTGCCCCGTGTTGTCCCCTGCCCCCCAAATGTATAGTTTCTCCCTAATGTCATGAGAAACTTGGTAGTACAAGAAAAAAGAAAAAAATGGAAAGTTTCCTTACACAAATGAGCTCAACAGCACTCTTAACTGATGAATTGTAACTATCATTGTAAATAGCTTTGTCACATAACCCCACCCACTACCACCTCTTCTTGCCTTTTTCCCTCTTATACAGATTTATAGCTGTCTATATTGACATTTCAGCCCACCAAATTTACATTATGTTCACTATATATCTTCATCACTATCAGGTAATAACAATTCTAGTTCTTCTCGCTTGTTTCTCCGTGTGCCTAGCATTAGTGTGCTGACACATTAATGCACTTATTCTTCTATTTTGGGGTGGGAGGGGGAAACAACCACCACTCTTTCCATTTTCTTCCTTATCTTTATTTTGGAAGTACTCGCAACTGTATTTAAATGTAAACTCATATTCTACTTCTTTCCTTATGATAAAGGCCACTTTAGCACAACCAATATTCTATCCAGAAAGTAAAGATCCCTTTTGTTTTTACTTATTACAGTAACACCCAAAATATGTTAAGCACTGTACAGATACACTATATAAGAACGCAATTATCTGCCCTGAAGAGCATAAAAAGAAACAAATGACACATGAAAGATGAAGGAAAGTGCTGACATAAAAGCAGAGGTGTTAAGGTTATGATTGAAACACATCTTAATAATTGATCTGTTAGAATGTATATTAATTAATGCCACCTACCCTGCCATCTAGACAGTAGTTTCCTTTTTCTTTCCTCATATAAAGTTATCCCAGATTTTGGCAATAATTCATCTCCATTCTTCCTTTTCCCTATAGTTAACCTGAGTTAATTCACCAGTACTTGTTGTGATGGGTTGCCCTCCCTTTAAGGTGTCATCTGAGGTACTGGGATGCTACTGAGCCCAACTGTTCCGCCATCCTAGGTCCCCTTTACTCTGTCTTGCTGAGCCAGGCTCTTAAGCCTCACCTAGCACACACACAGGCAGGGCCACAAGCAACTGCAGAAAGACACAGATACTGAGATCACCTCTGGGAAGACTCATCTTAATGGACTTACTCCAGAATTCAGATGCCCGCCTCCCCTGGAATGCAGATCCAAAGGTATATTATCTTGCACTGTATAGAAAAACCTGCACAGTGTAAGCTCATAAAAATTTACCCTCTCTCTCAATGTGAAGAGAGATATGCACAGCTTCCCCCCCGTCCACCGCCCCAGATATGGATTTCACAAACTGGGTTATATTATAAACAAGAAATAAGTTTATAAACTACAAAAGCCAGATTTTAAGTGATTATAAGGACTAGCAAACAGAAAAAAATAGATTACTAAGCAAATAAAACAAAACACTCAAACTAAGCTTGATTCACTAAAGAAGCAAGTTATAAAATGTAATTTCTCACCTTAAATGTTGAATTAGGTAGGATGCAGAGTTTCTGCAGCTTCGAGTTCCAGTTATCTCTTCTTACAGACTGGACATGTCTCAGTTTGGATTCATCCCTGCCTTTCCCCTCAGGTACTTTCAGCAGTCTTTCTTCTTGGGTAAGCAGTGGAGGAGAATCCAGATTAACTACCTCTCCAGCCTTAGAGAAGATTTACCTAAAGCGGAAAACCTTTCTTTGATCCCCATCTCCCTACCAAGGAAAAGTATAAGCAGTGTCCAAAGTGGTATTTTGCATCAGGTGACATTATCACCTGACCTTGTAACATCAATGTAGCATCCCAGGAAACTCCTCAGGAAGGTGGGAGATTAGTATTTTCAGAGTTCTATTGTGCTTCTTAAATGGCTCATTTATGGTGATTGCCTTCTGTCTGGTGGGCGTTTTCCCAAGTACACACACAGTTGTAATTGTTACATAGTCAATATTCCTAACTTCAGATACAGAAATGATACATGCATACAAATTTAATAATCACGTTCAGTAAATCGTAACCATTCCAATGATATCTTACATAAACCATCTTGCATAAAGTATATCTTAGTTGTGTCATATTCAAATCATAACCATATTTATATGAAGAATATGGGGTGTAACATCACACTTGTCCCCTTGTCTTGTTCTACTAGTGAAAGAGTGCTTTTTACAAGTATCTGGCTCTGGGCAGGTGGTGGGCCATTCAGAAGAAGCTTTCAGCAATTGCCCATATTGATGAGTGTAGCTATTCAGTTATGAGTTGATCTGTTGGGAGACCATCAAATTCAAGCAGAAGTTGATTCAATATTTTGTCACTCCAAAATATTTCTGTCTAAATCAACTAATTCATTGGTTGGTCTCCAGCACTAACCTCTTCCTTCCTTTGTACTTGGCCTCAGAAGGATCTTTGTGAAGATCACATATGCTTCTGTCTTTAGTTCATTTTTCCAGTTTCCTAAAGTGATTTTTTTATTGGTCTTGGACTGAAGTTTGGGAGAGTTCCTCACAAAAGTATATATTCTGTATCCATATTATTATTTCCTTTAGCCTGGGACTCAACTGTTGGTCAGATATGTGTTAGCCCAGTTTCCTCATTATAAGGACACCAATCAACATTACTTACTTGTTCTATTTTTACAATCTATAGTTCTCTATATCAGCTATTTCTTACTGCAGGAGATCTTCTTTCCTTGGAAGCTAACAGTGTTAAAGTGTTCTGATACACTGAGATTTCCACAATTTGTAATTTCCAATTAAACGTGGATCATTTGGATATTCTGTCCATCAACTACTTCCTTTGCTACTCATTTTATTGCAGTTTGCCAATAGATTAGTCTCTACTCACAGAAAAACACCATTCTTATTTGTGCTCTATTTCTCATCTCTGCTCCCAGTTGATCTGATCACCTTTTGTCCCTCAATTCCCCTTTCTTTCCCATATTTTTTCTGTTCTTGCTTCTCTTCCCGTTGGAGCAATGGACATCCCAAAGTGGGGAGCATGTGTGTGGAGATGGAGAAGGGGTGGAGACATGGAGGTGGAGACTTCTACTCAGCTCAGACACTAGACCAAGGAATGTAACTTAAGAACCTTTATAAAAGTAGAACAGTATTGCTACCCAAGTAATGTCATCCTACATTTCCCTGCCAGACACTGATCTTTTCCATCCTTCTTTTCTCTGAGTAGAGCAAAGAAGTAAGAAGAAGGAGCTACAGTGTACAAGTAATCCTTGCCCTCCAGCAGTCAGTTTAGCACTCAGCCTTCCTCTCTATAGCAGTGGCCCCTTGTGGCAGGGAGTTGAAATAGTAAATCACACCTCAGAATGAGAGTACTCCACATATTATGTGTGGGAGGCAACTGACCCTGTGCACAGAAAGCAAAGGGATGGAAGCAGTGTGAATAGTGTCATGCAGTATTCTTTGCAATAGCTAGGCCCACTTCTCTGAGTCAAAGAAGGGGTTCCACTCCTAAATCTTAGTTTTAGACAAGGCATGTGTTAAAACAAACAGGTTAAAGGGCTGAAAACAGCGATGGTAATTTACTAACGTGTCACACTATTCCATGAGTTTTGATATTATATGATCTTAACATTTCTGTTCTATTGCTCTGTTTTCAGAAATTGTCAAGGGATCTTGTATTTGTGCTGTACTTATTAGAAACATCAACAAAAAAAAGTGTTCTAAAGAGAGTGAGATTACTACTAAAACAAACTGTATATGTTCCAGCCTTTTCCTTTACGGCATGTTTTTCCTGGGGCAGCCAAAACAGTCCTAGCTGGGTTGGTGGTCTCACCAATTAATCAAAACTAGTCAGAGCACTGGTAGCCCTCACTCCCCTCTAACAATGACCTAGTTTAAGCCACAGATTTTTTGTTAAGTAAAAACCTATTACAAAAATTCCCCTTAGGCCATCTGTTGTTTATGTCTGCTATTAGCAGCAAACTGTTCTCTTAGACAACTAGGGTCAGTCAGTTCCACAGGAAAATAGGAACATTCTGGCATTTACTTGCTGCTTTATAAATAGTAGCAGGCATCTCCCTTACACTCCCCCGATAACCAGTGTGGTGCTGGAACTAGGGTTGTTGCTGAACTCCATGGCTTGCAGTAGTAATATCAAACACCAAATACATGCTTTCCATCAGCAGCATCCCCACTGTTGCAACACTCCTGTCCATTACATTTAAACAGATTGAAAGAAGAAAGTGGTGGTGTAGCCTGTTATTTGAATTCACTAGAAGAATTTCTAATAAAGTTTGTGCAAAATCAGGGAACAAGCACAAGAAAGGATTAGTCCTGGCTTACATTCCTTTCCTAGCCTCAAGCAACAATATGACCATGTGATCTGTCATTCCAGAATGGAACAATGGTCCATCATATGCAATATGTGACAGGTGCCTGATGTTAATTTCAAGTGTTTTACTGTTTAGTATGTGTGAGAAACATGGTAAGATCTGATTAGCTTCTTTTCCTATTTTCAAAGGATTATTTCCTTTTATTTAGTTTTTCCGCCAGATAAAGTAGTGAATAGTTGAAAAACAGTGTTCCATAATATGATGAATGTGGCTTTAAAGTGTACTTATCTTTGTCTTTCCTCATTTCAATTGTTATGTTTTCTTTCATATAAGAGTATAAATGATAATATTCATATGAAAGTCATGCTCAGTCACTAAAATGTGTAATTTCAACATCATTTTATGAAATGCTGGCAGCAATTAGTTGTGCAGTGGGAGACCAGGAAAGTGGATTTAAAGGTCTTCCTCTAGGTCTTTCCAGCGTGCAGTGAAGAAAAAGGCAAGAAGAAGTGAATGCCAAGCATTTCTGTGTCCATAATATATTAATCTTAGGTGCATTGTGATTATGAATTCAATTATTTCTTTTAACTGGTAGGTTTAGAAGAAGTGTGTAAGAACCCAATTGCCTTTACTTAACAATCCTTGGGCAGGGAGGAGGGGGAGTTCAGGAAGGCCAAGAAGGTGTGTTAAGAATCAGATTACTGTGAGTCATACACTTACTGTGAGTAATAGTGGTGAGCCTTTGATGGGGTATATAAATAATTAGCAACACAGCCTGTAAGTCTCTCCTTTTTATATTTCTATAATTAGAGGTGTGTGATGAGATGTAAATTATTCTTTTCATGTATTGTTCATACTGAATAGTAAATTATTCTTATAACATTCCTCACTTTGTTCATATTCTATAGATTCATATTGTTGCTTGAGGCTAGGAAAGGAATGTAAGCCAGGACTAATCCTTTCTTGTGCTTGTTCCCTGATTTTGCACAAACTTTATTAGAAAGTAATAGCAAGTCATTTTCAGTAAATGAACAACAGTGGAAAGCAGGAAAAATGAAAAAAAACAAACAAAAAAATGCCCTAATCCTGCCACCTCTTATACACCTGCTTAACTTTAAACAAGAGTATGCCCATTGACATCAATGGGAATACTCACATGCTTAAAGTCAAGTATACATATTAATGCTGGCAGGATTGTGGTCTGACACTACTAATCAGACTTCACTGATTTAGCACAACACTTGACATCTCAAAGTTAGGAGTGACCTTTTAAAGCTATTCTTCAATACTTTTTATTTAAACTTGATGTTATATTGCCATACTGTACTAATTCGTTTTAGGACAGTTTAGTTTCTGTTTCAATAACTGTTTGCTTCTTCTGGATATTTTTAATCACACTTTGTTTTTCCAAGACAAGCTAGAACCATTAGTATAACAGTTTCAAATGATTATACTACATTAGATGCCAGCACAATTTGTTTAAGCTACAAATTTTTTTCATGTTTCATAATATATATTTCAAAATGTTTATCATATTGCAATATGGAATACCGAAGGGTCACTTCTTTTATTCTGATTTCATCAAGCACAAAAAAAAATGTAATGTCAAATCCAGTACAATCCAATGTGGAAAAGATCTACTTTCTTTACATTTCTATCAGGATAGGAGGTTGGGATGTGTGAGGGGGTGAGGGCTCTAAGTGAGGGTAAGGGCTCCAGAGAGGGGATGAGGGGTTCAGAGTGTGGGAGGGAGTTCTGGGCTGGGGCAGGGGGTTGAGGTGCAGGGAGGTGAGGGTTCTGGCTGAGGGTGAAGGCTCTGGGGTGAGACTGGGAATGAAGGGGTTGGGGTATAAGAGGGGGCTCCAAGTTTGAGAGTGGGCCCAGAGCTGGGGCACGGGCTTGTGGTTGGAGCACAGGCTTACCTTGGTCAGTGGCACAGTGGAGCTAAGGCAGGCTCCCTCCTGTACTGACTCCACACTGCACCCCAGAAGCAACCAGCAGGTCTGGCTTCTAGGTGGGGGCACCAGGAGGCTCTGCACACTGCTCTTGCCTGCAGACACTACCCTCCATCTCCAGCTCCCATTGGCTGCAGTTTCTGGCAAATGGGATTGTGGAGACAGTGCTAGGGATAAGGGTGGCTAGGTATGCTAGCCTCTTCCGGTGTGCAGTGTGGTGCCAGGACAGGTAGGGTCTAGCCTTTCTTAGACCCACAGCACCGCCAATCAGACTTTTAGTGAGTTGATCGGCTGTGCTTTCAAAGCCTCCAGGGTCCCTTTTAGACCAGGTGTTCCTGGTGGATGAAATCCTGGCCTTATTGAAGTCAATTGAAACACTCCATTTGATTTTTCTATTTCTGCTGTACTTTACTGAGATGGGATAAGTGGAAATGAAAACAGTATTCTATGAGAGAGATTATCTTATACATTTATAAGATATCAATTCTTTAATCATCATCACAAACCTGTTGTTTATACATGGTAGCATCCTGTCTGCTTTGACCACCACTGCACATTGAATAGAGGTTTTTCACTGAGCTGTCCCTAATGTCCCCCAGGTCTTCCCCTTCTTCTCCCTCTCAGTTAGTTAAATAGTTAGATTTATTATTTCATCTGCCATCATGCTGTCCAGTTGCCTAGTAAAGAATTTCTACTATGCAATACATTCTCATTATCATATAATCAAAACTTCCATAAAGAGTTAAGGAAATAACTCCACAGTGTTAAAATTAAACACGTGCATTGTCAGTTACCAATTATTTTTAAACATGAAAACAGAAAAGGACAAAAAAGTAGCTATTCCATTTAACTAACTTAAAAACTAAAATAATTATTTCATACTGAGAGTTTCCTGTAATAAATTGGATCAAATGCGGGCTGAAGATTTTTTTAGACTAAAAGAGAGATCAGCTGTAGCAGCACTTAAGTTTTCTGCCTTTTCTTTTATCATTAGGCTAAATTACAGCCCCTTAAGCACAGATGTGCCGTGTTAGAGGCAACAAGGTGAAAGCAGAGCCTCTTTATACTCTACACTGGTGTAAGTCAGTGGTGTTACAACTCCCAAAGGGCACATACATAAAAAACAGCGTTAAAGTTGCCTATACTTCATTTGGGGATTTTATTATATCAGAGGTCTTTAATTGTGCAACTGTGAGCCTTTTGATTTTGTTAAATAGAATATAAAGAAATCAGAATTAAGGTTTTAGAATGAGAATTTCCAATCACAGCCCACTTGGCTACAAGTGCAAGAGGACAAAAAGTGTTAAAATAAAAGAGCAAGGAAGTAGGATTTTAAAGAAGGCCCATTATAACCTTTCTATGTTGTCTGTAAACATAGCATTGTAAATGTCAAATGGCTGTAGTCATTCCTTTATAGTTGTGTTTGTATTCTACACTCATTTAGATTCTCCATAAAAGCCAAACGTAATTCATTCCATTGCACACTATTTGAGACATTTTTCAGCAGATACATAAGACAAGAATAATGTAACTCATTATTTGTTTTACACATTGAAATAAATGAACCAAGGTAAAAGACACTGGAAAATGTGAAGTTTGCTACAAATGGTTTCCACAAGCATAACAAATTGGAGGGGGCTGGAATTTAAAGACAAAAGATACAAGTTAATGTTAGTATTTTAGATTATTTATTGCACACTAGCCCTTCAGATTAGAAGCTTGTAGGCATGACAGTTCACTGCTAGATTCTCTTAGTATCTATTTTTGTACATAAATACAAGCAATTGCATTTTAACACTTCTTCTTTCCTGTGGGACTCTGTCAAGTTTGTATGTCAGATGCTTTGGGCTTTTATTTTCTAATCCAACTGTGCATGACCAATTCTGTCTCCCCTAAAAATAGTTCAGGTGAAATTCACCATTGTGTGAATGGTCCACACAAAGGCTATGCCTTTCTTCACTTACATGTAAGCCCTATTTTGAGGGCATAATTCTAACATAAGAGGTGCATGGACTGAGAACAGGCTCTCTGTACAGGGTGAATTGTATTTCCAAGCTCTGATCCTGAGTAACTTTACACATGGCTGTAATCCTACTGAAAAATGTCCTTCAGTGTTTGCATACTAGCTTATGCATTAGCTTGAGATTCAGATACTAACTATTCTTCACATGAAAAGATAAAAAAATCTCTCCCTACATAAGAGAATGTACTTACTGGGGGAAGTTTCTTTTCTAAAATTATGAGGTATTTTTCTTCCAGGAATTCCATGTCACTTAATCTTTATCTGCTTCATTATTTTAAATGAAATGATTTTTACAATTATGACTTACTTGAAATTTCCATCTGGAAATAGCCTTACAGCTTTGAAGAGAAATCAGTCAATGCTGATCTGTTTGCTTACATGCATTCTGGATTTTGTACATTAGCTACATCATTCCACTCCAGTATAAAAGCATAAAATCACACTTATTCCTGACTGCTTACTTTAATGGAGGGGAGTTTTGTACATAGCTGACTGACCATAGGGTGACCAGATGTTCCAATTTTATAGGGACAGGCCAATTTTTGGATCTTTTTCTTATATAGGCTCCTGTTACCCCTCTCCCCACTACCCCTCATTCCTGTCCTGATTTTTCACATTTTCTGTCTGGTCACCCTTACTGACCATGGCGATAATCATGATGATAAAGCAAGAGATGGTGGAGTTGAGCACTTTCTCTCAGGAGGCGGTAAAGTTTGGCAGCTCTGTGGGCTCCCATCTCTTTTCTGGATCAGAGCTGAAGAACCATGACTGGGTTTTACTCTCACACAGTAGCAGAATCAGGATCTGGAGTATAGTGTTTATCCATAATCTTGGGGTGGTACTAGTGAGGTCTCAGCTGAAGTACCATGTCTAATTCTGGGCACTTCACTTTAGAAAAGATGTGGATACATCAGAAAGAATCCAGAGGCTTTAGAAAAGCTTTAGAAAGCCTGACTTAGGCATAGCTGTCAGTAGGTTTTCGGTATAGGGTGGTGGCGACAGCTATGCCTACCTTCATGCCACCAGCTTCCATCCCGGGCACACCACACGAACCATTGTCTACAGCCAAGCACTGAGGTACAATTGTATTTGCTCCAACCCCTCAGACAGAGACCAACACCTACAAGATTTCCACCATGCTTTCTCAAAACTACAATACCCGCACAAGAAATAAGGACAGAGATCAACAGAGCCAGACGTGTACCCAGAAGTATGCTGCTGCAAGACAAGCCCAAGAAAGAAAACAACAGAACACCACTGGCCATCACCTACAGTTCTCAGTTAAAGCCTCTCAAACACATCATCAGTGATCTACAACCCATCCTGGACAACAATCCCTCACTTTCACAGGCCTTGGGAGGCAGACCAGTCCTGGCCTACAGACAACCCTGCCAACCTCAAACATATTCTCACCAGCAACAGCACACTGCGCAATAATAACTCGAACTCGGGAACCAATCCATGCAACAAACCTCGATGCCAACTCTGCCCACACATCTACACCAGCAACACCATCACAAGACACAACCAGGTCAGCCACACCATCACTGGTTCATTCACCTGCACATCTACCAAAGTAATATATGCCATTATGTGCCAGCAATGTCCCTCTGCTCTGTACATCGGCCAAACTGGATAGTCCCTACGAAAAAGGATAAATGGACACAAATCAGATATCAGGAATGGCAATATTCAAAAACCTGTAGGAGAGCACTTCAACCTCACCGGACACACCATAGATGATTTAAAGGTCAGCATTTTTCAGCAAAAAAAACTTCAAGTCCAGACTGCAAAGAGAGACTGCAGAGCTGCAATTCATTTGCAAATTTGACACAATCAATTTGGGACTGAATAGAGATTTTGAATGGCTAGCTAACTACAAAAGCAGCTTCTCTTCTCTCGCTATTCACACCTCCAGTTCAGCTGCTAGAGGAACACCTCACCCTCCCTGATTAGAGATAACAAGCTGGTTCAGCCTCATTGGACTAACCCTGTTATCTCCCACCTGGTTCTTGCCTACCTATTTATACCTGCCCCTGGATACTTCCACTGCATGCATCCGACGAAGTGGGTATTAGCCCACGAAAGCTCATGCTCTAAAACTTTAGTTAGTCTTTAAGGTGCCACAGGACTCTTTGTCACTTCTGCAATTCCAGACTAACACGGCTACCCCTCTGATTTTTCAAGGGGTACATTTACACTGTGTCCTCTAAAGGTAGGACAAATAGTAATAGGCTTAATCTGCAGCAAACAATATATAGGTTAGATGCTTTGGGAGGTAGTTAAGGTCTGGAATAGGCTTCCAAAGGGGCTTGTGGAATCCCCATCATTGGAGGTTAAGAACAGGTTGGACAAATATCTGTCAAGGATGGTCTAGGTTTGCTTGATCCTGCCTCAGCTAAGGGGACTGGATTTAATGACTTTCAAGTCCACTCCAGGCACGAATTTCTATGTCTAAAATAAAATGCATCTTTCATTTTTTAATTGTGTAGGATTTTCTATGTTACTTATCACCATAGGATAAGCCACATGCTTTATATTGAAGCATTTTAATTTGTTTTTCAAAGGAAGGGGGAAGAGAAACAGTGGGAAGATGACAAGGATCTTAGCTGAATAGTCTGAAACACATGCAAAGCAGAACGGGGCAACTCAGCTAGAAGAATACAGAAACGTTCAGAACACAGTGCTGCAGTTACTGACATGCTGCAGAGGAAGTTTTCATTGTGGTCATCTCACCTGCTAGCATACTCCCTG
Source organism: Dermatemys mawii (assembly GCA_007922305.1). Lineage (NCBI taxonomy): Eukaryota > Metazoa > Chordata > Testudines > Dermatemydidae > Dermatemys > Dermatemys mawii. The sequence continues at coordinate 46,072,545 of ML677326.1, forward strand.
GCTCAGCTCTGAGAGCATGGCTAATCAGAGCAAAGGTTATAAATAGAGGAGTTAGCAACACCCTGAAGCCTCAGTGGCTGATTAACACAGGACCAAGATGTACGTCTGCGGTGATGGATGAGTCCCAATTCCTCCACCACTCTGAATACAGATCAGTGCTATCCCAGCATTGTTTACTAGGAAATCCTCCATTAGAAGAGTGCTTGGTCCACCACAGTGTGTTTTATGGACCTAGAGAAAGTAAGTTGCCCCCTAAAGGTTACACAGTCTGTGGGTCTTAAATTTGGCTATCAGTTAACAACGCTGAACTGGGATCCTGTCTCAGATAAAAAAAGAAAATTGGGTAGCACTTGGTGAGAATTTATTAATTCTTTCCTGAGTTAGCTGGGCTTATGGGGAAAAGGCAGTACCTGTAGAGACCCAAGAAATGGCTACTTTATATGCTGATGCCCAGTCCTTGTACCACTTGGATACAGGCTATAGACTTCTGTTTTACCAGCAAATGAGAGGACAAGTCAGCTATTAACCCAAGGGTTGGACTGCTGCTAGTAGTAGAGAGCCCCAGACTCCTTGCTGACAGGAATCTGAAATGTTGGAAAGGACCGAGACACTGCAACACTACATATAATGATCACAGTATAAAGACTGGGAAAAGTAATCTCAGAAGATCAGAGGGAATTTGTTTTGATGGTGCTAAAGTATCAATGTGACTGGTCCCTCCCAAGGTGCTGCCTAGAACTAGGGTCAGCTGTGTCCCCCGTGTTACCCGTCTGGGTACCCTCTCACACTCTGACATTGTGAAAAGCTACAAAGTCCTCCAAACTTGCCTTCACAGGAACATCCAAAGGCAGGGGCCACACCCAGCTGTGTTCATGAATATTCTGCCAGTCACTGCATGAACCAACAATAGAGAGACTTCAGCCAAACTATCCTCCAGTTCCCCAGCCTAGGACCCGAGTACGGTCAAAAGTCTGATCAGTATGAATTTGTTACCCAGTCCACCACTTCTACAAAATTAGGTGGATGTGTACCAACTCTTATTCCAGAGCTGAGATTTCCCTGCCTCCCTGCAGCACTCTGTCCAAACCACTCTCTTTGAGGTAACAAATGTAAAACAGATTTATTAACTACAGAAATATTAAGTGATATAGTAAACAGATCAAAGTAGATTACCATAAGAAATCAAAGTGCAATCTAAATACACTATAATAGATAGAGTGATACACTGCTTGATTGAAATCCTGTTTGCTGATGTTTCAAACACAGGCAGACTTTCTTCTTTCCTGCCTGGTACCAGCACTTCCCCTGCAGTTTAGTCTTTTTCCTCTGGTATTTTCAGGTGTTGTAGGGAGAGTGAAGTCCAGTCATAATGTCACTTCCTCCTTTTTACATCTTCTTCCAGCTTGCTGGAAAGCTCTTCTGCTATGACACGGATCAAACAATTCCCATTGTGAAGTGCTGTCTGAGAGGTTTCTATTGTACCCAGTTCCTGGGGTAATCCTTGTAAGTGTGTTTTTTCTCAGTGGGCCATCAACATTGTTTGACCTTTTTACTATTGTACATGAGAGGCTGTTTGTGCACGTTCCAAACCTCACAACATGTTTCATTATCACATATATAGCAAAACTTTATATAACTTTATATACAATGACAGCACATACAACTTAACAGGATATTAATGTTCAACAGATTAAGACTTTTGGAATGGTATCTCACAAGGCATACTTTGAAGAGAACATATTACAAGAGTGTATGTGAGGGTCCCAGGTCCCTGTGCTTTGGGGCACAGAGTGTCACAAGAGAAAAGTATTCTGTTGAAACCATGTATTTGAGGCTTGTTACAGAAACAATAGGAAAGTTTGTATAATTTGCATTGGTAAATTTACAGTCCAATAGCTTGTTTTAAAAGTTGTAAGTAGTATTTGAATAGCATTTTCTACTAGTAACAATGTAGTTTTTTTGCAATAAATGTTTGTTTTACTACAGAAGTAGACGGTGTTCTTTGAGATTGACTGGGAACTATTACCATTCATATATCACTGTTTTACATACAATGGCTTGGAGTTTTAACTCTGTTTAATGCCTTTCTGAAGAGAGTAAATTTTGGTCTGTCCTGCAGCAAAGAGGTAAACTGAGAGGCAGGGAGAATAAGGTAAATAGTTGTATAGAATATTTCCCTGCCTCTGCACTTTTCCCCATCCCCTTACATAAATGAAGCCTGAACAGGGACTTGTATTCACATTGAGATTTCTCTTTGAGAGAAAGAATGCAAGTCAGTCAAACAATAAAGTGAAGTGATTTTCTCTGATTTGTGCCTAGTGATATTGATTCTGTTTTTTAGAACCATGGATACTTGCAGCCATTTTGGGCTGGCTACTTACGCAACTGTTCTCATCAGTGACGAGCCTAATACCAAGAGCTTGCCTTATTTCAGCTGTGCTGTTAGGACATGTGGCAAACTGACAGAAGGCTGATGGAGGACAGATGGATGTACTCCTTTGTGAATTTGCACATCTCGCTTCTGTAATACACATAGCCAGAGACTATATGTTGCAGAGATTAGAGCAAAAATGGCTTGTGATACCTATTAACTGTGGGGTTATGCTGCTTATATCTACTGGTAATGTGTACCATCTGGGGGATACTGGCAGCCAGGCTGTATTTACAGCTCTGATTAACAGAAAAACTAGAGCATTAACAGATCATGGACCTACATTTTGTAGGTAAACATCCACTGGGCTCATGTATACAGCTGTGAATGTTGCTTGTGAAATGCAACACAAGCTGTTAGCGCAGGTTTTGAGGACTGCTAGTGAGACAGACCATGGCAGAAGTTAAAGTTTAAACTGAAATGTTTTCCAGGTAAATCAGCCCAGATTCGATGGAGAGGTTGATTACCTCACTTGGCAAGCTCAAGGCAGAGAGCTTCTGGAAAACAACAAAATCCCTGACAAAGCAAAAAAACAGAAGGAAGATTGTTGAGATGTTATTGCCCTTAGCGCTGTGGGTAGCCTTTGCAGCTGGTACCAAGGGAAAGTCTGAGATTGTTTTTTGCCTTTTTTAAAAGGCAAATAAAATGTAGTGACTGTATCAGAGTTTAAAGGAATCTCATCAAAATACCAGAGAACAACTGTCTGGGAACCTGAGCAGATTACATGCATTTGCCCAATCAACTCTCGAGGCTGGTGAAATGAAAGAGACGGATTTGGATTCCAAAGTATAGTTGTTATAAGGCTGATTGCCTGAAGCATTCCTAATAATGTTCATGAGGTGGGAGGGTCTCAGATCTTGGGCTCCAGCCTAATCCAGGAATTGATCCCCAAGTGCTCTCCTGTCGACTCCGGTATTCCACCACTGTGAGAGGCGCAGGTGGAGTCCACGGGGGAGCGGAAGCAGTCAACTCAGCGCTGTGAAGACACAGCAGTAAGTTGACCTAAATATGTCGACTTCAGTTACACTATTTTCATAGCTGAAGTTGCATATCTTAGGTCAAACCCCACCCAGTGTAGACCACGGATGACATTCATAGCTGGAAGACAGACCCGCTCACCTATATTAATATTATTCAGGGTAGGTGTTAGACTTGTAAAGACATGTTTAGACTCTATAAAATGCTTGTAAATTGCCACATACATTAATCTTACTCGTAATTCTGTATTCCATGCCTCAAGTTAACAAAAATGTATTTAATTGTAAAAATGCCTTCTCTAAACATCTGGGCTCAGACAGGAAGAGTTCCTCCTTCCACCCATCCAGGACGATCCACATAATTATGTGGAATATCAGAGAACAAAAGGTTTTTTAACTTAGGGTGACCAGATGTCCTGATTTTACAGGGACAGTCAAGATTTTTGGACCAGAGGTCCTGATTTTATAGGGACAGTCATGATCTTTTTCTTATATAGACCCCTCTTAACCCCTACCCGTCTCAATTTTTCACATTTGCTGTCTGGTCACTCTATGTTAACTGCCCCATCCACCCATGGAATAAAGCACAAGGCATCATGCATACACAAGGCTTTTGAATCCTGGAAGAGGAAAATAAAAATTGCTAATGTGAGGATTTTTCATCCCTTTGGTGTTTGGACTTTTACAAGGCCTAGAGCTAAGAAACAAAACAGAGATCTCCAGGACTGAACTGGGTTAAGCCCTAAAAAGATATTCAGTGCTGAAAATTCCTACATCTGTCACCTTTTGAATCATAGACGAATGCATTTGTGTAGATGTTTGCTTGCTTGAACTTGTAAATAAATGTTTATTAGAGAAAAATTAATTAACTATAGGATTGTCTGCAGATGTGGTCTCTGGTGTGTGATCTAACGTATAAATTGGTCTGGGGTAAAGACTCATCTCTCAGGGCTGGAAGCAACCTGAATATTATTATTTTTGGCATAAGTGACCATTTATTACTAAGTCCAACTTGCATGGGTTGCTCTCTAGTCTCTCTGTGACACCATGGCAAGACTGTTGCAATGATCTGGGAGTTCACATTTGTTAGTGGATTGGTAAAATCTAATTATAGAACATACCACCTGTTTGGGGTGTCTGTCCTGTTTTTGACAGTCTGCCTTGAGGTTGGTATATTTGGTCATAAGCCATTCTGGACAGTAGGACACAGCCATTATGGTTTTCCTAGGAGGATACGTTGATCAAAATACCAACTTTAAATCAGAACTGGTTGCTGAGTATGAAAAAGAGTCAAAGGAGTACATCCTTACACTTTTCTAAATTCTCCTAACCTTTTTTCTGAATTTCCTTGAAAAAAAACCAAAAATCAGTTTCCACATGAGGGAAAAAAAGTTGTTTAACAAAATAGTAAGATTTCTCTGTAAAGATGAGGACATCCCATTATCTGTGAAAATGTCACTATGGCTTCAGAAAAATAATAAAAAACCCTCTATTTTAAAAGAGAAATGTAGTTGGGCTTGATACTGGAACTCTCCTCACTTTAAGAGTCCATTGCAGTGAATTGAAGAATGCGGACTAGTAATTTGAATAACTGTCACAAGTTTGTACCCACAGTGGCATTTCAAACTAGATGAAAATCATTCAGTATTGTTTTGTTACTATGTTTTAAGTTCTTTATGTCACTGGTGTCTATCACCACAATTCTGAATAGCTTTTGTTTAGAAGGTCTCAGGAAACAAATGAAAGAATTTTTTTTTTAAAAAAAAAACAAAACGCCCCCACAATACTGAATGAATTTAATCCAATATGAAATGTCGCTGTGGGTATAAACTTGTGACCCTTATTCAATTTACTAGACCTTACTCTTACATTCACTGCACTTGCAATGTATTGCGAGAAGATACTATGAAAACACAAATGCATGCAAAAGAATCCAACAGGTGTCACCTTTTCAGCTATTAAGAATCCCTTTGAATGTTTTTTCGGGGAGTTGGGGAAGTAACAGGACATCAAATTTAGTCTGTGAATATTAACTCAAGTAGTATTAATATTTCTTTTACCATAAGGAATATGAAACACTTGCTAGTCTTTTTCCAGATATACATTGTGCCATTGTGACATTTGGAAATAAGCTAACTAAACCATGTCCATTTAGGAAAAAATATGGCATTGACATTAGCATATCAAACACATTTATAGCTTTTTAACTGAAGGTCACACAGACTTTTTGAAAAAAAATAGACAAGTGAAAAGAGAAATAATTGATTATTCCAACCGGATGCCAACAGTTTAGATTGGAATTGATTAGCATATGACATAAAATGACTAACTGCAAAGAGCTTATATAAATTCTTCTTTCAACTAAAAAATGTACAACAAATTTAAATCTGCAGTGGGATTATTTACATATGATATAAGGTTAGAGCTGAATTTCTCACAGGATTTCTGATACAGCAAAAACTTTATATATTTGATAGAGGGATGATGGAGCAGTTTGAACTTGTATCTAACACACAGAACTGCAAGTCAGGAGATTAGAAGGCTGCTATAAGGTTTCTGAGTAGTTTGGGGCAAGTTAGCTCATTATACCCCCTTCTGTAAACTAGGGGTAAGTGGCAGATTCTCTAATCAATCTTCTTGCCCCTTTGTGCCTCTCAGGAAGTGCAGAGTGATCATAAACTGACAAAGAGTCCACCAGAAAATTCCATACGATGAAGGAAATCTGGTGGTCCAGATATGCCAACTCTGGCTGCCCTTGAAGCTCCCTTTCTCTTCCTGATATAGGGGTATGCTGGAGGAGGGGAGGGTGGGCAGAGGTGGGTGGTGGATCTGTGCACTGCCATGGCAATCCTTCGCTGACCAAAAGTTCCTTAAGGAACCAAGCCAGGGTGCAACTTAAAGGAGCTGATAGGCAGATCCAAGTTCCATGGAGGCTGAGGCAGACTCCAAGGCCTGGTCTACAGTACATGATTATTTCAGAATTAGCTGAGTTAATTCGAATTAAAACTGATTCCTTCCACACCACCAATGCAGTTTTGTTGACTTAAAGAGCTCTTTAAACTGGTTTCTGTACTCCACCTCGGCAAGGGGAGTAGCAGCAAAATCGGCATTGCTGTTGCGAATTTGAGTTACTGTGGACGCAATTTGACGGTATTCGGGAGCTATCCCAGAATGCTCCATTGTTACCACTCTGGACAGCACTTTCAACTCTGATGCATTAGCCAGGTACACAGGAAAAACCTTGGGAACTTTTGAATTTCATTTCCTGTTTGGCCAGCATGGCGAGCTCATCAGCACAGGCGACCACGCAGAGTTCATCAGCACAGATGACCATGGAGCCCCAGAAGTGCAAAAGAACTCCAGCATGGACCGAACAGGAGGTACTAGATCTGATCACTGTATGGGCAGAAGAATCCGTGCAGCAGGCAAGCACCCTCTCAACCGTCTGAAGGCGGGCTCCTGGAGAAGGCACCTCTGGTGTGTGTACCTTTGTAAATATAATACAGAGTTTATAATCAAGCATGTTTAATGTTTAATTTACCCTGAAAAGACTTGGGATGCATTCGTGGCCAGTATAGCTACTGGAAAAGTCTGTTAACATGTCTGGGGATGGAGTGGAAATCCTCCAGGGACATCTCCATAAAGCTCCCCTGGAGTTACTCTAAAAGCCTTTGCCACATGAGGAGTGGAGGCTTGTTCATGCTGAGCTGTTTGCATCTGGATGAGAGGGGTCTTCCCTGATACTAGCCACCGCCCCAGTGAGAGGGAGTGAAACACATGTGCTGTGTAATGTGAATCACTTGATTCAGTATGAAATAGTCCTCCCTTTGTTCTCTAAAATGTATCTTTTAAAATACTACTCTCCCTTTTTTTCATCCCACTGCTGCAAATGTTTCTACATCCCAGAGGCTAATGAGCCTAACGCAGGGGTCTCCAAACTACAGCCTGAGGGCTAGATCAGGCCCAGAGCTTTGATTTGTCCGGCCCCCCAACCAATATGGGAGAAGCAAGCAAGCAAACACTGCTGCAGCTGAGCAGGCAGGGGGAGGGGCTGCCGGCAGCAGCTGTCACGTAGGAGCAGCTCAGCTGAGGTGTGCAGAGGGGTGAGTGTCCCTGGGAGCCAGTGTCCCCCAGAAGGGGGAGCCAACTTAGGAGAGAGTTGCTGCTGCAGCTGAGGAGGCACGGACCCCTGCCTTAGAGTAAAAATACAAGCCAGATGCTTAATTACATCTCCAATAAATGGAGTGAAGAAGGTAGAAATAAAATTAAAAAATAATATGAAATGATTTTTAATGTATTGACAAATATTTTGTGTGATTTCACAGTACCTGCATTGATTATACAGCTACTTTTATACCTGATTTAGAATTTAATGCAACACTAATACAGTAGACTAGTGTTGTTTTTTACAATTTGCATATATTTGCATATTTAATTTTTCTCACAGTCGCTTTGGCCCACAAAGCCCCTTCAAAAATCTAATATAGCCTTCATCTTATAAAGTTTGGAGACTCCTGGCCTAATGTGAGAGCAAACTGACATGCTCAGACATCTGGTGGAGCTGCAGAAAAGGCAGCAGGAGCACAGACCACTGCTGCAGCCCCTGTATAACCACCTGCACTCCTCCTCAAGTTCCATATCCTCCTCACCCAGACGCCCAAGAACGTGGGGTTGGGAGGCTATGGACACCCAGCCGCTCCACCCCAGAGGATTCCCCAAGGACCAGAAGGCTGGCATTCAATCATTTTTGAACTGCAGTGTGGCCTTATCCTTCCCTCCTCCCCTCATCCACCACCCCACCCGATGCTTCCATCCTCACTCGGCCCTCCCGGGCTACCTTGTGAGATGTCCCCCTATTCGTGTGATGAATTAATAAAGAATGCATGATTTTGAAACACCAATGATTTTATTGCCTTTGAAAGAGGTTATCGAAGGGGGGAGGTTGGTTGTCTTACAGGGAAGTAGAGTCAACCAATGGGACGGGTTTTAATCAAGGAGAAACAAACAGAACTATCACACCGTAGCCTGGCCAGTCATGAAACTGGTTTTCGAAGTTTCTCTGATGTGCAGGGCACTCAGTTGTGCTCTTCTAATTGCCCTGCAGTCCGACTGCGCATAATCGGCTGCCAGGCGATTTGCCTCAACCTCCCACCCTACCATAAACGTTTCCCCCTTACTCTTACAGATATTGTGGAGCACACAGCAAACAGCAATGACAATGGGAATATTGGTTTCGCTGAGGTCTAAGCTAAACTGTGCCAGCGAGCTTTTAAACATCCAACTGCACATTATACCACCATTCTGCACTTGCTCAGGCTATAGTTGAACTGCTCCTTACTACTGTCCAGGAAGCCTGTGTATGGCTTCATGAGCCATCGCATTAAGGGGTAGGCTGTGTCCCCAATGATAACTATAGGCATTTCAACATCCCCAGCTGTAATTCAACTGTGAGGGCTGCTCTCATCTTGGTATTCTTGTGCTTCAGGGCAGGGGAAAGCAAGTCACAAAATCACAAGTCACTGTCATTGCCTCCTTTTGCCAATTCTGCACATACTGCAGGATAATGTGCAAGGTGGTTACAATGCTCACAATAGCAGCAGTGAGCTGAGCGGGATCCATGCTAGTTGTGGCATCTGCAGAAGAACAGAGTGGCAACGGAAGTGGTGGATGATGACGGCTAGCATCGTGCACATTTCCTGAGGAAGAACACACATTCCAGGGAGCCCAGGACAGACAACATGGAGTAATTTGCTTTTGAGGCAAGAGCAGGAGAGCAGAGTGGCAGCGGAAGCGGTGGATGCCATGAGAATAGATATTTATTTATTCAGAAGGACGAGAGGACCTGCAAAGTGAATTCATGGCACCAAGAGAGCAGAGTTGCAGCAGAAGCGATGAGTGGATGACCATAGTTAGCAGTTGTACTGCACTGTCTGCTGAAAGCAGTATGGCATCTGCATGGAAAAAAGGCACAAAACGATTGTCTTCTGTTGCTTTCATGAAGGGAGGGGCGACTGATGAGATGCACCCAGGAAAACCCTCAAGAATGTTTTTGCCCCATCATGCACTTGGAGCTAAACCCAGAAATCCAATGGGCAGTGGAAACTGCGGGAACTATGAGCTAGCTACCCACAGTTCACCGCTCTGAGAGTCGATGGTAGCCTCGATACTGTGAATGCACTCCGCCAACTTAGTGTATTTAGTGGGGAGACACACACAATCGAATGTATACAATCTGTTCAGAAAAATTGACTTCTATAAATTCGATATAATTTCATAGCTGGAATTGGCTCCCTGATGCTTGGGTCTCCAGCCAATAATATTCACTTAATCCAGAGGGAATGCTTGTGACTTATTGTATTAATATTTGTAAAGTATTTCAAAGTCATTGAAGGAAGATAATATAGAATTTCAAACTATTATTCTATAATATGTGGTATATATTTTGTTAGTTATGCACGTTAGAAAATTTAGATTTATCAATTACAGATGTTTCACTTTCACAAGAGTTAGAGGTGAGGGGGTCTAAATAACCAATATAAAATTGGTGACAATAAAATTATTACTTTCAAGACAGTGAGACTGTTAGTGCAAACCAAGAGTAATTCCACTGAAGTTCATGGAACTAGACCAATCTAAAAAGTAAGTGAAAGAAAAAAGCCCAATATATTTTGAGGTTTTGTATAAGATACTGTACTGTCAAATGTTGACTACTTGACAAATGAATTTTAGCATTATTAAATTACTTTCAGAACTGTTGTCCAGTTTCACACATCTTTTTCTATAGCTAGTTCACAGCAACCAACTGATTTCCTATGTAGATATCATCAGATTCGTTCTAAACTAACCCTCCAATCTAGGTTGAGATTGTGTTCAACAGGAAACCATTTACTTTTAATATCAGCAAAGAGTTGAATGTGGAATTTGAAATGGCCCCAAGCCACAACATTTGGATCTGGGTTCAGGATCATAAAGATCAAGGATAATCAGGTAGTGCATGATAGAGTGGCCAGACATTGTTTGGATTCAGATTATGAACCTTTGCTTCGAAGAGTAAAGATGTTCTGATGAGGGGGAGTTGATTGCCTGCATGTATTTACTGAAGACAACCTGCTCAGTTTAAAAAGGGTGGGGGGGAACCCTGTGTCAGCTTCAGAGCTACTTCTAGTACTATGGTGGGGCTTTTTTGTAAAGAAACAACTGACTGTTCTATTTTGCCCCTATATAGTTTCCCATTTTTGTTCAGCAAAGCTACTAAGTAGGTCATATCTGTATTTCACCACACTTCTCAGTGATCTTTATTATATCCCTACCCTTCCTCGCAGCTTATTGGATTTTAGAGTAGAAGATATGTAGAGACTTTGATCATTACATACATATAGGAATAAGTGTCCAGAGCTGTAAGGATTTCATCCATGATATTCCATAGACCTAATAGCGCTCACATGGCTAAAACTGCATGCAATTCTAATTCAAAAGTGTAGTAGCTAGTGTCTGTGGAATGAGTACCAGACTACAAACATATGCTCTTTGCATTTTTGAAAATATAGATTTCAAATTAAATTCTTATGATTTCATGAAGAAATTAGAGACTCTTTAACTGTTCCTGCTGTTGTTTGCACAATTTCCAATTTGAAAGACAAATGAATATTATTCTTAGAATTTTAAATGGGCCAGTAATTCAAAAGGCCATAAAATAGCTCTGTGCAAAGAAAATATGGAAGAGTAGACTCACTATTGGTAAGGCTAAGACTTTGTCACAGATAATTTTAGTAAACGTCACAGACAGGTTGGGCAATAACAAAAACTTCACAGAAGTCCATGAACTTTCCCTGATTTCTATTAAAAATATCCCTGACAAAATGGGGAGCCCAGATGTGGGGGCTCCTCCAAGGTCTGGTGCCCTCACTGCCTGTCAGGGCTTGGATCTCCAGGGTTCCCGAGCTTGGAGCTCCATGGTACCCACATCACCTGCAGAGACTGGAAGCTTGGAAGGACCCACGGCCCCAGCTTGGAACTCCGGGGCCCTGCTATCCTTAGTAGCTTAGAGATCCAGGGGTGGGGCTCCAGGGAGCACCTGGGGCAGCCAAAGAGGGTGGGGGGTTGGAAGGGCTATAGCTTCTGGCTGACAGGGCTGAATCTATGATGACATAACCTCCTTGAGAAAACTGTAGCCTTAACCAGTGGTGTTCCCCAGGAGGGCTGGATGTGGTATAGCAGCTCCTTCCTCACAAGCACTCCTACTGACAGCTGCTCAAGTCCTGTGGTGGCCTGTCTCCTCTCATAACTCAACCCTCCATACAGGTCATGTTTTAGTGTCATCCCTTCCCGAGGGACAGGCAGTCAAACCAAAAATCCTATTTCTTTACATTTGGTCTTTGGCACCTTGTCTGAGGGTTTAAAGTTGTTCTTATTCCCTTATGCTGGGGAGCTTCATTCCAAATTCTGAGTGGCTGGCAGGAGAACCCAGGCCATCCCTGGACACAGGGTTCCAGTAAAGGGACCCTAGAACAAGCAGTTACCTTGCTACAGTCTCCCTAGACTCCTTCCTACTGTTTTTCTTGGGGCCTTCCTCCTCTATTCCCATCCTAGGCTCTTTATAATGAGCAATACCTGTGGAGTCTGGTTGTCAGGTTCAGCTAAAGGCACTTGCTCCCCTTCAGACTCCCAGGTAGTTCCAGTGCCCAGAGAGTGACTGCTGAGTTCTTCCTCAGATTCAACCCCTCAGATTCCAATACCTGACGATTTAGTTGGGTTGGTCAGGGGTTTGGACTAGATGATCTCCTGAGATCTCTTCCAACCCTAATCTTCTCTGATTATTGCTTCTTGGGTTTCACTACCTCTGGCTTCCTCCTAGCTTAGAACAACCTACTTCTCATAACAATCTAGTTTAGAACCACCTCAGACTTCACTGATTCCAGGCAGTTAGTTCAGAACTCTCTAGTGCTTGCTTCAAGTTTTTCTACCTTTAGCAAAAGAGAGGTAACAACCCTGTTCCTAATTCTCTAACTGGCTTCCCCTCTACCCCGGTATGTGTGCCTTCTTTATGAAGGCCCAACTCTTCTCCAGCTAGGTTTGATCACCAATTATGGCTAACATCTCTCCAGCTGACACCAAGTGACCTAATTGTGCACGGGCTTCTTCTGTTAATGCCTGGCTAACCTGTGTGGGACTGAAGCCTACTATGCAAAGCTATATATTGCCAGAGATGAGATACCTGAACAAGATTCTGTATTAGAATGAAAGATATTCTGAGCTGCATTTCTAAAGAAAGAAAGTAGTGGAGAATAGATGACCTGGAGTGAGTGGGGAATAGAGAAGGCCCCAAGTTCTACAATCTTCTTTGGGGAAAATTCCTTTCTGGAGTTTAGATCCCTGTTATTTCATGCTAAAAGTATTTTGACTAGGGGAATGTTCCTTACCTGAGAGAGACTTAAAACTTTCTATTTATGCTGTTAAGTATGTGTATGAGGGGATGCAGCTCAGGAATAGATTCCCAGAATAATACCCTACAGAAGCTTGTTTTCATCTAGAAATAAAAAATGTGTTTAAATAAATGATGGTGGTCTCCCTGGGTTACTTGCTATATCACATAATATTTGTTTAGGCTCAGAGCTTTCTTCTGAAAGAGCTTTCTGAACTCATGTCGTTCAAATCCTTCATATCTGTAGTCCCAGAGGCCCCAAACACACACACATACACACAAATTCCAAAAAATCATTTTTAAAGGCAGTAGGCCATCTCATCTATAGCCTCTGTTCTCAAATAAATGACTTTATTTTTTTTAAAATATATACTGGCAGATCTTCTTGATGATAGGGTGGGTGTGCTGGCTGCATGCCAGAAATAAAAAGAATGTTCAAACATGCTTTATATGGATGAAGATTTCAAATAATATGGAAAGAAAGAATAAACACAAATGTTATGAAAAATCACCCTACCAGATTGCTTTATTTACATAATAAGTACTGTAAATATGCACCTGTTGTGGAAATATGTTAAAAAGACAACTAGAGGCAAAAGGGTTATAAAAACATTTCTCCACCTGTTTTAAAAGATGCTTTCATATATTTGCTTCAGGCTTTACCAAAACCTGTATTTTTTTCTGTTTTCTTTTAGCATAAGCCATTTCAATGGAACTCAAACTAGAAAGCAATCCAGTCACAAATAAAACATCACACTTGGTAAGGCAACTCACATTTTTCATGAATTTATACCAGCTGCTGTATTTTCCACTCCATGCATCCGATGAAGTGGGTGCTAGCCCACGAAAGCTTATGCCCAAATACATTTGTAAGGTGTGACAAAGACACCTCATTGTTTTTGCTGATACAGACTAACATGGCTGCTACTCTGAAACCTTTCCCCTGTACTTTGCTGTAAAGAGAGAGAAAGAAACTATGCCTGAGGCTGTCATGATGTATGCTCCTTGACTTATACTCCCTTTCCTTTAACTCCTAACTATAATAATACAGAGCCACAGGTGATCTAGAGTAGGCCTAAGGAAGACAGGGCACGCATGGTAAGTAACCATAGAAACTGACCTTAAGGTAACTAGATGTTCATTGTAAGGTTTTTTGGAAATCACTAGTGATGTCTCAGTTTTTAGTGCCCAAATTGAGACCCTTTGGCTTGTTTTCATACAATGCTGAATGCTCATCCTTTGAAAAACCAGGCTTCTTCACTTTATCATATTTTAGGCAATATAAATTTGGGGAATCCAGAATCACTCTTGAAAAGTCTCAGTCATACCCTTTAGAGTTTGGAGACTGTATTATAAATTACAATGTGAAGAGTGTCACAGTTCATGGCAATTGTACCCGTATTTCCCCTCAGTGGGCCAGCAAGAGCACCCATTGTCAGGCTTTCAGCTTGCTCAGCCACTGCCTTTTGGGTAGAGATCCATGTCTCACTCCCTTCTGACAAAGGTATTTCCAGACTGCACAGTTCCCTGACTTCACTGTGTTATTCCCAGCAGATATGGGCTATCCAAGTACACCCATTTGCTTGCTCCTGAGAGATGGTTAACACCTGCAATTATTACAAGTTACTCACACAGCACTTCTTATGAAAGCCTATTTTTTCTTAAATTAAAACAGTACAGAAAAAGCAAGTTAAAAACAGCAATAGAATTCGCCCATATGCTAATAAGCTTGGCAGGGAGCCTCCCACCCCACCCCAGTGCAAACTTTAGCTCTGACAGGAGATGTTATTCAACATCCCATCCATGGGATTCCTTTGTGGTTGCAAGTTTGTCTCAGCTTCAGCTCAGAACAAGCACACCCATAACATGTTTAGTCCACCCTCTATACAGTTCAGGGCTCTTTGATCTGGAGTTTCCAGGAGCAAGTAATTAATAGATAGTGGGTTTTCTTCCCCAGGGCAGAGCTTCAAAAGGGTAGATTCAAAGTGGGTAATTTGCATTCCCTGGGTACTTCCTAAGTAATAGATTTTACAGGTATTGTTCCAAGAAGTCCTTTGAAGTCTTAATATCTTCCAGAGATTGCATTAGTTACTTTCCTAGAGAAGGTACATACATACAGTTCCACAACATGTACACACAACTGCATATTTAATACAATGGAGCCCTACAGATGTTAAAATTAATTCAGTAAGGTTTAATTTAATTCACTAAACTTTACCTAAATTCCAGAAGGTTTGTTCAGGATATTACAGGATATATTTTGGGTCTCTCATATAGCAGTGAAAGTCTTATCAGCAAAACTTCTAAAACCAACAGAGGAGAGGGAAGTAGTATGAAATAGTGAAGAATATACACATTCACAAAATATATTGAAAGAGACAAAATTCATTAGGAGAAGAAAAATACTTAACTGCCTTTTCGCCACTATTTTTTTTTATTCTTATACTGTGAACATTGCAAGCTGGTTCATGAACCTACTCATGGAGTGACTGAAAATATCTGCCTGATGTGTCAGTAAGAGGATAAAATGGTATCTACTGGCAAAAATGGAGAAGGCATTACAAAGTAGGATGAGGAAATGGGTGTGGGGGAGAGAAGTAGTTAAAAATAGCTAGAGTCCACAAGAGTTAAAAGACCAATGAGTATGTCTGTGATATCAGTGATGGTTTGTTATTTAACCTTATTTAATGCCTGGGCAGCAAAATGCTGTACTTCATATAAAATGTCCTGGGCAATAAACAATTCAGTAATATGCACTGGTGTGATATTTTTATATTGGCATCAGAACCAGTAACAAAGATTCCATTTGTATTTTTAAATCGATTTTTTTCCTGAAATGCCTGGTCTCTGAATAGACTTCTCTGGTGTAAATTGTACCACTGAGCATTTTCACTAAGTAAAAACCGCAGGAATTAGACTTAACCCAATTCTGCATGTTACTTATGCATCTGAGGTGGGCCCATGGAAATCAGTAGGATTATTCATATCCTTAAAGTAAAGGCCTTAGTTTATAGTGATAAAGTGTAATTACGTCTACAGCAGGAGTCGGCAACCTTTCAGAAGTGATGTGTCAAGTCTTCATTTATTCACTTTACGGTTTTGCTTGCCAGTAATACATTTTAACTTTTTTAGAAGGTCTTTCTATAAGTCTATAATAGACAACTAAACTATTGTTGTATGTAAAGTAAATAAGGTTTTTAAAATGTTTAAGAAGCTTCATTTGAAATTAAATTAAAATGCAGAGCCCCCCAGACTAGTGGTCAGGACCTGTGCACTGTGAGTGCCACTGAAAATCAGCTCATGTGCCACATTTGGCACGTGTGCCATAGGTTGCCTAACCCTGGTCTACAGCTTTGCTCTTCTGCTATTTGAGACTGCCATTCTTTGACCCATCTGTAAATTCAGTAGGTTGTCTTAAACATTATAGCTGATTAATAGAATGCCTACAATTTGTGGGTTTTGACATTTTATCAGATCAAAATAATCATGTTCATTTATTAAGTTTCTCACTGCTTTTCAGTGGCATGAATACATTTAAATTAGGTTTGTGTAAAAATGCTGAATTGCAAATCCTTTGCAATTCCAAAGGGAATGCAGTGTTCTATCATTTTGGTTCATTCCAAACTGATAATTTGATCCATTTGACTTAATGCATATATAAAACAAATTACCCTGGTGTATTTGCATATGAAATGCCCCCAGGCCTAAAGACACTAATACAAGCAATTAGTTCAGTATTTTTATCTTCTAGTAGCTGACTGGGTTGTCACATAACAATCTATCAGGGACAAAGGTACATTTTCTCTGAGGTTAAGCTATGTGAAAAAGTTTTTGCATCTTGTCTATGTACTTGTGATGCTGTCATTGTTGATGTTGCACATCACTGCATAACCAACAGTATGTCATTGACATTGTGGATGGCTTGTATTAAAATACCCTCATTTGGATTTTACTAGAGTGGTGTTCAGGAAGAGAGAGTGTTTTAGTCTTAGGTGCATCAGTGCATAGAGTTTTAGCCACACAATTTATATTAACCCTAACAGGAGCTGTGCAATTTCAAACTTCTTCCATGTTGTTATGAATACCCGTTAGTGACTTCTAATGAACCTTACTCACATTGTCAACTTGCTTCTCTTTCAAAATAAAATAGTTTGTGGTCTGTCTTAGATATACAGATAATTAATATCTGCAATTCCATTAGTGCTTCATTATGACTGTTAACTCTCCTCATCATGTTAAGAATATAATCTCCAGGGTCAGACTTACTCTAAACACATGAGAGAGAGATTCTGATAGAATTTGAAACTTTCAAAAGTTTATAGAGTCACTTACAAAGAGCCGCATGCTACTCCACAGGAACACAGGAATCTATCCACACCCAAAACCAGGAAATGAATACACAATTAGCATCATAAGTATATTTTCATAAAGATGCATTCAAATTAGCCAGAGTAAATTTTCAAAACATTGTGACATCATATATATTAATCCTTTTAACTGTAAGAGATAATATTGCTAAAATAGATGCACAAAGCTTTAGGACTCTTAGCCTCATATAGTTTCTCCTGTACATGCCTTACAAATGTTTGTATATTTCCTTGAAAAATAGTCTCAGCTTTTTATTTTTTAGCAGAAAAAAGTCACAAAATGAGACAAAGCTGTTACTTGTCTGACGTTTTATCTCTGCAATATAGACTGATACAGCTAGACTGGGAATTGTAAAGAAAGGCAAATCATCTGACCAAGGACACAGAGAATCAGGGCTAGCATAGGATGTCATGTTGAAGAAGAGTAAGGTGAAAACCTGGGACAGAGATACCCGTTATGCACTGTGACCCACATGCTAGGGTGATAGGAATGTTAGAAACACTTCTGGCAATTGGATTAGACTGTCGTCTGACATTGCCACAATTTTTTATGTGACCTTGAAGAAGACACTTTAAGGGTGAAATCTTGGTCTGACTGAAGTCCCTTGCAAAACTACCGTGGACTTCAGTTGGGCCAGGATTTCACCCTTAATGCATTGTAAACTTTGGGGGTTTTCTGTCTCAATTAGCCAGCCTGTGGCTCATATCTCTATACAAACTGAGACTTCCACTGTGATGGTAAGAATCATTACAAATATTGAGTAACATAACTTTAGTCTGATCATGGAAAGTCAGAACTACCATTTTGTCTGTCTGATTACTTGTGAAGCATAATAAAACTTTACTTGACAATATATTTGACATCTTCCCAATAGTATTTTTTCCTCCAATAACCCACTAACTCATAAAAAAGCATTAATTTATTACTGAGATTTTTATGCAATGCTGACAGGTAAAACAAGGTAATTTAATACATGCCTAAAATACAGACTAATTGTACTTCAAAGGGATTTTGTGACTCAGAAAGATTTGTCTATTAATATTTATCAAATAATACAATGTACCAAATCTGATACAGTGTCATGATTGCACATGATCTCAGAATACTTTAGAGGGAGAATCAGCTAGATGAGGGGGCTGCATGGGTGAAAAAGTGAATCCTCAAATTGCACAGAGTACTGGGGATAGAGCAGAGTGAATAAGTGCGGAAACATGTAAATAAGGTTAAAGGGGTAGGATTTATGGAATCAATTAGGCATTCTGAAAACAGAGAAACTATAATTATTTTAATGGGCTAGGTTGCATCTTTAGGCAAATTCTTGCACAAGGGGTGCTGCATAAAAGTTACAGCACCCCACGCATAGTTCCAGTGTGACTCAAGACACACTTCTGAGGGTACACCTGCACTAAAACTGGAAGTATAATTTCCAGCTTGGGCAGATGCATGCACACTAGCTTTGACTCAGATAGCATGCTCAAAATAGCTGTCATAGCCCACAGGTCTTGAACTTGAGTCTGCAGGAGTAGTCATATTCCAATCCTTCATGTAGCAGCCTACTGACAACCACTTACTTAGGATCTACAAAGTCCAGCCCCAGGTTGATGCTTCACTCTTGAGATGCTATTGGTAGAGCAACTGATTGGCCCTCTGGCCCAACTTAAGTCAGCAGCACGAACAGAAAGCTGTCTGAACAACTGGGCTCTGGCTTCACTTCTAACTATTCTGACTTGTAGTTCCTGACCTCTAATTTGTTTCCTGCCTCTGATCCCTTGGTATCATGACCCAGTCTAACTCCCAACTTGCAGTTCTGGCCTCAAGTTTGTCTCCTGCTTCTGATCTGGTATCCTGACCCAGCTGACTCTTTAATCCTGTCTTGTGATTGTGGAATCTGGCTCTGACCACTAAGTCGAGCTGCCTGGAACCCAGCTTTGACAACAGTAATGTAGCTGCAGTGGTATGGGCAACCAGAACTGACTAGCTGCTATAAATACAATCCCATCCAAGATCCTAGGTACATACCTGGGCAGCTGGCCTGACCCACTGTCCATGCTGCTGTACCTATACTGATACTTTTAAAGTGCTAGTTCACATATGTCCACCCAAGCTGGAAATTAAATCTCTAGCTCTAGTGTGGTCATATAGAGTCACAGTTCCTTCTTTGCTTCTTTCTACTTTGATGGGGACGGGCACATTGTAATTTGCAACTGGCTTGGACAAGCAGCAAAATTATGCCCAATACCCCATGACAGCTCAGGTAGGCCACATAGGAGTTCTTACTCCCTTGCATGGGTGCATTACTTTAAATCAGTGGTTCTCAGTTTTATTTGATCACACACCTTTGTGGCTGTAGTAGTTTATGCCCACATGCGCCTGGCCAGCAGCCACTGCTTTCCAGCTACCCAGCCACCAAGGCAGAACAGAGAGTGGTGGCTGCTGGCCACGTGCCCAGCTCTGAAGACAACGCCACGGCCAGCAGCAGCACAGAAGTAAAAGTGGCAATACTATCCCACCCTTACATCTCCACTGCTGCTAGTGGCAGTGTTGCCTTCAGAGCTGGGTGCCTGGCCAGCAGCTACCACTTTCTGGCCACCCAGATCTGAATGTCTGCAGTAAGGGTTTGGGTTTCTTTTATTAAAGCTTCTCATCTCCCCCCACCAATACATTCCATGCCCCCCCAGATTGAGAACCTCTGCTCTAAGTCACAATCTAGCCCATAGGAAGCATAAGAAGGTAAACTGATATTAAGTAGGTTTGATTAATCTTTCACCTCTATACCAAGGTCGGACGACTGATTTGAATATTGGGACCACTACGGACCTCCACCAGAGTTTCCTCTGGCTTCGCCCTGCCCAGGCATAGTTCACCATATTAAGTACCATATTAAGTACTTTCTTTTATCATACAGGAAAAGTCAAAATGGCCAGCTCTGAATTTCTTCTTGTGTGGACAGAAATCAAAGGAAACAACACAATGTAACGTATCCTATCTGTTCAGTGACAGCAGCTCTTTAGATCACTTGTGTGCATAAAGATCAGAACACCCTCCCTCTTACTCTTTGGAAAACAAGAAAGTCATTCTTTCCATGAACATCAGCTGTATGTAGGAAGTAGACGTCTTAACAGCAGAATTACCTCAGCTTGGCTGTGATTTCCAATAGGTATAGTAGCATTGATACAAGCAAAACACACCTGTGCTCCCTTTTTCAGCATTTTTTTTTGTAGGATGTTCTCAAACCAAAACTGTGAGCTCAAACACCCTGAACTTCAAGAAAATGTGTATCTGATCTGAATCAGAGTTTTGGGGCTTGAATCCATCTCTATTTCTGAAGCTTCATTTTCTGTCATTCTGTGCTAGTGAGGGTAGGTCTGTCTTCTGCTGCAGGTTGTATCCACTTGATTGCTGCGGCTATTAAACCATCTGCCTTCTTGATGAAGCAATGGAAAAGGAAATCACCTAATTAAATACTTGAGCTCCTCTTTTATGGATGAAACCATGTTTAATATCAATGCATGGCAAAAACTTATCCGTCTCTTCTCTTTTCCCCCACCTGTTCCCACAGTAGCCACATGCTAGAATTAAGTTAGCGTTAAATTTAAAATTAAGTAATGGACATATTACTTGGCACACTGTACACTGTCTATATGTAACTTGCTTCAGGAGGTCATTGACTCAAACATTGTAGCTGTATTTTTATGACAAGCTTATTTCACGGCAACTCACACCCTTTACATTTAAGATCATAAAAATAATTAAATCCCATGCTCATGTAAGCTGATCACCTATGAAGATCAGGAAGGAATTTTATAGGCAGAAAATTTGACTTTTCCCTGAAGTTTTGGGTGTTGGGCAATGCTGAGGGTCGAATGTTGCACTATAATGACCAATCATCTTTATGTACTAATAAAACTTCTGAATTTTTAGGTGGTGTTCACACACTGTTGATGCATTTTTCTTTGTTATGCATCCAGCTAATCTGGATGGCTAAGCCCCTGTATTTTTCTCATTAAAAAGAAACCAGGTCCATGACTAGACTCATTAGATGTCAGATTAGCATTGTTTCTCTTCACCTAATGAAATGTTTGGCAATAGGGAAATGTGATGACTTTTAAAATGGTTACTCTTTATTGGATGACTTTAAGAGCAAATTAAAAATGGAAATGGCATGCTAGCAAACAAACACATTTGCTGTTGCCAGAATGCCAGTGTTTATGTACAGAGGAAATAAAAAGAAGCTTTTGGTATTTTCTAAAAACAAAAAAAGAAAACAAACCCAAACAAAATCATTTCAGCATGTTCATTATTCATTCATGCTGGTATCATGCAATCGCTGAAGCATGGTTATACATCTAGTTATTACGAATTCTCCTTTTAGAATTTCAGCTTAAAATTTCAAGATACTTTATATACAGTATGACTCCTACTGAGATATAATATCAAAGAGGAAACATTCTTTTTTATACACTGACATTCCTTCTGAACTATCATCAAATCTAAATTGGATTCCCTGGCATATACATGAATAATACCTGATTGTGTTTTAAACAGACATTTGTTCTAGCCAAATCCAGCACACAGAGCCAGCACGGATTAACCTTTTTTCCTCCCTGGGTAAATCTGTTTTCTGGATAGATCATTTGCAACTGACAGGTTGGGCAATTTTAATATTTATTTAAAATCACAAGCTAGAAAATATTATAATATGTTATTTACATACATAATACGAGCAAAATGATTCCTATCCATCTTACCAAAAGACAAGTATTTTCCATTCCTGTAGCAATAGCCTGTCTACTCCTATAAGCAAAGGGGAGAAAGAACAAATGGACTGGGCACATAACTCTACATGGCATGTTCCCAACAACAATATTTGTATTTCCAATCAGAAATCAGATTACAAGTTAATGCCACTTGAAGTATTCACATCCCCATTATTGTTTCTGAAGATCATCAGCCAAAGACAGCACAGCATCCATAGAGGAAGGGTCCAGCAAAGTTGCTGTGCAGAGTGGACCAGTCCTCTATAGATCTGCAAGTGTAAGCAGACAAAATCCCTGCCTATTAAAAAATGTCAAACTGTGCTTTTTTCCAAATGGACCAAAATAAGCAGAAAATTCCAGGAGTCAAATTCAGAGATTCCTAACTCCCTATGCTGGAAAATCCCATGTAGGAGAGAATACAGTACTCACTTACTGTTCATTGAACAACCTTCCAGTACAACTAGGGTTGCCAACTCTGACAGAAGCTATTCCAGGAGATTTTTTTTCCCAGCATGACATAATGTCATTTTCTCAAAAATACCCTTTTAAAATCTCCTGGATTGATGGCGATTTCGGGAGACTCCAGGAGGGTTGTCCACCCTAAGAACAACTGATTTGTGTGTGTGTGTGTTGTTTGCCTTTGTACATGTAGTGGGGTCCTAAGATATGCAAATTAATCTCATACAGGTGCAAAGTGTAATCCCTTACCTATAACTTGTTCCTGAAGTTTGGGCTTTTTTAAATAGATTGATAGATTAAAAAATAGGCCATATAGATAATTTCTGGCACTCTCCACAGTAGCCCTCTCAAGCTCCTTGGTGTCCAAAATCAACCGATCAATAACTTTTGATTAAATTAACCCAACAGATAAAGTACCCCATACTTAAAAAAGAAGAAAAAGAAATCTGTTTTCTTAATTATCTAGTTCTAGTGGTCATGATTTTTTATGACCTTTGTGTTTTGCTACCCAACAGCAGTTTGACCTTTGGTTTATTTTTCCTTTTTATGATTTCTTAAAAAGAAGTTCAAACAAATGAAATGTTTATTAACTACAATAGCATTACTTTAACTAAGTAAAGAGGCACTTGTGCTAATCAGCTGTGAAAGGATTGGCTTCATAAGGCCCTGTATACTAGTTCCAGGGAACACGAAGCAGGGGGAAGAGGAAAGGAGGCAGTACAGCATTAGAAGATAACTGTGAAAAACCACATGTCCGAGACATGTCTCTCTGCAGCTCTTGCCATAGAGGGCTTGCAAAATTACTTCTTTAGATGTATTGTGAGAAGAAGGACTGGTGTGAAACTAATTCTGCCTTTTTTGCTGTTTGGGCATTTCTGATTGAGGTCTGTGAGTGAGAGACCCCTACCACAATTTGCCATAGTAAAGCTTAATATTCTGAAATACACAATTTTCTTTAAGAATTTGTGGTCAAACTCTTTTAAACTATGATACAATGCTCTCACTATTCTTATGCCTGTGCAATCGTTAGTGATCAAATGTGTCACATTTTCATTGCTATCTTAAAGCATAATCTATAAACACTTATTCAAATATACCTAAATATGCATTCAAGCCTGCCTAAACAACAGCGAGACTGTACTTTTCAATATGGATGGTGTAATCAGCACTTGCCTCTGGCTGCAGTTACAGATTTTGTCATCTGCTCATGCATTGTGCCTTCTATCATGTCTCCATCTAGCTGCACTGGTCATTAAATGGCATATTTTCAGTTCTGCTTGAATCTCTTGCTAACTTCATTTTGATCTGCTTTTTGGCCTCTTGTTGCGGTGTGTTTTATTTCCTGTTTCAGTTAAGTGATTCTTTCCTCAACATGCAATATAATGTATAGTATTTTGATCTTGCGGTTAAGTTTGTACATTGAAATACATTATGGTGTTGATGAAACTTATTGCATGATTTGTTTTATGGTGGAACAAAATACTTCTAATTAAGCAGAATGTTTCCAAAGTCCTATGGAAAATAAGCTTTCTTATGAAAGCATACATAACATCCCAGTTGGAGCTCTGTCTATTTTTTGTTTTTTATTGCATCATGGTGTTTTCTTTTGTTTTAATTCCAGAGTAAATATCACCCAGAAATGGACAAGTTACAGGTTCTTTTTTTAAAAAAAATCATAATGCAGATGATCTTTAAAGTATAAAATTAAAGATGCAAAGAATGATTTGTCAAAGGCTCTGGTGCCTCACTATTGCACCCTTAAACCTATCTAGGACAATCCTGAAAGATTTCAGTTTAATCTCTATTTCTCCCAGACTTCTGCTTGAATTGATTTTTACACAGATCAGTTTCCTCAAAATGTCCCCTCCATCTAAATCAACCTCCACATATTTTATATTAAGAAGTAGAAAGCAGAGATATTTCTTAATTGGCCCAGAACCTCTCTTAATCCATTACATAGTATTTGGAGACCAGTGGGTCTGCTGTGCTCAGTTATTGACATTCAATGGCTGATTCAAATCTAGATTTGATAGACCCATTCTATAAATCAGCTATTCAAAATGGCTATTGTTTGATGGCCTAGAACTTCCAAGGGTGAAAAAAAATTCAAAGGGCTCAATTTCTGGTTTCACTCACAAAATATAAATTTATATTTTGTGCCTTCAGAAATTAAATATGAATCAGAATGCTTTCACCTGACTGATGTCTACAGTTGGCTGCTTACTCTGATTTGTGCCTTCTATGCAAATATGGGTACTAATTGTGCATGCCATTCATTCATTGTAGTGGAAGAATATTTTCTTTGTATAAATTGCATCTACCAACTGGTAAAAGTGTCTTTTGAAAATCTGGCCTCAAATTATCTTAAATAAAACAATAGAAGAGCAGAGTGGACTAGTTTTCAAGGTGAGGATATTCCCATGTTGAATGGCAGTTTACATATTTGTTGCCAGTGATCTAATCCACTTTTGGGATTAGTGTAGTTGCACAATGAGTATTAAATACAAACATGAACTGGATGTTCTATGTAGGTGTTAGCTTTAAGACATATGATTAGGCTGTCTACTTTTGGGGCCAAAGGGCAACAGACAAAATGATGGAAAATGAAGAAAAGAAATCATTTGTAATAAGTGGGTAATTACTTGACAATACGATGAAATATGTGACATATTAATCATACTACTGGACTGTAGTACTCAGCGGAGGGTCTCAGAAAAAATTGATTACTAGTTTATTTGCCAAATATTAGTTTCACATTGAAAAACTATCCACAGATGAGGGTCAAATTCAATGAAAGGTTTCACACAAAAAATATGAAAAAGTTGAAATGCTTCATTTCAACATTTTTTAAATGAAATATTTTGACTGTTTTGTAATGATATTTTGTTTAAAATTTTAGCTAGATTTATTAATAAAAGCTCACCTGAAAACAAATGAAAATGAAACAGAAACAAAAGATTGTTTCCCATTGAATATAATGTTTTGTTCAACCCCAAATAATTTATTTTCTAAAATATTTTGTATCAGCCATTGAATCCCCCACCCTCCCCCAAAAATCAATTATTTGCTCAGCTGCAGTATTGGTCCAAAATCGGTTAAATACCTGGAAATATAACCTATGCAGCATGTTCTTATTACCTTGTGCTTTGTAAAAGCATTTACAAAGTGCATGGAAAATGCTACCAAATCTAGTTTAGAAGGCAAAAGAATGACACCATCTACCCTACACTCTTTATCCCTTTGAACAATGTGCAAACAGACTGAAACGAGCAGACTAACAAACAAGTCAAAAATCTGAACAAATAAACAAAACAAAAAAAAACAATCAAAGATTTTATTCTTAAAAAGGAGAAGAGACTAGGGACTTCAATGTTGCTCATATATTATGGTTACAGTATAAAATCCTAAAATTGATACCTACGTAGTGTTATACACTCATATTCCATAGGTGCAAATGACCAGAGAAGATACAAGGCAGCTGAGAATCAAGCCCCTGTCACCTTTTTGCCACTAAACAATATCCATCAATTCTATACTTCTACAGAATGCTAGATGTTTGTAATTGTTTTTTGCAAGATAATTTTGTTAACTGTTCTGTGACTCTAATGTGCTTAAAGGAAAGCATGCTAATAATTCTGAAGAAAACTTCAAGCTCTTTGGTTTTTTTTCAGATTCATGAAGTGGGGAGGAAGTGGGAAAGAACAACATTTATAGAACTAGGCAAATAAAATGTTTGAAGAAGAAGTAAATCCTGAATTGCAAGGAGAGATTTCATTTGATTATTATTTTTATTTAATCTTTAGCACTAGCAACATGGTCAGCCTTGTAAAACAAAATTAGATGTTACCTGTCCCAAGGAATATATAGGCTATGATCTCAGTCCTAGATCACAGAATCAAGACAAGCCCATAGAATATCATGGTTGGGAGGGACCTCAGGAGGTCATCTAGTCCAGCCCCTTGCGCAAAGCAAGGCCAATCCCCAACTAAGTCTTTTCAGCCAGGGCCTTGTCAAGCCTGACCTTAAAAACCACTAAGGAAGGAGATTCCATCAACTCCCTATGTAACCCATTCCAGTGCTTCACTATCCTCCTAGTGAAAAAGTTTTTCCTAATATCCAACCTAAGCCTCCCCGCTGCAACTTGAGACCATTACTCATTGTTCTGTCATCTGGTACCACTGAGAACAGTCTAGTCCATCCTCTTTGAAATCCCCTTTCAGGCAGTTGAAAGCAGCTATCAAATCCCCCTCATTCTTTTCTGCATATTAAACAATCCTATTTCCCTCAGCCTCTCCTTGTAAGTCATGTGCTCCAGCCCGCTAATCATTTCTGTTACCCTCCATTGGACTCTTTCCAATATATCCACATTCTTCTTGTAGCGTGAGGCCCAAAACTGGACACAGTACTCCAGATGAAGCCTCACCAATGCTGATTAGAGGGGAATAATCACATCCCTCGATATGCTGGATATGTTCCTACTTATAAAACCCAAAATGTCGTTAGCCTTCTTGGCAACAAGGTCACACTGTTGACTCAAACCCAGCTTCTCATCCACTGTAATCCTAGGTCCTTTTCTGCAGAACTGCTGCCTAGCCATTTTGTCCCTAGTCGGTAGTAGTGCTTGGGATTCTTCCATCCTGAGTTCAGGACTCTGCACTTGTTCTTGTTGAACCTCATCAGATTTCTTTTCACGCAATACTCTAATTTATTTAGGAAAGAGTTAAAGTGATTTGCGCATCATCCCACAGCAAGTCAGTGGGAGTAAAACCTGGGTCTCCTGAGCAGCAAACCAGTGCCCTATCCACTAGGTCCTCCAATTGACTCCATAAGGAAGGATCCTCATATCTGCATGGAGTCAATGGCAAAATCAAAACCTAAAAGACAGAAAAGCCAGGACATATGGGGAAACCCTGGGATCAATTGGGGATCTCTTTTGAGATAAAGGTTGTCATTTACTCACATCTTGTGAGAATCACACAAGAAGGGAATCTTGAAGAAGGACTTGAATGAGGATTCTGGTGTTTCTAGGCAAACTGGGATGGTGTGTGATTTTCATACTCAGGAGAGGTCACAGAAGAAGGCATGGAGACAGGAAAGTGAGAAGGAGACTAGTAAAGCATTGTCAAAAATAATATTGTAGAAAATGAAAATAAGTGCTGCTGTGTTGTGTGCTCCGTGAGCCCTTTTTAATGTAGTGAACCTGCTGGCTCATGGGGGGGGGGGTACATTTCCCCACCCAGAAAGTGCTGACTGGGATGGCTGACTGGGATGTGACAACAAAGTGCATTTTGCTACCCAGTTCAACATCCAGCCAATGGAGGTCTCCATAATACCAAGAGCACAGGGAAAGAAAACATACTGAGATTGGAGAGGTTTGAGCTGGAAGAGGGTCAGAGTGTGCAGGAGCGGCAGGCCAGAGACAAGAGCCTTGGAGCTGGCTGCCCAAGGGATGGCTTGGGAATAGGCAGCCTGAGAGCTGGGAAGGAAAGTTGAAAGTCAGGCACAGAAGCAGCCTATTGAAGCAGCAGCAGCAGAATGGTGTAGTTTCCTGTAAGGAGGGTGTGTGAAAGAAATGGACATGTGAAGGGCAGGCCAGTGCTGAAGGGCTCCAAGGAGACCATGGACAAAGAACTGAGCACTGTCATGGGGAATCTGTTCACCAGAGCTTCATTGCCTCTAGGGTAAGGCCTGCAAGGAGGTTTCCACGGCACAAGGCCTGAGGAACTCCATGGGATATAATTTGTACTGTGCTGTCCCTAGGGTCTGAGTTAGGAACTGGTGAGTAGATCTTTGTGGTAACTGTTAAGATGATTGTGCCTAGAGTATTACACTTTTATTTTCTGCTAGCCATAGAAAAGTAGCCTTCTGTTATGTCAAGTGTGTGACTATTAAAGGGGATTCACCAAGGATTACATCCTATAGAGCCCAGTGTTTGGAGGGCCTACAGAACTTGCCTCCAAGCTCATGATCCGCAAAGTAGGTTACCAGGCACCTACAAGAAACAATTTACCACAACACTACCAATGACACCATATATTGGTGTTGGTTACACCAGCTTTCCAGGTGTTGATCAAGTCCACCTTTACATTTGAGTACTTTAACCCAGACCAGTAAACCAAGGATTTTTTTTCCCCGATATTCAATGAAAATGCAGAGAAATTGACAGGGATCAGAAAGTATATCTCCTGAAGTCAGTCTGAAGAGCACAAGGACCAGGCTACCAGGAAAGGAATCAGATGTGTGAAATCATTAGAAGCAGGCATTTCTATGATGGAGAAGCAACAAGCAGAGAATGTAATATATTCTCCAGTAGTTGCCTACCAAAGTAAGGCCCTAAACGGATTAGATTTTTAAAAACACATAAGAAAAATAGGAAAATCAGGTCCATTTAGACCAGTAAAACCATCTGTTACAAGCATCCAGCTGCTACCCTCGTAAATAAAACTTACTGTGACTTCCATAATTTAATCATGTCAGGATGCTCTTACACCAATACAGCTGCAATATCATTATTTTAGTTTGTTATACCATTAGCTTTAAAATTTTATATAACACAGGTGAAAAATGGAAAAGTCAAGGAATTACTGTTACAGAGGAAGAATGTGGTTGAGCAGTGTTCCTCCTGTATAAGAGACATAAACTATTGATTATGGCAGTGGCACAAAAGCTGTAGTCAAAGTGCAGCTTTAATATAAGACTGTAAAAAATAAAGCTGGTCAGAAATCTTACGATACTTTTCTGTCAGAAAATTCTGATTGATTAATTGAATGTAAAATGTGTTGAACATGAATGTGTTGATTTCAGCAAATCTTCCAACAGCACACAGACAGGTACCTGAGGAAACCTTCCTGTGATATCTCAATGACAGTTGGCAAGGGATGGTGCTAGGTATGTAACAGTTACTGGCATGTAATGATAAAACTCAGCTGAATTGACCAACTCAACACACCTCACACACTATTGTTATGATATATATTTAAAAGGTTTCAAGTAATACATCATTGGAAAAATAATAGCTCCCTCATCATTAATATTTTTGTGTTTATGTATGTACGGTTAATCTACAAAAAATATACAGATGTTTTAGAAATGTGAAACTAAGTAGGCAGGTGTGCCTAAGGATAGTTGGCTATTCATTAATGTGAAAGATTGCAAGAAGATCATTTGCACTGTAACAATCACAAGGAGAAGATGCCATCATGGCATATATACCAGATAGAGTACCATCTATATCCAGCAGGGGAAAAGAACTTCATCCGGAAAATATATTTCAAAGGTTTGCTGGGCTACAAAGAGAGGGGGAGAGAATGCCAATTTTATCCTTCACCTGAGAAGTCAAAGGGCTGGTCTTCACTAGGGCGGGGGATTGACTGCAGATACGGAACTTCAGCTATGTGAATCACGTAGCTGAAGTCGGCACATCTGCAGCCGACTTACCTCCCATCCTCACGGCGATGGCAGTAGGCGGCACACTCCCCCGTCGACTCCAGCTTACTCCTCCGGGGGAGCTGGAGTTCCGGAGTCGACGGGGCCAGTGCTAGCGATCGATTTCTTGCGTCCTCACAAGACGTGAGAAATTGATCGCTAAAACGTCGACCGCTGCCTGCGGTGGTGAGGACGTACCCAAAGAAACCAAGCATTTTGAGCTCCTGGTGTTGGGTGCTGCCTAAAGAACAGACCAGCCATGCCAAAAGAATGAACTGTGGTGAGAAAAACTTCTTTGAACAAAAGACTCTAGCTCGTTGAGTTTTAGTCTTAGAAGCATATATTTACTTTTGTTAATTTGTAATTATATCTTTCCTTATTCCTTACACTTAATATCACTGAAGCCTGTCTTTTTGTT
The DNA here is from genome assembly GCA_007922305.1 of Dermatemys mawii. Classification (NCBI taxonomy): domain Eukaryota; kingdom Metazoa; phylum Chordata; order Testudines; family Dermatemydidae; genus Dermatemys; species Dermatemys mawii. The sequence goes on from ML677326.1 coordinate 46,102,801, forward strand.
GATTAGCTTGTTTACTTTTATCATAAATCAACTCAGTATTTTGAATGAGATGGAGGGTTTGTCTCCTCAGTTAAGTTAATAAGCTGCTGTGAACTGTCTTTTAAAAGGAGCTGCAAACTTGATAAGGTTTTGTGGGTGCTACAGTGGGAGGGGCTCAGCACTGTAGCTTAAGATGTTTTGAAATGAACTTGAAACTGCGAGAGGGGGTGTTGATGTCAAGCTGAAATGCTGGTGGAAGCCAGGGTTCTGATCATTACCTCTGAAGCATTGTCCTCTATCAGAAGACAGGATACTAGGCTAGATGGTCCAATAGTCTCATCCAGTGTGGTCGTTTTCATGTTAAGATGCACAATGCTACTGTCGTGAGTTTCTCTAGCATTTTCCCCACACACAAGGATGTTAGATTTAATTGCTTTTTGGATGCTGTTACCAAGCAGTTCCAGCTCTGTTCGTTTCTTGGACCAGATCCCGTGCTCCACTTAGGAACAAGAATTTCCTCTCCCCTTGTGGGTTCCCTGACAAGCTGCTCCAAGAAGCAGTCATTTATAGTCTCTAGAATTTCTCTCTTCATCCTTTCCTGAGGTGATATATGCACAGTCCTTATGAGGATAGTTGAAATCCCCCATTATTTGTTTTCTGCCTTTGTAGCCTCTCCAATCACCCTGAGCATTTCACATTCATTGTCACCATCCTGGTCAGGTTGCTGGTAGTATATTCCTGGTATAGTCATTGTTCAAGCATGGAATTTCTATCCACAGAGGTTTTAAGATACAGTTTGAGTCATTAAAATTATTACTTTATTTGACTGTATGCTTTCTATATCACTCCACCATCAGCAAGACCTACTCTGTCCTACCTGGATATTTTGTACCCTAATATTATTGTGTCCCATTGATTATCCTCATTCCACCAAGTTTGCACAGTGTCTATTATATCAATATCCTCATTTAATGCCAGGCACTCTAGTTCACCTATCTGAGTATTTAGACATGTAATATTTGTGAATAAGAACTTGCACATCTTGTCAATATTCATTTGCTTGCCTTCAGGTGCTACATTTAAATGAGACTCTTAAGTTTGACTGTTCCTCACTAGATCCTATCTGTATTTTACCAACTTCTTTTCTGTTCTTTTTACTGGGATATAGACTCCCTTCTTTAATAAACTCAGCCCCAATGGATATGTCCCCCCAGACTGTGTGCTCATCCATACCTGTTAGCTTTTCCCCAGCCATTAGTTTAAACAATTTTCTACAACCTTTTTAATTTTACATGCCAGCAATCTGGTTCCCTTTTGGTTTAGGTGGAGCTCATCATTCCTGTATAGTCTCCTTCCTTCCCAAACAGTGCTCCAGTTCCTAATAAATGTAAAACCCTCCTCCAAACACTATCATTTCAACTATGCATCAAGACCTTGCAGTTCTGCCTGCCTAACTGGCCTTGCATATGGAACTGGAAGCATTTCAGAGAATGCTACAATAGAGATGCTGGACTTTAATCTCTTACATAGCAGTCTAAATTTGGTTTTCAGAACTTCTCTGTTACCTTTTATTATGCCACTGGTACTGTGGCAAAGCTCTGGCCTTGTCCCTGTGGGTCCTGTGCTTCCAGGCGGTTTGTGCTAGCCTCAGAGGCTCACTGCGACCCGCCACGTAGCCCTACTCTCTCTAGGCCAGGGTTACAGTCTATTGAGCCCTTTTCATCATCAGCCAGAAAAGCTGTTGGTGAGAGAACTCCCACAGTCTCTGTTGTCCTTTTGGGCTTATTTCAGGACAATATAACCTCCTGTCCTGCTAGGGGCCTGCCTTCCCCTTCCAGGAGGTGTTTCAGTAGTGGCAGGTTGGGGGGAACCCGGGCCCGCCCTCTATTCCGGGTTCCAGCCCAGGGACCCTAATGGTAGTAGCAAATGGCAGCCAACCTTTCACTGACAGAGTTGCTACTTTTCCCTGGGCTACTTCCCCACAGCTCTCCCACTTCTCCCTTACCTCAGTGTATCACAAAGCTTCCTCTCCTCCAGCTCCTTTCTCCTTGGCTCCCCCCACCTGACTAACTGGGAAGTTTTTAACAAGTTTCAGCCAACCCCTGATTGGCTTCAGGTATCCCAATCAGGTTAGCTGTTTCTACTTCTTTCTAGAAGGTTCTTGATTGGCCTGGAGTAGCCTTTGTTTGGCTATCCAGGGAACAAGGATCTGCACATCCTGAGGCTGATATACCTGCTTTCCAGCACTCTCTTATACCCTTCTGATCTAACTCCATCACAGTACCTACATGTAACACGACCACCAGCTCCTCCTCAGAATTGCACATAAATCTGTCTAGAGAGGTCTGGAACCATCACACTTGGCAGGCAATTTACCATGTAGTTCTACTGGTCATCACAAACCCAACTACCTATATCTGCAGTAATTGATTTCCCCATCATTATTAGCTGGCTCTTCCTAGCAACTGGCATTCCCACCCTAGAACAGCTATCCCCAGTGTTAGAGGATACCATGACATTATCAGGAAGGAGGGTCTCAACAATGGGATTGTTTCCTTCTGCTCCAGTTTGAAGTCTTCCTTCCCTAAGACTTTCATCCTCCTCAACAGTACAGAAGCTGTCAGACTGTGAGTGGGAAGTCTATTGTGTCCTTGGAAGTCTTCTCTATGCACCTCAGTCTCCCTTAGCTCCTCTAGGTCAGCCGCCTTGGCCTCAATAACCTACATAGAGGGCCATGAGCTGCTTGCTTCACATGCACACATAGACCACTTGCCCATGGGGCAGGTAATTGTACATGCTGCATTCAGTGCAATAAACTGGATATTCTGCTGCTGGACTTCTGCCTGTATTGTTATTACTCTTTCAGGGGCTTTTTTGTTTGTTTGCTTGTTTGGAGGGAGGGAGGATATTGGCTTAAGTTAGGAATACATTTGTTACATGTACACTACCTTTCTAAACCTCTCCTGTTTGCTGTGGAGCTGGATTTTTAAACCTCTCTTCCCCTGGAGTTAGCTCCACCCCCTTATCAAGGGAACCTAAAGGAGATAGGGATCAAAGGAAATAGTCGCTCAGCACACATCCTCAAAACAGTTCTTCGGCAAGCAAGCAAGTAATCATCAGGCAAACTCACTCCAAGGATTTTGTAGTCTCTCCTCCTTTACCTGGAGAATTCCCTCACAAAATTCTCCACTTTCTACTCCTGTTCAACAGCAATAAAAATTCTGCAGCACAGAATCTGCTACACACTTCTGCTTGAGCAATCCCATTGTTTTCAGATTATACCCTCCGTGACTACATCTGTGCAATTGATTTCAGTGTGTTTGCACAAATAAAGCTGATTTGAAATTAGTAAACAATTCTTTGCTGGAGAAGAAAGAAAGAAGGAAAGAAAGATTGCTCAGGACAAGGGGTGAGGGGCAATAGAAGCCTATATAAGAAAAAGACCCAAAAATTGGGACTGTCCCTATAAAATCAGGACATCTGGTCACCATAAAAAGCTGTAGAAACATATTTCTGTCACTCCTTCTTATTAACATATATGTAACATGCCTCAGGTGGCACAGGACCAGGATTCATCACTGAATTTGTTCCTTTGGGTGGATCATTAGCTTCTTCAGGCTGGGCCGGTTTCTGACAGGGAGCACAATATGAATGCTGATCCATGCCCCTAAAGGCAGTCAATAGGATTCTGAGAACACAAGAGGAGCAGAGCTCTAGTCTTGAGTAAGAATACGCCATTTACATTTTTTCAGGGCAAAGTCATTTTTCAGTTGCATAACAGCTTCTATTAAAACACCCTGTTTTCAGCTCAGAACATTCTAAAACTTTCCCTTTTGGGTCTGACATTTTCCTGTACTAGTGTCTCAATTTTTTGTGTGGAAAATTTGAACTGAACCAGTTCCACCATTTTGAGCATGAAGAGAGTGGAGACACAATTTGTTTTCCCCCATTCTTAAAATATCCCGTGATTATTTTTTTTTGTTTGAACAGCTCTCCAATCAAAAGAAGCTGGCGTAGAAAATTAGAATTTTCCATGGAAATAGCCCTCATTAGCAAAAGGATCTTTAAGTAAATTTGATTTTTATTGGATGTGGTTATGAGTTTTAAAATTTCATGCTGTACATGCCCAGTGCAGTCTGCACCGCGTGTTTCATAGCGGAGTATGATGTTAGTGGAGCCTTGTGGTGTGTGTGTTTGCCTGCGACCAATGCCTGCACAATGTCACACAAAGGCTCTGCAGGGGCCCTTGGCTCAGTCCCTGAGTAACTTGGAAAGCGTAAAGGGGTTAAAGGAGGCTTGCTGCAACCTTTGTAACACATGCAGGGTGTGAGCTATGTGCTCTAGGACAGCCTTTGACTCCATCCTAGCAGAGTATATAAAGTGCAAAGGGATTAGCAGGGATTGCTGAGTTTTTTGTAAAGATCTCAGGAGGAAGTCTTGTCAACAGGATCCAATTGTTCCATCAAAGAGCCCTCCTGTGAGGTCTGTGTGACTTATTAATGGGCTAGGCTAAAGAAAAAGGATAGTCTTGTGATTAAATCACTGGACTATATCTCAAGAGATCTGTGTTAACTTCCTAGCTCTGTCACTGGCTTCCTTTGGGTAACTCTATTACTCTCGTGTGCATGAATCTCCATCTTTAAAATGGGATAAGAAATACTTCCTTTCTCCCACCCTTTATGTGTCTTGTTAATTTAGATTGTAAAGTCTTCTTGTCACTGACTGTCTCTAACTATGTGGATGTACTGCACCTAGTACAATGGGCCCCAATAACTGGTTGGGTGCTGCTGCAAAGCAAAAAAAGAATAATAATCCAAACAAAAATAAGAAACATCCCCCACACAATTGACAGTTTAATGGGAACATATTGCCCCATCACAGCAGCCATTAACGTAATATCCAGGCCTGATGCTGTGTAGAACTATTCCTGGCACTCTGATCACCACTACATTGAGAAACAAAGCTGTGCATATACACAAGAGCTATTTATAAAACCAATAGACCCTTCAAGTACTATAATGTCAGATGGAAAAAGAAAATCAGCAATGGGTTGTACTCAGTGTTCCTGGAATTCAAAAGGGAGCAAATGGGCAATGCTGGATGTACACTGCACAACGCATACCACTCCTCAGGTGATGCTTAGTATGAGCCTTCAATCAGGGGGTGTGTGGTATCAGGTGATGCTGGGAATTATAATCCCTCCAGGCATCAGTGCCAGCTAATTCAGGAGCAGGCTGCAGGCAAGGTACTAGGCCCAGGAAAGAGAGCTCATTCATTGAGCCTCCACTCAAATATGTCTAGGAAGAGTTTGTTGGCAGCAAGGTATCATGTTTTCTTTGTAGTTTGTTAAATCTTTTGAAAGGCTTCCCTTCTCTGTGCTTGTGCTTGTGCTACTCCTCCAGGGCAAGTTGAGGTAGGTAGTCAGAACTGCCTGAAGGGTCCTGAATTGCTGGAAGCTGCTCTAGAGGAATGCACATATTTTGCCAAGTAAAATTTAGTTTTCAAGCTAAAGCATGATTGCTTTTAAGAAACTCCACAAAAGTCATGCCCTGGCTTTCTACTCTATCATCAAGAGTGCCACGTCTAAGAGATTCAAAGCTCCCACCTGAAACAAGCTGTGATGAGCCAAATCAAGATGTGCAGAATGTAAAATATGTACTTTATGAACAAACGGGATTGCCATCCCATGTTCAAAGGAACTTGAAAGAAACCAAGCCAGTTCAGACAATCCAAAACTATTCAAGACTTTTCATCCGCATTCAATGGCAAATTCTGTTTATTTATGAATGTTATAATAAGAATGCAATGGAGTGCTGTTTCCTGGTTTGCTCTGAGGTCAGGTGAACGCGGGCTACAAATTTAACTGGACAAATATTGGAAAACATATTTTTATACAACAGTATGTCTGACATGTAACTCATATTTGACTTGCATATTCTTATGTGAAATCAGACTAAACATAAGAAACAAACTGAATTCTTCAGTAGCTGCTGTATTTGCTTGCATCTCCTTTACAGCTTTTTGTACAATGCCAATCCCTGAATCTCTGGTACTATGTACCTTTTACACTGAATGCATACACAGTTTGCCCTTTCAGGCACTTCAATTTAATTGCATTTAACCTTTGAAATATTGACATTTTTTATCTTCTTTATAATTTTATAACTTTGAACCCATAGACAGCAAGAAATAAAATGCCAATATTCCTCTATAAATTAAAAATAAAAGTAAATCTTAAATGAAAAAAGAAAATGAATTGTTAGGCTGACAGAATCTGCCCTATTTAGATGTGAGAAACAATCTGCTCTAGACTGGCCATATTTATATTCATTGGTTTTGTTTGTGTGTGTGTGTGTTTGTTTAAGAAAAAGTATGTTTGCTAATAGACATTCTTACAAAAACATTGCATTACAAAGAAGAAACACTATATTTTAGCTAAAAAAATATGCTAAAATGTAATCAAAATATCAACCTATGTTAGCTGTATAAAATGCAGTCAACTTTCTAAAAAGGGCTTTTTAGAATCCATGACATCTATTATGATTATTGTTCCAGAGACATTTCCCAGAAATGTACATAACTTACATCAGTTTATTTTTAAACATTGGGCATGGTTTCAAAACATTCAGTTCAGAATGTAATATAAAAATATTCAGTTTTGCATGGATGTTATCTGATTAGTTTGAGACCGCTTGTTCTAAGAGGCAAACTCACTTATCTACCTGAAAAAGTCAATATGCAATATAGACAATGGATTGTAAATCTAGTTTCAGGCCCCAGTCCTACACAGATTTACATATATGTTTACCTTTGTCTACTGTGAGTAGCCCCTTGTCTTCAGTGGGACTTTCACAGTGCATAAAGTTGAGCACATGCATAAGTTTTAGTAGGATCCAGGTCTTCTCAAGTAATCACAGACTATGTTTCAGGAACTGACATAAATCTTTTTTGGAGTTTTATAATATTAGCTTTCTTTTTTAATTCTGATGCTAAATAGTGGCTAGGATTATGCTGCCTCATTTAGAGAAAGTAATTAATATACTAGTGGATAAAGATCGGACTTTGTCTGTGGGAGAAATTGAGCTGATATCCAGAGGTGGGTATCTGTGCAGCTCAGGCAGATAAGGTTGACATTTTTTTCCACCCCGCTTTGGATGCTGAGAAAGCAAAAGACCAGATCATCAACTGGGTATATGACAGAGTGGAAGTAGGCTTGGGCTGGCCCACCATTCTGTACATTTTGTGAGCAGTCCCTACATGGGCCAGATTGGAAGATAATTGATTAGGTCTGGGTGATTAACCAGTTAATGAGGTGATTCAGCTTGTTAGCTGGGGACTATTGTATGGGAGATAGGAAGGAAGAGAGAGGGGCTTGAGGGAAGACTAAAGAAGCCTAGGATCTCAGAGAGGTGAGATTACCCTTCCCTATGGGGTATATTGAAGCTTAGGAAGAGCATCATGGTGAATGGATATGAAGTTGTATAAGATATAGTAAGTAAGTATGCTGGTGAATTTATGTAAAAGTAGTGTGAGTATTGCTTATAAAGAAAGATCCAGTGTGAGGGAACATACCCTGTAAACAGGATATTTTATTTTCAGTTCTCAGTTTTCACTGGGTAAATATATATGTGTATGTCTATATGCATCTGTTTTAGAATTTTGGAAAATGGATTGATTCCTTGGAACAGTCACTTATTGGAGCATTTCATTTTTCAAGGTGGTTCTATTTTGCCCTATTGATTACACCCCAGTGCAGGTGATGGAAACAGTCAAGTCTCTGGACTTCAGTGGTGTTCAGTTTTCCATTATTAACAGCAAAACTGTGCCACACACAGACAAATCACACTTTGTTTAGCTTACCAACAACAATATCTTCAGTTGCTGATTCTTAATTTTCTTGTATGGACTGAGAAGTGCAATGAAGCATCAGGTTATGATGTTCTCTTGATAAAGTGCAGATGTTCTCTTCTGGTGCTCTAAAGGAACGTGACTACATTTTTGATGGTTCGTACCCAGCTGAAGTGCTAATCCACTCACAGCAACTAGTCATTAAGAGGAGACTAGCAGTGGAAAGTAGCTCTGTTTCCCCACCACTGAAGAATAGGCTGTGCATGACTGGGGTGGGCTATGCATAGCATGTACAGGGAAAGTGCTGATTCTGCATATTCCCTTAGTGAATTCTTCCTTTGAATTTTCTATGAAGCCAGGCTGCAACCCAAGCCCTAGTTCTGCAGTGAGAACTACATGGGCATAGAGATTTTCTCATGTGGATCCCACTGCAAGATAGGATCCTCAAGCTTCTCTCCCTGGCCAGACTCCTGAAAGAGAGTAATCAAGGCTGACCTTAGGGAAAATGGCACCTTGAATAAACTTGTAGTTTGGTGAGCCTGGCCCCTGCTGCCTCTCCCAGCTTCTTTCCATGGCCATACACCCCACGCTCTCCCCACCATGAGCATGGCACTCCCGGGTGGTCATCCATGTCATCCACCCATAAGGCCCTAAGGGTAGTTTATATGCATCAACTGCCATAACCCAGGGTTCAATCCATGCAGTAGGTCACACTAATGCAGTGAGGTGTAATGTTTCACCTCCCTGTGCCAGTTGAAGTAAATCTAGTCACTTGTCTTTTTCCTAAAATGGTTGGTGGGTGTTAGATTTACATTCGCTTTCCCTGATTTCTTGGCTAGACTTTGAAGGGAAGCTATATGCTGGAGCAGCCTTCTGGCTTGGAACAACAAATGCTATTAAAAGGAATTGATTACTGAGTGATTTTTATCTTTTGTACTTACTTCTAATCTAATGCTTCATTATGTTTTTAGCCAATGAACTGCCACAATATTCACTCTTCTATTTCTTTGGGAAAGAACATCACAGGATCAGACTGAAAATATCGCAGAAAGTCTGGGTAGGTGGTAGTGATGGTCCCTATTGTTGTGTACTTATTAAACTGTTCTGCTCAGAACTAATCTAGCCACTCTTACAACCTTGACAATAGTATTATTAATTAGTTATAATGCGGCAGTGTCTAGATGCTCAGTCTTCCTAGATGTCTTCACATTTTAATTGCACAAAGAAAGACCCTAGTAAGAACAAGTACAAAGTGAGGCAAAGGGATACAACACACAAGCAAATGATGTTACTTTCCAAGGAAAATAAATGTGATATAGATATTGACTAATTTGCTCTATGTATTGCAATAGAAATGGGTCTTACAGAGGGATGAGAAGAGGGCAGAGTCTTGATGAAACACCCAAGGGAGAGTAGATCAGTTGAAGAATGTGGAGATGGTTGTGAAACAACTAAACAGATAGGACCAATGAGGCTGGCATCACTGGCAGAGCAGAAAGTGTGAGGAGTAGGATATGATGAACAAGTTAAGCTAAGTAGGGCAAAGCAGAATAATACAGGTAATTGAATGTAAGAACATAAAGTTTAAGCTTGAATTGATGGCAAAAGAGAAGGGAGGAAAGCAACAGAGGAATTGAAAGGGTGAGGGTGATGTGTAGCTGCAGTTTGTGTGGACTGGAGAAAGGACAAATGTGGATGAAAGGATTTGGGAAGTTGTTGAGGGAACAGTTATCATGGGCCTCCAAATCTACAAAGCCTAGGGAATCTATAGGAGGCTCTGCTCCCAACCCAGTGGATTCTGGAGCCTTCACGACAAGAACCTGTCCTTCTGCATTAACCTCTGCTGGCATATTTTCAGGATTTAGAGGGGAGCACAATGTGGAGTATAGCTGAAGGGGAAATTTTTGGCTGAATAGTAAATTCATCAAAAATGCAGTTTCAGGGCAACCAAAATTATTTGTTTCAACAAGAAAGTGGAAAAAATCAGTTTGGAAAGAAACAACTGAACAATCAATTCTCAAATCTAATTGCACTGTTTCTGTTATTCTGAAAACGACATACTTCCTCTTGACTAATGAACTCCCAGTCCTACAGGGCTGAGGCAAAATTTATCTTGGAGGCTCTGAGACAATGGGAATAGAGCCTTTGAAAATTATTGTAAGCATAGGACGACTAAATCATGAGGAATCAAAGCACTGTCACAGAGGTGGGGAAGTTCAAATGGCTGGATGGAGATAATGTGTCATCATTTATTTGATTATGACAGCTTCATGTCCATTCAACATATAGTGCCCAGTTTAATGTTTAATTTTATTTATTCAGCTGTGTATTTTTGTCTGAACTCAGAAATAGGTGCATATCTCAAGATAATGTAGTTTTTGAATGTTATTTGGTTTAGAGGTGGCTGTACTCAAGGAGCCCTCAGGGATGATTTATTAGACCTTTAATCATATCCTAAATCTTTGAAGGCTTTTAAAAATGGGAACATATATTTGATGTAGCCCTTGGGACTGAAGCTATGGAAAAATATTTGGTTTATAAAAACAGAATTGCCTAATGAAATGTTCACAGCATTTACTTTGCTCAAACCTGTCAGAATTACATGTTTTTCCTAAGCAGATATATGGTAATCAGGAGTGAAACTGCCAGCTAAACAGGTTTAATAATTCATCTATTGTGGTTTTAGTATATCTAAACACAGCTTACTATGTGCAGCAAGGTGAGAAGTTCTCTATATTATAGAGATTAGAGGGAGAGATTTTTAACCATTTTAGCAGTCACTTTGTTGAGCAGTCTATCCCCTAAAAGAGAGGTCGCAAGGAAATATAGTGTCTATACTAAAATTACATGGACATTACTTAAAATTGTATTTTGGAAAAAAAATATTCTAGTGTACATATGATGGAGGTCCTGGGGTGCAACCTATATTGTGGGACCAATGAGCCCTCCAAACACACCAACCTGGGTTGCCTCTCACACCGTGGTGCTGTGACAAGGTACAAGTCTCTGAGGCCTGGTCTACACTAGGGGCAGGGAATAGATCTAAGTTACGCAACTTCAGCTACGTGAATAAAGTAGCAGAAGTCAACTTACTTAGAGCTACTTATGTGGTGTTTTTTGTGCAGTAAGTCAATAGCTGATGCTCTCCCGTCAACTCTGCCTGCGTCTCTTGCACTGGTGGAGTACTGGAATTGATGGGAGAGTGCTCGGCGCTCAGATAAATCGACCCCCGCTGGATTGATTGATTGCCCATCTATCCAGCGGGTAATGTAGACAAGCCCTGAGAGGCACTGCACTTACACAGACATCCACAGGCAGGAACACACCCAAATGAGTTACGCAAATGATCTCCCAGCCACTCATGAACCATCAATAGGAGTCTTCAGCCAATTCCCGCCAGCCTTATACCCAAACACTTCAACCAGAACACACGGTTTTAAGTAAAATATAAAACTGATTATAAATTATTATAAGTAGTAGACACAGAGATCAAAGTAGTTACTTATGACTAAAAGTAGTTAAGTAGTTACTTAAAGCTTAAGACTAAAATAGAAACACAGTCTAAATTTTAACTTGAAGAGACTAAGCAAGATTTGAATTAAGGAGTGTCTGACCCAAATAGATAGTATAGTCAGTTTACAGTTCCTCAATACACAGGCTGGACCCTTTTCCAGCCTGAGACCAATCTCTATAGTGCCAAGTCTTTTTTTTCCTTTCAGATGATTTTCCAGGTGCTGGGAGGATGGGAGAGGTCAAGTGGTGATATAATTGTCTCTCCTTTTATACCTTCTTCCAGCTTCTAAAAAGATCCTTGCTGGACCATGGGGATCAGCCAGTCCCCATTGGTCAAGCAGTCTTCATTCCATATATGCCTTTTCTAAGGAGCCGCTGGGATAGTAGATTCATTTCGTGATGGGCCATGAACATTGTCTGGACCCTCCTTTTTGCAACTGAAAAGCTGGCTGTGGGTGTTCCTAGCCATAACATATTTCAGTAGCACACATAGCAATACATCATAACTTCACATAGAGTGATAGCACATACAATCCAACAGGATATTAATGTTCAACATCACAAAGCATACTTTGTATCAAACACATCATAATCTTATGCTAGTGCGGCTTCCAGAGTGCTACTTTGAAAGACACGTCAGTGTATTACTAAAAACCTAGATGATTAAACTTTTAATTATTTATGATTTAATTTTTGGTATGTCAGCTTGTGAAGTGAATGTTAACTCATAGTTATCTGTCAGTTTCTAGGAAATTTTAGATTGATAATCTTCTTTTAACTCAGTCCTGTAGTCTTTCTTGGTTTGGAAACACTGTAGAAGAATGGGTGTTTTAAAAAACTAACCTCTATTGACACTTTTAAAAAAATCAGTTTTGCATAATCTTGGTTTTACAAAATTTAAATATTTTGACCTGATAGAATTGATTCAACTTACTGCTGGCCACATATTGTCATCATTTGCCCAGGGAACTCATCTAAAAATCTTTCATAAGGTCCATATTTTCAAAAGTGGACAGTTAGGTCCCAGTCCTGCAAGCCACTCTGCACTGATGGACTCCTGTGACCAGAGACCAGTGTGCAGAATTAGGCCCTATATGAGAGGCTTTGCAAAAACACGCATTAGGTATATAGAACCTACATTTTCTGCAAGCAAATAGGTATCTGAACACACACAAAATAGGCAGTTTCACGTAAGACATTTTTTGTGGAAAAAATTGTAGTTAAGCACCACCAAATTATATTACATAATCCCTTAGAGACCAGCACTACAGCTTCCTGAAAAATTAGAATATTTGCAAAGAAAATGTGCCTGTATCAGAATGTTTTAATGTCTGCATTAAACCAATGATTATATGTACTTACAATCTTTTGGCCACATATCTCTGCTGGGAATTCCAATGACTTTATGTATTGAAGGTCTTATTTTGAGAATTTATAACATCTAAGGGTGCACCTTGCTTCACTCTCCTCCCCCATCCCCAGCCCTTTCTCCATGATATTAGAGTGAGGGTATCCTAAAGGAGATATTAGAATAACCCTGTAACAACCATTTTCCATCTATCTAATTTCTTCTGCTGTATGACCTTCACATTTATAACACACCCAGAGAGGACAGTCTTTAGAAAAATGCTGTTCTTACAGCATAAGCTTGTATAATGTATTTTAGATAGCAGGATCAGACTCACCAAGTGGAAGATGGAGAAAAATCCCTTTTTTAAAAAAAAATCCTCAAGTTAAAGAGCATATAAAAGCATGCAGTCAGCCTCCTTCAGAAAATCTGAAGGATTCATTGAATCATTTAAAAATAATCTCCTATTCAACTGTGTGTGTGGAGGGTCGAGGGGGACAAAGCAGAGCACCGAGGTAAAGAACCACTTAAAAGTAGACTGAGTTAGATGCTGGCTTTAACACAGAATCAAGTCCACTTTATTATCATCCTCCACAGCAGGCCTGTATCATCTCAGACTTAGTCACCTTGGATATCCTTTGATTCCCCCTCAATGAGTGTTCTAAGCCTTCCTAAGATTTAGGGCAAAAGGGGCATGAGCCTTTTCCATCTCGAGATGTGACAGCAGGGAGTCACAAGTAGCTACACTGTTCCTCAGAGCAAAGGCTAAAGGGCAGAGATCACTAAAGCTTCACACAGTTCTAACAGCACACAGACTGCTACTGTAGGCAGTTTAAATCCTTTCAGTAGTGACACCCTGACTACAGCATAGAGAAGTTAAGCCAGGGAGGCAGTATAGAGTCTTCTTCTTCTTGACCCTATTATTCTGCGGCAAGCAAAAACCGTGTTCGTGTGGAAAACATGTCAAAAGAGAAGCTGCCTGTACACCCAATCCTCCCTCAGAAGTTACTCAGGAGGCCACGGTGTGCAGCCCAAAGAGTGTGCTATGGCCAAGGATAGGCAGAGGAGAAAAGTAATCAACAACACTGGTTTACAATTTTTTAGAAGTCGTCTGCTTCAGAGATAAAATGTGATATTTATTATGTATTTTGATTTGCTGAATTCAAATATGACAATTAAAACAACTGATTGGCTACTGTTTCTAAGATATTTAAGTTTTTACATTTTATGTCTATGTATATTGTGTAGATAGTAGAGTTTTAATCATAAATTGCAAACCTAGGTGTTTTCATGTATTTATGGTTGCTTTACATGATAATATTTCACCTGTCTTGTTTATGTAACACTTTAAAAATCAGCAAAAGGGTTATATAAATAAAATGTATTATGAAACAAAAGGCAAAAAGTATTATGTACATAGTTTAGTCCTAGTCAGTGTCTACTCGGCGCTTGTTTGTTTGTCTCTTGTATTCATTAAATGGAGCATCTCTTGTCACTGTCCAGCAATAGTCTGCAGCATTGATGGGCTCCATTTGCCCTGATAGCGTTTCTCCATTGTTGCAATGTCCTGGTGAAATCGCTCGCCGTGCTCGTTGCTCACTGCTCCGCAGTTTGGTGGAAGAAAATCTAGATGAGAGTGCAAAACATGTATCTTTAGTGACATGCTGCAACCAAGGCTTTTGTATGCCTTGAGGAGGTTTTCCACCAACAACCTGTAGTTGTCTGCCTTGTTGTTTCCAAGAAAATGTATTGCCACTGACTGGAAGGCTTTCCATGCCGTCTTTTCCTTGCCACGCAGTGCATGGTCAAATGCATCATCTCGAAGAAGTTCACGAATCTGAGGACCAACAAAGACACCTTCCTTTAGCTTAACTTCACTTAACCTTGGAAATTTTCCACGGAGGTACTTGAAAGCTGCTTGTGTTTTGTCAATGGCGTTGACAAAGTTCTTCATCAAACCCAGCTTGATGTGTAAGGGTGGTAACAAAATCTTCCTTGATTCAACAAGTGGTGGATGCTGAACACTTTTCCTCCCAGGCTCCAATGACTGTTAGAGTGGCCAATCTTTCTTGATGTAGTGGGAATCTCTTGCACGACTATCCCATTCGCAGAGAAAACAGCAGTACTTTGTGTATCCAGTCTGCAGACCAAGCAAGAGAACAACAATCTTCAAATCGCCACAAAGCTGCCACTGATGTTGGTCATAGTTTATGCACCTCAAAAGTTGTTTTATGTTGTCATAGGTTTCCTTCATATGGACTGCATGACCAACTGGAATTGATGGCAAAACATTGCCATTATGCAGCAAAACAGCTTTAAGACTCGTCTTCGATGAATCAGTGAAGAGTCTCCACTCATCTGGATCGTGAACGATGTTAAGGGCTGCCATCACACCATCGATGTTGTTGCAGGCTACAAGATCACCTTCCATGAAGAAGAATGGGACAAGATCCTTTTGACGGTCACGGAACATGGAAACCCTAACATCACCTGCCAGGAGATTCCACCGCTGTAGTCTGGAGCCCGACAGCTCTGCCTTACTCTTGGGTAGTTCCAAATTCCTGACAAGGTCATTCAGTTCAGCTTGTGTTATGAGGTGTGGTTCAGAGGAGGAGGATGGGAGAAAATGTGGGTCCTGTGACATTGATGGTTCAGGACCAGAAGTTTCATCCTCTTCCTCGTCTGACTCAAGTAAGAATGATTCTGGTGCATCAGGAACCAGCAGTCCTTCTCCGTGGGGTATTGGGCATATAGCTGATGGAATGTTTGGATAATGCACAGTCCACTTTTTCTTCTTTGACACAACTTTCCCAACTGGAGGCACCATGCAGAAGTAACAATTGCTGGTATGATCTGTTGGCTCTCTCCAAATCATTGGCACTGCAAAAGGCATAGATTTCCTTTTCCTGTTCAACCACTGGCGAAGATTTGTTGCACAAGTGTTGCAGCATATGTATGGGGCCCACCTCTTGTCCTGATCTCCAGTTTTGCAGCCAAAATAAAGGTGATAGGCTTTCTTAACCATAGTGGTTATACTGCACTTTTGTGATGCAAAAGTCACTTCACCACAAACATAGCAGAAGTTATCTGTACTGTTCACACAAGTACGAGGCACCTCTGCTCACTTTGGCTAAACAGAAATGTGTCCCTTTGCAAAATCAAACACTGACAAATAAGAGAGCACGACACTGTATGATTTCTAGAGCTGATATAGGGCAATTTGTTCAGCAGAGTGATGTAAGCTTCGTTATGATTGCATCATCCATGACTTCTAGGAATGACATGATGCAATTCATATCATGTATGATGCAATACCAGCTTCAGATTGCATCATTCATTGTTTTGCCTGAAAAGCAAGTACTGTCCAAACCCAGTCATAGATTTATTCATAGATCCAGTCAAAGATGTATTTTAGTCATTTCTGGTTTAAATTGTGATCCCTTCCCTTTATAACTCACTTATCCTCCGCCATTCCCATGTCAAGGGTAGTATATACTGACCCAATAGCATATCTTGAAAACTAGAGCCAATCAACAATTTTAGGCATCATTTTCATTCTCAGTGACCCAGAATTAGTAAAGTTTGACTACATTTATTTCAGAAGCATTTTGGCTGTAGAGCAGTGCAATAGCAGCATGATTAGCAAGCAAGCATGGAGACAGCAAAAAAAGAAAATGTGTTTCTATGCGAGTGATGCAGTGGTGATGGTAGAACCGGTTTGTAGGTAAGAAATCATGTAAATGTCCACAGCTGACTGAGGCTAACTAATCCGGTGCACTGTGGCTACAGGTATATTCACAATAGTTGCACAGTCTAGCTAGTTTATTTCCAAGAAAAGACAAGCTACAGCACAGCAGGTCCATGGATAGAAGCGTAAATGCTAACATACTACCCTGTGAAGAAATTCACAGAAGAGATGTGGGAGGAAATCCAATATCCATACCATAAGAGCACCACTGTTTGCTAAGCCTGCTGAGGACCTCTGAACAGGACTATGGGCTAGCCCACAAACACTCTCAACCTAAGTTAGCTGGCCTCTGGGAGCTGTTGGCAGTTGCCCATTCATTTTTTGATACTCTGGCACCTGGTGGGCCATTTGTTCTGTGCTGCGTGTGTTCCTGCAGCACCTGCTTTTTCCTTTGTTGATGGCAGCATTGCCTTAGCATCCACACATGTTCATCTGGTGCATGACTTTTAGAAGTGATAAAAAGGCTGGATGAATAATGTTATGTTTTTTAGTTTTTAGCTGGCAATTCTGAAAATTGGAAAGGTGGCACAGAATGGTTTGAATTAAACCAAAAAAAAAATTTCTTTTTTAACATTTTCAATTAATCCAAAAGTATAGTTTGACCAGAAAGAAATCTTTTGTAAATGTTTTGTTCCACTTGAATCAAACACGTTTTTTGTTTTCATTTGGATCATTTCACATTTTAAATCTATTTAAAAAAAATTAAAAATTCTAAATGAACTGTAATTTTGAATTGAAAAATCAAAACATTTCATTTTGCCATTTTCAAAATGAAAATTTGACCCTTTCCAGAATGTTGTTTAATGTATGGCTTTTGTAACAAACGTTGCAAAATTAACACAATCACTGTGTATCTATTGTGACGGAGTCAGACCAGAAGGATATAGGAGAGTGCTGGAAGGCAGGTATATTAGTCTCAGGATGTGCAGGTCCCTGTTCCCTGGATAGCCAAACAAAGGCTACTCCAGACCAATCAAGACACCTGGGGCCAATTAAGAACCTTCTAGAAAGGAGTAGAAACAGCTAGCCTAACTGGGACACCTGAAGCCAATCAGGGACTGGCTGAAACCAGGTAAAAACCTCCCAGTTAGTCAGGTGGGCTGTGGGTGTCAGGAGCTGTGGAAGGAAGTTATGCTTTTGGTGAGACTGAGTGTTGGACAACATATCGTACGCGAAGGAAGGAGGCCCTGAGGTAAGGGTGAAGTGGAGTTTGAAGAAGCGGAGACTGCTGTGGGGAAGTAGACCAGGGAATTGTATTGTGTTTTGTGCCTAAAAGGTCAGCCATCTTAGCTGATACTATTAGGGTCCCTGGGCTGGAGTCTGGAGTAGAGGGCGGGCCCGGGCTCCCCCCTTTCTGTCTCCCCTAATTACTTACTGAGAAAGGGAGGTCACTCTGGGGCCCAGATGAATTTCTGAGACCCCTAAATCTGCCAGGAAGTGCAGGACCCACAAATACAGACTCGGAACTTTGTCACAACAGACATGAACTGAGAAGCTCGCTGACAGGCTTTCAGAAGAACGGAAAAGCCACTGTCTCTCTCCCTCCGCATACACACAACACGTCCCCCCTCACCCCCCTCGTTTAAAAAGCACGTTGCACCCAGCTGAATGCTGGGATACCTGCCCTAATGTGCTGCTCTTAATGCCGCCTGAAGTGCCGCAAATGTGGCCATGCTATACCGCTGGTGCGTCTCAGTGTGGACACACAATAGCACTATACATATTGCTGAATAAGGGGACCGCTATAACCAATAGCGCTATAATCCTGTAAGTGTAGCCATGGCCTTAGCTTTTACAGTATACTTGAATGCAGGCTGCATTTGCACAGTGCTTGTGCTATGCATGTTTCTTCAGGGAGCAAAAAAAAAAAATGGATCCAACACCTAAAGCACTGACTACCTCATTTTGCATAACTGTGAACCCATTTCATAGACATACGCCAGTATTGCATGCCAAGACCGCGTTCCCACATGCTGACAGCATTCTACTTTTGGTGATAGGGTGCATAATAGAACTCTCTCTTTTGTTTAAGTTATTTCTTATGGGATGGCTGTGACTAATATGCTCCCTTTTTACCTGATGGAGGGTATGCAACAAGAGCTCGAAAATTCCCATGTCACAGAGAGTCACTGTCATTTTATAGCTCAATTTATTTAGCCTATCAAAGAATGTTAAGGGTGCCTTGGTTAGTGTATAGTAGGAAAAGGGGAACAAATAATTAATAATAGATTCTTCAGTCTAGCAGACAAAGGTCTAACTTGATCCAATGTCAGAAAGTTGGAGCTAGACAAATTCAGAGTCTAAACAAGGTGTAAATTAGGTGTAAATTTTTAACTGAGAGTAATTAACCCATGGAACAACTTATCAAAAGTCTTGGAGTCTCAATCTCTGTCAATTTTTAAAATCAAGGTTGATATTTTTCTAAAAGATATCTGCTCTAGGAATTATTTTGGGGAATTTGTATGACCTGTGTTATACAGGAGGTCAGATTAGAGCAATGATCCCTTCTGTCTTTGAAATCTATATATATTTTGTCATGGATGTCTGCCACACTTCATTATATATATTCCAAAGCCAGAAAGGACCATTGCTCTAGTCTGGCTTCCTGCATAATTCAAGTTAATTAACACTGTATTTAGACTCTGAATTTATATATCTAATGAAGTGTGGCAGAAATACAAGGTAATAACATTTTTTAAAAAGTGTTCATCCATCATAGGAACTACATATTTCATCCAGGCTAGGATGAAGTTATTTTAGTGGACATCTATGGCAAAATAATGTGACTATCAGTTAGCAACTAGCAAGGCACAGGTCTTTATTGATGAAAGAGGACTTTTTTCTTACTGATGAATGGATTACATACATATTTAAATTCATCCTTTTCAGACTGAATTGTACAAAGGTTCCTAAAATAGCTTCATCCTAGCTTGGATGAAATATGTAGTTCCTATTATGGACGAAAGCTTTAAAAAATATTGCTACCTTGGGCATGTTATTCTGTGTTTAGCTATGTAAAGTATTGTATGCAGTTGCACTCACCAGTTTTAGGCATTTTTAGTGCTTGCAAAAAATGTGGTACCTTTTTTTTAAAAAAGGCGTTTATATTCTCCAATTGAAAACACTGTATTTCTTCCACACTTCACACTTATAGCATAATTAAATTATTCAGGCGTCAAGACTCCTAGATTTTGAATGACAGTATGAACAGCTAGCATAATTGACATTTCCGCCACAACAGCGTTCTGGCCAAACCACAGGTTGTAACATTCATTGTTCCAGAGCAAGCTCTTGTGAGATGCCGAGTGTCAATTCCCAATGAAACCATGTCAATGGTCAAGTGGTGTTCTGTACCTCACCTGAGAGGCGATGCTTAAGTCCTCGTGAGAGGAAGCCCTAGAAAACTGAAGGGTATTTCAGAAAAAAAAGCCCTCCTGATATTACATTAAACTATATCCCAATGGTTTGTGACCTGCCATGTTGATCACAACAGTCTACTCTTACCAGAGTACAATGTTACAAATGTGCTGGAATTATGTTCTTAAAATGTTTGTCTAGCAATGCATAAGCCCAGACTTCCTTAGACAAAGATATGTGTATTTGCGTCTTAGATCAGCCTGGTCATCAGGCAGAGACAATGAAGGCACATTTACATGTAATGTAAACAAAACTAACAGAAGAGAAGACAGCATGGCATATATACCCCAACAGGAGATAGCAGCATTGTCTAGACTTACTTTTCAGAGGTTTACTGGACTACAAAGAGGTGGAGAGAAGCTCTATATTCCACTAGAGGAGACAATGAGACCAAACGATTTGAGCTCTATGAAGGGTCATAGCTTTAAAAAATCCTGGTCAGCTGTACTGGAAGAAAGACTGGTGTGAACTTCTTTGAACAAAGAATCCTAATTTGTTAAATTGAGTTTTAGGACATGGCTACACTTGCAGACGTAGAGCACTTTGAGTTAAAGCAGCCTTTGGAGAGTGCAGTAGGGAAAGCGCTTCAGTCTGTCCACACTGGCAGTTGCAAGCACACTGGAGTGACCACATTTATGGCACTTGCGGAAGGGTTGGTAATGGTATATTACGGGTAGCTATTCAAGTGGCTGCAACATGCTTTTCAAATGCAGGAGAGTGTGACAAGGAGTATGTTGGGTGTATGTGCAGGGAGAGAGAGAGTGGGTTTTTGGGGTGCTGGGAGTGTGTCAGCATGCTGTCTTGTGAGTTCAGATGTCCCCTCTCCCCCACTCACCCAAAGCAAGCAACATTTCTAAGTAATGTTTGCTTTGTCTCGGGGCAGATCAGCAGCCGCTGTCAGAAAAGGAGCTTTGAAAGGGCCAGCTCAAAACACTGAGAAGAGTGGCCACTTGACTTAAGGTGATTATGGGACATTTCCAGAGGTCAATTAGAGTGCAGTAATGCAAGCCCTCGTTCACACTGACGCTGTGGCGTCTCAGCCCATACGCATCAGACATTAATCCTCTCACCGAGGTGGAGTACCAGGCGCGCTCTAGCCATGGAGTCAGAGCTCTCTACATGCCTTGCCAGTAGAGATGAGGAGTGAGGCTGAGCACTCTGGGCAGCTTTATTGCAGTATAACTTGAAAGTGTAGCCAAGACCTTAGTCTTAGAAGCATATTGTTTGTAACCAGTATCCTTATTCCTTAAAGCTGGTATCTCTTAAACCTGTGTACTTTTCTGAATGAACTTTTTTTTGTTTTCGATTATAAACCCTCCTCATCAATCAAAGCACTGAGCCACCCCTTAATAAGCTGCTGTGTATTGTCTCTTTAAAGGAGCAG
This sequence comes from Dermatemys mawii, assembly GCA_007922305.1. Lineage (NCBI taxonomy): Eukaryota > Metazoa > Chordata > Testudines > Dermatemydidae > Dermatemys > Dermatemys mawii. Next base: position 46,124,038 of record ML677326.1, read on the forward strand.
CAACCTTAAGATTTTTGTGAGAGGGACTGGACACTTCAGAAAGAAGTTTTGAGGAAGAACTTGGGTCTGAAAGGGTTATTGAGGTCCCCCTGTAAAGAGAAACCGGTCAGTGCAAGTCAGGGTGAAGTTTGTATGCAGGCTGTTGCTGTGAGCCAGAGGAGCAAAGCATTCTAAGCACCCAGAGTTGCAAAGCAGATGGTAAGTGAACCCATTGCAGGCCTGGGTAAGGGTATCACATGTCATTCAAGTCCCTTTTCCTGCAGAACAGTCGCTCTCTCTCTCTCTCTCTCTCTCTCTCTCAATTCCTGGACAGAATTCAAGGGAGCTATAATTTGACGGTGAAATTACTGGCCTGTGGAACAAAGTCTTATGCAGTTAAATAACTGTTTTTGCTCTAGATCCATTTGCCATTCACAATACTTGTTTGTAAAATGGGATAACAGCTTAGCTATTGTTTTTTTCCCTAAAAATAAAGTTGGTGACTCACTTTAGTAGTAGCAATGATGATTTTGCCTTAGTACAATCGTTGAAATTGTTCTTAAGAATAAATTGCATCCAAAATTGCTAATTTGGTACTGACAGACTGACTGTAAATTTAGCATTAACAATGCTAAAAGTATACTCTTATCTCACTAATGCAGTTAGACAAAATCAAATATGGTTTAAACCTATATTTTTATCTGTTAAATTTATGGAAATAAGGCAATTTCAAATTCTATATTGTAGTAGCAACCTGTTACATTTCATGTATTGAGAACAAATAAGTAAATAGTACATCTATTTTTACTCACTGACAGACGTAAAAGAAAATTGTGTTCTCATTTCTTGTAATAGGGTTTGGAGTGAACAAGAATGAGTCCAATCATTTTCTACAGCATTTGTGTTCATTTTAAAATAAAAAATTACACTGCTGGCCCTTCTACTTGTGCAGATACGCTTCCAAATGTGAACTGATCTAGTTCTAAATGCTAAGATTATTTTCCTATCTTGTTGCTTTAACCATATCACCCCATCCTTTGCATTTCTTCCTTCTGTCATCCCATCACATATATACTACTTTCCTCCATTTTCAAGGCCCTCCATGGATTATCCCTATGATGCCTATCAACTCTCATTGACTATGGAAGTAAATACCTCAGTACCAAATCAGTGTTGTCAGCCTCCATTGCCCCCTTCTTAAATTTGCAAACAAGTACCTTATACTCTCTCTGAATCTCTCTCTTACACTTGGAACAACTCCCTGTTAATATCCCCAAAGCAAGCTTAAACTGCAAATCCCTCCTTAGAAATCTCCTTTGTTGTGATGTCTTCAAACTTCACTATGTTTTGGTAGCTTATATGTTCAATCATTGCCTCCCACACTGACCAATATTGTCTGTTTCCTTTTACTCCCTTGTCTATGTCCATCTGTTTCCTGTTTTATACTTACTCCCTGCCCCCAGGGGCTTACAGTCTGTCTAGGGCAGGGATCTCAAACATGCGGTCCACAGGGTTATTTTCTGCAGCCGGCCAAGCTCCCCCCCCCCCCCCCCGGCCCCCAGCGTGCCACATCCCTTCTCCTCTGCTTATCTCTAGGCGCTTCCTGCTGTTTGTCGGCACTTAGTGCTTTCCAGAAGGGGTGGGGAGGAGCAGGGAGCCATGCACTCAGGGGAGGAGGTGGGACAGGAATTTGGGGAAGAAGTTGGATTGGGGGTGGGGAAGGCGTAGGAAGAGGTGGTGAAGGGGAGGGGCCTCACAGAAGGGATGGAGTTGGGGTGGGGCCAGGGGCAGCAGGGAAGGGGAGGGTCAGTGATGCGGCCTTCTGGTCAATGTACTAGTCCTCATGTGGCCCTCCTGGTGATTCGAGTTTAAGATCCCTGGTCTAAGACCTAGCACAGTGGGGTCCTGACACATGACAGGGGCCCATATGTGCTATTTTAATGCAAATAATTCAGGGGGAGAAACTGCATATGAACTGTTCATACCTAGAAGTGTGAACTATTCATACTCAGAAGTGTGAACTATCCCCATTCATCTCAAATAGGTGTTAATTTTGGACCCTAATAATTAAATGTAAATAGTTTACTATTTCACTGTTTGATCATTAGGAGAAATATCTTGCTAATGTGCTTATTCAGTGTCAGTGAATATCATAGATGGCAGTATAAAAAACCTTTCTAGGCAATTCTCTCTAACTCCTGAGGCACTATCAGATAGCATCCTTGGTATGTCTCCTTGCTTTGTCTGTTCTAGTTTTAAATGTTCCAATCATCCATATTTCAATAAATGAGGTTGATTATATAATAATCTACATACTCACCATAAAAAGAACAAGGAGTAGCTGTGGCACCTGAGAGACTAACAAACTTATTTGGGCATAAGCTTTCGTGGGCTACAGCTGTAGTGCATACAGACTAACTAAAGATACCTCACCATAGTATCTGAGCTCCTCCAACATTAACAAATGAATTCTATAATTAGGAAGACTTTTCTTATTATTTTGTAGCTAAATTGTTTCTGAACTTGGACTCTTTATCCTTTCTTATATCCCTTGCTTTAAATAAGCCATTGGGGAAGAAAGAGAGGCTAGCATAAGCTACCCCTCATTCCCAGGGAAAGGGAAGTAAGAGGAAACAGAGGAACTTGTACCGGTAGCTAGCATAAACCATTTATAGTTATCCTTCCCATATTACAGGGAACTTAGCTTTATGTTACCCTAATCCATACTGTGTGGAAGGGGCCAGGAAAATAAAGTCAGCTTCTACTTGCTCTTCTGGGTGACCCTATTACAGGACCCGCCAGAGCTCCAAGGAAAAGGGGAAAGGAAGCAGCCATTTCCAGTAAAGAGGGGCAGCAGTCACCAGGGAAAGTGGGAAAGGAGCATTCCCCACAAAATAGAATGTGCTGTTCCAGTCTTTTAACCTTGTCTTAAGTGCTTCAGGTAGAGGAATGACTCCCAGATGATGATTAAACCCATTTTTGTGATCTTTCCACAAGGCTCATTGTGTGGATTTATTTTCATTTGAATTGAAATTAAATCAAACCATTGACAATATATAGCAGTGAACAAATTAGGAAGAGTTTTATGCAGGAAAGAAAAAAATTCATACCCAATATTTACTGCTCTGAATTTAGCAAGTTATTTTGCAGCAGATAGAATGACGTCTTTGAATAATTATCAGACTACTCTTCTGCTTGTAGAAAAGAGTACAGAGAAAACCAGAAGCAGCCTTTTATAGAATAATAGATTACTGTAACTTGCCAAAAACTCTGGTATGCGAAAATATTTGATTATGTTTAATTTGAGGGCTAAAAAGCCTGACCCATGATCATGCAACGATGATAACCCTTAACACTATGCTTATGAATCAGTGTGATTGATCCTGAGGAGTATAGAGATGGTTCAGAAGTGGGGAAAAGCAGGAGCTTTTCCTCCAAAATGTGTTCCACCCATCCTAGCACAAGGTTAGTATAAGGTCAACACTGATGACCCTTTATTAACACACAACTCTTGCAGAGCTGGGATGGAGAGGAAAATGAAGGGCCAATATCATGATCTCCAGGCATTCTGTGCTGCAGATCAATTTATTATCAATTCATGTAAATTAGCACCTGCGGCTAAGTTATGGTATGCTCTAGGAATTATTCTGGGAAGTTCTATGACCCATATTATACAGGTCAGATTAGATAATTAAAGTAATCCCTACTGAACCTATGAATTTACATTGCAGAAGATGGGACATGTCATTTTCCAGACCAAGCAAAAAGGGGTTCTAAAGCCAAATTTGCCCTCTGCCCAGCTAGATAGAGGAGGGTCTCAAGCAATGCACTACAGCTATTCTGTGCTGCAGAACAGCCTATTAGCAACTACGAGCAACTGCTCTAAAGTAGCACCTGGGACTGCTTTAACATATGTTGGGGAGGATGAGGTGTGTCAGTTCCTCAACCAACCCAGGATCCTGGAAGTGAAAGTGTAAAGCCAAATTTGTAGTCTGTACCATCTGGACAGTACTTGTAGCATTCCTCCTGACAGGTACGGAATTGGGCCCAATGTTGTTAATCAAAATCCTGTATACTATGCTGTTAGCATGATATTGGAGAAATTTTAGGGCCATCTTTCCAGAACAAGAGAGTACTAAATTGCAAACCCTGTTACCATGATTGCACAAAAGCAATTGATGCATTGTGCAAATGATCAGTTACACAGTGGTTTTTTTTTATATATATATGCTATTGCCTGTGGACAATTCTGAAAAACTGGTCCTTAAAGCTCCTGCATATTTTTTTAATTTATTTACTTCTGTTTTAGACTCTTTTTTCCCTTCTGGTCCTGGCAATATCCATGAAGCACCATAGTACTATGATAGAAGTTATTTTTATTATAATTCCAACCATACAGGACAAGAACACACTGGCACATGGAGTTCTCCTAGACACCAGTCCGACTGGATTTGCTTATGATTATTCTCATGAGTTAGTGCTTGTTCACAGAACTAAAAGTAGAACTAAGCCTCAAATCTAATGTAAAAACAGGATGCTGATCTCAGGGAAATAAATTTCCTCTTCTAAAACTGAGTTATACATATTTTTGAGCCAAAATATAAAATAATATTAGAATAGCTTACTCTAAATGAAGAAAACACAGGATAGTATAGGTCTCTGCCAGGAATTTACAGTGGCTGGATCTCACCTCTGATGTAACAAGAGAGCTCTTACCTTTGGGAAGCTAATTTTCCCTTGTAAAACTGGGATATAATTGAGTGAGCCAAAATGTAAAATAATAGTGAGACAGATCCCACTAACTAGGAGAATTACAGAAGGTTGTGTTGCCAGAGTCAGACAGATATGGAGGCTAGGAGAACATGTTTTATTTCTGACTTTTATAGCCGGAATTGAGAGCTCGTGTTAGCTGAGGCCACTCATTTGCTAATTCTTTGAGAACAAGCTAAAAAAGGCTTCTGCTAGCCTAGACTAATCACGTGTTAGATTCAGTGAATTTAGAGAAACAGGAGAGACACTATGGCCTAGATGTACAAAAAGAGTTAGACGTTTAAGTCCTTGATTTTGGTGCATAAGTCCCAGTTTTGGCACCACTTTTTCGCCTTCCTCTGAAGCATGGGGCACAAGTCACTTGCTAGAGGATTCTCCACACCTTGAAGTCTTTAAACCATGATTTGAGGACTTCAATAGCTCAGACATAGGTTAGGGGTTTATTACAGGAGTGGGTAGGTAAGATTCTGTGGCCTGCATTGTGCAGGAGGTCAGACTAGATGATCATAATGGTCTCTTCTGACCTTAAAGTCTATGACCACTGGAATGCACTACTCCCAACCTGCCTAACCTTGCAAGTCCTTAAATTTCTACTTAGGAGCCTAAGTTTTCTCTGTCAAAGGTTCCTAGACACCGGAGTTTCTGCCTCTGGGTATGCATACCACTGCCTCACTCTAGATTTGTGGATGCTCATCTTTCACCTAAACCCCCGGTTCACAAAACAAGGGAAGATAGGCATTCCCCCCTTAACTTGGGAACTGGACCTGATCTGGTAGGTGTGCCTAGAGCAGGAGTCTCAAGCATGCAGCCCACCAAGCTCTCCACTCTCTCTGCCCCTCCCAGAGTTATAACCTGTGGCAGACAAGCTCTCCTCATCCACTACCGCTCTCTTCCTTGCCAGCATGTCACATCTCCACTTCTCTGCCTACCTCCAGGCACTTCCCACCGCCAAACAGCTATTTGGAAGTGCTTAGCGCTTTCCAGAAGACAACGGGAAGGAGCGGTGAGCCACATGCTCAGGGGAGGAGGCGGAAAAGAAGTGGGGCAGTGGTGAGGATTTGGGAAGGGTTTGGAATAGTGTCAGGCAGGGGGCAGAGTTGGGATATTGGGGAAGGGCTTGAAATGGGGGTGGGGAAGTGGGGGGGGCAGGGGTGGAGCCTCATGGAAGGGATGAAGTGGGGAATTTTGTATATTTATATGAAAAGGTATCAGTGATGCAGCCCTTGGGCAAATGTACTAGTCCTTATGTGGCCCTTGTAGTGATTTGAGTCTGAGATCCCTGACTTAGAGAGAGCCTGAATGACAGGTTCCCATTCAAAGTCTGGCCAGAGGAGGTGGTTGTGTATAGCCACCCCCCACCTCAATACTCTTTGCACATTATGTGACCCAGGTTTAATTCCCGTCTCAGGCAGAGGGGAAGAAAGATAGGATTTGAACAGGGGTCCCATCATGTGAGTGCTCTAACCACAGAGCTATGGAATATTCTAATGTGGACTCCCTCATTCTCTCCTGTTGAAACTGTTCCACTTTGTATAAATAATTAGTCATTGGAGAAGTACTGGACCCTGGGTCTCCCATATGGGCAACCAAACCACCAGGCTCCAGAGTCACACTCCTATACTCATTCTCTTTTTCTCTGGCCCAATGACGCTTTAATAATTTATGCCAAGTGGAACAACTTCAATAGGAGAGAACGAGAGTACCTGGGACACAGAGTGAGATTGTCCCATAGCTCAGTAGTTAGATCACTCTTCTGAGTGACGGGAGACTCAAATCCTCTCTCCTCCTCTGTGTGAGACGGGGCACTGAACCTGGGCTCCCACATGCCAGGCGAATATTCTACCCATCCGGGATAAAAGTTGTAATATGAACAATGGCACCACCTCCTCGTTTGGCTATTTTGTCTGGAGTTAGGAGCCTGCATAACTCATTCCTACAGGAAACACTAGAGGTGCCTAAGCTCCCTGACACCTGGAAAGATGTTCCCAGCTGTGAATCGCTAGCAGAGATAGGTGCCTCCCTGCAGCCCAGGCTTAGCAACTGTCTCCACAAGAGGGCTGGAGCTTATCACACTCCTCTGTCATATGCATCCCCCATTGACTAACTTAAGGGGCTCTCCACCTAGCATGCTGGTTTCTGTGAATGGCAGTCTAAGGGTCCCATCTCTCCCCATTCATTCTATAAGGAGCCTCGGTGCCTAACTACTGTTTTGTAAATCACAGTGTTGTTCCTGTTATTCCTGAGGCACCTAAAAGTTAGGTATTGTGTTGCCTATGTCTAAGTGCCTTTGTAAATCTATTCTGTGACTTGCCCTATGTACATCCAACGTTCCCTGCAGATGGAGTCTAATACTCTCTTTGTGTTCTTCTAACCAAAAAGGCCTTGCTGCTCCTGTTGAACAGTTTGTATAATTCTTTAGTCCAGCGTGTATATTGTACCATCAGATAGCTGTACCATCAGATAGTTAGATCTAGTAGGTAGGCTGACAATGAACAATATTCAAAATACATCCCTATGTATAAAAACATTAGCATTAAATGAATATGACTTTATGGAAAAAAGTGAATGGGATTGAATATTCATTGTTCTCATTTGTATGATTTCTAATATTAATCAAAACCATAATTAAATTCCTCATAATTAACTTCATCATAAAAATAAAACTTGCTTGATCTTTTTTATAACCTGACTTATTCCATTGCTCCCAGGACTTTTCACCCATAACAAAATACCTTATGAAAGGCACAGGTGTGTAGAATAATTAAAATGTGATACTAAATGGACTTAAGAGATTGAACCATGACAGAACAGCAGTGAATATTAATGAAGATTCAGTACAAGGGAAGATTTGTAAAAAGAATGTTCTTTTAAGCAGCAACTGGTATGCATGATCAAACACCACCTTTCTGATTTTTCCACAGGAAATCTAGGACTTATTTCACCTCTTTAAGTAATCATTGCTTGATAAAGCCAGAAAGTCAAAGACAACTCATAAGGCCTATAGATTGTTCAAAAATCTGAAAATGAAGTCCTCATTTAAAAAAAAAATACAGATAACTTGCAGGTAGTTTTGATTTAAATAGCAATATTATCCCATTTCAGAAACTTTAGTAATCATGTGGTTAGGTCATTGTCTAGTCTAAGACAATTGCTGTGTTCATAGAATCGTAGACTCATAGAAGATTAGGTTGGATGAGATCTCACTTATTGAACCCCCTCCTCAAAGCAGGACCAACCCCAGCTAAATCATCCCAGCCAAGCCTTTGTCAAGCTGGACCTTAAAAACCTCTAAGGATGGAGATTCCACCACCTCCCTAGGTAATCCATTCCAGTGTTTCACTCCCCTCCTAGTGAAATAGTTTTTCTCAATATCCAACCTAGGCTGCAACTTGAGACCATCGCTCCTTGTTCTGTCATCTGCCACCACTGAGAAAGCCTAGCTCCATCCTCTTTGGATAGTTGAAGGCTGGTATCAAATCCCCTCCCTCCCCCCTTCTCTTCTGCAAACTAAATAAGCCCAGTTCCCTCAGCCTCTCCTGATAAGTCATGTGCCCCAGCCATCTAATGATTTCCATTGCCCTCTGCTGGACTTTCTCCATTTTGCCCACATCCTTTCTGTAGTGTGTGTGAGAAAGGAGGAAGAAGGGAGGCAAAACTGGACACAATACTCCAGATGTGGCCTCACCAGCTCCAAATAGAAGGGAATAATCACTTCCCTTGATCTGCTGGCAATGTTCTTATTAATGCAGCCCAAAATGTTGTTAGCCTTCTTGGCAACACAAACACTCTGACTCATCCAGCTTCTCATCCACTGTAATCCCCCAGACCTTTCCTGCAGAACTGCCACTTAGCCAGTTGGTCCCCAGAACTTCTAAATTTCTTACCTTATTCTTTAAGGTCTGGTGATGAATATCAAAGTAGAGCAGAAGTGTTTACACTAATTGTTTCACTGTAGCGGGCAGGGCTTCTCTGAATAGAAATATAGCCAGCTAGTCAGGCAGCAGCACAGACAGCTGCAATGGCACAGAGCTGCAAACAAGGGAGTTTGAGTGGGAGTTTGTATTGCGGTGCTCGTTGGGGGTTCGTTTTTGCTGTGGGTGGGGGTGGTGTTTTTGTGTGATTGTGTTTCCCAGACTAACAGGATATAGGTGGGAAGGATACGACAGAAACAGAGGCAGCAATGGTAATGGCCTGAGCAGTGGAGGACACAATGAAGATGATTGGATGTGGAAGCTGCAGTATGTACATAATACTGGAGGGAGTACCTGGAAAGAGTTTCGTCTGCATGAAATGCCGCCTGATAGAGTTGATGGAAGAGAAGATCCAAGGATTGGAGATGCAGGTGGAAAGTCTGGTTGAGTTAAGAAGGGAGTTCGAGCAGATTATAGAGAAAAGACACAAGACAGCTGAAGGGAAAAGCTCAGACTTACAGATGGAAGCAGGACTGAAGAACTCTGAGGGGAGACTGCTGGGTGAAGAGAACGCACAGTGGAAGCATGTGACTAAGAGAACCAGGTAGAGGAAAAGACTGGCTAGTGAAGGAGAAATAGAGTTCAAGAATAGATTTGCGGAGTTGGAAAATGAAGAAGGGGTGCAGCAGGTGGTCACTGAAGGTGGAAAGGCAAGGAAGAAAAGAAGAGCAGCTAGCCCTATAAGAAAAATGGAAGAGTCAATGGAAACAGGAGTGGGTGGGTTAGATTCTGTGGCCTGCATTGTACAGGAGGTCAGACTAGATGATAATAATTGTCCCTTCTGACCTTAAAGTCTATGAATATAAGAAAAATCTGAGAAACTGGTAATAGAAAAAAAGAAAAATTAGTTTACTATTTGCACAGGCTAATGAATTCAAAATTAATTTTCTCTTTTTCTTTAAGTTCTTTTGACAGCACTTTGTTCACAGCAGACTTGGTTTACTTGGTGAACAACAGACAAGGTACTGTATTATCCTTGTTACTCACCTTTGTCTGTTCACCTCAACCCCAATGTGCAATACCACTTACTATCATCAATCCTGGGACTATCTTGAGTAGATACAGCCAGTTATATACCTTACCTCAAGCAGAGATTTTTGTCCCATAAAGGTAAAAGTGCCAGAGATTCCATGATATCCACTAAGCATTTCACTATTGATTTCACATGGAAAATGCTCTAATGCTACAGGGAGGAGTGGTAATATAAAACTCAATATAGTGCCAAACTGTGTGTTTTTTGGCTATAAACATATGTTCATAAGGAAGTAAATATTTGGGATTAAAATAAGACCAAAAATTATTTTGTGTTCTAAATACAGGTAGTCAAAGTGTTTCACTGACACATTTTTAAACTTTTGATTAAAAAAAGTTTATTGTGAAAAATATTTTGGTGAAAAATTTTCATTTTTTTAAAGGAGTAAAATGTTTGTATTTTGATAACATGTTCCAGGTTTTTGTTTTTTTTTTTTAATAAAAAATCATTTCTCTTTAAGGTTTTTTAGATCTTAAGTTACAAGTTTGGGGTTTTGGTTTTTGGAATTACGAACCCAATTTTTTTTATTTGAAGTGTTTTGGGTTTCAAAAACCAAACAACATTTACTAAAATATTTTTTTAAAAAAGATAATTTTCAGCAAACACAGGATATTTTTAGAAACAGAATTTTTTGCAAAGTTTCATGGAAAATATAATTGCCATTTTTTGACCAGTGCTAATTTTAATCTTGATGGGATCAAAGCATTATCCAACACAGAACTTTATGATCTAAAAGGCATTAATTACCTGTTTCTTACTATTAGGCTTTTTGTCGTAAACTATATTTAGCAAAGTAATACCTGATCAGGCTGTTATTCTAAATTTAACCACCTAGAAATTCTTCCTAAGTAAGAACCAGTTATTTTTAAATTAGAAGAAGGTAATGTAAAATCCTGCTATGTAAATCAGTTCAAGGACTTTAGCCAAAGCTGAGCAAAAAATTATTAACTAATTCCTTTGCTAATTTTTTTCTTTGTAGAAGATTTTCAATTTTCTCAGATATACATATTAATCAAAATTATCAATCACATTTTTTTTTTACAAAATTTTGTTTTCTTTATTGCTTATTTGACATTTTAAAAGTAAAATTTGAGCACTGGATATGGTAGTAATTGAGCAATGGCCATGGTATCATTTCTATTCCTTGACTGAAAGAATATAATAAGCTGCTGCTAACAATATGCATATAAAGCAATTTTTAAGTTCTGCCCATATTTGAGCATGTAAACCCTAACTTGAAATTGACTTTCTGTGAAAATTTGTGCTAGAAAATCTCCGGTGGTTCAAATGTTTATAGAAGCCCTATGGAGAAGAAGAATATAGACAAAAGTTCACAGAATTGGTTTTGCAATATGTGTCCAATTCTAGCTTCACATTAGAATGAAAATATTCCAGATGAGGAAACTTTGCTGTTGGTGCCAGACCAAGGTATAGTAAAGCCCATGTTCCAAGTCATGGGAAAATTAAAATCTTGGGAATAAAGAATCACATATTACTTTGTACCACTCTTCTTCTCACCTTGTTGTATCTTTCCTTGTCCTCATCCAAACATTTTCATGAGGAACAAAGCTTAGGGTTCTCGAGCATTTTGTGAAAGATAGAAGTGTACTACTTTGACCTTGTCAGTTTTCTATAACTTGATTGGCTGGCTATTCGTACCCTTTCCTTCTATCACCCTGGCAGACTTTAAAAAGGAATAAAATTGTCAGCCAACTAAAATACTGAATATTTAAAAGGTTAATGCAGTACAGAAGTGCATAATGGATTGTACATGGAAAGTTTAATGTCTTATTCTCAGAACAAGGATTATAACAAGGACAGAGAATGACAGAAAATTAATCAGTCCTCATTATAATGCTTGTAATAAGGAGAAGAATAGATATTAAAAATATAACACTTTCTAATCACAAATTTAAGATTGCAGTACAGAGTTTCCCTTGGATGCTGAAGGAATGATCATGTCAAATGAAAAGTAGTATGTTTCAATTATCTGGGATCAGAAATAGTCAAGAAGCTGTTCCAAAGAAATTGGAAAACTAGGAATGGCCCACTCAGTCATGCCTCCCTTACAAAAAACTGTGGGATCTAAAAATGCATGAGAGTTTAATTAGTACAAAGCGTATTTGTTCCATAGCTACTTATGGCTGTGAATCATGTTAAAACTTCTGAGAAGAAGAAACCAGAAGTCTTTGAACTGTGTTGCTGGCAAAGACTCTTGTGTGGGAAAGACTCTTGTGTGGGAAAGACTCTTGTGTAGCTCCTGGATAGAAAAGAAGACAAATGTTTATGTTAAAAATATTATTGGTGAGAAACAGACCCTTATGTCATAAATCAATAGGAGCAAACTCGTATACTTTGATTTTTTAACGTGTAGAGATGGAAATAACCTTGAGCAAGTTATCATGGAAGGAGTGATGGTGGGTCATTGTAGCAGGAGACAACCAGTGAGGAGATGGATATAGAGTGTTGGCATATTATTGGGAAACTAGTAGCTGAGTGCTCGAAGATGGCAACAGATTGAGAGGCTTCCAAAAATTCTGTTATGTCACCTTCATTCAGACACGAATACATTGATTTTAGTTCTGTACAAAAGAGGATCTAAAATGTGAAAAAAAAATCACATAGATCCAAAACTGTGATTAAGTTTGCTGAAATATTCATTACAATTCCAGAGTCAATCAGAGATCTGGGTTAGGTTGTGGTTTGTTTTTTTTTCAAAAACTTCTCGTCTACAATGTTATACTATAACTATCCACAGTGGTGTTCCTTGGGTTTTCTTCAGATAAATCTAATACAGTCTACAGAATATCAGACTAGATGGACTGTTGTTTTAATCTGGTATAGTAATTCTTATATCACTGTTTCTAAACCTGTATAGAATGAAAGGTTCTGGAGAGAAGTATATAGGCTGAGGTGGAAGCAATATGAAATTAAATATGTTTACCTACATTCTCCCCACCCCCAATACAGTTAAAATCTGGCCACTTTGACTGAGTTTTACTGTCAGAGTAAATACATTGTCTTCAGTAAAGATATACCAACTTATACCTGGAGCTTAATTTATTAATAAAAATATGGATTTTCTCCCTACTAGTTTGCGGTTTTTCCATTATATTTATTTCCTCTATAAGAGTCAAGGATTGCTGGGTTTTATATTCTGACCAGCAGAGTGAAGACACAGTAAAACTGAACCCATCTCACACACTCCTTTGCTTAAGTCTAGTTTCATGAATTCCAGAGTAAGTTCCTAGTTTATGCATTCCATTTCTGAAACACTAATGACAATAGTAAAAGAAAAATCCTCCCCCTTATAATTAACTGATTAACTAACTAACCAAACTTCTTGTGTAAAGAAAAGTTGGCTTAATGCAAAAATCTGATGGGAATGTCCTTGGACTTGTACAAAGAATTGAATGAAACCATATTACATATATGAAAAATTATTTTTTTTTCCATTCCCTGTATCTGAGACTATTTTTCCAGTTAACAAAATACAGGGTGCAATTTTTATATTACAATTACTTGCAGTGCTCTCCTCCCAAAAGAAGATAGAGCAGAAAATAGACCATTTACCTAGTGATGTTTAACAAGGAGATATGGAACTGCAGGATACAGTTTGGAAATATAGGGCCATATTCCAAGCTGGTGTAAATGAAGTTAATAGAACTGTGTCCACTTAATCCATCTGAGGATATGGCCTATGTATTATGAATTTAAGATGTTCCAGCTTGGTGTCCAGAACTTGGAGACAAATCCCATAAAATGAGGTTTAATTGAAGATGGCATATTTTTGGTTTGCTCTTAAGCATTTGAGATGACTTAAAAGCCATCTATCCCTGTACACTGTTCCAGACAATACAAAGAAGTTGCTTGACTTCCTGGATGAACTAGTCATAACTATGCAACTATCCAGCCCTCATGAGATTTGAGGAATGCAAATTTATTTTCCTCTCATTCCTATTAGTATTAGTAGGAGCATTGCAGCAGACCGAGGGAAGTGATTATTCCCTTCTGTTCGGCACTGGTGAAGTCACACCTGGAGTATTGTGTCCAGTTTTGGTTCCCCTACTATAGAAGAGATGTGAACAAATTGGAGAGAGTCCCCCGGAGGGCAATGAAAATAATTAGGGGGCTGAGGCACATGACTTACCAGGAGAGGCAAAGGGAACTGGGAATATTTAGTCTGCAGAAGAGAAGAGGGGTGCGGGTGTTAATAGCAGCCTTCAACTACCTGAAGGGGGGTTCCAAAGAGGATGGAGCTAGGCTGTTCTCAGTGGTGGCAGATGACAGAACAAAAAGCAATGGCCTCAAGTTGCAGTGGGGGAAGTCTAGGCTGGATATTAGGAAACACTATTTCACTAGGTGGGTGGTGAAGCACTGGAATGGATTACCTAGGGAGGTGGTGGAATCTTCATCCTTAGAGGTTTTTAAAGCCTGCCTTGACAAAGCCTTGGCCGGGATCATTTAGTTGGGGTTGGTCCAGCTTTGAGCAGGGGGTTGGACTAGATGACCTCCTGAGATCTCTTCCAACCCTAATATTCTATTATTCTAAGAGAAATACAGAAAGACTCTCTTAATCTTTCCCCTAAAGGCTCTTATGGTGAAAATGTAAATTCTTAATGAGTCATCTCCCAAATCCTTATCTATCCCAGCCCTTAAGGCACTTTCCATCTCTCTCTCTTTGAAAGGTCTTCAAGCTTCTCTTCAAGTTCTGAAAAACAAAACAGGTATCTGAATACAATAAAATACAGAACTACAAAGAAATGATTCTCAGTAGAGAGACCTTATTCCTAAGCTTTAACAAGGAATCACTTTTTACGAGTTTCCTGCTTTTGTCAATATTTCATGTGTAGCAGCTAGGACACTGCTGCTGTTTAAGAGTAGAAATAAATGTTATTTGTAGAACACTTTTTGTTTTCAAAACTCTTTACAAATGTTAACTAGTTAATTACATTGAGATGAAAGATGGTTCACTGATGGATCAAGTCCTCCCTGAACCAACTTCTCCATGGCCACCGAGAAACTATCGCCAGCATCCTAGATTCAGGTCAAGTTTCTGTAATACCCTTATTACTAGTGACCTAGAAAGGATATAGACATTATGTACCAATCTCAGTCCTGGGAATATTTATGAAAATCACCCTTTATTGACTCATCAAATTCCATCCTTTGGTTGTCTATCTGGCAAATAAACTACACAATGGTATCCACCCCAACACTGAATGAATAGCTGAAACTCCTTGGAATTCAGTCCCCTTACTTGTCCATATGGTGATGTCCTGATGTTCTGAAACCATCACATTAATCACCTTCAAACTTTGTGTGTGTAACTAAGCCCATGCAAACAGACATACAGCTTCTTTTGCCATTTTCTTGCCCCTGGATTCTTCTTTCTTCGTTACAAATACTACTACTACCTCTTGGATTATAATAGTTTATATAAAATTTCTCATTGCCCACCTTAACTCTTAGGAGATATTGCAGTACCACAATCACTTCAAAGTAGCATTTGCACACTTTTATATGCTGCTCACTGATTTTTTTTTTTTTACATTCCTTTTTGGAAGAAGCACTGCTCCTTTGAGCTGAGTTATCATACAAATTGGTAATTTTTGAAATTTTGCATGACTCAGTATGAAAACATTTTAGACTCCTGAAATTTCATGAAAAATTGAAATGTAAAGGGTGCTAAATAATGCAAAATGAACTAGCATAAATTCACTACCATTTGCATACCAATTTTTTTAATCAGTGTCACCCAACTCTGTTGTTCAGCTACTGAAAGAATCAAAACTGATCTTGGGAAAGATGACAGGAACTTGATTTCTGTTTTGGTTCTATCTTCCCCTGCTGGTCCGATGGTTAAATCCAATAAGCCTAGAATATTACAAAGAATGAAGAAGAATGGTGAATTTCAAACAGCTTTTGATCTGAGTGGGAAAGGGACAGAATTTTCTACATGGAAATCAGAAACAGGAACAAATGCAATTTTCCTTTCACCACTTTTTAATGCCAGCCAAGAAATTAACTGCCTTAGCAAGGTGGAGAGGGGTAGAAGAACTGATGTTGAATAGAACTGAAGAAACAAATGTACCCCAAACTACAAGGTTTGTGACTGCTGGAAGCTCTTCAAGGTAAGGAGCTCTCTGCTTCCATCTTTTGGGGAATAATGCCACAGAGCTGCTTCATCAGCCTACGCTATTTAACACAGAACTTCAGATGGATAGAAGCTACAGAGAAGGATCTCTGTCCCCATCTATTGGTGCACATGGGGGAAAATGGCCACAGAGTGGGTTTCCTTTGCATAAGCTTTCTACACAGAATTCCATTAGTGATGCTTTGGGACTAACCATAAGTGCATGTAAACCTAGAATTGTTTGGGCAGGGGTGGGGAGTGGAACTGAAATGAGAAAGAGAAAGGGTTTCTTCTGATTTTTGCAGCAGGAACTCTACTCAAGGGTTACATGTGTCATTGACTTCCCCACATTAAAGATCCTGCACTAGTGGGAGAACTCTGAGGAGAGAGAATGCAAAAGTTGAGAGGTGACTTCTTCAACAGTGTATGAAGAGAGAGCTCCTTGCTGAAGCCACAGAGGATAGTAGCAGAACTGAGTGAACTCTGGGGGAGGTCCCTTCTTCGCAACCTTTAAATAAAGCTGAAACCATGATAATGGAGCTTTAGAACAGGACCAAGCATTACTTTCCAAAGAATCAGAAGCTTGCCCAAACACACCTCTGGGCTCCTGAACTATTTTATCCAGTGCTTTTAGCAGATGAGGAAAGGAGAAGTGACATGGGATGTATGCCTACTGGATATTCTCACCAGAAGGTGAGAAACCAAATTAATGGACTACTGCCAAAGTTAGTGTGGAGGAGGTTTTTAAAAATTATTCATGTAGCTAGATTGTTGCTGTCTTTTTCTCAAGTTGATACTGTGTCCCTCTTTTATCCCTAATAAATATTTTTCTTATTTCATACACAGACTGTGCTTGTAAATAGGGAAGTATTATCTGTTAAGGGCACCTAAGGAAGGTATTTAATGATCCAAGAAATTCTGTGGGGACACTTAAGCTGGTGGTGTTTGTTAGTGTTAAAAGGGACCCCATGCTATTCAAACTTAGCCCTTGTTGCCGCTGACAACACCTGGCGGGTCCTCAAGCAGTCTAGTCAATTAAGTAAGATATGGTACTCATGGTAGTACAATGTAGCCTAACACTGTGGGCATTGCTACAAATTTCTTTAATGCCTACTAAATTCTTCCACTTTCTTCCAAATTAATGTTACAGAACTAGGATTTGCATCCCCTGTCCAAGCCTGTGCAGTTGCATTTAGAAGGTCTTAGCAAGAAACAAACAGAACATTTTGAAGTTCACTGATCATTAATCTATATATAAACCCTCCTGCTGAATCACTAATAGTCACTTACATCTCTGGCACAATTTGAAAACAACAGAGAGATGTGAATCAAATAGACCTCAGTCAGCTAGACTATGCAAATGGGCATAATTGATGTTAATGAGCTTTGAGGATAATAAGCAATGCCTAGCTCAGTAATACACATGTTACAATACACGCAGTATGGCAAACATTGAAATCATCATTAGAGTTGCATTTCACACAAACACAAATATTCCATCTATAGAGTATATATAAACAGCAATACATTGAACCAATTTGATCACCTTGCATTGCACTTTTCCAGCCTTTTTTTCATCAATTATTTTGTACGGCATGTTAAATTATTCTCAAAGCTTCAGTATCACTGCTAATTTATACATACATCATAATACTGAACAAGGTGTTAGAAGCAGAGTTTTAGCTCTTATAATAAACCGAGTTCACATAACAAAGCTTGACCTACAGTACCCAGTGGGGTGTGTGCTTATCGTTGTCAGTTTCTCTTTTGTTTGAACCAAAATGAGAACTGCAGGAACTCAGAATTCTACCTTCACTTTAATTAATCTCAGCAAATTTTCTGCCGTGAGCCTGAAGCAGAAAGGAGGCACTAAAAATCAAGCCCTGTTGTGACTTTGAAGGCTTCAGGCGTTTCATAAATGACCCCTCCTTCACCTTCAAACAAACAACATAAGCCTCCTTAACCCCACGAGATTCCCTTTTAAATCTGATTTCTAATTTAAGAAACTTCTGTGGAGCTTTGGATGAAAAGCTTATATATTGAGGAGATAGCCTGAGCTTTTACCTGTCTTACACTTCCAGAACTTGTACAAGCTGAGACCGTTTGATTTTTTGACAGGTCTAACTTCTGCACCCTGATTATCATATAAAAGAACTGGGCATTTTCTTATTTCCAGGTACAATTTATGAGGTTTGGATCCTTTGAGAAATGAAGCAAATTATAACAATTTACAGAACCTCCATCTGTAAAGGCTTGCATTGTGACAGAATTGGACAAGGTAATGTTCCAAATGTTTTGTTAAAATTTCACCAATGAGCCAAATTCTCCCCTGATGTAGACTCCACACTCTATTTGGACACCTAAATAGCTACAACAGCGAAAAATGTTCCCCATCTGTGGCTGGCTGGAAGACTATGCCTGTTCCTATCTAAAGCAGAGCTGGCACATCCCTCCACGCAGTTAAAAGTAGAGCTGGATGAAAACAGTTTTTCCATCTGAGTACAATTTTTGAGATTTAAAAAATATTTACTCTCCTGCTTTGGGATGGAACCCAGATCTTTTCAAGACTGGAGAGAAAGCAAGCGACTATGTAATAGCTAATAGTCCAGAGGTTATGGCAGTAGACTCACATGGGGCAACCCAGGTTCAAATAAAAGCTCCAAGATAGGCAGAGCAGGGACTTGAAACTGGCTCTCCCAATTTCATGTGAGTTTCCTAACCACTGGGTAATAGAGACAGTCTCTTTTAAATAAATTCGTGGAGGTAAAGTCCATTGATGGCTATTAGCCAGGCTGGGTAAGGAATGGTGTTCCTAGCCTCTGTTTGTCAGAGGCCGGTGATGGATGGCAGGAGAGAGATCACTTGATCATTACCTGTTAGGTTGACTCACTCCGGGGCACCTGGCATTGGCCACTGTCGGTAGACGGGATACTGGGCTGGATGGACCTTTAGTCTGACTCAGTACAGCCATTCTTATGTTCTCTCTCTCTGGCCCAATCAATATTTAATTATTTATATGAAGAGCTACAAGAACAATTGATTCATATGGTATTCATATGATATGTGGGAGAGCCATGGTCAAATCTCTGTAGTACCCAGGGTTTTCCAAACCCAAAGAATTAGTAACTTGATTGTTTCATTGCAGGTGATGTCAGGAATAAATCAATTGGAACACAGCAATTATGTGATGAAAGATTAATACAAGTGAGCGTGCTCTTATCTAAAATGACAGTATATTAGATTTAAGCACACTCAGACATAAACAATAGGTTTAGAGCATCCCAAACAATTACCTGGAATCTGGGTTGGTATTGAGTAATTCAGAACAGGTCTATGATGACCGATCACTTCCCCACTGGGAAGTAAGGCGTCAGGAAAAAGTCTTTCAGGATGCCTTCAGGGAACTGTTCCAAAATATATTCTATTATCTAGTCTTTTATAACTAACTTTTACAAAACACACAATGCATAATGCCCCTACTTGGTCATCACCTCTTCTAACTTTAAACTACTTATCAACAAACATTCCTAACAATCTTAGTCATAATAAGCTTCATTGACAAAGGTGTCTAAATTCAAGGTTTTTATCCACTTATTTTCTTTCAATCTCAAATTGTTGACTCTTTCTCCCTGCCTTCCATTCTGATGAGTAGAAACTGCAAGCATATGGCTTTGCCTCCAGAAGCACCGGTTATTCCAATTAACCCTTAACCTTCCACACAATAGCTGCTAAATAAAATAAAAAGAAAAGAAAATTTTAGGGACTGCCAGGATAGTCTGTGGCACTTGGGATTGCCATCCTCAGGAACGACTGCTCCAGGAAGGTGTTCTCACATTAGATAGATGCTTAAACATGGGGCATGCAGTGGAAGCCTCAAGAGAAAAGGATGAAAACTCTAGGATGCACAATCACCCCCCAAGAAGTACATGCTGTAAGGTAACATCAAAGGATAACAGGTGCCCAGGGCTCAATACTCCTAGCAAGATGCATTTGCTGTTGGAGACATCATGAGTAGGTAAAGAAGAAGTGCCCCACACTGGATGACATTGCAAGGAAAGTGGCAAGTTGAACCATCATAACAGAGTGTGCAAGCACAGAGGAAGGTCTCAGAAAGGCTCAGTCAGAGTTGTACAAGAAAGGGATTGCACATCAGACAACACTGATGACATCATGGTGTTCTTATTGAGAGTGAGAACATATTATGTTCAAGCTCTTGGGACAGGAAAACAAGGGACAGTACAACCCCTCCAAATATGCAACAATGGGAAGCACCCTGTGATTCCTCAGGGCAAATTCGACTCAAACCTCCTCATTATAACCAGCAGACACAATTTTATAATGTACAATGAGAACATAATGCAGCCTACAGGAAAATGTGAACTCACAGTAACTAACTTGAAAAACAACATATGCTAGCAATGAAAGTTTGTAGTGATGGACAATAAGCAACACAGACAGCACTTTGGGAAGACACCCATACAAGCTATGGATCTGATCAGGATGCAGCATCTGAATTTGATAGCTGCAGAGCAAGAAACAAAAGAAGGAAGTCTCATGAACAACTGAGACAATTTTAAAAACAGATGAGGATATTTTCAAAGGTGACAGATGTGACTGGAAGTAGACCCCACAAAGGAACCAATGTGCTTACCCTGAAGGAAAATTCCAATGGCACTGTGTAATCCAGTATGCAAAGAGCTCAAAAATCTGCAGAGCAGAGGTATTATACCATCTGTAGAGGCTGCTACAGCCTGGGTACACAGCATGGTGGTTTTAAAGAAGCCATTGGGCAAATTATGCACCTGTATGGATCAAAACCCACTGCACCAGGCATTGAAAAGATGCCACTATCCACTGCCCATGACTGATGACATCTTGCCAGAATTTTGCAAAGCCAGAATCTTTTGGAGTAAAGAATGGGTTTTTGCACAGTCTAGAAAAAGAGACTAGCATGCCAGCAACTTTAGCAACTAGGGTAACCATATGTCATGTTTTGACCAGGAAAGCCCCCCTTTTAAGCCCTGTCCCAGATGTGCCAACTTTTTTTTTTTTTTTTTGGAAAAAGGGGGGTGTTGCCGGTGGGGGCTGGCCAAATGATCAGTTGATAAAATCAAATGGGAGAAATGCCCAGTTTTGCCAAAACTGTGGGGTGCAGGGTGCAGAGGAACATTCAGGGGAGCAAGCGGGGACCCCAAACCCGCATGGTGGGGCTTGGGAAAGTGGCAATACCAGGCAGCTCAGGCCAACTCTGTGCAGGGGGGAGGGTGGAAGGAGTAAAGTCAGGCAAGCATCTCATCAAGCCCTGCACAGGGTAGGGGGACTGGGTGAGCAGTTTGGACCAGCCCCATGTGGGCTCAGGCAAGCAGCTTAAGCCAGCCCCATGCAGGGAGTTCAGGTGAGTGAACTCAGCAAAGCCAGCCCCATGGCAGAGTGGCTTGTGCGAGCAGTGAGGCCAGCCACACATGGGGCAGGTGAGGCTCGGGTGACCCCCGTCTGGTGGTCTGTTTTACTTTGAAAAATATGGTCACCCTATTTGCAACTGCATTTGTATGCTATGGATGGCTGTGCATACCCATGGCATAAGACTAACCCCAGAGGTATGCCAGTGAGCCTCATCCAAGTGCTCGGACTGCCTGGGAGTGAAAATAATTGCTGATAATACGCTCATTGTTGGTGAAGAGAGCAATGATACAAAAGCTAAATGAGATTATGACAGACAAATCTATTCAGCCCAGGAAAAAATGTGACTCCAGCATGAGGAGAGCAGGGGGACTGAAAGTAGATCCCAATAAGATCAAAACAGTCAGACACATGCTAGCTCCACTGGATGTGAAAGGAGTGCAGAACGTCACAGGAACAATACATTTTATGTCCAAATTCAGTCCACACCTGACTGCAGTAGCAGAAGCCATCCATCAGCTCAAAAAGCAAAATAGTGAGTGGGACTGGGCTGGTCCCCAACAGCGAGCATTTGACATGCTGAAATAAATGATAACAGATGCCCTGGTCCTGAAGTACTACCATCCAGGAGAGCCACTGACACTCCCATGTAATGACTTGAGCAAGGACTGGGTGTAGCTCTTTAGCAGAAGCAGCTAGTCGCTTGTGCCAGCAGAGCCCTCTCAGAGACTAAACAGGTGTATGCCCAAATAGAAAAAGAGCCTCTGGCTCTGGTACTTGGATAGAGTGATTCCATCAGTTACTGTGGTGACCCAGTAATAGTGCAAACAGATCAAATACCCCTAGAGACAACCATGGCAAAGCCTTTTCTTAGTGGTCCAAAGAGATTGCAATACATATTGATGTATTTCCAGTGTTGGCAGGTAGAGATCAAATACTGTCCAGGACGATTATTGGTGTTAGCTGGCACCCTAAATAAAGCGTACATACCCAGCATCAGTGATTTGGGGGAAGAGGATCAGGATATTGACTCCATTAACATCCTGTACTATCTTCCCGTTTCAACAACAAAGCTGATGGAAATCAAAGAGGCTACGGAAAAGGACATCCAACCACAGACTGTGAAGACATTGTTACTAGCAGGGTGGCCAGAAGACAAAAGCCAAGTACCATTAGGAACAGAACTATTGTTTCAAACTGAAAATGAGCTAAGTGTTCAAAATATGATTCTATCCTGAAGACAGACAGCTGTTGTCCTCCCCCATTACATAAGGATGTCATGCAAAAAATACAGGCTTTGCGCCTTGACATTGACAGCTGTCTTAGATGGGCTTGAGAGTGCATTTACTGGCCAGGAATGAACATGGAACTCCATTCCTTGATAGACGGTTGAGCGTTTGCCCACATGGAGACTCATAGCATTCTGAGCTATTCAACAACCAATGTGAATGTTGAGTGAAAAACAAACAAAAATCAAACAGATCCTGACTGGTTGATTGTTTTCTTCAGTTAGGCTTAGTTAAAACATTGGTTGGAGTAGTGTTAGAATGGCAACAAGAACAATATTATAATATGGCTTTTCTGCCTTTGAGCTGTATAAACCTGAGATGAGTATTCTGGGTAGGAATTTAATACATATCACTCCATATACTGTGGAGCTTGTGTCATCTGTAGATATATAGAAAAACCAATTCTGTTTGAAATGCAGAAGAAGGAAAATGAAGCTAATAGGCTCCAAATCTGATTAATCTTTTTCCATTTAAAATAAAAGGTGGCAGCCTGAGAAGGAGATGGCACTGGGGACCAGGCGAGTTGAGCCACACCTACATCTCAAACCCCAGAAGGAGAAGCTGAGATCCCCTTCCTCACCCTACTGCTGACTAGCTGAGCCAGGACCCTCTATCTACCTCCACAGCTTTTCCTAAAGCAGAGAAAAAACAGTGCATCACTGACATTAGACTGACTCAGACTGGAAATAAGGTACTTGTTTAACAGTGAAGGTAATTAACCACTGGAAAATATAGCAAGGATTGTGGTGGCTTTGCCATCACTGACCATTTTAAAATCAAGGTTTGATTTTTTTCCCTTAGAAGATGTGTGTTATAAGGAGTTCAGACTAGGTGAGCACAATTGCCCCTTTCTGGCCTTGGAATCTCTGAATCAGAAACCACATTAATGTTTCAACCATCAATCTTTCTGCCTGATTGTTTTAATAAAAATATATTGGATTCTATATTTGCCAACTAGCAATGTGCTACCTGCTCCTATGCTCCTAACTGTTCTCACACAGGAGTCAACAAAGGACTCAAGAATTCATGTGAGCCACTGTTGAAAGAATCTCTCCAGTAATGTTGCCTAGGAGTTGGAAGGTCTTCCATTCCAGTTCCCAGGGCTTTGTGGAGCTCTTACCCTACAGATTAAATGTTAGATCACACATCTAATTTCTGGTATATTCTCTCCGATAATAGACTCTGCATCCTCTCTTATCTATGAAGGCTATGTATTTTAAATTGCTTCTGAGAAGCTATAGTAACATATGCAAATTATGCTAAACTTTGCCAAATTATGTGTTATGTTATTTGTTACCAGTGATGCTAAGTTCCATCTCCTGGAAAATTGACTTTAATGTGACAAGCTCTACTTTCACAAAATATATTTTTTCCAAGGTACCTGGTACATCTTCATTGGAATTCTAGGGTAGACCTAAGGGGAACAAAGTCTATCACACAAGAACGGGATAATTCATATATGTTGTTACAAAGTCATACTGCAATTAGAGTGGTGGAAAATATTGGCAGCAAAGTAGATAAGTAGTTGAATACCATGTTATTGTTTTTGTTTGTTTTCATATATTATTATTAACTAAACTCCAGCCATTTTCAGGGGGACAGTTTCACTAAGGATAGGAATCAATTTTTTTTTCAGAGAAAAAACAGACATTTCCTAATGAACAAGAATCCAGATCAGGTGAAAATGGGCGCATTTTATAAAGCAAAGAAGGCTGTCATAAGATACATTAGTAAAAATACATTTTTGGTGAGAAAATACTCATCCAAATTATCACTTGTTTTAGGGCTCAGCAGAGCAGGGGATTTGTTTTCATTAGTTGGTGGGGCTGACCAAGTTTCAGATTTTTGTAAGGAAGAAGATTGCATAGCTGATAGCCCACTCTGATAGTGTCGTAACACACTTGCCTTTTTTTGTTCAACATTTAATCAAGGTGGTTCCTAAGAATCCGTTCCTCATGAGTTACCCTCTCAGGTCCTGTTTGTATACAGATGGCTAGCAAGTGAGCAATGAAGCTTATGAAATACAGATTGAGTGAATGAAGGATATTTTGCCAAATGAAATGATTAAAACTTCCATATGAATTTCTGCTGAACAAAAGTTGTGAATTTCACACACCTCTCCTCACAATTGGCAAGTAGTATTTGTGTTAATTGTTTTGGAGTTGTTTGTTTGTTTTCCTTTAACAGAAGGAAGGTACAGTAACTAAAAAGGATATGTTAGCAACTAAGTTTGATGTCCTAATCAGTTTTACAGTTAAGTTGCTTTCCCAACTAATTTAAGGAATAACAATTGGAATTTTATTTCCTACTGCCTGATATTTTTTATCCTTAAACAGCCTAAATGACAGAAAGTTCTGCTGCATTTTTGTTTTTCTAGCCTTAAAAACCCCTTCAAATGATTAAAAATGTAATCCACAAAATTATATTTACTCCTTTGATTAAAATAAATATTACAAATGTTTTCTGTTGTAATATACATGATTCACTGAAAGCATAAAGTATGGTCTTCCTAAAGAGACATGGTTTGCAAACTCTTTTCCTAACGGAAATCTGAGATTACATCAGTCCTGCACTAGGTTGCACTACAGGGTTCATACTTTTCCTTTCATAACACTGCCAGAAGAATGCAGAAAATTTAACAAAAAATATTATGTACAGTGGGAGCATAATTGATTTTGTTTTTAAATACTCCTTTGGGTTCATGGAAAATATGCATCTTTTAACATGCACATTCTGATTATTCTCTGTGGTATAATGTCAACTGGAGAAACTTTTAAAATAAATCAGATCTTCAGAATGAAAACCAAATATTTTTACTCTTGTTTTTATTTTAAATGTTTTCTTTAAAGATGGAGATTTAAGTTCCTCTGATGGCAACTACAGAAAGTACAACTACCTAAGGGGTTAAATAGTTACAATTAAATGTACTGATCAAGGTCAGCTGTATTATTTGTATGGCTCCCAGCCAATGAAACTCATAAGCTTTTGGAGATCAAGTTCAAACCATGAGTTCTCTTCCTCTGTGATCCTGCTGTCAGAGGAGGAGGAATGGGTCTAATGGCAAACTGCTTGACAGTGAGATACAACTAACCTTAAAATTGCATTACTTGCATTGCATGTGGAGCCCACAAAGAAACAGAACTCCAAGTGGCAATTAACTTTGCTTCTATGGCTGTCCCTGGGACTGACCCTGAAAAAATTGAATGTAAGTATAAGCTTCCACTTGCTTCAGAATTACAACACTGCTTCTGTGACTGCACATAGTTCATTGTCTCTGGCAGAGAAATAGATGAAACTACATGTCAAGTGAAAAAAAAATGCAAAAAGCTTAATCTTATTCAACTGCTTACATAAAATGCACACAACAAAATGCTTCTAAGTGGAAAAATATAGAAGGTGTAAAAAGATTAATCAATTGGTCTAAATGTGTAATACCTGCTCTTTCTTGCATGAGCACACGCACATTTCTCAGTGTAACAGTTTTTAATCCTTAACCAGTCACCAACCACACACTGCCATTTGGGGAGATGTTTTGAAAAGAGGTAAAATATATTAGGGTTTCATTGCCACCAACTTACTTAAAATAAGGGTATTTATATTATAAATATATAATATATATATAAATATGATAATAAATATTATATTTTCAGGGTTAAAAGTGATCTATTTGGATGAAGTTCATAATATGGAATACCATAGTTTGAAACCAAAACTTTAGAATATAAGGAAGAAAATCCTAGGTCAAATTCCATCCCTTTCAACCCAAATGTAATCAGTGCAGTTACATGAGATTTAAGTGATGCAGAGTTTAGCCCTATGTACAGTTTGTATATAAAAAGCAAAGTCCCAATAAGAGCTATGTAGTATATGCTCATATAATTAAAGACTTTACTATAATGCATACATAAGAGGGGGCCAAATTAAGGATACACAGACACCTTAATACTGGCACATCCTAACTTTTGAGTGCTCGACTTCACAACCTTCAAGTTTGTTTTACAATCTTTTGAAATGATTATACTTACCCTGTATTTAATGGTGAGATCCATATGATACATTACAAAGCCATGTGACTAACTACATTTCTCATGAATCTGACAGGTAGCCATGTTAGTCTGGATCTGCAGAAGCAACAAAGAGTCCTGTGGCACCTTAAGGACTAGCAAAAGTATTGAAGCATAAGCTTTTGTGGGCTAATACCCACTTCATCAGATGCATGCGGTAGAAGTATGCAGAGGCAAGTACCTGCATACTTCCACTGCATGCATCCGACAAAGTGGGTATTAGTCCACGAAAGCTTATGCTTCAATACTTTTGCTAGTCTTTACGGTGCCACACGACTCTTTGTCGCTTCTATATTTCTCATGAAACTTTGACTGCTTACCCTGCACTCTGCTCACTAACACTATATAAACATTTGAAGCCAGACCTACTGTTGGGAATTTGATATAGTAAACCAACAGCTGGGTTTGCTGAATGATTTCTTCTGAGGACTTTTCCTCTGCTGTGTTGTATGGTGTCCTAGCACTGGCTACTATATTAGGTTTAATCTTGTGTGGCACAGATGCCATTTCTATCTCCAGAGGTGAAAGTAAGCCACTACAAGGGACCGGCTTCCCCAGGTAGCAATTTAAAGGGCCTGGGGCTTCCAGCAGTGCCACTACCCTCCGGGGCCATTTAAGTCATCACCCGAGCTGGCGGAGCCTTGGGGTAGTGGCAGTGGGGCTCTGGCAGTGATTTAAAGGGCCATTGGCTCCTGGCTGCCACTACTGCAGTGGAGCCCTTGGCCCTTTAAAGCTCTGCCAGAGCCCGGAGCCCTGGGATAGTGGTGGCAGCGGGGAGTCCCCGAGGCTCCATCAGTGATTTAAAGGGCCCAGGCCTCTGCTGTGGTAGTGGCAGCTGGATCTCTGCGGGCCCTTTAAATCACCCCTGAGCCTCAGGGCTCCCAGCTGCCTCTGCAGCTGGTTGCTCCAGGGGTGATTTAAAGGCCCTGGGGATCCCAGCTGCCACTACTGCAGCTGGAGCCCCGGGACCTTTAAATTTTGATTTAAGCCTGGGGCTTTAAAGGCCCTGTCTCTTCCAGTTGAGGCCCCACCCACTGCTCAGGACTCCAGAGTACCAGTAAGTCCTTTCAGTTACTTTCACCCCTGTCTATCTCTCGATCTAGATATATATCTCTCCTAGTATATGACACCTCACATGTATTTTAAAAATACATTTAATACTAAGTCTCCCATTGTCCCCTCTTTTCCCATCTGTAGAGAAATAGCTTGATTTGTTTACACATATCTTTCATTCTGAAGATATTATATATTTGCTGTGGGTGGATAGGAGTGTGACTGTATAGGAAGAAATGAATAAATGAAAGCTAAATTGAAGACATGAAATTAGTTCTGAAAGGGGTGAAAACCATGGCCATTCTTCTCTCTTATACAAGTGAGTTCCATAGTCAGATCCAGGTACTGTGAAAGATCTGTCTCCGCTCAGTGCTTGTCAACATGTGAAAGTGTGTTAAACATCTGTGCGGATGTTCTCATTCAGGAGTAAAGTGCTTTTAGTTTTCCATAGTTTAAAGCAGGCAGTTAACACCTTTTACTTTATATGCATTGACTTCCCACTTATAGTTGATTCACCTTAACTTTCCTGAGTGTCTTTATGTACATATGACCTCAGTATCTGTTTCCTTAAACAATGCAAGAAGGTAGCTGTTGTGGAAGGTTATGGATGTTGAGGGAGGGGCTCTTGGATATTAGGACCAACCCAATGCAGGGACTTTGAATATCAAGTCCAAGGCTGTGAACTCTGTATTCAAAGTGACTGTACCTCAACAGCAAACTCTCTTAGCCACCATGCCATTTGATTTTTTAATGTATCTTTCACATTTCCCCTTTAAAATAATATGTTCTGTAGCACAGTAAAGTCTTATCTTACCATCCCACAGCTACAAGCTACTAGTCTGGAACCCTGATTAAATCTAAAAATGTCAAATATAATGAAAAAGAGCAATACAGGGAACTGGATGGCTTAGTGAAATGGAAATGGTATATGAAGTCTTTCACTTCTAAGACACTGCTTTGAATCTTCTTTAGTTAGTAAAGTTAGGAATTTCTGAGTGTATGATAGTAGCTCAGTGACATATGCAAAACAAGTTGTTGGTCTTAGTCCAGTTAGTTGTTGGTCTTAGTTCAGTTACTTGTGGACTGGTGTCTATATCACAAAAACCATTGCATCAGTTTAGATTAAATGAACTTTGCATCCTTATTGGCAATATTAGTGAAGAGCTCAAAGGCTGGAGACTGATGCATGCTCCTCCACAAGTAATGTATAGATCTAAGTCTCTATACCATTACTAATAATCATAGAAGATTGCTGATATTATTGCACAGTTCCTTCCTGCTCCAATGAATTAAATTAATAAGACTCAGTCATTGTATAGGTCACAAAAAATAAAGAACTTGAACAAGATTCCTATTTTAATGCCTATTTTGCTTCAGTCATCACTAAAAATGTTAATTGTGACCAGATGTTTAACACAATAATATTAACAACAAGGAAGAAATACAAGGCAGAAGAGGAAAGAACAGATTAAAGAATATTTAGGTAAGTTAAATGCATTCAAGTTAACAGGGCCTGACAAAAAAATTCACCTTAGAATACTTATGGAACTGAATGAAGCAATCTTAGATTTATTAGACATCATCATTGAGAACTCATGAAGGACAGGTGATGTCTATAAGGACAAACATATAACTGTCTTTAAAAAGGAGAACAAAATGGACGTGGGGAATTATAGACCAGTCAACTTAACTTCAGTACTGGGCAAGATATTGGAACAAATTAATAAACAATCAGAGGATAGCACCCAGAGGATAATAGGATGATAAGTAATAGTCAACATTGAGTTGTAAACAACAAATCATACCAAACCAACATAATTTCCTCCTTTGACAGTGTTACTTGCGTAATGGTTAGAGGGGAAGTAGCAGATAATTTTAGTAAAACTTTTGGCACAGTCCCACATGACAGTCTAATAAGAAATGAAGGAAATGTAGTGTAAAGGAAGTTTCTATAAAGTGAGTGGACAACTGATCGAAAAACAGAACTCAGAAAGTACCTATTAATAGTTTGTTACCATACTGGGAGGATGTATATAGAAGGGTGCCACAGGGATTTGTCCTGGGTCTAGTAGTATTCAATACTTTTATTTATGACTTGTATAGTGGAATGGAGATTGTGATTATAAAATGTGATGATGGCAACAAGATGGGAGAGATTGCTAGCACTTTGGAGTACAGGATTAGAATTCAATAGGACATTGCTGAATTGGAAAATTGGTCTGCAATTAACAAGATAAAATTCAATAAAAACCAAGTGCTAAGTACTACACTTAGGAAGGAAAAATCAAATGACTACAATATGAGGAAAAACTGGCTAGATGGTAGTACTTCCAAAAAGGATCTGGGGATTATAGTGGATTACAAACTGAATTAGCTAACAATGACTTGAAGACAGCTAATGTAACGCCTATATTTAAAAAGGGCTCTAGAGGTGATCCAGCAACTACAGACCGGTAAGTCTAACGTCCGTACCGGGCAAATTAGTTGAAACAATAGTAAAGAATAAAATTGTCAGGCACATAGAAGAACGTAAATTGTTGGGCAAAAGTCAACATAGTTTCTGTAAAGGGAAATCATGTCTTACTAATCTATTAGAGTTCTTTGAAGGGGTCAACAAATATGTGGACAAGGGGGATCCAGTGGACGTAGTGTACTTAGATTTCCAGAAAGCCTCTGACAAGGTCCCTCACCAAAGGCTCTTACGTAAATTAAGTTGCCATGGGATAAGAAGGAAGATTCTTTCATGGACTGAGAACTGGTTAAAAGACAGGGAACAAAGGGTAGGAATAAATGGAAAATTTTCAGAATGGAGAGGGGTAACTAGTTGTGTTCCCCAAGGGTCAGTCCTAGGACCAGTCCTATTCAACTTATTCATCAGTGATTTGGAGGAAGGGGTAAACAGTGAGGTGACAAAGTTTGCAGATGATACTAAACTGCTCAAAATAGTTAAGACCCAAGCAGACTGTGAAGAACTTCAAAAAGATCTCACAAAACTAAGTGATTGGGCAACAAAATGGCAAATGAAATTTAATGTGGATAAATGTAAAGTAATGCACACTGGAAAAAATAACCCCAACTATACGTACAATATGATGGGGGCTAATTTAGCTACAACTAATCAGGAAAAAGATCTTGGAGTCATCGTGGATAGTTCTGTGAAGATGTCCATGCAGTATGCAGCAGCGGTCAAAAAAGCAAACAGGATGTTAGGAATCATTAACAAAAGGATAGAAAATAAGATGGAGAATATCTTATTGCCCTTATACAAATCCATGGGGCGCCCACATCTTGAATACTGTGTACAAATGTGGTCTCATCTCAAAAAGGATATATTGGCATTAGAAAAGGTTCAGAGAAGGGCAACTAAAATGATTAGGGAATTGGAACGAGTCCCATATGAGGAGAGTTTAAAGAGGCTAGGAATTTTTAGCTTGGAAAAGAGGAGACTAAGGGGGGATATGATAGAGGTATATAAAATTATGAGTGGTGTGGAGAAAGTGAACAAGGAAAAGTTATTTACATGTTCCCATAATAGCAGAACTAGGGGCCACCCATTGAAATTAGTGGGCAGCAGGTTTAAAACAAATAAAAGGAAGTTCTTCTTCACACAGCGCACAGTCAACCTATGGAACTCCTTACCTGAGGAGGCTGTGAAGGCTAGGACTATAACAGGGTTTAAAAGAGAACTGGATAAATTCATGGAGGTTAAGTCCATTAATGTCTATTAGCCAGGCTGGGTAAGGAATGGTGTCCCTAGCCTCTGTTTGTCAGAGTGGGGTGATGGATGGCAGGAGAGAGATCACTTGATCATTACCTGTTAGGTTCACTCACTCCGGGGCACCTGGCATTGGCCACTTTCGGTAGACAGGATACTGGGCTAGCTGGACCCTTGGTCTGACCCAGTACGGCCTTTCTTATGTTCTTATGTGATGCAGTTGCAAAAAAGGCTAGTACCATTCTGGAGTGTATTAACATGAAGGTCGTATGTAAGACATGGGAAGTAATTGTTCCATTCTACTCAGCGCTGATGGAGGCTAAAACTGGAGTACTGTGCCCAGTTTTGATTGCCACACCTTATGAAAGATGGATGTTTATAGAAAATTAGCCAAATCTCCAAGCCATTCAAAGTTCACCAATTCTTTTTATTGTATTAGTACCAGTGGTAAATATAGACATCTGTCACAAAAGTTCATTTTAGTTCCCCTCATCCTGAAGCACTGTGTAAGATTTACATGTGAGTAGAAAGTTTAGGATGATCCTCTGCCATATGATCTGGTTAAGTTTCTTTGTTGAAGGTGAGTTTAAGGAGGGCAGAATTGAGAAAACTCAAAGTTCAAGAAGAAAACACTTTATCAGGCAGACAATTGAGCAGTTTCATCAAAAGGATAATGGAAAAGGAATTTTTACACACTCCATATTTCAACAAAGTATATATACTTTGGCTGTGTTCATCCACTTTAAAATCTATTTATTTCAGTATTTGAAACAGATCTCTGGATGCTATAATAGGGCCAGAGGTCCCTTTAAGGAAATTACCCTTTAAATTACAGTTCTATTATGTGTTTTTTTTTTTAATTTAACCTAGTATGTCAACCCAAGCGAAGACCATTCTGATTCTCCTATATGCTGATTATTTCATTTGTATTTAATTTCTTGAAAAGTACTTTTTTCTCCAGGGGATGAGAGCTGCCTGAAGATCAGAGAGCCAAATGTACTGTAGGCAACTGCAAACGATACTAAATAAATGGAATACACTTGAATATGTGCATTTGAACAAATGTTATTGAGGTACATAATCGTAGTTAAAAGCTCATCATTTAAGTGAAAATGCAAAGGATGTGGTTATGCTATTATCTGTAACAGCTCTCAAAAGAGTAGGTCTTCATACCTTCTAGGGAAAACTGATTTGAGATGATGGGAAATCTGATAAACACAGATTTATTGCAAAGACTGAATTGAGCTATTTGTTACCTAGAAATAACAACACTTTATACTTACAGAATGCGCCATCCCAGAATCTCAAAGTGCTTTACATGGCTAGAAAGATATTATATCCCCACCCCATGAGGTAGGAATGGATTGTTATCCTCCATTTCACAGATGGATGAAGCAAAAAGCCAGTTTGGGCTGTGGAAGACCTAGGGCCAGTTGGTATGAGCCATATGGACTAGACCCTCCTGGGTCTGTTTCCTGTGGCTGGTTTCAGTTCTCCTGGGGTTGCGGGTCTGATTGGATTCTACACAAACTCAAAGCACCAAGGATACATCCCTTGACACCCAGATGCTTCCTCCTGTCATTTTTCCTCCCCAGAAAGCTCTAAGTCTCCATTATATAATAAATCTTCAACAGACAGGGCACGTCTGTTTCCTCACCTTACACCTGTTTCCTGGGATAGGTGTCCCCAGTGCTTCTTGCTAGATCTTCAGAGGATACTGGTTGGTCACGCTTCCCCTCAAGCAGAATTTTTAGAAGATCTGCCTGGCTTGAGCTGCAATGTTGCCAATTCTTGTGATTTTATCACACTATTGGACTCAAGATGTCACATGAGGATCTCAGCTTTCATTAACAAAGAAGTTTCAGGATAACAGAAAAATCTGCATGTGTTGGGAGTTTTTTGGGGAGGAGTGGGAGGTGAGACTGACTCATGATTCTTGAACTCTTGAGGCTAGCAATACTGGACCTGCTATGTTCCATCTCTGCCACTCCATACAGGGCTGTGTGTGCTGTCCCCTAATAGGACAGCAGTAGAAAAAAGGGCGTGTTATGTGGCATACTCATCGCAAGTGCACCCCCTTGTGCCAGGGTACACATGTCACCAGAATCCTCAGCTCCAGCACCACTTGTAGCCCGTGTGTCTCTTGCCACATTTTCTGAGGTTTGGTCCCCTGCCAAGTTACACAAGTTCAAAATCTCCTCCAGGATAACAAAGGTCCAACTGAAAGACCATGGAAGAAAGTCTTCCAGCCCTCTCAGGCTCTACATAAGAACATAAGAAAGGCCATAGTGGGTCAGACCAAAGTCCATCTAGCCCAGTATCCTGTCTAATGACAGTGGTCAATGCCAGGTGCCCCGGAGTGAGTGAACCTAACAGGTAATGATCAACTGATCTCTCTCCTTCCATCCGTCACCCCCCTCTGACAAACAGAGGCTAGGGACACCATTCCTTACCCAGCCTGGCTAATAGCCATTAATGGACTTAACCTCCATGAATTTATCCAGTTCTCTTTTAAACCCTGTTATAGTCCTAGCCTTCACAGCCTCCTCAGGTAAGGAGTACCATAGGTTGACTGTGTGCTGTGTGAAGAAGAACTTCATTTTATTTGTTTTAAACCTGCTGCCCACTTATTTCATTGAGTGGTCCCTAGTTCTTCTATCATGGGAACAAGTAAATAACTTTTCCTAATTCACTTCCTCCACACCACTCAATTTTATATACCTCTATCATATCCCCTCTTAGTTGTCTCTTTTCCTACTTCACTTTTTTCTAGTGAAGTGTTTTACTGACACTATCTCAGGCCCTCTCCCTCTATTCCTAGGAGCCTAACCTGCTCCTGTAAAATTCCTCCTCTATTGCTTCTTGTGCAGCAGATTTCCCCGCACTGCCTCTCTTACCCAGAGAGTGCAGTAGCTTTCCTAGAGGTATCCCTGATCCTTCCAGGCCCTGGATTAGGGCTCCCCTGCCAAGACCCTTACCTATACATGTGGGTTCCTTCTTAAAAGAGAGTCCTGCCTTCTCTGCAGTCTTTCCCTACTGAGCTTCCTCAGTCTGTTTATAAGGTGTAGGCTCATATTCTACTTCCTCCCTCTCTGACCAGGATGCAATCTATCAGTCACCCCACAAGTGTGAAGCATGTCACCAATCGTTTTTTTCTCTTCCCGTCTCTTCGTAGAGGGAAATACTGCAGCAATACTAGGCCAAAGACACACATCATACCTCAGTCAATATCTAGAGCTCTTGAGGATTCCATAGTGTTGTGGGAGGAGGATTCCCTCTCTATTAGGTTGTTCCAAACTCTTTCAGGCTTTGGGAACGCAGGAATTCATCCAAGGATTACACCAATGTGCAGTGCCTTTAATAACATTTAAAGCATCTCACTTATCATTGCAGGGAACAGTGGATGGGAACATGACATAAATTCCAGATTATGCCCACAAGGAATTCTATCTTCATCAGTCACAGTTCCAGTGACCACTCCAGCCTCGACTCCATAGTCCTGGAGTAAGACTCCTCCTTTTCTTTGAGCTGTGACCAGTCTTTACATTTGGTGCAGGCTCAAATGGACCACACACTTGTGCTGCTTCTTGGGTCTGACCCCTAGCCCTGACTTCAGCCTGCAGTGTCTATGCCCAGGCAGCTGTTGCCTCTCTTCAGCCATCAAAGTTCCTTCTCAAATGACAATCCTATCCCCCAATCAGAGGAGAGCTACAGCAGGAAGTAGAGAAGGGATTGCTGCTATGCAACCAAGGCTTTGCAGTGGAGTCAGTTCATCCACAGCAGTGAGAGCTCCTTGGCATGGCCAGTCCCTACAATTCTGCTCTTGATCTATGGACTGGGCACTCCAAAATGACTACCACACAGTAAGGATTACGGGCCTTTCCTTTCTTACTTTGCAGTTGATAAGGAACCCTGGAAAGCTGTATAGCCACTGAGCAAGAGAATATGGGGTGTACATGCTGCAGTCACACGACAGACCCAGGTGGAAATGTGAATAGATGTTTTCCTCTAGCTTCTGCAGCTATAATGAGAGTAGGGACATCCTGCCTCTTAAAGACCTTGTGTGGATTGGGTGGGGCAGTGGACCATACAAAGGTAACTACTTCACAAAGAATTTGCTGTGGTGGGGCTGACACAAGTCACTGCCCTAAAGACCTGGAAAGAGCATCTAGGGGATGTCTTGGTTCCACTCTAAACACAAATATGTTAAGATACAGCGGAGTTCCCATGACCTGAAGGGGTGGGGACAGCTGCTGTTTTCACAGGGTTGCTGTTGTGGATGATTTATAGAGGGCCTGCACAACATGCGGCCCGCATGGGTTCATTGTGTGGCCCGCGGGGAGTGAGTAGGGGTGGGGCAAGCCAAGTGGTGGGGTGAGGGGAAGCAGATGGGGGCGGGACGAGGGCGGGGCTTTTCGGCCCTCAGCTGGGTTTTTTCCAGTAACATGGCCTTCGCTGCTTTCTGAGTTGTGCAGGCCTGGTTTATAGTGAGATGACAAACTGGTTCTTATGGCTAACTGAAATATTTTCCATTATTTGTAAAATATGAAAATCTGATCTCTCTCGTGGTGCATGCTCTGAACACTAACCTAAAATTGTGTGTGTGTGTGTGTGTGTGTGTGTGTGTGTGTGTATTATGCTCAGATATAGAGCTGGGCAAGTATCTGATTTTGCCTGTGTGCTCCTTCACTTAAACATTCCATTTTTATGAAGTATTTCACTGAGGTTTAAAAAGTAGAATATATTCAAGAACCAATTAGCAAACTAGTTTTAAAAATAACTCTGCTAGTGAGTAGAACCATCCTTTTCAAAGGGAAACATAGACTCTTCTAATAGTCTGTCAGTTTGTACTATTTCTTATTCTTTGTGACTGGTGTTATTTCATCTGTTCTATTCTCTTATGTCCTTGAAGGATGCAAAGACCCTCTCATCAGCTGGATCTGGAACAATCAGTGGAACTGTGTGATGATGATCATTTCTCTCACAAAGCATTAAGGCTTTGCAATCAGTTAATTGAACATTACTTGTCAGCTCATAGCATTCTGTATAATGCTGCACTGGATGTCCAGCATTCACAATCCACAGTTTAAAAAAAGAAAAAAAAGAGAGAGAATTTATAACCTGCCAGCCCAATGATACAGTATCTTTCCATCCTGCTCAAGCAGACTGCATGTTTAGACTAGTATGTATGTGCATTTTAACATTTGGACTTCAAATGTCAAGTTCTAATGAGACACACATCAGACTCATCCATACTACAAAGTCTAAATGAAGGGAAGAATTGTAATTCTAGTGTAGCACTGGGTAAACACTTGTGTGTGGCCTGACTCCAATATCTGCACTTCATTTTAATGATAACTGCAGCTCTGGTGTTCATTCTAAAATCCTTAAATGTACTTAACAACCTGTTTATGCTTGGAGTGTACTGAGTTTATGGGGATAGCCAAATGAAGCAGATAAGCGTATTATGTAAAACCGTATTCTGAAATGCTTATTCTAGCAGTTAGTATGCATCTGGAGTAAATTTATAGACCATTATGTAAGTTTTTCATGCATATTAAATAAGAAATTCATTTTAATTTAGAACACAATTATATAGGAAATACAAAGGATTCAACAAAGCAGTCACAGATTCGGCATTGTTTAAGCAGGTATAGCCATCTTACATTCATCATTAATATTTTAGGCTTCCAAATTTCTCTTGGATGGAAGTTATGTACCGTTGCAGCCATGCATCAGCAACTGCAACTATTAAAGTTATACATCCATTGTGCATATTAAAACTTTGTTTAATACAAGGGTCCTATTTTCCCTTTATTCAACAAACCACTTTCTGGAACAAAAATGAAGATTCCAAGCCTGGCTGATATAGACATTACACTTTTATCTATCTATGTATCCATCTATTTGTCTCTCATCATTAGCATTTCCAAAGTACCTATCACCATAGTATTTGATAGTTACAAATAAAAAAATGCCATTTTTCTCACCATTAAAAACTATTAAACACTTTCCTTCTGTCAGACATGTTCTGTGCCTGAATTTTTATGGTTGCTTATGAGTACTGACTTAGTGGCACTGGTTTTTAACAGCTCTGAAACATTAGGAAGCCACATGGTCTATTATAAGGACTTGGCAAAGAGATATTGGGGATGGGGAAGGGAGGATTACTACCAGTCTTTATTGTTCTCCCATCTTAGAGCCAGAGTTTGAATGTTAATAAACAATATAGCTAGTTACACAGTGTCACAACTAAGGTGGTTCATCTTTCAGATTCACATGGGGACATTTGGAATTTATTCTACTAACAGAATCAAAAAGCAAACCATGCCTCTAGACATGTGGCAGCTTGGTAAACATACACTGCCTCTCCTTATTCCTTTATATTCTGTCCATATTATACTACTTTTATCATTTATAACTGTGTCCAAATAGAATAATCAAACTTTATCAGTGTTTTAAGGCAAAGTTAGGGAGGTAAAATTCTTTAGCTACTGTTTCAAAACACAGCTGCTAAACTTCTGTCAGCATACTGTATTCTCTGAGTGTACAGAGTGGCTGAGTGTACAGTTGAACAGTGTACAGAGTGGCTTTTCCCACGGGAT
The DNA here is from genome assembly GCA_007922305.1 of Dermatemys mawii. Lineage (NCBI taxonomy): Eukaryota > Metazoa > Chordata > Testudines > Dermatemydidae > Dermatemys > Dermatemys mawii. The sequence continues at coordinate 46,162,053 of ML677326.1, forward strand.
ACAGGTTTTAGGATATTCACCAACTTCACCAGGGGTCCACTGAAGTCAAAGGGAATCCTGAGTACAGACTCAGATAAAGTATCTCAGGCATTTTCTCTAGATTTCAAAAATAATCAGATTCTTACCTTGTAGTCAACAATAAGTATCTAGAGAAAAACAATCATTTTTATGCTATACAAACACTAAACAGAAATAACTGTGTAAATGAACATACCACCTTAAATCCCTCTGTGCTAAGAATACTCTCTCAAAAAGTGCAGCTTTATTTAATGGCACAGAAGCTGTGTAATCTACCTCAAGGGACAAAACAACTTTGATACGAGAGGAAATGTGGAAGGCTTAAAGGGCAGAATGGTGAGTTCTCGTTCATTAAGAAATTGGCATGCATCTAATGTAAATCTCCTGTGGATTTGCACAAATCTTATTCTCAAATGGATAAAAGTGTGGAAACGTCTCTGAATCAATGAGGAATCAAAGAAAATAGCATCTGAGGACATAACACATCAGAGGCAGTTCATCCTCAGCCTTGCTGTATGACTCAGAAACAAAATCAAGAGTTGCCAGCTTAAATTCCTCTTTCACTCACCAAAAGAAGCTTGATGCTAATTGCAAGACAATTCTAAAAAATAATCAGGTAATTATTACTAACAGTAAAGGGCCAGATTCTACCATCCTTATTCATGTGGACAGGACCATTCTCCCCAAGTAATCCCCCTTCATTTCAATGGGGCTACTCACAGAACAGGACTACCTAATGTGAGCAGGGGTGACAGAATCTGGCCCAAAGCTAATAGTAAATAAACCATTTTGAAATGCAGATCTGTTTTCATGTGTCCAGTTCAGGACCAGATTCTGATCTGTTACAATGGTGTAGGGTAACTTCAGTGGAGTGACTCAAGATTTACTTCAGTTCCAGAATGAAATATATAGGATGGAATCTATCAGATTCATAAGTTTTATTCATAGATGTTAAGACCAGAAAGAATCTTTCTGATCATCTAGAATGTAACCTTATGTTACATTCGCCAAAGAATTATTTAATACCCCAGGATCCCAGTTTAGATCAGTAAAGTTTGGGAAAGGACTGCATTGAATCCTGTAACAGCATGGTTCTGCAAATGTCAAACTTTAAAAAGTGTTTTGCAAACTCACAGAACAAGTTCAAGTTTAATGAATTTTTTCCCCATAAATAAATCCTTGTTGTGTACAAGGGAGACTGAATTATAAAACATGTTTTTCTATCCAGGGAAGTACATGCTATGCAAACAATGAAGAATATCAAAAAGAAAATTTTGTACACTGTTTTTCATTCCAGAAACATTAATAATCCCAGAATAGTCACTAATAACTGTAGAGATAGAGTAGCAGCTGAATCATGGGAAAAATTAATGAGCCCTCGAGTAGAATTTATTGTGGAAAAATTGTACTACAAATATTCAGAGTCCAGTCAATTAAAAAATATAGAAACAATGATGTTTCTAGCAATTGTTAAGGCCTTGCTAATCTATGATATTATTGTTATCCTAGGCAATGCATTTTTCTGAAGCCACGGAACATCTTTGTAGCTTTACATGGAAGAAGATTTCAGCAATTGTCACAGCAAGTTCTATCTTTAGGTGTGGTTGGTTGTTTTGTTACATTTTTTCTAACTTCTGAAAATTAGAATTGTTAATATGTTTTGAGATAACTCATATCAATCAATCCTAGTTCATTATACAAGATTTGGGTACAGCCTGTTCTAATGGCAAGGGGATACAGAGCCAGATTAGGCTATCCCATCTCCTCCCCTGATTTAAGACGCAGCATGGCTAGACATGAGCAATTAACCCCTGACTCTGAAAAACATAGCAGATAAAGTAATACTAAGCTGAGATGCTAAAAACATCAATCAATCATAGTTTTGCAAGCCAAGTTTTTAATGCAGCTTGGTCTAACAGTGAGAGAATATAAAATCAGAGTGGACCAAATTGTCCCTCCACCCTCATCCCACATCAAATTATCCTTCCACTGTAGCAAGTTAGGCCAAGGGTGACCAGATAGCAAATGTAAAAGATCGGGACAGGGGGTGGGGAATAATAGGTGCTTATATAAGAAAAAGCCCCCCAAATCAGTCCTGTCCCTATAAAATTGGGACATCTGGTCACCTTAGTTAGGCCACACACACAGGCATTCTCTTTACAGGCAGTTTCCAGCAGACATGCATTAATATATACATAAAAAGTACTGATATTTAAAATCAAATCTTAGTACCAGAGGTTCGCTTTCAAAAATGCAAGATGCTTTGTATTATTGTCTACCAGCTTTAATTTTTGCTGCTATAGACCCCAAAGGCACCTAGCTTCCATTGATTTCATTGGGGGTTAGGAACCTAATTACCTCTGAGGTCTGGATTAGAGGTCATTGCCATGGCTTCACATGCATTTTGAACATACACTTGCTAATGGGCAATTTAGCAATTCAAAAGCTAAGTTGATAAGAACAGACCAAAGTGACCTTTCCCACTGAACATGTAAATGGACAGTTTTTAAGATTGTTCAGCATAAATGGTTTGCTGAACCTATCGCTGGATTGTCAGCAAAGCAATTTTTGACAGAAGTCTCCAAAATTCATTAAATTGTGAGTCACACACTGCTGGAAAATGGGGAGTAGAACAATGCCGTTTAAACTGTAAGACATGCTGTGCTCAGCAGCAGAAGAAATCATACTGTGCCTATCCTCCATTCTCCCTGCATGCTCGAAGTTCCCAAACTGTTCTGTTACAGTACATCTTCTGTCGAGTCATTTGGAATACCTGAACCATGGAACTAAGCATGTGTGTCAGTCTGAACATTCAATCTACATTTTTCTATCTATATACGTACTTATACCATCCTCATCACTAGTATCTGAGGATCTTATAAACATTATTGAATTTATCATCATAACACTACTGTAATGTAGGAAAATATTAGCTTACAGATGGGGAAGTGAGGAATGGAGAAGTTAAAATTAACAAGAGCCAGGAATTGAAGTGCCTGAATTTGTATGGGAAGAATGCTAAATGACAGTCATTCAGAAAGAAAATTTTATTCATATTTTGACAAATGCATTTTAACTGACATCAATTGACTTTCTTCTCCATAATTGGGGGAAAATAAGGACCTGCTATTCTTCCAAATATCACCCAATCCTGGTGCCAAAATGGGACATAACTCACAGTAGTTTGTGTATGTCTGTGGTTCTCTCATCTCCTTCCTTGCACACTTTCATGAGCAATAACATAGTTACTACTGCTGATATTTAAACCATTGTCACTGGGCTTCAGAGTTAATATCTCAGTGAGATGTATGAGTCAGTTCATGTTTCTCAGACCTATTGTTCCAGTGTCTGGTAGAATTCAACAATTCAGTTGCATTTGGTTCACATTTTTAAGATTTTCTTCACTCCCTTTACACCTAGAGACTTTATATATATAAAGCTGAGCTCATGGAGCACAAGATGACATGTTGGTAGAGGTACCAATACGCCATCCACCCACATGCCACCCAGTCCAAGCCCCAATAAAAATATTATGTGAGCCTGATTTAATCAGATAAGCCATTAAAGTTACAACTTCAAATTCTGTCCTTAACTCACAGCACTGCCTGTTTATTGCCAAACAAACAGTAAAACCATAGTCTCTCTACAATAACTAGACAAGCAGATGTGAGTTGGATGCCTTTGTTTTATTTCTTCTAGCTTTTATATATTCTAAAGAGCTGGAAGTTTGACAAAAACATTTTAAGAAAATATTTGTTCATATTTAAAAACAAATTCATTTTCAGACAGGTATGCTGTGTGGACTGGACTTGAGTTAACTTTGCACTGAAGATAAATATCTAAGAATTGAGTTTGAGGGCTTCTCCCACAGAGACTTTGTGCACAGTAAGCTAGGTTGTGACTATTCATGCTCTAAATCGCTGGGTGGACCCTGCTACCCTGTACTTAGTATTCCACAATACTAAAAGTTCCATAGTGTGCTTTGATGCACCATACTATGGAACTTTTAGTGCACAGTAGCAAAGTCCGCATGACAGTTAGTACACAGCAAGTGTGTGCTATAGATTGACACCCTGGCTTGCCATAGAGACAAAGCCCTTACTCACATGGAGGTCTGTAGAAAGTGAACTTTAATCTTGCAAACCGAAGCATTAGTGCCAAACATGGTACGATTGATATAAGAAGGGACTAGAGGTGGGGAAACTGTAAGACGTTATTTTAAACATGTTGGCAACTTCTAAATGTAATGTTAGTTCAACCATATTCTGTCTTCTTTGGGAGTCTGAGCCAAAGCTCAATCAACAGGAGTAATCATATTGACTTTAGTGGATTTTTAATCAGATACTAATGATGGACTCATAACAATAAATACTTAGCCTTTAAATATCACTTTCATTAATAGATCTTGATGATTTGTTAAAAGGAGAGCAGTATAATTATCCCCATTTTACAGATGAGAAAACTGAGGCACAGAAAAGCATTATCAAAGCCAGGACTAGAACCTGAGTCTCCTGAGTCCAAGTCCAGTGTGCTAACTATGGGGGCACACTGCCTCTCTCAGGTTCTGTGGATTTCACTAATAATTGGATTCCTTCCCTGCACTTGTCAATAAGTACCTATAGGAAAATAAGCACTTCTTTTTGCTAAGTAAACATGAAACAGAGAGAAGCTTTTTTTCTGAGTAGAAAATATTATGTTTTGTCTATTTGAATGTTCATAGAAAATAAACTTGCTCAGATAAAACACTCTGAACCAAACATTAATCTGTGATTTATTGAAAAAAAATATTGTTTACAGTTCAGAACATACAGTACATTCTTGGGTGACAAGCCCTCACTGTGCTGTATTGCTAGATGAAATAAAATAAAGAAGATAGGCTTTGATCTTTTGATTAATTGCAACTTTAAGATGTCTTATCATATACATTGTTAATGGAACTAATAAATAGGTGATACTGAAAACATATTTCAAAGCTAATTTTATGTCAAATTTTAAAATCAATGTTCAAACCAAAGACAAGTATAAAAACTACAAAGCAGCTGATGAAAGTTAAATTTAGTTCCAACATAAGATCTCTTTTCTTGATAAGCACAGCACTCATTTCTACATCTGTGTTCCATTATTTTTATAATGATTTTAAAAAACATATATTTAATTATTTCCACAACCAGTTATGGCATCTTGTAATGGGTTAGATGTTTCCCTAAGATCCTCCCAATGGATTGGAGGACATGCTTGGATAGTTACTGTACGCTAACACAAAGTGACAGGAAAAGCAACTATTTTTAATGGGAATGGAATGCTTACCTTGCAATGACTTGAATCTGCCTAATATTTAGTGTACTTTTATAGGACTGACTGGGGGAATGATTTGAACTGAAATCTGAAATTTGCCCAAGCCAGCAATGTCTGAATGTTCAGAATAGAAACCAAGTATTTCTGAGCTCAATTGGGTCATGATGCAAACATAGCACATTATGCCTCAAAGATAGAGCTGATTGTATCCTCAGAAGAACCCCAAACTCTGTAAGCCAAGGATTAATTTCAGCTAACAGAACTTTATTGGGAACAGACAAATACCAGACTTACCTGGCTTAACTACTTCTCTAGCCCCAAATGCAAAACTCCACAACAACAGACAGCCCAAACTACTGAGTTTTGCTTGGTTGGGGCGAGGAGCAAAATCTACCTGGTTCCATATGCTTTTCATCACAAGTCATAAACTGAAATATGGTCACCCAAAAGGATCACAAGTCTTAGTAATTAAACCACAACCTCTGGCCAAGTTCACTAACATTTTGCATAGCTCTACTAAGAGCACTGATATGGCATACCAACAAACTTATTTTATTAATTTTCAGTTTAGAAAGAAAACCAGAATGAGAGGTAAGATTACAGAAGTGCTTGAAAAACTGACTGCTTTAGTCTCGGTTTTGGTTTATAATTGTAGGGGAGAAAAGTTTAATTTACTACATTTCTGAGGATTTTAGATTAGGGAATAAGAAGAAAATCAGTATGCTGACACCAATTCTACAACAGTAAATATGAGCACATATGTTTTCGACTGTGCAAGATTTGTCAAGAAAGCCAGAAAAGGTACACGATCACTAGATAAATTCCTTATCGTAATATGGCAACTTACTACCCTTTTAAAACACTATAAATTTCTGAGTGGAAAGCTGACAATTTTAAATCAGTTTTTTTTTTACTCTTTTCATAGAAATAAACTGATGTGACGTATGGCATTTCAGTAGCTTTTTTTTTTAAAAAAAATAACATGACTGTGCTTGTAACTTTTTAACATTCTATCCTTACATCAGAATCATAAACTCAATCTAAACATTTTAAACAATGCAGTAGACAGTATTCATCATTGTAAGACCTAGTGGAAAAAAAATCCCACAATCTCTTTAGTTGTTATAGTAATAATGTTGGTTTTTCACTACAAGGGTAATTAATGAAGAATCTGGCTGAACTGCACATACCAGTCAGCAAAGGTAATATTTTATGTATACATTTCACCACTACATAACACACAGTACAGGGTTTGTTTTCTTTTTTTTCCTTGCTTTTCAAAGTAAAAAAAAAAAAATCAGGTCACTAGGCAACAAAAATATTGGGCTGTAAACTGTAATCACATAGCTGAAGCTATATGTAATTTCATTAATTCTTGGAGGTAGGGTGGGCTGTCTATCTGAGATAGTGAAAATTTAATTATATTCCCTGAATAAATTTCATACATAGCAAATGAACAAATCAATTAAACAAGAACATTTTAAATTCTTTTATCCCATTTCTCTTTTAAAGTTAATGAATTTTATATCAAGCCATACCATTCTCTCTTCATTTAAAAACTGTTTGTAATTGTTGGCTTTTTAAATACATTTCACTTTTCTTTATCTATAACATGCTGATGAATGAAAATGAAATACTATGAACTTAACATTTAGGTACAGTATGATTATGGACATCTTCAACACTCTGTGCTGAATATTTTTAAAATATCTAGTTGCATGTATCATTAGGAAGTTTTCCTAATAAGATAATATACCCAGAAAAACAAGTGCCTGGCAGTTATGAAATCAAACCTCCAATACACAAAATCACAAGGACATTTGTGTGGGTTTTGGCTGAGAATGAATATGAATGTCAATTCAGAACTTTCTGCAGTTTGCTTATCCAAGGCTGTATCCTATTATCTTCTTCAGATCTTTAGACATACTCCCCTTTGGATAGCTGTGATGCTGTCAAGGAGAAGTACCAGTGCTCCATGATAGAATTATCCCCTTGTCCCTTGTAAAGGCTGATTCCCTACTCTGGCACTTTGAGTGCAGAAGGTGGGGGCCCACAAGGATTCTAAAAATTAACACTGGCCACTCCAGGCTGGTATTAAACTTCCAAGGTTACAGCTTCTCTCTGACCTAGGATGGGTAGATGTGGCCACCACACAAGTGCAAAAAAACCCCTTTTGACCCAGGAAGGTGCACTTGGAAATTCTTCTCTGTGGGGTACCCTCAAGCCCTTTCACACCCTCCTGCCCCAAGAAGAGCTGAGAAAGAGAACAAAAGAAATCATCTGTTGCCACAAGCTAATTAAACAACACATGCACAAACCTCTTAGGACACAAAAACTTAATCCTGTTCTTTAAAAAGGTAAATTTTATTAAAAACAAAAAAGAAAGAAAATACATCTAAAACCTCAGACTGTTGCTAGATTTTAAAAAGAACCTCTTTAAGGGGTAAGCATTAAAATAACTTCCTTGAGGTCCAGCTTAAAGGTTACAAGTAATCAAAAGCTTCTGGGGTTAGCACAGACGAGTCCACAGTCATCATAGAACTAAAAGAGATAAACCTAACTGTGGAACCTTAGAGACTAACAAATTTATTTAAGCATAAGCTTTCATTGGCTAAAACCCACTTCATTATTCTTTTTGCAGATACAGACTAACACAGCTGCTACTCTGAAACCTAACTGTGTCTTCCTAGACATTTTCTGATGTATTTACATATCTGGGGTTTCAAATAAGTAATTTCTAGGTATGATTTGATGATTTTTCAGACCTGGTGCAAGCTTCTTATAGCATTGCTGCTCTGTGTCTCCTCAGAGCAACAGACAGACAGACAAAGGGAAAGTGTTTTTCCTCCCAATTTTTAAAAAAGTTTTAGCTCTCCCATTGGCTTTTATGGTCAGGTGCCCACTCCCTTTTACCTCTGGGCTTTTTTGACCCTTTACAGGTAAAGCAAGTAGAGAACAGCTACTAACAGGGATTTTGTAGCTAGCTAACTGGCTGGCTGGGTGTCCATAAAAGGGAACTACTCCCTCCCTTCATTTATCACATCCCTGCATGGAGTGCCAAATGGGATGCCCCTTGAGCTCCGTCCTCTCCTGCCACACCTGTACTTGGCTTGGCACCATTCTGCCCTAAGCACCTCAGCATTTGGCATATAAAAAGGAGTGCTGAAGAAAGACAGTATATTCAGAATGATAGAGCCACACATCTAAGAAATTCCAGAGCTGAGCACAGTAACCACTGTGGTATCATCATATACATATACAAAATGAAAAAAAATACACAGTACCTCACCATTATCAACCATATCCTCACAAGCAATGGAGAAAATGAGGGCCCTCCAGAGAGCCCTGAAGGCAAATAAACAGTAGCATTTATGCACTCTATGATGAAGGGCAAATTCCAAAGGTGCAGGGCCCTAGTGGAGCGCACCTGGCCAGACACACCATTTCTCTTGTACTAATAGTGCTCCAGCTTAGGAACAACCAGACCACGGGTATGGGAGTGTGTCATGGGGGAGGGAAACAGGTAGGTCTCAAGCTATTTACGGCATTATACATTAAAACCAGTATCTTAAAATCAATGCATGATTAGCCAAAGTCGATTGCAAATACTTGTAACTCATGCAGGTGAGCTCAGCGTGCCAGGTGATGAGTCACTCATATGCTAGGCACCAGCCAATCCACAAGCCAGGAATTGATTTGATTATTTTCAGGGCAGATATATAAGCCTCACAGGAGGAACAACAGATCAGCATGATTGCTGTCACTCCAGGACGTAGAACTCTCTCCTGTCTCACAGTGGCAACAGACTCTCCAACCTTTAGCCTGCTCTTGCTTCAGCTTTGCTCTCATCCCAGCCTCATTCCAGTCCTGCTCTAGACTCCTGATTCCAGCGCTGAATCTGGTCACAAGGCCTGACTTCTGTGGCTCTGACCACTAAACCTGGTAAGCCCCGTCAGAGTTCCTGACAGAGCACAATGGGAGGTCAGAGTCTGGGAGCAAAATTCACTGAAGTTATTTGAGCTGTGACTGGTTTATAGCAGTTTGAATTTGATTTTCACTGTAAAATTACAATATAACACAATCTAAACTACCCACATTTGGAAGAGCAAGGGAGAACACTGGCAAATCATCTTATTCATGCTAAACAACCACAATTACACTATTTACACTAACTTTGCAGCTCTTTTGGTTCATAATCTGTACCAAATTTCCCAGGCATCATTGCGTAAGGTCTCTGTGAGCATGAGAGGATATGAAAATTCTTCAGACTACTGATGTGGTCTTTCCAGTATATGCCCTCCTCATCAACACAGGCCAAAAATGAACAGAACCTTGGACTGATGAAAACTTTAAAGTCTGCCCACTGCACAAGAGCCACTTTCAGTAAATGATGGCAAAGCACGTGCATCCGAGGAAGAGAGCTAAGTGCTTTCTAGGTCTTTTACCCTACTGATTAATATCCCAGTTAAACAAAAATGCATCTGCTGATGCAACATGAGAGCACAATGCATCTTTTTTTATGAATTGATGGTAATGCAGGTCTTCTCTACTAATATGTACTTTCTGTCATTGTGCCAAAGGCAGCAGCTCATTTTATTCCCAACCTTCCTCTCCTAAAAATGTATATATTTACAGGCACGTCTGAAGGGTCTGTGAATGATCTATCCCACATCAAACAACCTCATTTCACATAAAATTATTCCATTTAATTGTAATAGAATACTACCCAGGATGAAGACCCTGATCTCACCTCCCAAATGCCATCTGGAAAGAAGGTTTCTCACAGAATGAATGGAGCAGCTGCTGAGTAGCAGAGGAAAAATGATGGCATAGTATTCGGCAGAAGCACCCTGCTGGTCAGAACTACCCAAAGCAGTCATCATCAATTTCTCTGCTAGGCAACAGGCATTCATTCTGAAGAGAGCCTGTTTTGTGGATGGAGATGAGCAGCAGCATATGACAAGAGGAATTACAGGGTATAAAATAATGTGGTGATGAATCTGAGAGGGCTCTATAAACATTCCAACTGCCCTGTTTAGACTGAACATCCATTCTCTGACCCCCATTGCTGTACGTAAAGCAATAGGACCACATATAATCTTAGAGTCTATATTGCCTAAGTATTGAGTACATTATGGTATCACTGTAGCAGCTAATGTCTCTAAACTGCAAAGAGACAGTATCATCTTCATTCTTCAGATCACACTTTTCATTACAGCCATTTCTTCTCAATCCCAATGGCTGTTAGAAGAGATGTTGTGACCCTTTTTCCCCCCCTTCAAATATTTCCTTACACAGTCACTAACATTACTTTATAAAAAGCCCTGAGACATCTTATGCATGCAAAAGAAATTCTCAGTTTCTGAGGGTTATTTAGAGGCATTGGAATGTTTGATTGCAGTAATATACTGAACATTTAGGGAAAAAAGGAAATAAAAAAGTAATAATTTTCATTGTATTTTATTTCAGACTAAATGTAGGGTATAAAGAAATTGTTGCCATCCTTTCTGAACAAGTGTTTAGAGAAGAAAGGCAGAAAAGAAGATTACATCTGTCATTACACTTCACATGGAAAAACCTTTTCACTAGTGAATCTGTACTTGTCAAAGCATATAAATGCTAGGTGACATAAGGGAAATGAAAAGTTCTCCTTCCTGGTTTGCACAAAAGCCAATGACCCCAAAATATAAGGTAAACAAGAAAGAGAGTTAATAAAACTTGATTTTTGAATAGTAGCAGTGGAGACTGGCAACATCTGGAAGTGAGTAGGTAAAGTTTAAAACTTGGGCCATACTGAACATTCAAAATTCCCACTGATTTCAACAAGAATTTAGCGTGAGCAAGGAATGCAAGTTTAGTCCTGCAGAGATAAGATCAGAGCCAACATAAAGATATAGGCAAAGATTATGAGGCAAACTCACAGCCGGACCAGGGCTGCTCACTTATCTCTGATGACTCACCCTTTCAACACAGCCTTCAGAGACTCACCTGCCAGGCATACTGCAGCATCCTATCCTGGGGCAATGCCTAGGTCAGATGATGCCCAAACATAGGTATTTCACTCTCACTGTCAGAGCCATGACTTAACCTGTGCAATGGTACTACTTGGCTAGGAATTCTCCTACTGTTTTCTGGGATTACAGATTCCCTAGGCTTCCAGCCTGCCCTTGATCCTGTGCCTGTTCCTACCCCAGTCTTGGTCCAGCCCACTTAATCTATGTCTTTGCTCTTCTCTTACCCCGCTCCAGCCCCGCACCAACTTCCTGCCCCCCAGACCACTGTGACTGGACTGACTCCAGCCAGGCTTTGGCCCATTTCCTGACTCTACCAATAACCCTGATTTGGCTTATCCATGGACTCTGATTCCCAGCCTGTCCCTGGTTTCCAGAGCTGCCCTTGGCCCAGTCCCAATTCTGTGTCTGGCTTTAATTCTTAATACCTGTTCTTGACCACCATTCCAGCCACTAACCCATACCACCTCAAACCCAGGGGCTGACACAGATCTTACTGTACTTTACCCTGAGAAGCCCTCACTGAATAATAGTTCCTTTAATTCCATTAAGCTTCCATTTCATTGTGACAACCATTGTTCCATTTCAATAGGACTTTAAGATATTTTGCATGGGCTCAGTGGAGGCTTTCCCATAAGCCTCAAGCAAGGGACACTCCAGCCACCATCTGCCTCCTGTTTCCTGTCTTATTCTGAGATGGATGTACAGTACCACAGTATGCCTATAATCTTCCAGCACTCTGGCATGGGTCTGTCTGTACCACTCCTTATCTATATCTATATAAGTGATGAAATGGGCATAGTGGCTATATGGTCCTGCTCTGTTTCCCTAGTTAAAGCCAGTCTTATGAGTAAGAGGCTACATTACATCCCCTTACTCCTTTCTGCTGCCATGCAAGCTACACCACAACTTGGCCCTATGTGAATAAAATATTCAAATTCCATATAATGAAAATCAATTGACAGTCACTGTATTTAAATGTGGCCAGTGAAGCTTTAACACACACACACACACACACACACACGCGCGCGCAAATTCATATACATTGCTCTAGCAAAATTCATATACATCTCTCTTTGGCAAAATGCACTCCCATGATTTTGGATAGGTAATACTGTTGTGTATGATGTTATAATGTAACAGTGATTCATTACTATTTTAGCTCAATAATATACCACTACATTTACTTTAGGCCTGTTGTATCACTGTATTCTTCCACGAATTAGCTAGAAGTTCCAGAACAGATCAGTGTGCTACAGATGATATATCAAATGCAAATTTTAATCTGCTTCAGGATTTCATCTCTTTTTTTTTGTTTTTCTGAGGGGAGTATTCCCTCCTACTACAAAATTTCATTTTAGCATTATGACACTTGCCATTACCAGTATATTAGAATCTACCAGTTGGGGAATCTAAAACACTACCACTCACTTTCTGATCCCAATGTTATTTTTAAATGCTCTTTGCTACTCTAATTACCTAAGGCTTATTAAATATTCAGTTCATTATTAAAAACACTAGCATTACTTTGTGCATATTTTTCTCCTTTCAAGTCACCACTTCTAATTATTTTGTTTATAATTTTGCTCTCTGTTTAATATTCTTGTGTCAGCAACACAAACATATTTTTGTCATGCTTTCACTTTGGTTCAGTTTCAATCCTTCTTTATGAATGTTACAGGAGTCTTCTTCATGGAGCTCACCTGGTGTAATCAGCCCTCGAAGGAGCCAGTCAATTCCTACATCAGTTAGATAATCTGACAGCAGGTTGAACACATTTGCCAATTAGAGCTGCAGACAGTTTGTTAGGTCAACTTCCAAATCTTATTCATATTTTTCTCTCAAGTTTGTTGAATAGAAAAATAAGGCTGTATATTGAAATCTATGTGATGCTGTGCACATGATGCTATTTTTGTTGCATTATAAAATGTTAGAAGGGGAAACACCCTTATTTTATTAAAAAAATGAAAAATCTATTGTGGGGGAGCTTTCAGTATTAAACTCTACAAGAGGAAAAAGAGGTATAACCAATGATAAGGGCTACCCTGTCATAAATGATACAGTTGTAATCCAGCCAAAATTCCCTTGATTAAGGAACTGAGTGGTGGGGGGTCAGAAGGAAAAGGATGTGAAAAGATCTTTTATACAATCTTATGCCCTCCACCCATCATAGATATGTCCAGGGGCTAATATGGGCCTGGCATAATTTATAGTAGCCTCATGTTTGCTCTGATTTCTGCCTAGCTGCTATGCCCCCCATGGGTTTGGTCCATGTATATGAGAATTGCCAACTGCACTTGCAGTACACTGGCCAGGCCCTTAACACCAGGAGCTGCCAGGGGGCATGACATAGTATCAGTTATATTGTCACTGAAATACTTCCTTATGCGTGAGGTATCCTCAGGTGATCATGTAGGTCATGTTCAAATTTGCCTTGTGGCATTGATGTGGTGCACAACATATTTTAAAGGATTAAGGATCTATTTCTTTACTATAATCAGCACTGCTAATACTGCTGCTATGTAGTGTATGTACCCCATGAAGGCTCAGCCACCAGAGTTAATACAGATGCTTTTGGCCACTGATGATTGGAAGCCTCACAGCAGCTGGGAGGATAAAAGGAGCAGGGAAGGAGAGGGGTGAGGTGGCTACAGAGGATGGAGCAGGCTGGAAAAAGGAGTGCCTGCTAGCAATCTGCTAAAGAGCTGTCCACGGACATCAGCCCAGGAGGGGACAAACTGAGAAGCCTGCAGAGATCCAAAGAAAGGCAAAAAGAAGCTCAAGATTCAATCAAAGAACCCTGATCTTGTTTATCTAGCTTGAGGGCCATGAGCTGGATCCTGTGTATTGGGCAGACCTTTATTCCCCTACTAACCGTCTGATTGGCCTGGGAGCGAAGAAAGGGTTTTCAGACTCCTGGGTACAAGGAATAGATTGACTGCTCCCACTAAGTTATGTGAGCCCAGGGGTTGGCCAGAGGGGACACCATTGCACTTATGCACCACCACACATTGCCTTAGGTGAACAATGTAGCTGAAGTTGATGTACTTAGATCTACTTACCACATTGTCTTCACTGCGCTAAGTTGACAGCTGATGCTCTCCCATCAACTCCACTTGTGCTCCTCATTCTGGTGGAGTATCGGAGTTGACGGGAAAGTACTCAGTGGTCGATTTATTGCATCTATACTAAATGTGATTGACTCATGCTGGATTGATCACTGCCCGCTGGTCCGGCAGGTAGTGTAGACAAGCTCTCCATTTGCCTGACACTTCCCATTATAAGACTCTATTTTCAGTTACTCATAACTTTGCTAATATTTAACCATTGGGGCTGAAATTTGCCATGCTCGGTGTCTCACTCAGGCAATTTCCCCCTCCTTCCCGCTCCAACATTTCAGCCAAAACAGTCAAGGCATTTTCAGGAGGCAGGCCAGAGAAAAATGCATTGTTTTGCCCACGTTAAAAAGATACCCTGGTGACCTCTTTAGAAAGCTTATGGCATCCAAATTTTGGGAGCAAAATCTTGAAGTTTTTCTGTCATTTCTGTTAGGGGTGTGCCTTTTGAGGTCTCCAAAAAAATCCATTTAGATTTAGCCATACTATAAGCCTTCTAAAAAAAAATCACAGTTTTCACATGCTCGGTAGCAGTCAAATTCCCTGAAGATTCTATCCACAGGGACATATTCCAGGACGGGGTTGGCCAGGACTTTTCCTGTGACTGTAGGTTTGAGTTGTTCTTATCTCATACTCTTCTTTGTAGTATCTGAGGGCTAGATTCACAAAGGACTAATTTTTAGGCACCCAGAAAATCACAGAAACAACCATGCAATTCACAAAGCCTGTTAGATGCCTAGGCACTTAATACAATGCCTGAGTAGATATATGTGCCTTAGATTGCTATTCACAAAAGCTAGCACCCTTGGTGGGGAGCTGCCTAAGCTAGCTGATGAGATGCTGCTGACAGGGATATGTCTTAAACCCCATCAGTCTTCCAGGGGAGCCCATCTCTGGTTGTGATTCTTAGTTGTGAATGCCCTCCTGGAGGTAGGCACCTAAGGCATTGCCTCTTGCAAGGAGCCTGTAGGGGAGAGGAAGACTTTCCCTCATAACTTTTAATCCAATCATTAGGATACTCACGCGACATGTGGGAGACCCCTGGTTCAAGTCTCCCCCTCCACCTGCCTGATGAAAGAAATTTGAACAGGAATCTGCCACCTCTCAGGTGAGTTCCCTAAACCATTGTACTATAAAATATTCTGTTGTGGATGATCCTTGCTCTCTCCTGTTGAAGCTGTTCCACTGAGGATAAATAATTAAAGATTTATTGGAGCAGTGGGATTGAATCCTGGGTTTCCCACTTTTAATGTGAGTGCCCTCTCTACCAGGCTATGAAGTCATTCTTACATTCTTTTTGGCCCAATTAATATTTATTTGTTTATCCACAGACTCGCAGAGTACCTTTTCCAACATGGGAAATGAGCATTGCATTATTAAAGTATCTGTGCTATGTTTCATATAACCCTTACTAAAAACATTGTGAATACAGTTCTAGTAGAATATTTGGCAGAGCTGGATAAAATGGTTTGGGTAAATTGGTATTAACCGAAATGATTACCCAGAATTAGTACCCAAAATTAATATTTTTGAGATTCAAAAATGATTTGTTTAGGTTTTTATTTTTTTAAAAAAATTCAATGTGGGGTTTTTTTTTCAAATGCTGGGTTTCATTTAGGATCAGAAAGAGAAAAACTACAGTTCTGTGAGGAAGGAAAGCTATATTTGTCATATATCCAGGAGGAGTTCTTGACGAAAGACATTTATACAAGACCTGGATATTTATCTGCACTGAACCTTCAAACCTTTTAGAGTTGAAACATCACAATTGACTTCTATACTGTTACTCCATTAAAGTTAACAAAGTTGCATATATGTAACTAAGAACAGAGGTTAGCTTAACTTATTTAATTGTATGTACATATAGAAATATGTTTCAGTGTTCGTGATTTATATAAGTTTTGTACAACATTTTAAAAAATACCCATCAATGAATCAAAATGAATTAGACTTAGTTTACTGAAATATTGCATTTTTTCCTACTGTCCTTTTCTTATGACAGTTCTTTTACTCCCCACGTTCTTCATCTGGGAACTGTCTCCTTCTCCTACTATCTTACATTGAATCTGTGAAACCTTTCTAGCAACATTTGTCCAGCCAAGTGAACAGGAAAGCACCTGCCTCTAAAGCAGAAACCAGTCACACTCTGAGACATCCAGAATGAAGTGCTAATAATGAAAACAGTTGTCACTACCAAATATCAAACAAAACTGCCATGAATGAGTACAAATTCTCTCGAGTGAGGCCACTGCATGAGTTGTGATGGAGCAATGGGGCAGGGCAGGATGGAGGAGCTGGCTCTCCCTATGAATGCCCAGACATCTTCAATTTTCCTCACAGATCTTGGCAGCCTTATGTCCGTGGTTCAGTAACTCCTCATATGACCCCCGAACCATAATCAAGGAGGAGATAATGCATGTGTGAAACTCTGCATGATTTTGTTCGGTTTTCAATGTAATGTTTTTTCCTCCTGCAAAAGATGATAGGGTCCTGAGGTGTTTTTTTAATGATATTTTTACTACATGTTCATAATGGCTTCTTGGCTAGAACAATACAACGGATAAATAATAATCTAATCTTATCCTGATGGTTCCCCCTTTTAATCTGAAATAAAACAGTGGCAGATTAACACTGAAAAGTTAGGAAAGTCACAAAATATAAAATTAATTTTCATGAATTTTGAGCATTTGCAAAGTTTGTATAATATTTCAGCTGCTAAGTATCATTCACATTATTTGCTTTTACCAAACACTAAGGCAGTAATATACCCTTTTTTGTCCATGTTCCATTTTTTAAAAAAGTGATAATTTTCAATGCTGTAGGTAAAGAATTAGGGCTGAGCTAATGTCAAACCTGATCCCTTAATTAATGGTAATATCTTTATGGAATCTCTCTTTCCTCTGCAGCTGGAGATTCTGCAGGGCAAGAATTATATCTCAAAAGATTAATTGGAGCCTTTTCTCTCATAAAACATGCATAAGGAAAACAACTACTGTGTTCAAGTGGCAAGTGTTTGTAAGTGCTGACTTTTTAATGGAGCTGGTTGAAAATTTTCCAACTGCACATTTTTCCGTCAGCAAATGCAGCTTTGTGAACAGTGAAACTTTCTGTGTGAATGGGTCAATTTCAATAAAATTTTATATTGGGGAAAAATCAAAGTGAAGTGTTTCAATGAGGTCAAAACATTCCGACCTTATTGGAATGAACTATTCTGATCTTTCATTAGAAAATCACTTTTAATTTTGAAATGTATTTTATTTTAAATGTCAGAATTTAATATAATGTGCAATAAAGTCAAAATGAACAAAAATTGGAACAAACTATTTCAATTTTATTGTAATAATGTTGACTTGAAATTATATTTTTTGTTTTCAAACTTTCATTTTATGGAAAATTTTAAAGTTCTTTGCTTTTGTTTTGATTTTGAATTAAAACAAATTTCAAAATAAAGACATTTCACATGAAATGGAAATTTCCAATTCCCTTACAGCTCTAATTTTTAATTGTAATCATTGAAAACATTTAAGAACACGTTCATTTCATGTTAAATAAAAAACAGTTATTTGTATGAAGAAACTCTTCTGCACTAACTCATCATTTAAAGTTGGTATGCAACTATTTTAGCTCTATAAAAGAACTGGCAGTTGAGTCTTACAAATGCATCACCTTTCCTTATTGCTGCATGTTTGCTTATGTGTTATACTCATAGGACAGAGATTCAGCTAGTACATATTAATGTGCTGCATTGAAGTCAATGAAACTACACTTATTTCTATCAGCTGAGAATCTGACCTATGTTGTTTAGTAAGATTTTTTTTCTTGTTTACATTTCACTTTTTGTTTTTGTAAAGGAACAAATTTGGATCAAGGACCACCAAGTCTTCCAAGCAATCAAAGGAAACTGAAAGTGTATATTACACCCAGTTAATGTGGAGATATGGCCTTTGTTCAATTCATCACAGGAAATACTTTAAAAAAGAATAAAAACAACCCCCCGCCCCTGCAATATGCCTTGAAGTTTCTTCCCAGATTCAAATATGACAGTTCATATAAAGTATTTCATATGAACAAGAATCAGTGTTAACTAGACCTGAGTGAAGAGTGGGAAAATGTAAATTTAATGACTTTGCACAATTCAGTTTCCCAATATGTCAGTGAAGATGATGGCCATCATATTTGCACTCTTTCGGTTGACTTTGCCATGAACACTTGTGCAACCAGTTTTTGTTCACAGAAAATTTGGGGGAGAAGCTTTTTTTCACAGACATATGCAACAGCTGTGCATGAATTAACGTATTCATATATGAACATCCATATTCATTTGGAAGTGCTTGTCTTGCCATCCTACACATACATACACACATAACTGGCTGAGAATGACAAGAGAAAGCTGACTGCAACATCTGTAATGTATCTGGCTGATTTTTTTTTCTTAATGTCTCCGTTCAGGACAGAAACAAGCTGTTAAATGTAAATCTGGGCTCCAAATACAGAGCCAAATAGAAGACAGCTCTTTTGTGCAAAAAGTGCATAGAAAAACATTTTAAAAGCCCTTGAATTTCCAAAACCTGATTATTCCTTAAACTTTTTCCATAAAGTGTTTTCCAATCTCTTTGTTAGCGATTCAACACCCTGATGAATTCTTCAGACTTTTCTGCTTATAAAAGTTGCAGATGGCTATCTATTTAGGCCACAGAAGCCACTGGGAGAACCTGAGGATCCTTCAGAAGGAAATATGCTATATGAATCTAAGACATTATTTATTACTACAGGTATGCAAATAGATTCAGATGGAATATGAGCCACACCTGGCTTTCACTCATTGCTTGTTCTGAACCTGAAATATAAATCCTCGATGAGGTTCAAAGAGTTTTCTCCCATTATTTTTCATTATGTGTACCTTTGCACTTGCTAGTTATAGCCAGGGCTGGAAGCAGAACTCTGACATAACCAAAAAAAAACCCTGTTGTGTTCTTGTGAGATTTCCAGCCCATTTTTGCAGATCCAAATGGTTTGTTTAGTTTGGACAAAAGTCACATAAGCATCCAATTTTGGCAGGGCTACTTATCTAAACTAAACTGAACACAATATCTAAACATTTTGAGATTTACCTTTCACTAATATTAGTTTTCCTTGTCTTCTTATAACACCCTTTAGATACAGTTAATAACTTCTTTACTTCAACTGAATACTGCATTCCAATCTTCATATTGCTGCTAACTTGAATACCTGTAACTGTGAGTACATTCTAGTTCTTTTCCGACGACATACTGTATTAAGTGTTTATTGTAATATTTGTTTCCATTGGATGCTAATCAGAATATCAGGAATATACTATTCTTGCTCTATGTAGTTAATAGAGTTTGCGGAAAAATTTCTGACAATCTAGTTTTCTACTGGAAATTGCTGATTTGACTGAACTGAAACATTCCACAGCAACATGTCACTTCTTGTAACTTTTGATGGAAACCAGGCAGGCAGGTTGTCTGGCTAGCTCCCTGGGCTGGATCACTCCCTGGGCAGTCAGATTGTTGGGCTCCTTGGCTCCCAGGCAACCAGCTCCCTCATTTGCTTGCAATGGGACACTTTTTAAGTATTCCTTTCAGTTCTTCTGAAACATAATTTTGTGAAAATGTCCTTCTCATGGAAAATTTTGCATGTCCAACTTTCCATTTGGCCTTGCTCTGTTCTGCCCTCCTGATGCTCCTGCCAGGAAGCAGGAGAAGGTCTCTTGCCTTGACTCCATTTTCCTGGCAGGAGCACTGGGAAGGTGGGGAGACTGCAGGTGGAAGAGGTGGGGAGGGGCCTGCACTTGCTGTGGTCCAGGACCCCACAAGAATGTAATCCACCTCTGGGGATAAGCCAGGAAGGTAGGATAGGATTCAGGGAAAGGCAGTAAGGTCTAGAAGGGAATATACTTTAACTGATTGCTAGAGGATCCCTGAGATGGAACTCGGAGTAGATGGTAGACCTGGGTTTCCCTGACAGCCACTGAGGTAGTGGCACTATGTGGCAGCACGTGGAAAGATTGTCCTAGGACTGCCTGTGTGGAAAACTTTCCAACCTCAGAAGAAGAAACCATTTGGAGACCTAGCCAACGGGCCAAGACACAAAGAGGAGAGAGTGGTTCCTAGAGTGAGAGAGGGGACTGCAGACCAAAGAGATCATGGGAAGGGGATTCAGCCTTGCGAGCTAATCCTTAGAGTGGCCTGGAGGTGGTGATACCCCTCTGATGAGTGGACCACTCTGTTACAACCTTCTACAATTTAAAGACTTTTTGACTGGTTGGGTAGTCCATCACAGTTGGAAGATATATTTCTTTAAACACTATGGGCTCAGTTTATCCAGTGAGTATTACACCAAGGATTAATTTGATTCTATGTAACATCTGTAGGTAACACAAGGCATTAGGTGTTTTCTACTTTAAATTTACTTGAAGACATGAAATGATAGGACTGTTTTCTACAAATAGTTTATTTATTTATTTAATGTATGGAGTTGATTTTTAATGTATGGAGTCACTTTTAATGTATGGAGTTGATTTTCATCCTTCAGTATGTGTGGTAGGGTGAATTTCATCCTTACCATGTTTTATATCTTCTTAAACCATATGTAATGTATTGTCTTATTAAGAACACAAACCAATTAGATATTACTAATGTGTCATTTTTTCCACAATCCCTTTCTTTTTATTTGCCCTTTGTCTTAATAATCCAAAGTGCCTTTATTTAGCTGTCTGACATGCATATTAAAGACTTTATTTAAGATGCATAAATGAGGTTATAAACTTTTCCAATGTAGAGAAAAGAACCCCAAAATATATTTAAAACAAAGCAAAGCAAATTTAGCTATTTGATCATTACATTAGAGGTCAGGATATTTTAAATAAAATATATTAAAAAATTAAATATATACACAAGGGAGAAGAACAGAATCTCTCTGTTTATTCATCACAGCCACGTCCCTGGTGGAAACTTTATGTAAACTGAAGTCTCATTAAAGCTACAAGGGGGATTTAGATGGCCCAGTGGAATATAAAGCAAGCCAGTGCTGTAATACAGTAACCGTGTCTGTCACCAAAGAATTAGTATTCCATGACCAATCAATTTATTGCACTACTACTCAGAGGCAACATTTTATTAAAACGATATTTATTCTAATTTTATAAATTAAATACATTTTACATCATCTGCTTGATGATTACATGCACTTAAATACTGTACCATTATTTTTACTTACCCACAAATGACCCTTTTATAAACATTAATGTCTCAGACGTAGAATAGCATTTATGTTGCCTATCCATGTGGAAAAAAATGCAATATTCCACCTGATCCTAAAAAAATGGCAAAGGATAAAGAAAACTTGTTCAACTACCCAACCTCTAATTCCTAGGCAAAAGCATTGGAAAAGCAGTGAAAACCTAGCTCCAGTGTATATCATCTGCCCACAGTCTGAATGGATTCAAAATTGGGCTCCAAACTGGGATACAGCACAGAGGCAGCTCTTGTAGCACTAGAAGATCACCATCATGTCAACAGAAGGAGCCACATTTCAGTTCTCATATTACTCAACTGTTCTGCAGTTTTAAATAGACATTCACTATCCCTACTAACTCACTTACATGACATGGCTGGAATAGTTGAGAATGCTCTACACTGTCTCCAACCATTCCTCTCCAAAAGGACCCACAGAGTGATAATGAGCAACTGCTCTTTTTCCCCAAAGGAATGCCTGTGGAACATTGTCTCCTGTTTTATCTCCACTTGAGTATGTAAATGAGATGAACTAGGGAGATGGAAAAACACCATGGGGTCCATTAGCAACAATTAATATTTCATTTTTCAATAATGTAACCAGTGGAATTGCAAAGATGTTACATTTCCCAAAGGAAATTAGTTCCTTGATGAAGAGGCACTTAACCCAGATAAGGCCATAATGGGGAAACAGTTTGATGTACTAGCCAGGACACTGCTCTTCCATGAACAACATCTGCCATACCCTTTGTCAAAGGAATTTGATGCCTCCCAGTCATGATCAACTGTTTAGAGCTACTTGATTGTAAAGGCTACATAATGATCAAAAATGCCTCCTCATTGAGGTGGGATGTCACAAGCCTCGGGTTGCATGATCCAACAAAAGGATCCCAGTGCACTTCCCTTGCCAATTCATGGCCATCAGCCTGATCTTCAGGAGTTCTCATTGTGTCAGGCGAGCTACATCAGCAATTGCCTTTTCATTCATAATATAACAATTCAGCTGCACTTCTCTGGGACAAAGTGCTCAGAAGCCCAGGGGGAAACAGATAGAAGGAGCAACTGCCTCAGATCAAACTAATCTAGAATCCAGTCCTCAACTCTAGAGCTACTTTTGAATACAAGGAGCGACTGAAGTAAGGCCAGATCTTTGTGATGTTTCATAAAAAGTTAAACCACTTTATGCTTAGGACTTTGGCACTGATGGGACATATGGAATATCTCTAGCCACTCCAAATCTCCAAAGAGAGTCCAGGTTTCTGACCTGTATAGCAATACAGGTAATGCACAGGTTTGATAGATCCTGAACTTTGTCTCAGCACAAAGAAGTTTTTGCTTCCATAAGTGAGACATGGACTTTATACAGGAAGCAGCAAGGTCTGTTAGATATGTCTACACTGCAGACACCTATGGCTGGCCCATGCCAGCTAACTCAGGCTTGCAGGACCCAGGCATAGACTTCTAGGATCCTGCAAGGCAGGAGGATCCCAGAGCTTGGGTTCCAGGCCAAGCCCAGATGTCTATACTGTAATGAAACAGCCCCTTAACCCAAGCCCCGGGGAGGTTTTATTTTCAGTATGTGTATCTATCTATCTATCTATCTATCTATCTATCTATCTATCTATCTAT